>JAHSPW020000006.1:2302500-3502500 GCA_019985065.2 Arctostaphylos glauca | reverse complement strand
CGTTGCGCACGGTAGGCCCCCTTGGTCTTTATGTTTCACACTACAAATAGTCTCCCACCAATCTTCTTGCTTCTACTTCACAAAGATACTTTTGTCACCGATCGAATAAGGTAATAGTCAAATGTAACTTTAAATGCTTTAAATTTCTTCAACTCTCAAATGAGCTTCAATAATACATCAAGTCGAGTTTTGGAAACTTATTTTTTTAACAATCTAGAGATTGAAGGAGCATAAAGAAGTAAAGAGTTTTGTTCCAACTTCATTTTGTGATGGAATCAATTTGAGCAAGCTTTTAGGTAATCGAGTTTGATACAAGCTTAGTTCATTCTACAATATCCTCACCCAATTTCAAGTAGATCTCCACACCCAATTTCTAGTAGATTTCCAGTATCTTAGAAGCAACTCCAACAATATTAGGTATTTTGACTACTCAAAAGTACACTTTTTATTTTGACTATTTATTTTTTCATAGATGCACTCAAATACTAGTTTTGATTTTCTTAGCACCTCTCGGCTAGCCATATGTAGCCAGCGAGATGAATAATAGGCATTTTGCCTGGCCATATGAAGAGTGTGTTGGAACTCTAAAAAGAAGAATTACTGACTATTTTAACTTAAAGAGATTAATTTGCTTGGAGTGTTGGAGATGCTCTTAGTCCTCTAAAACCCCACCACTATCAAGTACATGCATATATCACACATGCACAAGACCCTTGAAATCAACAACCAAAGTGGCGTACCTCGAAAGGGAAATGGTTTTCAAATTTGAAGTATAAAAGACCAAAAATAAAGATTTGGAGTTCTAGCACAGGCAAAACAACTTAATTTTACTCGGTTTGCTTTCAAAATTATATCCTTTTAACTATATGTATTTTTGTAACAATTAGCTGGGTGAGTCAAAACGATGTAATTTTAAAGACAAAATGAATAAAACTACGTTGGTTTGTCCGGACTATATCCAGACTATAGGGGCTGCACTACAGCCCAAATTCCCAAACTACTACCACAACCTGCCTAACCGTATGAGTCATAGGCTTGTCCAGTTGATCCATGTGTGGCCACCAAGTAGTTTATAAACAGAGAAAAGTTAGGTACAAAAGAACCGAAGAAAAATACATCTGTAATGAAGAATGCTACAGGCACACACAACCAACCACACTTCCAACCACACCCTCCAACCCACCCACTCATACTCTCACACGTGGACCCCCCCCCCCGAGAAAACAAAACCAACTCTCTTTCTCTCAAATATTTATTTTTTAATTCTTATTCTTATTTTTAGTTTATTTATTTATTAATTGTTTTGCACTTATTAAATTACATTAATTTTTTTTTATAAATTATTAGTTCGTCTTGACGAAAAAAATCAAACAAGTAAATTTTTTTGTTTAAAGGTAAATTTTTTTACTAGAGATAAAAAAAGACTAAACGTGATTTGTTTTGACTTTTTTTATGAATTTTTTAATATAATTTTTTACTTTTTTAAAACGACTCGTCTAGAAGAAATTAATAATTAATAAAAGATTAATAAGTCAGACAAAAAATAAGTTCAATTAGGCAAAAAATAACATCTCACATGTTATATTCATGCTTTTCGTTTGTAAAAAAATTTATTTCATGTTATATTCATATTTTTAGTTTGTAAAAAGACTTATTTCTTGCATGTATGTGTGATTCTCCAAATTTAATTAGTCTTTTTACAAACAAAAAGTATGAATATAACACGTGACATGTTAGTTTTTGCCTAATTGAACTTATTTGCAGGTGAAGCCTAAAATGAGAGGAGGATAGGGCTTGGCCTACCTTTGTATTTTGTCTTGGTAGTTGCACTCTTGAATTTTGTTTCCATATATATTTAGTTATATTGTGAACAGGTCGATCCATTGAGGTATTCAATTATAGTGAATTTTCCTCCATAGGCATACATAGAGAAGTGTTGATTACATTAGATTCAGAATAAGACTTTCAAGTTTCTTTGATTGGCTTAGATTCGAAATACGGCATTTACATTGAATGACAAAAAAAATTGTATAAAGAATTCATCATGAATATAACACGTGACATGTTATTTTTTGCTTAATTGAACTTATTTTTTTTCTGACTTATTAATTTTTTATTAATTATTAATTCTTCTAGACGAGTTGTTTTAAAAAATTAAAAAATTATATCAAAAAATTTTAAAAAATTCATAAAAAAAAGTCAAAACAAATCATGTTTGGTTTTTTTTGTTTCTAGTAAAAAAATTTACCTTTAAACAAAAAAATTTTTAAAAAATTATATCAAAAAATTTTAAAAAATTCATAAAAAAAAGTCAAAACAAATCATGTTTGGTTTTTTTTTGTTTCTAGTAAAAAAAATTTACCTTTAAACAAAAAAATTTACTTGTTTGATTTTTTTCGTCAAGATGAACTAATAATTTATAAAAAAAATTAATGCAATTTAATAAGTGCAAAATAATAAATAAATAAATAAACTAAAAATAAGAATAAGAATTAAAAAAATAAATATTTGAGAGAGAGAGAGAGAGAGAGAGAGAGAGAGAGATGGTTTTGTTTTCTCGGGGGGGCGGGGGGGTCCACGTGTGAGAGTGTGAGTGGGTGGGTTGGAGGGTGTGGTTGGGGATGTGGTTGGTTGTGTGTGCCTATAGCATTCTTCATCTGTAATACACATACGTTTCTGAACTCTGCACTTAGTGAGTTCATTTTTGTGTGTATAACTATCGTTACATCTTCCTTTTGTGTGCCTGTATTTGTGTTTATCCTTTCTTAGAAGGCAAATCCCTAATTTTAAGAGTTACCATATTGGGAGGAAAAAAAAAAAGCAGAAAGCGAGAAAAAGACACTTGACCAAATTGCCTGTCAGGAGACTAGATCCTCTTTCAGATTTCTCTATTGTCCCCTAGTCTCAAACCCCAATCCAAGATATAAACAAAACTATGAAAAATAAGGGGCTTCTGGTAAGGTGGATGTGGGATTATGGTCAATCCTCCGTACGGATCCAACAAGTTGCCGTTTGCACAAGTAACAACTCATTTGTATTATCCAGTCAATACCAACCGGAGAACATTTCGATGCTCAAATCAGACTTCAAATGAGATAAGAGGAAAGTACAAGAAAGTCTAAGCGCTTAGTTAGGCGTAAGCACTTAGTTTAGGCGTACCTTCTTAGAGTTGCGTACTGTTTTTTTAATAGTCAGTCCAAGCTTGAGCCCCAAGTTAGGCCCGTGCTGATGGCGTGTTATAGTGATGCCACAGTGACATCATAGGTCAGAATCGCCTCTGATGATGTCAACCCAAATCCTTCCTCAAGATCACTTGGCTCGGGTTGCCTGTTGGGCCAAGCGCCCCAACCCGATCCGTGCATCGGCTGCGAATCCCCTGACAGGTTCCGTATTTGCGCCGCTCCCCAATACGGCCCAAAATTCTCTTGACGCTATAGGCAGTGACCAATTCCTTTCTAATCAGTCCAGCCCATTAGGCCCAGTAAATCCTGCCCACCACAGTAGAGTAGAAACTAGAAAAGCTTCTGTTAGTAGAAAGTATAGACACAAAGCATGAGTTCAGCTGAGTTCAGTTTTTGATGTGCATTTTCCTGACAAAGCTATCTTGCCAATCCATAATAGTAAGGTGACTCAGGTGTTCAGGACACTACAATTTCATTATAATGTGCATATCTAAGCAACTGATTCCCTATAACATGAACGTGTTGCTGTCATGTTATCCCAACTTAGTAATCAAGAAGTAAATAGATGGCCAACGTTAGTTTCTGGAGTGTATTACTTGGATCCTTCAAAATGTAGAAATACTCAGTGTCGGAGACTTGACGCTCGGACAAGGGTATGGGATCCACGTCAGACGTGTTTATTTGGACAATAACTTCAAGTATATTTTTCACTCAAAGTTCTCACGAGTTTTGTCATAGAACTCCTATAATATGCATGAAGAGGTCTAGGACAACCACTACCATTAAATACCATTTAAATTCAGAGATAAATATTACAAGTTTAAGATTCTAAAAATTCTGTCATGTTCCTGTATTTTCTAAATAAAATTAGGTAAGTCAAATACTTGGACACATACTCGCACCGATAATTGTACCTGAGTACATTCAACATACGTATTCAAAATTACGATAAATGTGGCTGAGATAATCTGATTACCGTCACATCAATTCCATCTGCACATTAAGAAAATGTAAGGATATGAATCAAACAAATCGCATCACGAAATTAAACATCGATAAAATATATTCACAAATCTCAAAAATATCTTAAACCAACAAAAGAATATTAATGTCTACTTATAACATAACTACCAAACTCTCATATAAATCGTGGTCCTCAGAATCTCATGTGGTCCGTTTATCAATAGTATTTTGGACATCAACAAGTACAGTTCAAATTTTTAACATCCATCTTTTGAAAGCAATTTTAGGAAGTGTTTCATTATCGAACAAAACATGTGGAGTATAGTCTCTCTCCTTGAAAAATTCTTATTCTTTCATATACTTCCTGGCTCATCTTACGTGTTAGTGAACCTTACCAAAATTAGGACCCATTTGGCAAACTTCCTTTCAATACCAGATTTGTCCCTATCCACATCCCAAACCCTCCACTCTATATAAACACCTCATCACTCACCCCCCCTTTCCACTGATTTAGCTTTCTTGAGCAACATCCCTTCATCATATCCACTCTTTTCAACCCATTTATAACTGCATAACTGCAACATCAAAAGCTCAGGCATCCACATAGTAACAAATTATGCCTACTTTTGTATTGATATTGCCATTTATCCTTACCATCCTCGCGTATTTTGCATCAAAGAAGCAAAAGAGGAAACCAAAACAAAAGGCTAAGCTACCCCAAGGATCAATGGGATGGCCTTATGTTGGGGAGACTCTCCAACTCTACTCTCAAGACCCTAATGACTTCTTTGCTGAAAAGCAAAACAGGTAAAACGCCATTTTTAAATACTCTATATCAATTTCCTCTCTCCCAAACTCTTATTCATGAATATTAAGTTGTTTGGGTTCATATTTAATTCAGATACGGTGACGTATTCAAAACCCACATACTCGGGTGCCCTTGTGTCATGTTGGCTAGCCCTGAGGCTGCACGATTTGTGCTGGTGACTCAGGCCCACTTGTTCAAGCCCACTTACCCCAAAAGCAAAGAGAAGATTATTGGTCCTTCGGCACTATTTTTTCACCAAGGAGACTACCATACTCACCTAAGGAAGCTGGTTCAGAACTCTTTATCACCTGAAGCGATCAGGAAATTGATTCCTGATATCGAAGCCATAGCCGTTTCTGCTTTGGGGTCATGGGCCAGTGACCAGGTCATCAACACCTTCCAAGAGATGAAAAGGGTAAGTAGGAGTATATTCATTTTTTAATATTTTAAGCACCAAGTATACTATTTTCAAAGAAGCTTTTCTAAAACATATGCACTCTAATCTGCCACAGTTCTCTTTCGAAGTTGGAATTCTCTCTGTGTTTGGTCATTTGGACAGAAGATACAGAGAAGAGCTCAAGGGCAACTACTTTATAGTGGACAAGGGTTACAATTCTTTCCCAAACAATTTTCCAGGAACTGCATATAGCAAAGCAATCATGGTAAAAGCAAAGTTGTAGTCACTGCCATTATTAGTTTCTGATATCATTTTGAGTCCTTTAAGCTGACTGTCCCTGAGACTTCTCTCTAATGAATTCTTGAAGGCAAGGAAAAGGCTTGCTCAGGTACTAAGTGAGATAATATGTGAGAGGAAGGAGAAAAGACTACTGGAGAAGGATCTACTGGGTCATTTGCTGAACTTCAAAGATAAAACAGGGCAGGCGTTAACAGAGGATCAGATTGCCGATAACATTATAGGGGTTCTATTTGCCGCACAAGATACAACGGCTAGTGCCCTAACATGGATTGTTAAATACCTCCATGATGACCAGCAACTTCTACAAGCTGTTAAGGTACCAATTCTATGGAAGTTCTAAAAACTCTATTCCTAACACCATTATGTACGCAATTTTCACAATTTTCAAGTGGCAGGCAGAGCAAAGCATGATATATGAGTCAAATGGCAGAGGAAACAGGCCCTTGACATGGGCTCAGACTAGAAACATGTCACTTACGCTCAGGGTATGCCCTCCCTGCATTACATGTTTTCTTAGAAGTATATTCTTGGAAGAATGCCTACTGAGTATGATGCCATATGTCCAAACAATTTCAGGTTATATTAGAGAGCTTGAGGATGGCAAGTGTTATATCTTTCACCTTCCGGGAAGCAGTAATTGATGTAGAATATGAAGGTGAGGTTTGAAGAAGATTGACTACCATAGACCATATGATAAAAACTTAAGAACAGGTTTTAAGTAATCCATGTTTCCGTAAGCACCAGAGAGAATATTATTGACAGTACAAGGTGGACATTAAACCCATAAAAACTAAAGGAAAATAAAATAGTAACTTTTACATCTCACATGGATTATCCAATCTCGAAATGTAAAAGGATATAGGAGTAGCTTTCAAGGAGGGTACGGTTGAATCCCAAAAAGAGAAGCAATAACTGCGGTAGTTCAAGTTCTTATGATGTCTTGTTTATCCTATATGCAGGATACCTAATTCCAAAAGGTTGGAAGGTGATGCCATTGTTCAGGAACATTCACCACAACCCCGAGTTCTTCCCTGATCCCAAACGTTTGGATCCATCGAGGTTTGAGGTATGTGGCTAAGTTGCTCTGCAGATAGAAGCTAAGAAAACGACTTAAGGGTTACTTTAATGCCATTTTTTTTGGTTGTGGTGGAATCAGGTTTCTCCAAAACCAAACACGTTCATGCCATTTGGCAATGGAGAGCATTCTTGTCCAGGGAATGAGCTTGCCAAATTGGAGATGCTTATCTTAATCCACCATATGGTTACCAAGTTCAGGTATGAAAATGACAATCAAAATTCTCTTCTCCTCGGAAAAGGAAAAGGACAATCAATATCCTCAGTTTTCTACAGCAAGACACAAGAAAAAAGCACGTCCAAACACCATGGGTTTCTTGCATTTGAAATTTGCAATTAAAATTTGTGTTCATCAATAAAAACCTTCAATGAAGACCTGAATTAAGTTACAAATCAATACACACACACATTTTGTTCATCCAAGAAAATTGAAAGGTCGGAACAGAAAATGAGTGGAAAAAGTTGGGAGAACTACGTACAAATATGTGTGTGTAGTGTGGGTGTGTGTATCTTTTGATATAAACATTTTGTCCATCCAAGATAATCAAAAGGTAAGAAAGGGAGTGGAAGAAGATAAGAGAATTACGGAGGATATGTTTGTCTGCAAGTGCAAAAAGATATTCTGACAAGGCACTTTTTGTTTGTACCTGGTGATTTTTGGTTGCAGATGGGAAGTGGTCGGTTCCCAAAGTGGGATTGAGTATGGTCCATTCCCAGTCCCTCAGCAAGGACTACCCGCCAAGTTTTGGAAAATTCCCGCACCCAAGAATTGTACATCAACCGAAAGTTGATTCCCTAAAGAGAAATCTGATTCTCTAACTTAACAAGGCATTCTAATGGCACATTCCTTGTTATTCATGAATTGCATTTCATGTCTTTTAACAGGAAAATGTGTGTGTAATATTTTGTAAGTGAGCTTTTGAGTACTCAGTTGGGCTAATATTTTTTCATCATTATCTAACCCTGTTATCTATGGGTATTGCTGTTTCCTATTTCCTTCATGCCCCTGATATTACTGCCAAAAATAAGGTTCAAAATATTATCTTATGGTGATTATTGGATTAGCATAAACATAAGAGTGTTCAAAGTCTACCTCTGTGGTCCCATGGATCTACTTGTGTCTTGTATTTATCTGAGCTTTAGTGGGAATGCTGTTGTTGACATCCTACTGGACCATTATGCTGAACAATGCAAATTTCAGGTCTCTTCTAGCTCTTCCACTTATATCTCAAGATATATGCTTTAAAGCTATTCATTTGCATTTGTGTGACTAAAACTTTGCAACTACAACAACGAATATATAATACACCAATTTCTTGAGACCAATACAAAGTGTCACGACTTGGGCATTTCACCAAATTTTTAACACTTGATGTGCTCCATCCCATCTAAAACTAGAGTTCCTTGGGGTTGTTCGGAAGATTCTAGAGTTTTCTAGAGGATTCTAAAGACATTCTAGAAGCGCCTCTCTTTGAATAATTGTAGAGTATTCTAGATTTAAGTAGTTGGGAAGCTTCTAGAGTATGTTCTAGAATTCTCACTTGGTATATAAATAGGTGCGGCTGTGAGGGCCTCTTTGCCCAAACTATCATCGAAGAATTGTAGTGTTATGCACTCTTCTAATTCTTACTTACTTAGGTGCAGACAAGCACAGACATAGCATCTAAAGCCGCACAGTTGGCTTAGAAATTCTAAGACCGTGACACAAGGGACACCAAAATTGGAGCTACTTAGCTGCCCATTGCTCAGTCATCCTGTGTCCAACAGCCTACGGGATATTTCCAAGGCCCATAAGACTGAGGGTCCCTGTGGTTGTGAACCTAATAGAAAGGGCAATGCATTACCCCAAGCTCTTACCCCGAACCTTCCATCTGGAATATTCCAATCCACAAATGTCCCTCACTTCAGCTACAGCTATGGAAGTCAAAGATGACAAGGATAAATGCAAACAAATGAGAGCAAAACTTTGCTGGGAAGGTGTTATGGAAAATTGGTTTTGAGACTTCCGGTAAGCAGTATGGTTTCAAGATGACAACAGAGTGTAGTTTGAAGACAAACATTAGGAGCATCTAGGAAGCATGTAGAAGCCAAATACTCAAGATATTTCACCTATTGACAAAATTCAAAATAAACTAAAATGTATAAGAATTATTTCAGTAAGTGTGTTGAAAGGTGAGCATACCATACTGCATTTTCAACCTTGTTTGAGGTTTCCAAATAAACGCTTTTAGTCAAATGCTGAAAACTTGCACACAAAAAAATTGCCAATACAACAGAAAGCTAAATATGCTATCACTCCAAACAATTATTTTAAAGAAAAGTGTCATCTCCTTCGCATCAGATTTTCAGCATCGTACAACTAGGGCTTGTTAAAGTATCCGTCATGCTTTAATACTGCATTTTGTGGTCAAATAGTAGTTCATAGTAAGAAATTCAGGAAAACGAAAACCAAGTCGCGAAAGCTATCTCAGCAATATGAACTACAGAGTTATTGTTTTTAGCTATTGGAGAATAAGAGAATTCCATTTATATGCACAATATGATTGCTGACGCTGAATTTTATGGCATTTGAACACGGTTTAAAAGAAGTGACCATAAGATTAGACCTCTGAAGCTGATGGGATTGTGCTGTCTTCCATTCCTTAGCGTTCAAATATCTCATTGCCACAGTTTGAGGCAGATCAAAGTGAGTTAAAGCTAGAAACAAAACTTTTATCATCATCCCACAACAAAAGAAATTAATGTCTGCGTCTGCATGTTGGCTACACTTAGGAAAGATTCTTGGAAGTTCACAATTCAAAAAAGTATCAGTCCTTAACTCGCTTTGCAAATTAACAAAAGAAAATCACTTAATTGGTTGGTGTAAAAGAAGTTGCATGCCCAGTGAAAAGTGACCAATTAGTAGAGACGCAACATACTAGTTTAGGAAGCGATAATTAAACAATATGGGCCAATCTCTATTATTTTCCTGCGCTTTCGACCCGGGACTTGGACATGGAGAGGTAAAGAAAGGATCCATGAAATATGAATCACGACGAAACAAAGTGCACTTTTGGCACTTATCTTTTGCTTCATTTCACATAACCACACTTAGGTTATGATGCCAGTCAAGCCAGTGGATTCCATCAGCAAATGAAAAGGATTTTTCTCCACTGTCTGATGGAGTAAATGTCGTGTATCCTGTCATCAAGGACCTCTGATTTAACTGACCATTCATATGTTGTTACGTAAAACTTGAATTGGTAAGCACTGAACCAATTCTCCTGAATTGGTAAGCACCAACCAATTTATGAACCCTAAACCCAATTGGCTTTCCCTGAAGAATGGTATAAATCCCATATGCACTTCTTAACCAAAATTAATGGACCCCACAACAATGCTACATCAGTTAAAGGCGATTATGTCCGACACAGGGACCCTGCTGTGCACAGCAGCAGGGTGTATTGCCCAATCTTTCGGCAATTTTTTGGTGGCCAAAACAGCACCGTTCTGGCGCACAGCACATCTAATGTGCACATAGCGCAAACCATTATCAAACCTTCAGCTTACTAACTAAGTTCCCCGGTGACAAATTACTCTAAACAGTCTAGATCAACAGACAAAAAAGCCATGTTTCAATTCCAAGATCACATACATATTATTTGTCAAACTTACACGAAAATGATTAGAAACCGAAAGCAAAGCAACTGCCCAGTTGAAATACCAAACGCTTGGACGACGTTGTCACTCCAGATCGAGTTTATTGGAGACATCCTATCAAGTCGATGTAACAAAAGACAAAGGTATTCTCGTCTAAGTTTGATCTCCCAAACAAAACCAACAACGCCAATTAGCAAAATGCGGACGACACTCAACGAAAGGCGTATTGCCCTAATCTGAGTGCAATGTATAGAGAGAATGAAGCTTATCGCTAGTTTAGCATATAGGCAGAAATATTAGAGAGCCAGAGAGGGAGGGGAAGGGGAAACGACGGAAATGAGGGAGGTGGAATGTGGAAGGTCGAGAGTGTATTCACGCGAGGGGGATACTACTTGTTATTATTTTCGAAACTTTATTCTCTGAATTTTATGAAAAATATCCAATCTTAAGAAACATAAAAAATGTGATTCCATATTATAAGATACTCAGTTTATCAGTTCTCATCCGCTCAATACTTATTTGTTGGCATATGGTTCTTCATATTTATACGTTTAACATTACATCGTTAGTTGACGTTTAAGAATTAGGCTATTTTGTTTGGCTAATAAAAATCAATCACAAAATTCATTCAGTAAAATTTCACAAATAAAGTCTAGGAGCATTACAAATTTTAGAAACATGAACTTGAGCAAATAACACGCTCTTTTCAACAACAAAGTAAGAACGTTATCGACGGTCATAATACCCTTTAAAAGTACTCCATCATTCATCCTAGAGAAAGAAATGTGAGGCAAAGCTCAAAGTCAATTATCGCATTCACTGTTGACAACACATGTATACTTTCTCTCTCTATCGAGATATCTGATTTGATTCTTAAAAGTTCTTGAACGAAAAATACCTTCAATCTTAAAACTTGTGTGCAAGAACCTAACAGAAAACTCAAGATGTCATCGTTCGATTTTCGATCATTAGATACTATTCTCTTAAAATTAATATAATTTTGAAAATTGTACGATTCCGTCCTGATTTGTTTATCTATTTTTATTATTTTGAACCTATAAAAATAACTTTTATTTCTTAATTTAATATTTTTTTGTATGCAATGTGAATCTTGTTTAATATATCCAAATTAGTTCTATAAGACAATATTATTGTAATTGTAAAAAAAAAAATTACAAGTTACTCAACTTAAATTATTTTCTAAGAAGCACGAATATCAAAATTAGATAACCAGAAAACTATTACTTTACAAATCAAACTATAAATAGTTTCGCACATAGTTTTTAAATACGAATAAGTCTATTAACACATCAAATTATATATCGTGCCTGCATAACATATCACGTAACTTTTATTTTAGATATAAAGTGTAAAAATAAGTTCCATAATTTTTAATTATTTATTCAAATTAGTAAATCTTGTGAATTGTATAACATATCCTGTAAACATAATATATAATTAACGTATAACGGAACATATTAATAGCATTGCCCTTTAAATATCTTGAAAGGCTTAGAAAATAGTTAGGTTTTTTCAGTTAGACCAAGCCACAAACTGGCCTTTAGCGAGACAACCCAGAAACCACCCGAAGCCGCGTGTGAACACGACACTGCTGATGTCAGTAACTGCCAACATCAACAAATTCCAAACTCCATCTTGCTTCGCATTAAAACAGCTGGACCCCACTCTTTAAAATCCCACGTGCCACCGAGGCTTTACCATATCCTTCTGGCAACCCGTGTACAAACGGTGTACAAACTATAGTATCCACTTTTTTGACCCACACACCGTATATATATAACCCCCGACCTCTCTCCAAAAGTCCAACCCCTCCAAAAAACCACCTGACACTCCAACGAAAAACAGTCAAACAGCAGCTGAAGTGCTAAACCCACACCACCAGTCCACCACGAAGCATATGCCATCCTTCCAATTCAACCACGGCGGAGCTTCCACTTCTCAACCTCAGCCGCGTCTCACCGGGGAGCAGGAGTACTCAGTCATGGTCTCTGCCCTCATCAACGTCATCGCTGGCGGTGACACTGACACCACCACCTCATACCATGGAAATCAAATGATACCCATTTCAGAACCCGAAACGTGTCAGCAATGCAAGATCAAGGGATGCTTGGGCTGCAATTTCTTTTCGCCAGTTCGGGATGAGAAAAAGAAGTGCAGTAGAAGGAATTCAAGTAGTAAAGTTAGTGCGGTGAAGAAGAAGAAGAAGAATTACAGGGGAGTGAGGCAGCGGCCGTGGGGGAAATGGGCGGCAGAGATTAGGGACCCGCGGCGGGCGGCACGGGTGTGGCTGGGGACGTTCGAGACGGCTGAAGCAGCGGCTCGTGCTTACGATAAGGCGGCGATTGAGTTTCGTGGGGCACGAGCGAAGCTCAATTTCCCTTTCCCTGAACAGAGCGCGTTGGCAAACCAGAGTCAGGGGTCAAACACCGCGCAGAAACAAGAAAATCCAACGATGGGGATGGGAACGAATGAGGAGAAAGGGTTTTGGGAAGGCATTAAAGAGGAAGAGATTGAAGAATGGATGGTGATGTTGATGGATTTCAATGGCGATTCATCGGATCACTCTGCTATGGAAGTGGGCTCTGGTTTTGGCTTAGAGTAGGGGTCAAAAACAGAGCAGAATCAAGAAAACCCAGCGATGGAGAGAGGAACGAATGAGGAAAAAGGGTTTTGGGAAGCGATTAAAGAGGAAGAGATTGAAGAATGGATGGCGATTTGATGGATTTCATAGGCAATTCATCGGATCACTCTGCTATGGAAGTGGGCTCTGTTTTTTAGCTAGACCCAGTTCCAGTGTATATCTAAATTCAAATAGTCTCAATATTCTTTGAATTTTTTATCGTTTGATTTTGAAGCTTAGGTAGTAATTTTAGATAATTTGCAACAAATCTATTGTATTTACCTATAGAAAAGAAAATATTAATGAGAATTGAGTAATTCTTTGTTAAACATCTCTCTTTTAATATACGTCATTAAAATTTAATTAAATCAATGCATTAAAGGAAATTTAATTAAATTATCAATCACAAGATTGAACTCACTTAAACCATCAAATGTAAATTATGAACTCACATAAATTTTGCCCAAAAATACAAATTGCAATCGAAGAAATTAATCAATTTTGCTCAAAACCGATTTAGGTTTTAAGGTTTTGATTTGTAAATTGGAGCCTATTAAATTCATTATGTTATGTATTTGATATGGAGTTATAGAATTTAATTGTGTCGTTTTGAAGAAGTGTTGCGCGTAAATAAAATACCCCTTTATGTTTTTGATAGCATGGAATCAAAATAAACACTAAATCTTTGCTTTTCACTATTTATGTATTCGCTTGTCTTCACTTTATTTAGAAGAAAGAGATAGAGGGAGACAAAAAGCGTGTCATTCATTTATCAAGAAGTTGATATAGGAAAATTATTCCCGATAAATTTTTTAGTAAAGTGAAGTAAAAAGAAAGTGTTTTGCTTTACGTTTTCATTTAATAAAAGAAATTTATGAAAAAATTCAATTTAGACATATTTTATGATTATAAAGAAACAACATGTGCTCCAATTCAATTTAAAGTAGATAAAAGATGGACAACGCTATAGTTTTAAAAATTGAACTAGGAATTATTTTTCAAATTTAAAATCAGTGATTATAATTTATTTGAATTAGAGTAATGCTATGAACACAGACAGTCCGAACACAGATATGTCTGGAACTATTGAGTACACACGAGGCACTCAATATTCAAGGGTCTCACGTGCATCTAACGGTTCCGAATATGTTCAAACCGTATGTGTACGTACACAAACTTTCCATTTCGAATTAATAGGATTATAAATACAATTTAATCATAACTATTAATTTTAAATTCAAAAAAAAATTAATTCATGGTTTAATTTCGATGAGCATAGAATTTTTTTATACAAAATTAATCTTGTTTAACATGTGAGGATATGCCATCCGCGGGGGGAATATAAAATACGAACTTGTCTGCATTTTCGGGGACAAGCATTTCATTCTTACAGATAACGAATTTCTCTAGTGCTTTAATTCACGGTAGAAGCGTAGTGCTTCTCACTAGGTTACACCGGGTTTTGCCGACATAATTCGAATTCTTTAATTGATAAATTTATCAAAGATCGCTTATGCACTAAAAATTAAACTAATTAAAAAGTTATAGTTATATAATCGAGAAGTTTTTTGTATTATTTATTTTTAGAATTACGCTAATTACATATATATTTTTTGTAGTAAATATTATCTAATTTAATCTAAGTGATTATTGATATCCGATCAAATTGACAAGGAATTCTACGAACTAAACAACCCAGATCATGATGATGAGATCTCGGTAAAATCTATTAAGGCAGAGTACACCCTGTAATACAATGGTGTGCGTACTTAATTATATACAGTACATCTAAATATCTTATATTAATTAAATCTTGCAATACGTGTACTATACGTTGTGTATGCTAAAATTTGAATCTTTACAAGATAAAATCGATATGTATGTCTGGACGTATTTTATGTTTAAGTAAATATTCTTGCACAATTCATATTTTGAACTTTGCGTCCTACTGTGCACCTAAACGACGGTTTGATGCACAATATTACTGAACAGTTAGACAATATTCGAATAATTTTTAAACAGTATTTTATACGTCAAAATGACATCGTTTAAATGCACAAACTACTCTGCTGCTGTTCATAATGTACAGCAAGGTCCCCATTCCAAGGGGCTAGTTGATCTACAGTTCTGTGACATCCTCGATATGCTCTATAGAGATCTAATGAGCCGTTTGTTTATAGAGTTTGCTGAAATCAAATTATAGGAAACAAACCATAATTCACACAATATACAAACTACCTCTATATGCAAGAGACCAAAAACAATCAGAAGAAGAAATAAAATCAAACTTCTTGAAATGCTATAACAAGAACTATCCAACACGGATGATGCGAGAGACGGAAATTGCGATTCGCAACGTTGTTGTTTCACCGCTTGCTTCCAGACATGCTGAAAGAAGTAACTTTCATAGGGGTGGCCACAACAAGGGGAGCTTCCGGAGAGTCGCTAACGGCATATTTGTCATGCATGAACCGACTGTCGATAATCGATTCATCTTTCAACACGATCTTGTAACAATAGCAGCTCTTGAGGCCCTGCTGATTCAGGTAACACTCATGCGCACTGTTCTTCACCTGCTGGAAATTCCATATCACGCTGAATTTGCCAACTGTTGCGACCAGGTGGCGCTCTTGCTTCCCATTTTCAGTGACCTGCAACATATAGATAAAGCTATCGGTAACATGAACTTAAAATGTCCAAGAGACAGGTATAAGATGCAAAAAGAAGTAGCATATTAAGATCGAAGATAGGGTTTTAATTGTCTCCCACACATCTCCTATTCTCTCACAGAAACACTCATTTTGAACCCTCGCTCCTCTGTTTTTTTCTTTTGTTCAGTAACCCCTGGTAATCCAGTCAACTTTGGAGTGAAAATGCCAAACACCGAAATCTGTGATATATATCGCTAACAAACAACTAACATATTTGTTACGAGAAAAATGCACGAATGCATTATTTATACTTCCTTAAATGCTGAAAGTGGTGGTCCGGTGGATGCAGTGCTTATAGGCAGGCACAGGGCAGGAAGAAGGTAGAGAGAAAGGAAAAAGGGAGAATGGAGTTTATAAGGTTATTCACCAGCATTTCCACATAAGTTCCTAGGAACCAACTAATCCAAATCATCAGATTAGCAGCAGGCCAAGTAACAACTCGAAGCCCAGTGGAGAAGGAAGACTATATGCCAAGATAATGGTATCTGGATGCTTTACTTGGTTCCCAGGACTCATTACGATTTGGCAAAAAGGGTAAATTCAATGTTCAAGTTCCCAGGACTTGCTTTTAAGTTATTTAATTCTCAATTCCCATTAAGATCACTGAATTCAAGTTCTGGAAGTCCCTTCCACACAAGTTGATTATTCTGACCAATGTCAAGCTTCGAGTCGTAGACATTTTGGATAACCTAGTGTGTCTAGACTAGCTTACCCACATCTCAACTAATTTTTAGGGACCAATCTCACCGTCCACTAGCATAAGCTCCTATTCAAATCAGGGCAAAATTCTATATAAGCTGGTCTCGTAAGAGTTGATAACACCTTAGAAGTTTTGAACCTGAATCTTAAGGGATAACAAACCCCTAAGTCTCAGACCTTAACCACTAGGCCAACAGCTTGGGGTTAACTCAAGTACATGGATGGGAAGGCTTGTACTGAAAATTTAATAAATTGCCAGCTACCCAAAAGGGGGCAGCTAACCAAATTTTCAGAACCTCTGCCCAATAAATTCTATATGGATACTCAAATCCATGAGTTTTACTCTTGGTTTGACAAATCCGCTATGACAATTGACAAGTTTCCCACTTGGAGAAGTTTTATGTTCAAGTCAGTTAGACTCACTAAAATAGATGAGCAGGAGTCTATGTGAAATATACAACAATCCTCACAACAGTAATAGCAAAGAAAAAACACGTGATAAATCATATGCAACAAGAGAAACATAGAGAGACCATTTGATAAGGATCCCTCAGAAGTACCATTACAAATGATGCAATCAACCCCTATTGCCAACCAGAAAGTTCCACAAAAAAGAAACCTATATGTTCAAGTTTGATAGACTTCCTTGTTATTATACGAACCGAAGTACTTGACACATCTGAGTATCACCTAAACTATACATCAATTATCTGAATAAATGAAGCCAGAAACAGTGAAATCCATACCGCACAGAAAACAACTGATTTGATGAGGTACAACAAATACTGACATCAAGCCAAATGGCAAACAATGAAGTGAAGATAGCTCACAAAGAACAACTGGAATATCAAATTATGCTTCAGCCAAGAATAATGCAAATAGAATAGGAATGAACTCATAAGATAACTAAATCTAAAACAGGTAAGGCAAAATACACTAGAAAGCAAGTAACTCACCCATGAGAATTGACCTCTTTGGAACCTATTGTCTGTCCCAGCCATATGTGAATCCACAGGAGTAAGCTTCAACAATCTAGGAGCTGGGATTTTATTTCCCATTCGACCGCCGAAACCAGTCTTCGTCTTCCCATCTTTATCAGTAAAGAGAGTGCAAATAAGAATCAAATAAGTGTCAGTGGTGCCCAGTACCCATTTCCCATCATATGTAACATCAACATGGGTAATAGGTGAACCCAGCCCTGGAAAAGCAGTCTTGGCCTGCCTCATTGAAGTCTTCGAATACAGCCTTATCTTCCCATCAATTGAACCAACTACAATGGATCCATCCCCAGCCGTCGCAAAGCACTGGAAATTTGTCCCCCTAGAGAATTGATGCCCCTGTGTCCAATTCAATACTGGGGAATTTGAAGTGGCAATCTTCTGAACCATCCCATGCTTATCTCTCATATCCCATTGGCACAGCCTATTGTCATCCAAACCCAAAAATGTAGACTCTGAAGGATCCAATTGTGACCCTTTTGAATCATTAGTAATATCTCTCATTGTAACATCAGCTCCATCTTTTTCAAACTTCCATTCTGTAACAATCTTACCTGTCTCAATATCCAACTGGTGCAGTCCAGTCGAACGGGGCTTCCCTTCCTTTAGGGGACTCATGAGGAGCATATTAGTCTCAGCTCTCATCAGAAGTGCCTTCTTCGGTGTGGATTTTCCTGTACTAGAACTACCCTTTTCTCGCGGGTTGTCGAATTTCACATACACACCTTTCCCATGTATTCCATGGCTGAAATTCTTCACAACCTGAACACCCGAATCATTTACCAAGAAACTATTATCCAAAGCCCCCAAAGCCAAGCTCTGTATCCCTCCCCCTGTGGCCGCCTCCTCAAATTCCTCCAATAAATCCTGATTTGCTCTCACCGAAGTCTTCGTCGGACTCTTCCACTCCCCAGCATCCGCATCCTCCCACATGGAATCGTCCGCCGCTTCTGGCTTCACCCAACCCAGAAATTCCTTTCCGTAAATTTTGACCTTATTCTCTTCCGTCGCCCTCAACCCATACACATTCTCAAACAAACAATCCTGAAATTCAGTCACAAAACTCCGGTACTCTTCATCACCGAAAAACTTCAAAGCCCACACCCCACTAGAGACGAAATCGACACGTCTTTGATCCCCAAACATCTTCAATTGCATGTCGGTCGAAACCCTAGCTTTAATCTTCGAACCCACTTTCAGAACCCAGCAATTCGCATCGTCGTCGTCTTCGTCGTTTCTGACGAATTCGTAGGAGGTGAGCTTGTCGGAGACGATCCATTTCGCTTTCGGAGTGTTTCCCCCAATGTGGAGGTAGAGCTTCACGGCGTTCTTCAGATTAGGGCTATGCGAAGGGTATTTGAGCTTGAGGGCCCTGAGCTTCTCATCGAGTTCGTCTAGGGTTTTGGATTTGGAAGTACTCGGAGGCTTAGACTGAACGTGTCCATCGTCTTGGTCAACAGCGTCGTCGTATTGTTGTTCTTCGCTGTTTTCTTCATCGTCTTCGTAGTCTGAGTCTGAGAGGCCTAAACCCTCGCGACTTTGCGATGCTCCCATCAGAGAGAGAGAGAGAGAGTGAGAGAGAGAGAGAGTGAGAGAGAGAGAGAGGATTGTGTTGATTCGAAGATTGGAAATGGAAGTTCGATTCGATCGCGACGCTGAATTTGAGAGAATTCGAAGATTAGAGGGAGCGATTCGCAGTGAAATGCAGGGGTTTTAAATATCGGCCGTAAACCAACCGCTTTTACCGGCCATCACCGAGTCGCGTTGATATGACGCCGCATTTTCTTAGCATCCACGTAACACAAGGACGATTTTTTAATGATTGGACGCGTGTGACAGACGTAGCTTTATTAGTGCCTCGGAAAACTTACGCGCTAGACACTTTCGGAAGCTGACATTAAAGTAAGTTTAATATTATCATTTTAAATATAATTATTTAAATTTGTCACGATATTTATTTATTTTATCCAACATACAAAAGATTATTTATCTCTAATATAAAATTATTCTCATCCTTCATTCATTCATCTTATCCCTTCCTGTATCTCTTTTAATCCTGTATCTCTTTTAATATAAATATTATTATTATTACGATAATATCATTACTAATTACGAAACTATTATTCATTTATTTATATTTATTATTTTTTTAAATACTCAAAAAAAATCTTTATAACTATTATTTTCTTGTACTATATCACACCTACTATAGCTATACTATTTCGTCTAAAATTTTAACTACTGACCAAGGGGCCCTAAAATGGTTGTGCCCTTGAACACGTCTTTTTTAGTCTAAAAACATTATCTAAATTGTTCATCTCATAGATCTTAACGTGTAGAATAACTATGTCGAAAATCAAGTCGATCAGACAAGCGATAATCTAGTAGATGAATCATATTTTTTTAGTTATTTTTAAACTTAAATTGTTTGACAATGATAGTAGTCTCACACATGTATGTTTTGACAACTGCGTTGGGAATATTTGTCAATTTTTTTTTTTACACAATTATTTTACATATCGAGATCTTTGAGATAAATTATTCATATCAAAATTTTAAACTCAAAATAATGTTAAAGAACACAACATCCATTTTTATAAAACAATGTAAGCAGACGACATCCACTCTAATTAATTATATACAGATAGTATTCCTACTAGTATGGGTACATGTGCGTATCCATATCTATTTCTAATAGAAAATCTCCTTTGTCACTGACGGCGGTAATTTATCAGTTTTAACTGATGAGTTTAAATTTGAGGTTAAAATGAGAAGTTATATTTTGAAATTCAAGAGTTATTAAAGATTAGTGCTAAAACAATTTAGAAAAGGGAAAAGAGAAAAAGAAAACAGGAAAATTAGAAGTTAAAATCGAGTCTACAGTACTCTGACCATCGGGAAAAAAACTTGGGCTTTGTTTATTGTCCTTAATTGACATAAAAATTATAAATTAAAAGTTAAAATCGAATTATTTAAAAAATAAGAGACCAAAGTGAAATCAGTTTCAAACTACAGGGACTAAAAAAACATAACCAAACACACATCCCTTCATCTCTCCCATGCCGTGGCTCTGCTGTCCAAACCTGCAGCGTTGAAGCAGTAGCCCCAGTTCCTCTGGTTCGGAGATACATACAAATATAAATACATATCTAAACGTACGTATATACATGTAGATGTCCTTCCTCTTCGCCCAATGTTGCCTGCTACAAACCCTAGCTCAATCTTATCCCCTTTAAAGTCCTCCTTCCTCTCGATCCCCGTTTTCTCTCCTCCTTCCTCCACCGTCCGTTGCCGCGCCGCTGATCCCCCAGCTGGACCATCATTTCCACGGTGGTTGTTCAACTTTCCTGCCGCCGTCGACGCCGTCAGTAGCCCCCGAGTTAGCCCCGACTCCGACGGCGTCGCCGGGGATGGGCGAGTTCCCGCGGGTAACAAGAACAACACGAAGGTCAATGCGAGAGAGAACCGTTGGTCGCGTCCCCGCGAAAGCTACATGGCCGACGACGACGATGTTCTCCCTCTTCCTATGACGTATCCCGACACGTCGCCGGTTTCGCCGGAAGAAATTGACCGTCGGCTCCGTTGCGATCCCGAAGTCGAGGTTTGATTTCTCTTACGAATTCTATTCCATCAGTTTGGTTGCTGGGAAATTGTAGGAAGAGGTAAAAATGTGTGAAGGAAATGGCAAAGTTTATGTGTTGTTATCTTGGGATTTGCACACTTGTTCTTGGACTGAGACTAGTGCAAGTGTACTACAGATTAGTTCTTCAAATTCACTTGGTTTGATTTCAATCGGAATTTTTTTATTATAGAATAAACCAAAAATAATTCATCTGAACCATTGATTACCGTCATCTTACCGCGGCGTGACTTTGCCCTAAAGCAATGTGTGTAAGTTATATGAGCATTTGTGCATAGCTCAGAATGGTTATCAGCTCTGCCAGTGACATTATGCGAAATGGTAATGTCTAAAGTAAACAGAGATGTGCAGAGAACTTGGTTGATTAATTAACTTGTTCCATCAAGGTAATAGTGCTTTTCAGCCTACACTCCTATAAATTGGGAAAAAAAAGGAAAAAGTTGGAACTTTAATTTTCTCGTAAAGGCTTTGTAATAGAGATTTTGCATTCGCTTCTACATCCATTCTGGGCACCTGGTAGTTGATAACATCTCATTTTTGATCTGCAGGATTGTAAGGAAGTGGTGTATGAATGGACTGGGAAGTGTCGGAGTTGCCAAGGGTCAGGACTTGTCAGTTACTATAATAAAAGAGGGAAAGAAACTATCTGCACGTGCATCCCTTGCCATGGAATTGGTACTCTTCTCGTTCCTTCTTTGTCTATTTCCTTATATCTTCTTGTTACTTCTTTGAGAACTGCTGCATTTGTGGAATGTTTGATTGTGAAGTGCATTCCTTGTCTAAAACAATGTAAGGTAAGAACATGCCTTGTTTCCAAGCACGTGGCCATCTTCCGTATGGGACACAACTTTCATGAATTTCAATGTTCTTATGTCTTGGGCTCGCATCCTATGACCTCATCTCATGTATAGCTTTGCCTCGGAAGGCAGTGGGAGGGCAGGGCAGCATAGCAACATGCTTTTCAAAACTGTCTTATCAATTTCCTTTCCCCTGTTAGTTTTTAGGAAGAATGGAAAAGGATGTTTAACGTACCCTTTTCAGTCACTCAGTTCACTTCACTGTGGCTCTGAGCATGTTGCATTCTTGTCTGTCTTCCGTTCTCTTCTGTCTTTTCATTATTGTTGTGCACAGATCACAGCGAAAATTATTGCCCAAGATGCTTTTTGACCTAAAACAATGTCATGAATCTGGGTGTTCTTTTTCAATTGAGCTCTCTCTTATTTTGCTAGACTGCAAAATTATTTTTGTGGTAGACAGTTCGAATTGAAAAAAAGAAAGAAGAAGAAGAAGAAGAAAATACCGATACATGAGTACCCTTCTCCATGCACGAAACATGAGATGTCTTGATAGACCACCTTTGGCGAGTATTGCTTCCCTTTAGAAGAGATTTTAGATACTCACTGAAGGTAAGGACCATTGCAGCCTACATTTGAAGGCCGCGCATAAGGTTGATAATATCTGTTTGTGTACTCATATGGGGGAATACAAGATGGTTTTCTCTCTGTACAGCTGACGCATCAATCTTGTTTGTCGTATGGAGCTTTTAGATTTTCCAGGATTTTGTTCAATTGTTGTGAAACTAGAAAGAAAGGAGAATTGTATTATTGAGTAATTCTGTTACAAGGGGCCAATACATCAATATATAGAGAAAACCTAGAAACCCTAGGTAACCCTAATTACATGAAAGGACAATAATACCCTTGCAACTAAACATTAATAACAATTTAAACCATTACTATTCTAACACTCCTTTATTTATAGATGAGATTAGGGTTAACCTAATGGGCTCTAACCACCTAGGCCCATTAGGGTTAACATAACCTAATCTATCCCACATAATAACTAACACTCCCCCTCAAACACATGATGCGAGCATGGAGAGCATTATGGGTTTGCCAACATGAAAAAAAGATGCTCCAACTGATGTCTTTGACAACTTCGATTCTCCAACGAAAAAGAGATGCTCCAACTGATGTCTTTGACAATTTCGATTCTCCAACGACTTCAATTCTTCAACAACTTTAATTCTTTGACAACATTAATTTTGGTACCCAGTAGAATATAACTAACAAAGGAATATGGGACAAGTTCTCCCCCTCACGTGCGAACCCCGAATCGCACGGGAAGAGAGAAACAAAGGATCCAACTAGGATCACAACAAGGTGCCACACGGCACAACTTGGGGCCACTTGGCACACCAAACGGGGATTTAACAACCAACCAACAAAAGAAAGACTTGTCCATAAATTCACCAAAAGTCTAAACTGCAGGGACCGAAATCAAATATTGCAAAGTTTGGGAATCAAATATTGCAAAGTTTAGGATTAGGTTTAGGAGACAAAACAGAGATCAAACCAGGCGCAAAACAGAGGCCAAACCGGGCAGCAAACAGGCGCAAAACAGAGACCAAACCAGGCGCAAAACAGAGACCAAACCAGGCACAAAACAGAGACTGAAGACGGGCAGTAACAAAGACTGAAGACGGCAGTAACAGGGCAGCAAACAGCGGCTGATGGATGGCGAAAACAGGAGGCTGAGGGCGAAAACAAATAATATCAGCCGGGTGAAAAACAGCGGTTAGGGTTTGCGAAAACAACGGCTAGGGTTTGCTATTTCTGAGAAAAACCAATGGCGAAAATAGCAGCTCAGCGGCTGATGGCGGCTGAAGTAGGGTTTAGGCAAGAAGGGGGGCGGCTGATGGAGAAACCAGAGGTGGAACAACATCAGACGATAACTACCAGACGATGGCGACTAACACTAAAGACCAGACGATCAGTGATGCAACCGGCGGACGGCGGCAAGGCATAAGCCGCCCGCCGGAAAGCGAGTATTCCACAGGCCTAGATCTTTGGCTCTGATACCATGTTGTGAAACTAGAAAGAAAGGAGAATTGTATTATTGAGTGATTCTGTTACAAGGGGCCAATACATCAATATATAGAGAAAACCTAGAAACCCTAGGTAACCCTAATTACATGAAAGGACAATAATACCCTTGCAACTAAACATTAATAACAATTTAACCATTACTATTCTAACACTCCTTTATTTATAGATGAGATTAGAGTTAACCTAATGGGCTCTAACCACCTAGGCCCATTAGGGTTAACGTAACCTAATCTATCCCACATAACAACTAACAGTTTTGTTGGTATGGAAGTCCAGCAAATGCTCTTTCAAGTTCTGGAATAAAGGTTATAATGGTTTGGCACATTTGTAAATCCGGATATTTCATTATTGCACATTCGCAGTCAATGTTTTAAACTTGTTTTATTTGGAAAGTATTCGCCTACTTATACTAGAATTTAGAGCAGATAAATGTTTCAAACTCTAAATGAGAATATGACTTCCGAAATAGATCCATAAAGCCTACTGGGTTTGGGCATGAGTTCAACTCTTAAATGTCGGTTGCCTAGTGTAGGTTACAAAGGCTGTAAAGCTTTATTTTCTTGGAGCTTTTCGAATCGTCTCTGAGGGGTTTTTGTTGGTGCTATGGCAAGGCTTTCTTGAACTGCAAATTTACAACAACTGCTTTAGGTCTCTTAGACTTGTTAGTTTTAACAAAGACCGTTCCACGGTAGAGTCGTGGTGGGATTGTGACTATTTCGTGTCATGCAATGCATAGAAATTCATGTTTAGTTACTTTAAGATGTACCCAATGAATGGGAAAGTTCACTCATGTTACCTCATTGCAAATGGGACTTCTTGAGTGATTTCCCCAGTTCCTGTCTGATGAGATTTCTTTTGGGACTTGCATGGTATCTTGCGTAACAACTCATAGCTCAAATGGGTACCTCATTGCATCATCCTTTCATCCTTGTTTTTCTACAATCAGAACACTTCATAGATGAAAGCGAGAGGTTAATCTGCTGCTGAACTGTCCCAGAAATCAGAGAGCTAATGTCAGTGTATATGTATTATTACTTCTTTGTGGGTGTACATTCTTAATTTAGAAGCATGGACTTCATTACTTATGAATTGCCATCATTGCAGGTTATGTGCAGAAGATAACAGCACGCGAAGATATTGAAATGGAGGATTTGGGCAATGGAAAACCACCTTGAGCCATTTCTCTGTTTACTTTTTTTTTTTCCCTCCCCTCTTTTCCATCTCGGAACTGTTTGGTACAAAATTGGATGAGTCCCTCTCATTGCCGATCTTTCCAGCATTGTTGTTATTTGCATAAACATTTGTCCATTTTTTCCCAAAAATGAGAACCACCTACTTAACTAAAGGTTATTGATTTGGCATTTTTTTTGGATGTTTATGTTGTAACCTTCTTTTTATTATCAGGTTATGTTGTAACGTGCACAGAGAATAAGAAATATATTTTCTTTCTTTTGTTTCATTCAGATCACCCTCTCGTAATTTGGAATCTCTCGTTCCATTGTTGTGCAAGTTGCCCATCTTTCCCACTGCGTGTATTGATATTTTTCTCAGATCTCTTTCCCGTCAAGCTCAACAAAATAAAATTTCTTGAGTTCCTTTCCAAGAATGAAGTTATTGTAGAAACTAGCTCGGATTTGATTCCCACACAAAATGGATGGTGAATTTGATTCCTAAACATTTATGAAGGGTGAATTTGATTCCAAAACCTAAATGTGGTTCGTTTGGATGGTGATGGATGTAGTAGTGATTTTACGGAGTTGGTGGAGCGAAAAAGAGGCAAGTTATAGAGAAGCTGTTGATCTCTGTATCTGATACTCCTTTCACTTGTCCATAGAAATCATCAAAGAAATATGAAGGAGCTCTTATAACAACCCTAATGGGCTCATTTAATCGGCCAAAGGGTGGATGCAGACAATGGCAGGCTGTGAATTCACAGATTAGGAGGTTGCTAACTTCTTCTGACTCTTGATATTGATTAGTTGAGATGAACGAGAGTATCATATGCTCAAAGAGGTAGTCGATTTTGAAAGGAGATATCAAAAGAGGACAGCTATTAGCAAGCATTTCGCTTCCTGGCCCATCAAGCTACCCCGTTCTTCCTTGACAGTTGATACCTTCTGGGTACTTATCAATTAAGCCCCCACCAAGCAAGTTTCTTTTTGTTTCAATTGATTAGTCGGCGAACAGACTTTCTCCCTTCAACTAGAAAGGCAACTATAGTAAAGGATTGCATGGAAGCATATTTCTTTTTTCGAGTATCAAATTCTCCAATCCTGACCTCCCTTACTTTTGAAACTATTATCCTCTTTCCCCCCTGCCGTGAAATTAAAGCCTACGGTGTTAATTTTGGTCCTGAAATGTCTATTTTACCCTTTGACTATTTTGAGGAATATTTGTCACTGTGGGATAAAATGCACTGACCTCCCCTGAGATTTCTAATAATTACAGAGACCTCCCCTATGGTTTTAAAAAATACATCTGATGAATTTTTTAACTCATGAATTTTATTATTTTTTAGAATAAATTTTTTTTTTTTACAAAAGCAAGTCTGAGTAATGTTTAACTCCAATTTATTATTATTTTTTTCCTATTCTATTGTTAGGAAATGAAAAAAATAATAAAAAAATTAAATTTTGATACTTTTTTTGGAGAAAGTAGCAAGTCCCACACTTAAAATGTTTCTATTATAATTTATATCACATAAAAATCTTAAAGAAGCCAAAAAAAATAAAACCAACTCTTTACCCTTAATTCGACCTAATTTTTTTATTTGTAATTTTTTTTTGTCTTTGTCTATTTTGCCTTAATTTTTTTGTAAATTATTGGTTCGTCTTAACGAAAAGAATATAAAAAGTTTAAAATTATGTTTAAGAAGTTCACTAAAGACGAAAAATAAGTTTAAAAAAACTCAATTTTTTTAAAATTTAATTCATATTCTTTTACTTTTATCAAATTACTTGTCGAGACAAATCAATAATTTACAAAAATTTGGCGTCCCAGTTTTGTCTTAATTTTTATAGATTATTAGTTCATCTTGACGAAACGAATTTAAAAAGTGTAAAATTATGTTCAAAAACTAAAAAAAAATATTAAAGACAAAAAAAATCAAAATTGATACTATTTTTAATTACTTTTATCTTTTCTAAATTTTTTTCAAATTAGTTAATATTTTTTTAGTTTTCAACTTCGATTGGCGGCACATTCATCGGTTGAGAAGTCCAAGCACTAGCGTTTTCTGTTTTGCACTATTCCCACATCGCACATTCTTTATAAGGGCATGCATAGTAAAGTTTTCCTTTATTTTTCTCATTATTTGTCACCCTAAGAATGGCATTTGCTCCGCAATGACATATTTTGTTCTGAGCCCTAATGACGTTACTAGTACTAGATGACATGTCCATAACTGTAAAAAAATAAATAAATAAATAAATTACATCACCACAAAAAATTAAACAACTAATGTATTTATAATAAAAATTAAACTAATGTATTTGCAATAAAAATTAACTTTAAAAAAAAATACTTACCTTTGCTCTGTAGTAAGTGAGGTCAGTGCCAAGAAAGCTCAAGAGATGTTTTATTGCTTTATATAGCCACCAGCAGGGGTACTTTTGGCATTAAGAAAAAGTTCAGTGCTGACATCAGCAAAAACTAACTCCTCCTTAACAAAAACTAACGGGAGGGGGGAAAATGTATAATAGTTTCTAAAGCAGGGGAGGTCAGTGCATTTTTCAAAACCACAGGGGAGGTGGCTGCAATTGTCAGAAACCTCAGGGGAGGTCAGTGCAATTTACCCTTGTTTTAAAATAGTGAACTACTTACAGTAAACATGAACTTGAGATTGAAAAAAATCTGCTCGAGATATCACAAGTCAAAAAGAGAAAATCCTATCTTAACAGAAAGTAGAGATCATTTTTGGCATCGCAACAAGCAAAGGATTTACTCGTAATATATATTCCCTCAATATTTTCCTGATCATTTAATAGGCTCTTTATAAAGGAAGGATACGAAAGACAAAACTCATATTTCATAAATCTTTCTTTGGATATTTTATTTGGCACATTTTTTTGCGAAGTAATCTTTTTTATTTTCCTTTCATTTTTATGGGAAAATAAAAATACACATCACAAGTATTGATATCACGTGACGATATGTTTCAGAAGCAGCGATGCAACTGGATATGGACTCGCCGATAAAAGAATCAAGCATGGCGTAAAACTGGAATAGCCAATAAGAAGAAGGAAATAAACAATAATATAGGGAAAGAGTTCGACTAACAGAAAAAACAGCTATACAGGAAAACTATTCACAATTTAACTGAATCAATACTGTCGATGTGTTATGTACAACAAAAACAATTGCACGACTCGCCGATGAATGTCTATAATTACAATTCTTGACTTCGTGGTTGAACCGTATATAAACACAAGCCTATGTACATTTTCTACGTGAATATTATCTCCTCATCCAACAAAGAAAGAATCTGTTCTAATGACTTCACAATCTGTACACCTGCAATCACAGAAGGGAAAAAAAAACAAATAAAGCAAATAAGATCCCAATCAAACATGATCAACTGATGTGGAAATCTTCAAACAGTGACCTAGGTGGAAAGAGGCAAGACTAATTCCTGTAGTAGCTTTTGTTTAATGAAAAAGAAGAAAAAGGGATCATGCGAAGAAAGCCAAACAGATTGGCGACAAACATGATCCACAGACAGGATCCATCTCAGCATGACGCGGTTTTGAGCAAACCGATAGAGAACCTGGAACCATTGACATGCAAGACAAACCTTTGGAGAGCCCGGTGCTACTAGCCGTCTAGCCCAAAATTTAAATTTTGCTGAAAACGTTAAGAACAGTGCGGAGGGAATAAACAATTAATGATTATTTCTTCTGGGGGGGAGATTCTGCTTACCAAAAATATATAGATTTGACGCCTGCTCTGGCCACTGGATGGACTCCGTTTCAAAGACCCTTGAATTTCAAAGTGTTACATTGAGCTTGTGAAATCTTCGGGAGCTTGAACTTGTATTATATAGGGTCCACAGCAACCGAAGGGAGCATCAGAATGACATGATAAAACCATCTAATATGCTTTCTAACCCCCTGCACATGTAACATTACAAATGAAGGTAAATGTTATGATCATAAAAATTGGCTGACTCATGATGGCTAACTTTTTGATAATGGCTTATTTTGTCTTTACAGCTCTTTTTAGCCTTTGGTCAACAGAGGTTTGTTAAGTGATTAGTGATTCGTGATTCGTCCTAACGAGAGGAATCTAATAATGAAAAAAAAGCACTAAACTTAAAAGATACCAAATACGTCAAAATAAGCCACAAAAATTTGATTTTTTTGCATACTTTGGCGTTTACTGGACTTTTCCCAAATTTATCCACATTTTTTTTAAAATTCCAAGTCCTCTCATTGGGATGAATAGGATTATGACACAATTCTGATTCAGAACTGAAAAAAGTTCAGAAAACAAAAAGGAAAAAAAGATGCAAAAGCCATTGCCATAACTGATACCCGTTGGATTCTCCCTAGGCTGAGCAGCACCTAGATACTTCTCAATCGACTCCTTCTTGTGTTCAGGATCAAGACTGCAAATATATTACCTCAGTTTAGGTTTGGTCGCAAGAGTGACAAAATAACTAGCAAGCATACACACACAAGACCTGACCTGTTTCTGACACCAAGAAGAGCACAATGAAAGGCACGTGCAGCAGCAGAAGCTGGAGCTATGGCAGCTGCTGGTACTGCCTGAACAGCAGAAACCAATGCAGATCCTGCACCATCACCACGTTGGTATCTTTTCAATGGAGTACGAACTAATGCGGAAGCACTTTTGCCAAGGCCATCACTGATACTCTCATAAGCCTGTCAATTTAACAGCATTAAAGCCTAATCAGGAGAAAATGCTGGAAAAGACACCCACCCCTGGTGAGAAGCGCATGGAACTTGAAGAAACCACAAATGAAAAGCAAAAAAGGATAGAATAAGAAGAGAAGAAGAATGGCCATTAGTGCTCAGAATCCAACAAAGTTGTGGTGAGAGAAATTGCAGCCCTTTGACATCATAATATCCTTCCAACAAAAATTATGCAAAATAGACAAGGATGTGCAGTTCAATTACCAATATTTGAAATAACTGGCAATAGAAGAACAACCATAGTTCTATAAAGGTAGGAAGGTCACCTGTCGAATTCCTTGTTTGGCATTTTTAGGCTGATTAGATCTCACGCTTGCTTTTGTTCTGCTTTGTGACGGTACAGATGGAGGAATGCTACTAAGAATGTATTCTGCTTGGAGCAGAATGTCATGAGCCCCAGCTGCCAAATGCACTCCCAGCCCAACAGCTTCAACCGAGATACTTCTAAGAAATGCAATTGTACCTGGAAGAATAAAGCTGGTTCATTGCTATCTACCTAACAGAGAAGTTTTATGAAAAGGTAAAGTAGGTTAGGAAACCAAACACCTGGTGGGCTAGCCAGTGGTTGGGCTCTTAAAGGCCAAGTTCATCAAAAAGGGTTAAGTCTCTATGTTGAGTTCACCTAATTCTCATGCCCAATGGTACGACATTTTATATTTATGATCCTTAATAGTTAAATACATTTCCAGGGTGAAATGGTGTTTACATAGCATAAAGTATTTCTGCATAAAAGGACGTCATGTATATAATTATGATGTTGACTGGACTACATCGTTTCATAAGAAAATAATTGTATGAAATAAAGAAAACTTTAAAGTCATAAGGCTAGCAATGCTAATACAAACATACCGTTGACTAAAATATGTTGCATTAATTGAGTAAATAGACAGCTGATGAAATGTTTCTATGTATTCCATCTATTTAAATTAGGATGCTTGCACCTTCACATCAGTTAAGTCCAACTGATAACCTAGAGGACCAGTTCTACATTTTAAGTGTTCCTTTGATGCATTGAATATCATCATTCTTATCTAGCTCGACCATAGATGTTCCCAAAGCAGTTATTTGACCCTGCATACTTCCAACAAATGCAATCTTGTAAATAAAGGTTAATCCTAGAAGGATTCGAAAAGTATTGGCTCGTACACGAGGAACCTATTTTATTCAACAGATAAATGAAGAAATTTTCCTGCACAAACCAGTTACCTCTTTGCATTCCTTTCACTAATCTGTGATCCTTCTTGTAATTCTCCAAGGGCAAGGAAACCAACTTTGCAGCGCCAGAACCAACAGCAACTAATGATCGAATGGGAGGAAGCCCATGCAAGAGTTTACGAACCTACATTGTATCATTGTATGCATGAAATCTGTGAATATGAATACATGCTATTGCTTGAAAACACAAAAGCCAAACATTCGCATGAAATAATGAGTAAAATAAACCTGATTTTGAGAAATATCTTCCAACCACTCCCCTATTACTGTTTCACACACGCTGCCCCAGCCATAGACACCAACAGCATGCACATGCTTAAGTTGTAGTTCAACTCCCTGCATCAAAACTCAGACAAAAAGCAGGCCCAAATTATTCCATCACATTGCGCCTATTTTACGTTTTAAATGTGAGCTCCAAATGTCTGTCCCTGGATTCAGCAGCAGTTCGAAAGGGGTAGGAAAGCACTTAGATATTTTCAAATTTTAAGGACAACAAAAAGAGCTGACAAGTGTCGTTGCATAACTATTAAGGGCAATTCTTATCACAGACATGCATAAAATCTAGTTTGGAACTGCTAAGTAACCAGAAAAGAACACAAGTAAACACTTGTAAAGTAACGAAAAAGATGAACGTAAAGACAATAAAATTCATGCGAACATTGGACACAAGTTTCTGGAGAGAAAAAACGCCCGATAGTTTAGCAGAGCACATAAGCAATGCTTTTTGCATGATGAAAACCATAATTTCTAGAGTTGCATACTTTCTAAACTTCTAATAGTTACTTAGAAACCAAAAGACTAGAAATTTACCTTCCAAGGAACTAGGTTAACAAGTTCCACATACTTCCCACCCCTTAATGCAGCTAGGTCAACGCGGCGAGGCATGTAGTCAACACGAACAAGACCGGACCATACATCAAACTTCTGGAGAAAATTCAATATCAAAGTATATTGATCTTCAGTAACCAGAATACATGGTATGATAAGTAACTACTGAGCTATAGCAACCAGTTTGAAATTGTAGATGGCAAAACGTCAGTACATATAACTTGTCACCATCAGTACATATAAAATTACGTGCCTGAAAATAAGGAAGCAGTGCCTCCTCGCTGATGCTATGGCCCCCAATATTACCACTCTTTTCTGAAAACACTTCAGGTTCACTCAAATCCTGGGGAGCACTTGGAGACTGGTCAACTGACGTGTTTTTTCCCCCAAAGAAGCTGATGAGAAAATCAAGTTGGCTCTGATGAAGATGTAAAAGCAAAGGAAGGAAAGCAACACGCAACCTGGAGAAAAATAGCCTTCTGTAAGTTTCTAAAATTCAATTTTTGTTCCTTTGTCCCTACAACAACAGTTACCAAGAACCATGGAACTTATTTCTAAAGACCACGCCACATACCGATACTCCTCAAGAGGGGTCAAGGGATCTGGTCTGACAGTTTCTAAGTCCAGCTTCAATGCTTTTGATGAAGATTTTCTAGGATGATCCTTTGATTGATAATATCCTACCACCTTCAGGACAAAAGGAAACAAGTGTTCACTCTATTACAAACAAAAGTAAGACAAGAAAGGTAAAAGTCATTTCACTTCACACAGTTTTAGATTTACCAGTTTCCATGGTGCATCCTGGCTGTTATCACTGAGATGAAACTCACAGACTGAGAGAGAAAGCCTAGATACAAATGTTTCACCCTCAGGATAAACTTCATACTGAAACTCCATTCCAGACAAAGCAAGCTCAAGACAAATACTCCTATCCCTTCCACGAATAATTGGGGAATTCTGGACATTTTTCTGAAAGTTGTGCCAATCAGATCCAGCGTACATTCTCCAGATGACATTAATCTTTTTAAAAAGAACACGGCCCCTCACTTTTCCATAATCACAAACTTTCTCGCAATTGCTAGTAGTTGCTTCCTCTACTACAAGTTGTTGAGGATTCCTTCGAGCATTGACATCTGATACGTGATCTTCCAGAATTTCTAAAGTGGCATCCCCATACCAACCAATGTTTACTCTGTCAACGTCTCCCTTTCCATTATTCCTGGTTTTGTACCTAGGAATCTCATGTGCTGGTTTCTTCTCTTGAGGTAACTTGGACATAGTGCGTAACTCAGTTAAGAAATAGCCTTCTATAAACTCAGGAGAGCCCTCTTGTAACAATGAAAGCCGACTACTTTCCAAGGAAATATTAGGTGGGATACTCTCAGGATTCATGGCAATCACGTTCAATGTTTCTTCAAGAAGATGATCATCAACTGAAAGTTGTGATTCAAAAGATTCAGATAGGCCATCCCAACGTCCATCCCAGTGGAATGCATCTTCACAAATCTCGTCCATCAAGTTGACAACACCAGGCTGGCTCTTCATATCTAGATGTGAATTATTCACCTGAGAAGTTGATGGTGCAGAATCACTATTAAAGATCCCTGTTCCATCACTCTCTTGCGCTTTCTGAACATTATTCCACCTAGTTTGCAAGTGAGCGATCGATTCCTCCACATCAGGGGCAAAAAGCTGTTGAAGTTGAGCAGCTAGGTGAATCAGACCAGAAGTGGTGTCATGGCAGGTATCCAGAAAAACATGAGATTCAGAACATTCTAATTCCCAGAGAAGGCCGTTCTCACTATTCATTCTCAAATTTGCTTCAAAATGTGCCCCTCGAGCCACTTTAACATAGCCAACTTTGTGAAGATGTTCCACGCCATATGTGCCACCGATTTTCTCAGGCCCTGGTACCAAACACAGAAGTAGCCCTAGATCTTGCACTATAATTTTGTAATCACTGTTGACACAATCTGCTGCTTTGCTATTAGAAAGTTTCAACGAAGAAGCTGCTATGAGGCAAGCAACATAACGATCCCGAACTCCTCCACTGAGATTCAATGGACGGGAGTCAGTACCCAAACCCTCAGTAATGATCAAACCGTGCAAGTAGGGCTCATAACTCAAACCAACATCCACCAAATTAAGAATAAAAGAAGATTCATGAGATGCACTTTCCGCCGAATTTCCATTCTTTAAACTGTTGTCAACTGCTTGTTCATTTTCAGGAGAGGGCAAACTGAAGAAGGAAATTATTGCATCCAACCAGTCCATGCGACCACCTATTGCAACAAGGGTACTGCATCTGACAGTTATGGACATATAACTGCAAAAAGTCTCTGGATCCCACAAGTGTATAATATCAGAACCTGAAAATTTAGAAGACAAAACATTGGAACCTTCACCATCACCACGTCCCATTGCAGAGTTGGTACATGAGATCAGAAGGAAGTCTTCGTCAGGAACTCCAGTAATGGAGCCCCGCAAACACCCTTCACCATGGGCAACCCAAATAAAACTGGAACCAGAAATTCCACCGACGTTGGACACTGATAAGAACTGAAAATTTCCAATTTGCAGTTTAAAATGATGCCACGATCCAGGAAGTTCACTTTGAATTGATCCTTTGTTACTCTCTACCATTTCCAGACTAACAGAAATTTCAACTGAATCACATTCCACAAGGATTGATGTTTGAGACACTGCAGAATCGTTCTTAACACTAACTGGATCATGCACTGCACAGGATAATCCTTCGGTTGCCTGTTGCAGAAGAGAATGTAAGCCCCTATACCGAGAACTGCTTAGACTGATCTTAACAGGAGACAGATAAAAATGCAGAAAGAACGCAGAGCTCAAAATCATCTCTTTCCGTGCAAGATCACTCTGGTCTTTCATATCTTTGGCAGTACTAACAGAGGCAAACTCATAACCTTTTCCCACAAATCTATTCCTTCCCCTAGACTCCTTTGAATTAGCTAGAACCTTTGCTCTATTTGCTATCCAAGGACCAGTCACAGGATCTTCATGCCAAAACATACTAATAAGAGAAAGACGACCCCTTCTATTTGTGGAACAGAGAATGTTCTCAGCTGAAAATATCTGTCTCTGTAACGCGTCACGGCTACTTCCAACATTACTATGCGAAGCTGAAGTGATTAAGTAGATGTCAAGGTTGCCCATATTCAAATGGAGTGAACATGAGGTTGTCGAAGAATATTTCTTGTGAGAACTTGCATTTGGAACTGGAACAGGGACTTCAACATTTTCCTCGCCCACATTCAATGGCGAAGTCAAGTCAAGAGCAATAAACTGATCCCAGGAAGAGTAGCTTCTAAAAACTCCATTTTCAGAGGGGAAACAAAATATTACCCTTGCAGTGGGAAGGAATATATTACCTCTCAGAAGTTCTTCTGGGGACAATTTCATCGAATTACGCCCAGAACTCCTTTTCACTACCCCAGTAGATGAAGAGCAACAGCTACTATTGAGGCCTTCAGATGCGGAACCATTGCTTGTGCAACCCATGCCAAAGGAACTTTCAATATCTTTCAGCAGACCCAAAACTATATTAATCAAATGGAAATTCACCCAGAACACCAACGGTGGCAGATGTAACGAAAAAGAAGTTGGTCTGCTAGAATTACTATTGGAAGAACTATAATTTACATTGAATTGGCATTGAGTGCTGCCTAAAGTTCTGAACAAGTTAACCTTGACTAGGTCATCCCTATATATACCTCTACAATCTGTTCTCCTAATGCATCCATCCATACGGGAGTTGTCAAATGGAATATTTGCAATGAACTCCTCTGAATCGTCATCCATGGAAGAGGAAGAAAATGGAGGGAGAGCAACTTGAACTGCAGCTTGCATGTGTTGTATCATCTGACTTTCAACATTATTACAACCATGGAAACTAAATTCCCCAGCATCGTCCTCATTAGTGAAGTGATCGTTAAGCTCCATATACTCCACCATTCCTTTAAAAGTCATTTCCTGAGGACATACCTGTTGACCTTAAAGAATGTTTGTAGTTAGCATAAGTGACAACTGAACCAAGAAAACAAATGGAGGGCATAGAAATTAAAGTTCAGTACTGACAAGAACAAACTCCAAGTATAACCAGTACCTGCAATACAAGAACCGTGTCTTGGAATTTTGCACCAAGATAATGAGCACGTGAACCAACATTTGTCCAACCACCCTTTAGATCACATGAATGCTCATGGTCACCATCAAGGAGGGAAAAGAGAACAGAAATTCCAGCAAGAGTTGCCTTAAGATTGGTTTCAACATGGTGTTGTTCTGTACAAATGGAACAAATGATATTAAGTCAACAATCATACGGATGAAGAAAATCCAACTGAATCTATCAAGTCAATACACCAAGACTTTTAAAATAATGCACCAGCATGGTTAATACCATTTTTTACTTGATACATTGACTAACAAGTTGTGCACCACCCTATGATTCCACATTAGATGAGGATTTCAAGGCTAGTGTCAGTGCTCAATTTTCCTCCTGTTGTAATTCCCATTTTGTTTCATGTTTCACATTTGGCAACCATAAATGCAAGAAATTTAAAAGCTAAGAGGAATTCAACATGTATTCATATAACACAAAGCCAACCTAGGAACCTTAAATGCAGGTGATATAAAACACTAGAATGAGGCTACATTTTCTGCATTACATCTGACCAAGATTAAAGTACGTACCAGAGGGGACATGCAAAGATCCAGAAGCAAGGTTGGATGCTGCTGTTATTGCACTGAAAACAGAACATGTCCAGTTCCACATCCCACTGTTGCCTAATGCTGATTGGGTGTTTCTCATTCCATCAACACATTCGAAAAACTGCTCTACGCTGCAAATACATCAATGTCATGGGATATCAGACACAGTGTAAATTGAAAATTGCTAGTTCAACTGCATAAAATATCACATCACCAATATAGTAGAGACAAACCATAAAAATGATACTTTCAGTTATCAGTCAAGATTCAAAGCGCATGCTAACAAACACCTGAAATAACAACATACCAACTGCAAAGAGCTAATGCTCCTGGATGAATGAGATAATTATACCTCCAAACTAGAAAAAGAAAGTGTAAAAAATGCTTGATAAAGTGTCTTCAAAACATTAATTAAATATATTCATTGTTGTTCATAAAGTTAAAATACAATCATGAAGACATGTAACATATCAGATAGATTAAACTTGCAACTTACTAATCCACCCAACATTTTAACAGACAATGATGGAAAGATTCACTTTTACTTCTCTTAAGATCTAGTTCAATTAGGATCTGATAGCACAAGAAAGGATACTAACCTGGCTCCAAAATCTGGTTCTTCTTCAGTCCAGTCTCTCTGGTTTTTACCAACAGGGCGTGGCACCCAATCTGATATAAGTCGCGACTCTGGTAACAGAACATCTGTTACTGTTTGTTTGCCCATTGAAGAATATAAATCTGAAGGCAAACATTCTTTACAAGCCATCGCCTTACCATTTGAAGTTACAGAAGAGCTTAGGTGAGATGCTGCATTGAAATAAACAGATTCCTTAGTCGTGTAGACTGCATGCTCCCTGCTATTCTTACCTGGATCTTTAACAATTTCCCACAAGTCCAAGAACCATTTTATGGAACCAGGTTGAAATCTTAATTCCAGAGGATCAATATGAGCATCTGCATCCACTTTGCGGATATCCAAAGAACCATTCTTCCAAGGGATAGTTAATTTGAGGGTCCCCGAAAATCCACCTCTTTCCCCCGTGACAACTGGAGTTCTAGCATTAGATGGACAACATGCAGAAAACCGTTCACCAAAAGTTGTTCCAGAAGCACATGGAATCTGATTATCAACAACATCAATCTGAAGAAACTCTAGCACTGCTCCTTGAAATTTTACAAAGTTTGTTAAATGATCCAACCCAAGAAAGTTATCAACTGTAGCATCAGCTTTTGAAGTGACCTCTTCGGAGATGCATGCTCCGCATTCTAGCTCGCTTATTCGAAGAACCAAGGTTCTGCAAAGTTTCATATTATTTTCATTTCCTACTACAGGGTTGTCAAATGCAACAATCAGTTTTTTCACTTTTAAATGGAAGCTAGTGAGCAACCATTTCACTATTCTAGCAACCGTTTTAACTCCTTCATGAACGCCCACAGAAGCAGACATCAGAGTGTTCTCCACCTTTTCATTCTCAAGCTTTCCCAAATCATAGCTAAGAGAGACATTATCATCTTGTCTAGGAATACTAGTCTGGGATCCATATTCGTACTTACGGTCCCCGCATGGCACAAGAACAAGCTCCAGCTCCTCTACCTCAATCTCACATCCTGTACCCTTCCAAGGCATTGTGACTAATAGAGAGCCAATTGATCCTTCCTTCACAATGATTGATGTTGCAGCACCGACCTAAAACCAAAGGTGTAAGAAGGCATTACAACTATGATAAGGCGAAGAGGCATGGAGAGGCAGACAAGAGTGCTCCTAATCTGTGTACCCTGCTACATATTTTATTGCAATAATCCCAGTAATATCCGCAACACAACCGATAAATGACATTTGATTGTTAGAAACTTTTAAGGTCCCTGAATCACCATACAACAACCTGTATACATTGCATGACATGGGCTTTACATTATTGAAAAAGGTGATTGTTCTATTCAAATCCCAGGATACAACTCAGAATTTGTGATCAATATAGCACAAAGGTCCAAATTATTAAGAGGCTTTATGGAGGATAACAATGGGCATCAAATAATCCTTTTGTACATAAGCATTTCAATTTGGAATATATGGATTCAGACCAGACCAACAAAATCTTGTAGCTGCAAGTAAAGCATTACAATAATTAGCTCAACCTTGATCGGGTTGCATTTCTCGTTCACTAGACAAATGATATATCAAAGGCCTGAAGACCGGCTAGCCTTGTAATAATAGATAACTAATAATTTGAGTCTGCTGAACACAATCAAACAACAAGCATGAAACCATTCTTGTATGTACGCAACTTAGGTTAGAATGTCAAGCCTTTGAACAAGATAACCTGAATCAACTGAAGAACATCAAAATCAAATCTCTACAATGAGTTAAAAAAAAACAGATCTCTCAACGGATGAACTTGAGAGAAGTATCCTTCCCACCCTAGTCCCTTTCTCTTCGGCGAGCCCAATAAAACAGACCAGCCAATTCAAGGGCAAAGCACCGAGATAATCAACATCCAAAAGCTTAACTTAGTTCCAATAATCAACCTCGGCAAAGCTCTAGTTGGAGACGGAAATTAGCTTTAAAAAAGAACTTGAGTGGCATCATGCTATAAGCGATCATTACACCATAATCTAAACAAAGTGATAATAATTGCAAAGATATCAAAAGCCTAAAATTTATTCACCCACCTGACCTCCTCACCCGAGAAGTGATAACCGCTTGCATTAGGTTTGTGCATATATAATCTAAAACCCTACCAGTAAATCTTAAATCTCTCAACCTAAGTGTGTAATATGCTATGGCACACACATGACATCCATGCCAAGACAAGACCTTGTCAAATTGGAAATCAACAAAAGGGAAGCCAAGCAGTATTTATTCACGCAAAATAAGACTTATTTCAAGTTTTTAGAAAAATAAAGCTTCACCTCGTCTTGGAACACAACTCCAAGACCATTGTATACATCAAGAGCCATTGAATTTCGTTTATTAGTAAGCACAAAAGTGTAACAAGCAATGGAATTTACAAATTTCAACAAGCAAAGAACTTATATTTTATCAAATTCCGCTATCACTGAAGTTAAATAAGCACAACCTTCTGATTGATATAGTCGACGTTGAGAGCGAGATCGGAGAGCTGAATTGTGCCTGCCCTGAGCTGAACATCAAGCTGGTTAAGATCGATTTCACCGAGAATGAATTGTCCCAATTTCTTCTTCAACAAAAACTTGCACACCCTCTTTATGGCCCACCGAGAGAACATCGCCTCAGCCGATTTGGCGATGTTCCACGGAAACATCATTCGTCCTCTCTTCACTTCCCCAGAGTCTGAATTCTAGGGCTTTAATCAAGGAATTAGGTTTCTCCGTACAGTAAGTTCAACTTGCTCCGAATGGAAGCTCGCACTTCCATCCAAATAGCCACGGCAGAGAGAGAGAAAGGGAGGGAGAGAGAGAGAGATTGTTTGATTATGTAGCTGAATTTAGAGAGGGGGAAATATTGATTATTTGATTATCTAGCTGAATTAGAGAGAGAGAGAGAGAGAGAGAGAGAGAGAGAGTCTTGTTTGGAATCTTTGGATTGTGAAATTTTGATTACGTGTTCGAGTTGGTTGGGGATTCATATTTATCCTTCCTTTAACGGTAATTAAAATACTACTAATCTCATAGTAATACGGTGGGGACGTACGCCCTGAAACAAAAACCTACTCTTCCTCTTAACATTATTGTCTTTTTTAATGTTCTTAAAAGTAATTCTAAATTAATCATTTCTCTTGGTGAAACAAATTAGATAGTAAAAAATGAAAAAAAAATTAGAAAGTAAAATAATATAACCAAATATTTCAAAAAATTATTTAAAACAAAAGTTAAAAAAATAAGTTATTAGTATATATTATTTTTTTAAATCGTCTTATCTAAATTTATTTTTTATTTTTCTATTGTCTAAATTTTTTCGTCAAACAAATAAAGAATAAGCTCTAAAGAAAAAACTATACAAGTGAAACATTAAATGATATAAAAAAATCTTTGATAAAAAATAATTCCAAATGGAGTCGTGTTATAACAATTGTACTCTCTTTGTTTTGATTTGTTTTTTTAATTTTGACATTCGTGTCAGTTAAGAAATTATCTAAGTAGAATAGGTTATAAAATTTTATATGATTATAAAAATATTTTCTAATATAATTAATTGAATTTTATTAAAAAATATTTATATTACATATTAAATAAAAATAAAAATATTTTCCTTAATTCAAAATAATAAATCGTGCGTAGGTTGTTGGTAACTACGTTTTTGTAATGATTGCTCAGCCCACTTGGTGGGGAACACGGGTTCCGTTTGTCTTTTGTCTAGTCAAAGCCCACGTTTTTTTTAATTATTAATGGGTAAATCAAAGATGACTTCCTCGAGGTTTCTAAAACTACATTAATTTTTTTTATAATTTGAAAAATTACTCCAACTTAATTTGCTTTTAAAATAATAAAGGATTTATTTTTTTCACTATTCAAATGAATCGAATATCAGTAGTCAAGTTATTAAAACTACAAGATTAAGATTTTTTTTCAGTTAAATAAACTGTAATATAATTTGTATCATATTTGAAATAACATATGTTAAATTATTGAGATTTTTCTAAAATTGAACTTCGGGTAGAGTTTTCAAGAATTGATTGAGTTTCGATTTAAGAAAAATCTCAAAATTTCAACATGGTTATTTCAGTGTTCAAATCAATCAAACATCGTTAATTAAGTTATTGAAATTATAAGATTGAGATTTTTTTCTCAATTAAATAAACTGTAATATAATTTGTATCGCATTTGAAATAACATACATTAAATTATTGAGATTTTTCTAAAATTGAACTTATGGTAGAGTTTTTGAGAATCGTTTGAATTTCGATTTAAGAATAGGTAATTACTAAAATATTTATTTATTTGTTTACCCATGGTAGTTAAAATAAGTGATTTGTTTTTAAAATTTTTTAAGGATAATAATAAAAATTATTTTTGTAACACCGCTTCAATTTTTTGGTCATGCCAAAAGGAATAGTTCATTTCTATTAGTATAGATAATATTACGTTTTCACCTTATATTTTATTTTTTCAAAAAAGTCTTTAAAAAAATCAATAATTAAACGTTGTCCTCTCTCTATCTCTTTTGTATTTCGTCCACTGAAAAGTTCTCATAAATAGGGTGTATAATTTATTTTTCGGAATAAAATTTTAAAAAATTACATTATATATGGTATAAGAGAATGAGAATAATACATGGGGTATGGGAGATTGAAATTCTTCTCATAAGATCTAATTACTAAATCTTGAATTTGGAAAATATGGGATTCAACTAAACAATGTGTTACAAACTGATTTTATGAACTTTTAAGACTGCATATTGGTCATAGGCTTCAAACTTATACAAAAAGAAATTTTTAAATTTCTTACCACATTCATTTCAAAAATAATTAAAGAAGTTTTTTGTTGTAATTTAGGACTTGAAAAAAAAAACTAAGTGTTTTGGTGAAACAACTGAGCCATCGTGGCATGTTAAGGCATTATGAGAGGAAAATATTGGGCACGACATGTCATGTGATTAATAAACCAAAACATGTGTCCTGACATATGAACGCACAAGGCAAAGCAAAAGCTTGTATATTGAGGGCATGTGCACGACATGATATGTCATTGGCCGATGAAAGCATACCATTGCATATGAACGTACACAACATTGGCATTATGATAAGCACATAATATTGACATATAAAAGTAACAATATCATTAGCTGTTAGCTTCTAATAATACTTAATTAGTATATTTGTTATCTTTTAGTTATTTATATTTATTTTAATTGATTTGTAAGAAAGTGTGATAAAAAGATACATTTAACTGTGGATCAAGATTTGCTACATAGGACCCACGACTGAGAAGTTTGATGTTAAATGGGATATGCTCAAATTTGCTTTGAAAAATCCAAGAACCATTTGAATTCATGTAGGTATTAAGTTAGCAAAAAAAAAAGGCAAAATAAAAAGAAAAGAATATAACTTTGACTAGGAAAGGAAGTCCTCCACATGGATTTAAGGGCCCGATTGGATGGGGGGAAAGCCCCCCTCCAAAAATTATCACCCCTTATTAGGGGTGGGTCCCACCATTTGCCATGGTTTGGAAACAAAAAATGTCCCCCTCCAAAAATTATCCCCCCCTCTTCTCCCCTATTACCCCCTCTTCTCCCCTATTACCCCCTCTTATATTTCACCCCCTCCCAAAATTATATTTTTCTCTTTTTTATTGTTAACTAAATTTTTCTCTTTATATCTTTTTTATTGTTAACTAAATTTACGCAAGCTAAATTATATATTTTTTCTTTTTAACTAAATTTTTTATTGTTGATTTATATTTTGTTGTTATTTTTTTCTTTTTTTTGTTAATTGGTAAAACAAAGTTAAAAAACCCTTAAATTATTCAAAAATAGTCATTTGAGAGGCTGATTGGATAAGGGATTATAGGTCTCATTTGGGCTATAGTTTTTATTTATTTGTTATTTTTGTCTTTATTTATTTATTTATTTTTTGCTATAGTTTATTAGTCCCCATTTGGATTATAGGCCCTATTTGGATTATTTTTGGCTATAGTTTATTAGTCCGTCTTGATGAAAGGAATCTAATGAGTATAAAATTATGTTCAAAAGTTAAAAAAGTCACTAAAGACGACGAATAAGTACAAAAAATTCTATTTTTTGATTTATTTTTGTCTTTTCTGAAGTTTTTTCAAATTTAGCCGATGATTGATAACTTTTCTGAAAGCTCATGTCGAGATGAATCAACAAATCAACAAAAATTGATGAAAAATAAAAAATTACAAAAAAATTTCAAATAAGGACGAAAAAAAGGGGATAAGTTATTGAGGGGATAAGATAAGAGGGGTATTATTTTTAAAGGGTTGGCCCACATTGATGTGATATTTATAGAGGGGGTAATAAAAAGTAGATAGTTTGGATGAAGTATTAAAAAAAGGGGATAAAATAGTACTTAATTTGAATGGAGCATAAAATAGGGGATAAGGTTATTTTGTATTTGTAATGAGGAATAAGGGGTATTATCCAAGAATAATACCCCATCCCCTCATTTTCCCTCCCCTCCAGGATAATTTTTGGGCACCTCCCACCCTACCCAAAAATTATCCCCCTTTATCCCTCTCCGGGAGATTATTTTTGGAGGGGTGAAAAATTATCCCCCTGCATTTTTTGCTCCCAAACCATGCTAAACATGTCACGTCGATCCTTTTACCCCCTCCAAAAATTATCCCCCTTCTTTTTTTTTCCATCCAAACGAGCAACAGTTTTTTTCCTTATCCCCCCTCTTATCCCCCTTTATCCCCTATTTAAACCCCCATCCAAACCATCTATTTTTTTATCCTCCCTCTATAAACATCACATCAAAGTGGGCCCTCCCTCTAAAACTAATACCCCCTCTTATCTTATACCCCCTCCAAAAATTATCCCCCTGAAAATATACCCTCATCCAATCGGGCCCTAAAATAGAAAAATTTGATGGAGAAGAAAAGCAATACACGGAATTAGGGAAAGGGTAGGGTCCACCAAGTCATTGATTGGAATGAAATTAGCAACATAAAAGGACAACTAGGGTTGCCTTTAAAAGGGATCTCACGGCTGGCTGGGGAAGAAGATGGACGGCTGAACACAAAAGAAATCGAAAAAAAACAGAGATCAAAGACCAAGGCTGGCTGGAGAAAAAAGAAGAAAGCGTAGTACACGGCTAGAGAACACGCAAGATTTTGAGAAATTTATCTAATGGAGTTTTATTATTACTAGAGATTGGGGTACAAACAATGAGTGTGCAAGTTGAAAAATTGTGACCTTGTTTGATAATGGTGATAGTAGTAATAGTGGTAATAGTGGACGGTTATGTAGAGCATTTGTTGAAAGATAAGTTGTCATTTTTACCCTTATGGTTATGGGGTGACTACAATAACTTATAAATAATTAGAATATTTTTCAAGAACAATTTAGGGTATGAAAGATAGACAAAATGACAAAATTGAGAGACACCAAATTAGTGCTCTCCCTTTATATATAGAATATATGTTGTTTTATGTTTCGTTGACTCCATGAATAGCTAAATATTAAAACTAGGGTTAAGGATGAAACCTCATATATTTTATTGATTAATCTTACGCTTCTGATTTTCTTTACATACCTTTATTGAAAACCATTCCTGACTCAATTTTATTGCTTGATTTATTAATGTTAATATTTAAGTATTGGGTCTCATCTGTGATTTATTTTTATGAGTACAGATGATGATTTAGACTTAAACTTTGAAGCAGATGAAGAACAAACATTCGTAAAAATAAAGGGTTTAAAAAAAAATATAATCTATAGTGATAAAGATTGACCTCTAAATCATTGTGTAGAAATAATAGGAAGAATCGCTGCGTGAGATTAATTGATAAATATTTATAGGTGTGGATTCTGAAACTTTAGTTATTTTCTTAATACTTTATTCAAACTACTCTTCTTCGAATATTTGATTTTTACGGTCTTTAATTTATTTTATCTTCGCTTGTTTAATTATTTTAGAATTAAAAAAATCACAACTTTTGTCAACTAAGTTAGGGTTAAACCGATTCGATTTATTTAGTTTTTCTTAATAAAAATTACAAGTCTCTATAGGTTCGACCTCACTCTTGCATTACTATACTTCGGTACAATTCATGTGCTTGAGAGTACATTAAAATTTCACAACACATTACAAGACACGTTGAGAGGTGTCACTGGCCAAAAGAAGGTGTGCCATGACATACGGCACAGGGCAAGGCAAAGACAAGTAGTAATGTGTTTATTTTCACGTGGAGACTTAGAACCTCTATTGAGTTGGACAAAACTATTTGCACGTGTATTTAAAATTGAATTGAAAGTAAATTATTAAAAATAATTGAAAAAGGGAGTCAGCTCCACGTAGAAAAATTGGAAGAATGTTAACGAGATATATGAGGCTTGTGTTTGATTAAAGGTTTGGGTCTTTGGAGGTACCTAATTTTGTGAATACTAAAAGACATAAGTGATGTGAGCTTTGCCCAGAAATTAGCACAGACACATGTGTGTTGCCGTTCTCCGTTTGACTGTGCCAAGCCGAGTTCAGGTCATTAGATAGATGTAGCTTTTTTTGAAGAAAATTTATTTTCCTTCTAGAAGTTGTATCTTCTTACCTGTTTATGACCAAACGAAAGCCTCTCTAGCCGAGCCAGTTTGCATATTTCCAAACCTCTACATCTCCTCAGTTGGACCCGTCCTAACGGCTGCATACCTTGGACTGAAATGTTGCATACCAAACAAACGCATCTTATGGCAAACGCAACACTCCGTTGCTTATGAATAGAGTCCTAGCTCGTACAAATAAAAAATTATTTCAACAATTTTCGAATCTAAGTTTATTTATTTCGAAACTAAACACCTGGGCCATGTTTGTGGTTATGAAGGAATTCCACGTTCAAAATTGAGGGCACCAAATCAAACAAGACTCTTTCTTTTTTTATTATAACATTGTTGAACAAAATGTGATACGATAAGATATAATGTCGTAAAAAAATAGAAAATGAATTATCGATTCTTAACGATCAAATTGAGTTCTTTCATTTTAAATCAAATAATTCATGACGAATCAAATCTCTCCTGCTAGCTAGGATCTTCTTATTTTTAACGAGATTGGATTAGTCGATGAATGATATTAAACTCATTGAGAATTATGGTGCAATCAAAAAATAGAAAAGGGGTTATCGACTCTTAACGATCAAATTGACGATGGTCTCTTTCATTTTGAATGAAAGAATTCATAACGAATTAAATCTCCCCAACTAGCTAGGATCTTCTTTTATAACAATGTTGGATTGGTCAATCACTCTTTACTCACTAGTCAATCACTCTCCTATTTATCCTCCAATCACCATTTCATGATTTAGACTGTGATATTTATTAAATTATTATATTATTAATTTCTCTTCTTTATTTGAATATTTTTTTGTATTTTTTTTATTTTGCATCAAATTTTAGTTGAAGCATGTGATCCATTTCAAGTCCGTTCGTTTAGTCTTCAATACTCAATGGCTGCTAACGTCACGATGATAAAGCGATTAGAGTTAAGTCTCTCATAAAGAAAGATTATCTGCGCAGCACATTTGGATTTATAAATGCAATTTCTCCGGTGTTCCTCTAACCCAACCCGTAAACGAATCAGAGGGAAGTGCAGCATGGGGAATGTCTGCGTGTCGTGCAAGGCTCACAGGCCATTTATTTTGAACATTGAAAATGATTGGGATCTTTATGCTAATAACATCCATCAAATCTTTCTAAAATCATGCTGTTCAAGGAAAAGAAAAACTTTGTAAAATCATAAATTAATTGGTGGAATAGGTAAGACAATTGGATGTTCATTTTAAAACACTTTCCTAATAACAAAATCTAGTTCAAAAAATTTAAAATTTAAATGGTAAGAGTTTAAGTTTGGATTTTTTTTGGAATTCCAATTTGAATAGTTTTAAATATTAAAATACTTTGTGAAATTTTGATCGGAATTTTCATTTTCATTTTTTTTTCAGTAATTCTTCGAGTTTGTTTCCTTTTGAAGCACTACAATCCCATATATCAGCCAATAATTTATAATAAAAAAATATTTTGAACCAAATTAGTCTCTAACGAAAAAAATAAAAAATTGTTTCAACAATTTTCAAATCTAAGTTTATTTATTTCAAAACTAAACATCTGGGTCATGTTTGTGGTTATGAAGGAATATATATCCACGTTCAAAATTGAGGGCACCAAATCAAACAACTCTTTCTTTTTTTATTATAACATCGTTGAACAAAATGTGATATGATAAGATATAATGTAGTAAAAAAACAGAAAAAGAATTATCAACTCTTAACGATCAAATTGAGTTCTTTCATTTTGAATCAAATAATTCATGATGAATCAAATCTCTCTTGCTAGCTAGTATCTTCTTATTTTTAACGAGATTGGATTAGTCGATGAATGATATTAAACTCATTGAGAAATATGATGCAATCAAAAAATAGAGAAGGGGTTATTGACTCTTAACGATCAAATTATCGATCTCTTTCATTTTGAATCAAATAATTTATGACGAACCAAATCTCTCCAACTAGTTAAGATCTTCTTATTTTTAACAAGATTAGATTAGTCGGTGAAAGATATTAAATTCTTGTGAGGAATATGATGCAATTAAAAAACAAAAAATGCGGTTATTGACGATGGTCTCCTTCATTTTGAATGAAAGAATTCATAACGAATCAAATCTCCCCAACTAGCTAGGATCTTCTTTTAAAACAATGTCGGCTTGGTCAAGAAATATAAGTCACTTATGAAAAGTCACTATTAGTTATCAAGAGTGCTACATACACATCACTTTTGCACATCATTTTTACACATCACTTAAAACTACGTCGTTTTGTGTTGAGAAAGACCCAAATATATTTTGGCCCTATTTGGGCAAACTAGATTGTATAGATTATTTGGGGTAATAATCTAGCCCATTTGGGCTAAATTATTTACCCAAATAATCTGGATTAATCTAGCCCCAAACACAACATAACCTCTATATAAAAAATAATTTAGTCCAAATTGGCTGAGCTAGATTATTCCGTCCGGCACCCAACATAATCCAACAATCCAATAATCCCATAATCTAGTTACGCCAAATGGACCCTTTGAGCAATATGGGTCGAATATAAATACGGTTTTTTCTCAACACAAAACGACGTAGTTTCTAGTGATGTGCAAAAATGATGTGTAAAAGTGATGTGTTTGTATCATTTTTGATTAGTTATTATGTGAGATAGATCTTTATTTTTTCTTTATCACAAATATTTAAATTAATTATTTTTTAATAGTCGAAGTAATCAATCGACTGTGAATTATCCTGAACTTAATGTCAACTAGTTATCGGAGGATCAATTTCCCCCTCCACTTACCTGGGACCAGTAAGAGTATTATTTGATCACTTGGACCTGTTTCATTATTGTTTATACTTGTTTCCATATCCTAATGTGGTTATTTCCCCATTTTTTGAAAAAACAATTTAATCAAATATTAGGGCCTATGAACAATGCTTCTTCTTTCTCGTTCCCAATTAATTTAAAGAACACTTATTTTCTTGTCCTATCTATTAGCGTTAACTAAATTTTCATCCCATCTTTTTTTAATGGCTATATTTTGGTCCGATCTTTTAAAAAATATCCAAACTACCCTAATTTTTAATTTTGCATAATTTCAGCACTTTATCTCTTAAACAACGATATACAATCATGAACTTACCATATTAGTTTCAACACCCCAAGAACTGAGTTTGTTATCTTCCATAATTGTGATTATTTTTTCTACATGTGATGATAAATTTTCTTATTTGATGGTTAATTTGTTAGGGTCGATGGTAAATTTATTGCCCTCTATAAATCTTGTGGTAAATTGCAGATCTTTTCTACATGCGATGATATAAATTTGTTTACATGATGGTTAATTTATTAAGGTCGATGGTAAATTTATTGCCCTCTATAATTGTGATGGTAAATTTGCACATCTATTGTTTTAAATTGTTGTAAAATACTTTGTTCTTTTGTAATGGTAAATTTGCAGATCATGATAAATTTTTACAAAATTCTTCATTATATTGTTCAACCCATATCATCCTAAAATGGATGCGAAAAAAATGAACAATAGTAAAATAAACTTCACTCATTGCGTAATAAAAACTGTCTTCCAAAAATATTATTCGATAAAATCATCCTTCTAACTTACAACACTTGATTTTTTTTCTTTATACTCTTAGAGTTTTTTCTGATTGGTTTGGGGGAGGATGAAAACAAGAATTTCATATTCCAGTGAACTAATACAGAAAATTGGAAAAATTTCAGTGATATGGAATGATGAATATACCGAATTGGGTTTAGGAGGATAAACACAATAAATTCGGATTCTATGAACAAATACAGGATGAATCTTTTAGGATTCCAGTGAATATCTTTTTTATTCATATAATATGTTTTACCATATCTGTTTCAAACTTTCAAACTTAATTTACTGCCATGTTTTTTTAACATACCAAATTGGGTATTATACGTTTTCACTTAAAAGGGAAAAAGACAAACTAACACTAACAAAAAAAATGACAAAAATGTCAAACTACGTAAAAATAGGATGAAAACATAACTTGAAAATCTTGATATGATGAAAATCTACGCAACGTGAGCTTATAAGACCCTGATTCAAATTATCCTTACGTTAATACCCTTCACAATAATTTTATCCAATTGACAATCGGACCTTATATTCCCCAAATCAATCCTATTTAGCAACCACGACAAACCTTTATCATTAAAGGCAACGTCCCTTAGCATGTTGCAAAATTTAATAGAGTATAGTCCGTTTGAACTAAATTATTTTGGGTGTGTTTTTATCACAATAAATATTTGTCTCCCCTTTGACTTTGGAGGAAAATAGATTTCGAAAGACTATTATGCCCCTCAATATGAAAACGTAATACACAAGCATTTTGTGGTTAAGTCAAGGGAAAAACTTGTCATTTAATAATCCGTCAATGGTTAAGGCCCATATATTCATGGGTCGGGTCTGTGCTTATGGACCTTACCATTGGACTCAATAATTTAGTCCAAATAGTTTGTATTGTTAGCCCCAATGTTATAAATACCGTACCGGCCGGTTCCGTTTTGGCATAAAAACGGTATCAAGTACCTCTAGTACCGTACTATTTTCAATACCGGCCCGTATCGGCCGTGCCAGTTAATATTGGCTGGTATCGATTTTTTTTTAAAGAATTGTGAAAAAAATTAATTTTTTTTGATTTCCTCTCTATAATTTTTATATATATATATATATATATAATTGTGGTAAATTTGATACGGTATTCTGTACATGACCGGTACCAGTACGTACCGTACCAGTAGAAAAATCGGTACCCAAACCAATTCAGTATTTAGAACATTAGTTAGCCCTCTTTGTAAAAAAAAAAAACCTAGAACATTAGCCCAAATTGGACTTTAATAGTTGCATGGACGAGTTATGTGTTATTACATGAAACGCTAATTATTCATACGATTGATCAATTAGTATTGTATAGACTGATTTTATAAGAATTAATAATACTTGAGAGATTTCAAATATGAAACTTAATGAGGAAGCAACTCCACCATCGGACTAATCACTTAGGGTTGAAAGAATAGTTTCTTTCCCCGGAGCTACAACTTGAATGGTTCTGATTATTGTTGTGAATTGTAGACGAGACCCCAAAATAGTAGTTCATAGGAGTGTGAAGAAATTCGGCATAAAGGAAAGCTCGTATCTGCTTATATTTTCATCGGTTATTTGTGTAATGCATATCTTCAAACGGAATATATTTTAGAGATAAAATTGACACGTCATCTTATATTTAAATAAATCGTTCGATATGCATATAATGCAATACATATTTTACGTTTCATACATTTTTAGGGATAAGACAATACCTATCTACAAACAGAATATTATGTTTATTTAATATTATCGTTGATACCCACATGATCCATAATACGATATGCGATATTATTTTTTACTACAACATGTTATTTAATTGAAGACATAATTTTTTTTGTATCGTTAAAGTTTTTATTTAACACGTATATTATGTATTCCGTTTTAACCAATGTTATGAATATCGTACCACACCCGGGTACATACCATATCAGATAAAAAAGGGTATCTGTCAATTCACGTACCGGCCAATGTACCGATTAATACCGGATTGTACAAGTTCTGGTCGATATAATTTTTTTTATTTTTAATTGATAATATTTTTTATAATTACACATAAATTGAGATTAAAATTATTTATTTTAGATTTGGTAACTTATTTTTAAGCTGTAAGATTTTATTCTATTTATTAAATATAACGTTATTATAAAATACTCCCTCCGTCCCAATTTGTTTGTCCATTCTCTAAATTCGAACTTATTTAGGAAACACAATCATTACACTTAAAAATTTTTACTTTCCAAGAATACCCTTAACTTTTTTAACATTAAATAAGAGTTTACGTTTTCCAAAGTATGGTTTTTTAAAAAAGGAAGGGCATTAGGGAAATTTTGACAAGTCAACTTCAAAATTAGACAAATAATTTGGGACATTTAAAAGTCAAAAAGTGAACAAACAAACCGGGACGGAGGTAGTATTATTTAGGAAATATATATTACCTTGTAATGATTTTTTTTTGATACGTATCATTAGTGAAAACGGTATACTTAATGCTGCGAGATTTCTGACTTTGGGCGATCCGTATTCCGTCATCCTCTCTCCCTGTCTCTCTCTCTGCGGCCGCCGGATTCAGTTGCATATGAGACAATCCCTTTTACTGTATTTGTTGCCACGGATAATGACGAAATTTAGAAAGTATTAAATTATTTGACTTAAAAAAAGGAAGAATTGCAAACAAATACTGTATAAAAGTCGTCTGATCAATGGACACAGTGGAGATATATTGGCTCCAGATTTCACCGCCTCAGCAGCAAGTTCAATACTTCGATCAATCATCAAAGCCTAGACTCCGGAAGCAATGGAACTCAAACCAGGCTTATCAGCTCTGGTCACAGGCGGCGCCTCGGGAATCGGTACAACTTCTCTTTCTTTCGTTCAAGAAATTTGACATCTTATTGGATGATTGTATTTCTATACATTGGTATGTCCCAGATCGATTTAGTTTGCAAAAAGATCGATTTCTAGTTAATTATGGCTTATGTTGGTTGGTGTAGGCCTGAATTATCGGTCTTGTTTTAGTTAAGTAGGAATCAGGTTGCAGGCTTGCTGTTAGAAGATTGATGGTTGCATATCAATAACCCGATAAAAAGTATTTTGATAACCCAACATCTCCGATATCGCGGAAGTATATAGCTACTCACCAGCACAGTATAATATATATGGGAATTAACATCCACATTTGGTCTTTTGCCGAGCAAAAAAAAATCCACCTTTTCTCGTACTCCGTGACATAGCGAACCATGTGGATACAAACTCCTAGGTAGAACTCACATTTTGAAAACTTACTTGCAAGGGGAGGGTTCCCAAGAGGTTATACACACAAGGCTACACCATACGAAGACATTAGGATTGCAACATATCACCACGCTCTGTAGCCGATGTCCACGGTGGTCCACTCAATGGATACTAACCCAATGGTAGCCCTTTCTCTTTTTCTTCTTGCGGCTTCACTCATTTATCAGGATTCATTACTTCTTACGCATCTTTTATACAGTCTATAGATCGCCCCGTCCACGGCGCGAATCGGAAGGTGGTGACTAGCTTTGATACGACATGATACAAAGCCATACGTAGAACTTACCTTGAAAACCTGCTTGCGAGGGGTTGGTGCCCAAGAGTTTATACAATGGCCAAACCCATACTTGGACAATGTTTGCAGGGTGTTTCATGGATGCAGTCTTTACCTCATAGTTTTCATATATTAGTAGTGTTAAGCATTTTTAACACATGTTTTGATATATATACCTTGGACTGTCTTCGTCCTTAAAATGATTATCTTTTTTAATTGATTCCTCTAGATGTGATGACTGTATGGTATTTCTTATAATTTGTTGTTATTGTTGTGATTTACATGTAGGTAAAGCTCTTAGTTTGGCTCTTGCCGAGAAGGGAGTATTTGTTACAATTGTTGATTTCGTTGAAGAGAGGGGAAATGAAGTCTTGGCCCTTCTTGAAAGGGAGATTGCCAAGTTCCATTCAAAGTTGGAAATTCCACCGGCTCTGTTTATAAGATGTGATGTGACCAATTCAAGTATGTTAATTGTCGTTTTCATGCTCTGAAATAATTTAATTGTTTGTTTTCTTTGACAATTTTGAGATATCAGCATACTACGAACATTGGATGTTATCAATATAAGCCAAACTGTATAATTCTGGGCAAAAAAACCAATAGGCATAATAGGCAACTTTCAGTTTCCCAATTAGTTGTCAATGCTAGCATAGCTATATGTGACTCACTTGGTACTGCTCCTTCGGTTAGAGAGTGTTCTTTGTTCAGATATATGGCTAAACCTGACTGCATTTATATGTTCACGGAAGTGAAACTGATATCTTAGTAAAAGGAAAATTGGCATGAGGAAAGATGAGGTTCTCGTTTAAACCTCGGAGTGTCTTACTAAAGTGGCGGAGCCAAGAATTCCCTTAAGTGTGGGCAATTATGGAACACAATTCTAGTGAAAAGCTGCCGTAATAAACACCTGTGAGATAATAATTTAAATCACCAAGAATAAGAGCAACACAAATATATTTTTTTACTAATGACGCTTCTCGTTTAGATTCTTACAAAATTCTCAAACGATTTTCCAGGTTTGAAATACTTTGCCCGGTTGTTTACTATGAAGTTTATAGCAGACCGCGGACCTTTCTACGTATGTATATAGTGGTTGATATCTCTAATATGTTCATGTAAAGTGGGCTCAAAATTTATTTTAAAATTCTAGTTGTAACTTATATCTCTCTTTGAAATCCTATATACACAAGCCTTAAAAATCTTTCTCTTCTGTAACTAAAAAACGATCTATAAATAAAATAGAAGACTACTGTAGTCGTAATAAGAAAAAGTAAAGGAGCAAATTTAACAGGCTAAAACTAGTATTTATAGAGACAGATATGCACTTTTTTAAGGGTAAATTAGAATAGATTGAGAAATGGAGGCATATTAACTCCTCCACCACTGCTCGTGCTACAGTCCGTTTGACATTTACAAAAATCTTGGTTAATCCAACACCATTAGGATGGGACATTTTGTTAATTCTAATTATTTTCACTAGTGAAAAACAAAGATGTAGATTCTGGTCTTGCTTTGGCTCATTCACTTCCACCCTCAGTAGATCAAAAACTTGCTTCGAATTCATTTTCTAATGGCTTGGAAATGAAAAAGGACTACATTATGTACATTATGGTTTGTTTTCTTTTGTATACAGAAAATCCTTGTAAGTTGAGAGAAGTCGTTTTAATAGTTGTTACGATCTTTTTATGTGAACAGGAGAACTGTCTGCTGCTTTTGGAAAACATTTGGCAACATATGGGGGCTTGGATATCTGTATTAATGGTGCTGGTATTGCAAATCCCATGCCATTCTACAAGGATCAAACTGATGGTTCTCGTTCATGGAGACACACTTTGGATGTGAACCTCATTGCAGTTGTTGAATGCACACGACTTGCGGTATTGTTCACAGCAACTAGTAGACATAAATTGATATGAGAATCATGAGAATTTCTCTACTTGGCCTGTTCTTTGTTATGTTATATGTAATCTTGTCCTTTTATTGCTCTAAGAGGGTTCTATTTAATAATGTCTCATATTCTCACTAATTTTCTGACAACATCTACAGCATGATAACTAGTAAGATTTTATTCTTCACTGGATTAGCTATTTAATCCTTTTATTTTTGCTTAGCAACTATTGAAGATAAAAGGTCTGAAGAAAACCCGAGTATTCTGCATGCTTCGGGGGGACAGCTAATTTTAGGGAATAAGGAAATGAACCAACGACTACTTGCCAAAAGTTCAGGAACTAACTTTAGAATTCGAGTGGCTTGTTATTATGACATATATTGGATCATGGATTCATTTAAGCTCATGGTGGGTTAATCTTTTTATACCTGAGCTTTGTGATACTTATAACAAGGGTTTCATAGTTGGATGCTAACCAGACTTATGTAGAGATTAGTGCTGCTGGTATTGTATGGCATGGACCTCAGCAGCAACACGTTAGGAGAGAGCTAATTCTTTTTAGAGGATATATACAATCATTGCCTCCTTGCTTTTTCTTTACGACACTTATGTTTGCAAATTTTCTCATTAGTCATTACATTATCAGGATGACATCTCTAGTACTTTGGGGTGTAGCTTTAGACTTTAGAGTTAATCAATCACATCGAAAGTTTCATCTTTTGCCCCTTCCCAAACAGTTATGATATTGCTCGCTATGGGCTAGGCCTACGCCCCTCACAACTTGAAAACTTGTCATTACCTGGAAGGGATTCGAGACCAGACCAACTCGCTTGTGCTCAATGTAACCTAGAGTTTTGCACATTATTTTGTTCGCTAACGTTGGACTCAAGATATGGCTCGCACAAATGCTATTTTTGGTTCCCACCACTTGTGTGGTTGACACACTGTAAATGGTTCAGCTTTGATAGCAATTGTATTGTGTGCTCATCCCAAACTGAAACGGTATTATTTCCACTTTGGACTAGGCCCTCTAGAATTTGAACCTTTTTTTACTTGGAAGGGATGTGAATTCATTTATGTAGCCCGTGATCTTTTTTAGGCCAATCAACGTAGGACAGATTTTACATCTTCTATCTGCATGCCCCTCCTAAATAGCAAAATAGGGGTGCAAGGCTGTAATCTTGTCAATGAATAGATCTTAGAGAGCTGTTTTCTTTGTTTGGTTATGTAATACTCTTTTTTTGCTTTAAGCGTGGGAAGTGGTACGTAGGATCTCTAAAGTTGAATATTCTGCATACTTGGGCTTGCGAGCTGGCTTTTTGGATATTCCTTTGCTTAAGAGCTGTTTTTTTTAGTCCTCAGCTTAAGTGCTGTTTTTTTTAGTCCTCAGCTCAAGTGCTGTTTTTTTAAACTCACGGGAAGGGTTTTATATTATAAGCTTATCAGAAGGTGTAGAGTTGTGGTTAATTGGTGATTTGGTTTTGTATGTGCAATAGAGGTGGGGTGGCGATGTATCCTTGGTTATCCAGTGCTCTATAGCTTGTGAGACATGAAATTTGATCTTTCCCCTTTCCGGGTGGCTTGGGTTATTCATAGGGGATGTGGTGGGGGTGCTGTATAAGGCATGGTTGGGTGGAAAAAGAAAGGAAGGCATGGTTCCTTGCTCATTAGTACTTTATGTGGTTGATTTTCAAGGTGTAAACGAGTCCATTCTAGGCTTAAGAGCCATTTTTGGAATGCTCTGCATAGTTGGGCGTTTGGTAGCGTGTATCTGATCTTTGATTGTTAGATGATTATGTGCATTCGCTTCATATGTAAGCTTTATGTTGTTTTTGGTCATCATCTACATTTATTACTCCGTTGGTCCTTTTTGTACGCTGGAACTACCCCTTTGACGCTATTTTTCTATTGAAGTTTACAATTATTCATAGAAGAAGATTTAAAATTTATTTCGTTGTACACATCAAGTCGTCATAAAAGGGTGGATGACACATAAAACTGTGTTCTATGTTTTCCCGAATCCCATATGATGCCGTAGTTGCTATAGACCCCTTGTGGTGGCCAACAGACTTCTGTGGTGCAAATGACATTTTAAAGTAAGAAGAGAATGAGAAGAATGATGAGAGATGAGACAGTGTATTGTGAATGAGAGAAATAAAAAGGTCGATAATTTTGTTAATGCAGTTCACGGTACAAAAATACCCAAGTACTAAACAACTATAGGTTGCTTATCTTCTATGGAACATATCTTCTATGGTTGGTCACGCATACCCATCTTCAACAATCTTTGGGTAATAAACTAGACAAGATATTTTGTACTTTCATTTGTGAAGCTCCAATAACATTTTCATCGTGTTACATACATAGGAAAGGGGGTTGAATTGTGTTCTTTTCTTTTTTTAGGACTCTATTGTTGGGGGTTTGTTTTCCATTTGGAGCTAGCACAGCAGATTCAAATGAAGTTGCAAATTGTTGGCTTTCTGATCATTAAGATTGTTCCGACTCTTGCACATAATAGTTGGATCTTGCATGTATTATATTTTTGATGGTCATCCTATTACCTACCAGTCAATAATAATATGTAACTGGTGAGCAGGTTCAATGCATGCAAGCTGCACAAAAGCCTGGTGTAATCATAAACATGGGTTCTGCTTCAGGACTTTATCCGTTCTTTGGTGATCCTATCTATGCAGCCTCCAAAGGTTTGTGTTATGTGATACTCAATGCTATTGGGTGCTCCCCAAGAACTTTTTGGTAGTTTCTCTGTCTTCTTAACTTGGTGTTTTAATGCACACAATGGACATACATGCATAGTTTTAATTTTTGCCCCTTCAGTGCGTTTTGGGTCCTAAAGAATTTATGTTTCATAGGGGGAGTTGTTCTATTTACTCGATCACTTGCTCCGTACAAAAAACAAGGGATTCGTGTTAATGTGCTTTGTCCTGAGGTGAGTCCTGATCTTTAAAGTGCATCTGCTTAATATAACACTACTTTCCACTCTCAGTATTAATAGTTGGGGTATTTTTCTTCTAATTATTTTGAAGGGATTCACATCAATAATACTTCCGCGCTGTGCATGAAAAAAGTTTGTATTGGACATGGAGAGAGATTTGACTTACAGAAGGGGAAACTCTCACAATTAATTACCTGTTCATTTCTGGTTGCTCCAAATGTCATGAATTGGCAATCGAACAATCTTTTATAATGAACCATAGTACTATCAGTGGTTAATATGAAGAGTTGGTATTGTCATTTAAACATATCCCGATGCCCCTGCTTTTTTATGACATTTCCTGTAATGCTTAGTGATGTCCAAATTTGAATCCATTGAATGATGATTAGTTGACTCCCTGCCATGATTGTCTATAATTGTGGTATTTTCCTAGATCATGGACGATAATCAGAATGGTGGTTTGCGAGCCCAAGTTCTGCCATTTTCTGAAAGGAGTAATAGGATGTGGTTATCATGAAGTTTATCTGTCTCTTCTAACTACCTTACCTTTGTTTGAAATTGTTCTGGCATTAGTTTGAGTTCGTTTATAAAGGAAAAGCATGAATATCCAGAGAAACGGCTCTTGTGGTTGCCTTCTGCAGCACTGTACTATAAACAATTCGTTAGGCTAAGTATTTTGTCATTGCTGTGATGTACTTTGCAATCTGCTTGCAGTTTGTGGAAACTGAGTTGGCCTTAAAAGCGGTTTCTCGACATATTGATTTACTTGGGGGCTTCATGCCCATGGAAATGATTGTGAAAGGTACGTTTTTTTGTGGTTCTTTCCCTCAAGGGTGTTTTACTGTCATAAGTAAATGATAATTTCTTGAATTCTCTGCAGAGACTAGACAATTAAGGTGATAAGAGGAATTTCAGTGGCAATCGCTTTTTCCCGTCGTCTGTAGATGTTATGGGCATTGCATACAAAGTAGTTAACTTTGGAAACCTGTGTTAGGACCGTGGTCAAAGGACTTTACTTTGAACAAGAGAATTTGCTTCAGACTGGTTGCTGAGTTTATTAATGCAATTTCTTTAATTGAAGAACGTTCATCCAATGCTGGAGTTTCCACTAATAAATTCCACTTTAGGCCTCCATCATATGTACTTTCTCTCTAGATCCATATCCTCTTTGTCAGCACATCTGGATAGTTTCAGCTTCCTTTGGACAGGTTATGTTGTCTTTTTGTATCTGGCGTTCTTTTTATGATTTAGACACAGTTGAAAATGATCTGAATTGCCTTCTGCGTCGTTATTTGCTCATGGAGAATGATGTAGAGCGGCTAGTAATTTGAGTTCTGTAGAGCACCGTCGAAAGAATCTTTAATGCCTTTCCCTGTTGCCCTAATTTAGACGTGTCCTGAACTCCAACTATTGTGGCTTCTGAATCATGGTTTCAGAAACAAAAGGAATTAATTAAAATGTGGCTTACTGTACGCAAGCAAACCAAATGACCAGACAGAGCATGACTTAAATTCTGAACTTTCAAGTTCAGAGAAAATCCTAGTGAAAGGCCGTAGCCTACCTGCTAATACCGGTCCAAGCTTCGCAAGTTCTTTCTCCCACATTAAGGATTTGAATAACCTAAGCAAACCACGTATGCATTTACTGATACTCTGGGAGCAAATAAACAAAGAAATAGAAGCCCAGGTCAGACACTGAGATTTTCTATTATGGAAATTAAACCTTTTTATCCCGAAAGACTCTTTGGATGGAGAGGTACTGAAAACCCTTCTACGTTTTATTTAGTTGTATAAATTCGTGCTGGAGTCCAAGGAAATATGGGCCGTCTGTATAGTTGTTTCTAGCACTTGTATATCCTTTTTGTCCGTAATACTGTAGTATCAAAGCCTTGAACATCTACAAGATTATAATCTCAGAATGTATGTTCTCCATTTGACATTATGTTGATTCTTTCAGGTGCTTTTGAGCTTATCAGGGATGAGAGTAGAGCTGGGTCTTGTCTGTGGATTACTAAACGAAGGGGCATGGAGTATTGGCCTACTCCTATGGAAGAAGCAAAATACTTGGTACCTTCTTCGAAATTGAGAAGAAGTTCTTCGTCTAAGGCCATATTCAATGTCCAAATACCTCAGAGCTTTGAGAAAATGTTAGTAAATACTCTCCCATCTTTCTGATTTTATATCCCTAAGAAAAGAGCAGAGGTAGCATTTTTTATCATCCTGTTTTCTTTGTTCTTTGGTTGGGCATTTTGGAATAAAATAGAACACAGTTGTATAGTTTAAGAAGCCTCTTACTTATCAAAATAAAAAACAAAAAAGATGGAGCAAGAAGTTCCATTTTTTAAAGCAACAGTTCTCTCACATACTGAAGTTGATGAGGCTGTGATTTTGTTTTTTGGCACTTCCGAAGGTAGAATGTGAATTTTTATGTCTTTGGCTCACAGAGAGATTGCGAATACCCCGGTTTACTCGCTTTGGCCTGAATCTACTTAGTGAGAGAGTGTTAACCCTAGCCAAATGGAGGTGAAATATTCTTGGAGCAACTTTGTGGTATCAATTTTGTTAGAACATGTACGTTTTACCATACAAAACCACTTTAGAGTCTGACAGCAGCCACTATCACCATTAGAAGAACTGTGGCATGTCCACGCTCCTACCATGCTGCATTAGTTTCTAAACTTTGAAGGGCTTAGTTTTCTTAATTTTTTTTCTTTTCCAACGAGCAAGGAGCCTCCTGACTTGGGTTTTTACACGTGTCTCAACCATTTGAAAAGCTTAAGCTAGCTAGTGCCCGAGAACTGATAGATAATATGACTTTTGGCTTTTCAGCTTCATCTCCTAAATCAACTCTTCTACACTGGTTAGAAGAGGAAGGATCTTATAGAATGAAATAAAAAGTCTGTTGTCTCATTTTTTTTTTTTCATTAGATGTTTGATATGGATCTGATTTGGCAGCTACGACTGAAGAACAATCACTCTTCCTTTGTTCTCTAGAGTTTTATGCACTTTCCCTGCTGACAAGCTTTTAAATGCTTACTTTGTCATCTTATCGTCTTGTACATGATCCTTCCTCCTTTTAGTTGTACCTCCCTCATGGTTCTAAATTAGCTTCAGCATATGCTTAATTATTCTTTTCCACGTCAACGTTTTGTGTTTGCTTCATTTTTATGAGATTATCACTTTCAGTTCTTCAGGCATCTATTAATGGAAGGTTCTTCTTCCGAGTGGTGGATTATGTGTCTCTTCTTCTGTTTTACTGAACAGCGAATAGATGGTTTGATTAAGTTTTGACGTTGACTTCTTGGATTTTTTTGTTGTACAGAGTGGTTCACACTTTGAGTCACAATTTTCGTAATGCTACCAGCATAGCGCGTGCACCATTGAGGTTACCAATCAAACCAGATCACGTCCTTGTGAAAATTGTTTATGCTGGCGTTAATGCCAGTGATGTAAGTTTGTGTTTATTCTCATCTTTAGTTCACCTTTTTTTATTGGGTTGATGGTAGAGTGTGGGAATTTCCTTCAAATATCATTCGCTCCTTACTAATTCCCCCTTCCGATGTAACTTGGTCCATTTCCTTCAATCTTTGAACTATCCTTTGGACAGGTTAATTTTAGCTCAGGAAGTTACTTTAGTGGCAACAACAAAGACCTTGACTCCCTTCTTCCTTTTGATGCAGGCTTTGAGGTAAAATAGTAAGTGGAGTGCTTTAATCCAAATGTTTCTTTTGAACTTTCTAATGGTATTGGAATTTGTTGGGTAATCTTGAGTCGAATAGCAGTATATTTGCCAACTAGTCCTAAGACTGATTTGTGAACTTATTGCTGTTTATCATGGCTAATTAATTTCCTAGTGTTCAAGCTCATATTCTGAATATTTTCCATTTGGTCTTGGATTCCTATGGTAAGCGACTATTAAATGCCTAATCTTGAGTGTTTTCTCCAATTTCAGACGAAACAATGTCTTCTGTGGTTACAGTCTCATTTTAATGTTGGAAGACTGTCTTTTTCTTCCCTTTGTTTATCCTCCCCCCATATTTATTTACATGCGTGTGTGCTTGTGTATGCAAATATTTTCTTATACTGTTTCCGTCTGTGGAAGGAAAAATTACCCATGGTCATGTTGTTTTTGTTGTTCTTATTGGTACATTATTATTATCTTTTCTTCCGTGTTTATGTTGCAATCTGTTATGTAGTCATTCTCTTCAAGTACTTTCTTTTCCTGGTGTATCTCGGTTATGTTAATTTATGTCCTATGTGTTTGGTGTTTGTGCGTGCTTACTTCACTCAAGAAAACAAGAATATACTTTCCTAAGAGAAGTTTCACCAACATTCCATCTTCACATTTGGAATTTTAAAATAGTCATCCTGGAATGTGTATTTAGATCAGATGAACAAATATATGTGCACGGTGTATGTATTATGGAGTTTATTTATTTATTTATATTATTTTTTTGGGTGTGGGGTGTTTGAAAAGCAGTCAGTAACTTTGTTTCTTCTGTTGCTTCAATTCGTGTTCCTTTAACGATGTTCTAGCCAGTTCTGATTCTATCATTACGACCCAAACACGAACACAGTTGCTTCTTCAAGATTGGAATTAGTGATGCTTCTTAAATTATAAAGATAAATAATCACGACTTGGCATAATCAGAATAGTTGGACGAAAAAAGAATGTCATGGCAGGACATCATTACTTTTTTTGTCTCCACTTTTACCTTAAGACTGCTAGAGTTCGGTGCTGCTGGTGGGGGTGACCTGGAGCTCATGATTATCAGAAGCATCAACGAAAACTTTATTCTTATTTTTTTATGTTGAATTACGCATGTGAAGGCATAATTTAGGGCCATCAACAAATTAAGGCAAAACATCAGACCTCTTGACTTATATTTCTTTGAGTAGAACCCCTTATGCAAATACTAGTTAGTTGCTCAAATGTCCTTGTTGCTCTGCTGACCGGAAGGTTCTCACTATTCGACCTATTATGGTTGTATGCCTTAAGTTAAAGCTGCATATTTGTGCGCACCCATGTGTACATCTGCTTGGTAACTAGACAATACTTGTAGATAATTGACATGTATGCTACTAGAGCTTGATGGGAGAGCTGCTTTCTAGTCGTTATTTTTTCATTGCAGTTTTTGATGGGATATGGTAGTCCTTCATCAATGCTCCTAAAATTTAACTCCACGATTGAGCCATGAATTTTTTTAATCTCTTTTTATTGCAGGCTGTTGGAATAATTGCTGCGTTAGGTGATTCTGTTAAGAACTTAAAAGTGGGCACTCCTGCTGCGTTCATGACTTTTGGGAGTTACGCCGAATTCACGATGGTACACTATCTTGAAAATACCATTTACATTATCTAACAAGGACTTATTTTCTGTATCTTTTTTCTGCTCCCTCTCCTGGAGTATTCCATTGACTCTCAATGACATCTAGCTTGACTATCAACTTATCTCCATTTGCTGTGTTTAAACTATCCATGGCTGCTATTATCTCTCACGTTTGGATGGAATGGAATAGCAGAGTTTTTCAGCATTAAAGCATGGACTTTAGTGCTGTGATTGCAAAGGTGGAAGGTGATATTAGAGCCCCACCATTTGTTCATGGAAAGGAATCCCTAAAACTGATCCAGATAGGTTTCTTGGTAATGAGTGCCAGTTTCTTTCTGTTGTGTCTAGCTTACTTCTTGTTTGTTAAGGGAGTCTAGTTCTGAGTATTAGTTGCTTAAATGGTCTTTGGACTTCTGTTTGTTTGATTGTTTTCAGTAGTTAAATGGTAGTTTGGTTTTGGTTCAGAGGGTTCCTATGGCTCTTGTGTGGTTTCGTTCTTGTGCTAATAAATTTAATTTATCCCTCCCTCCAGAAAAAAGACTTATCTGCATAAGCTTTCTTCTTGTAACAGGTTCCCTCAAAGCACATCCTTGCTGTGCCAAGACCTGATCCAGAAGTTGTTGCCATGCTTACCTCTGGGCTAACGGCATCAATAGCTCTAGAAAAGGTTATCTCCAGAAAAAATTGTCTTCCTATAGTTATTCTAAATTTTTATGTTTTGAGGTGAAAGCTGCTGTCATTAGCATAGAAAGGTTCGGCTTTTCAGCATTCAAATCATTTCTGTAGATTCGAGTTCAGATCTTCTACTTTGATCAAGCATCACATGTGGCTAACATGTTCTGTTACAAACTTGTAGGCTGCACAAATGGATTCTGGAAAAGTAGTCCTTGTAACTGCTGCTGCAGGGGGGACTGGACAGTTTGCAGTCCAGGTTTATTTCTGATGTCTTTATAGTTTCTTTAGTTACATTGTTATATGATATTTTCTAGTCATACTCTAGACTGCAAATGACATATACCAGTGATATCCTCTTTAATATTTCTAGTATGTTCATAATTAATGCTAAGAAGCGTGGACTTGGTGCCCATGTTTGATGTGAAGCTATTGTTGATGAAAACTCACTTGTTTCTCTCGCTGTTGTTCTCACATTGCCAGTTCTGTATTACGTGTCTCTAATGAAGTCAGTATATGTAAGCGATACTCATTTGGTTTGCATTTCAAAATTCTCCAGATTATTTGTCTAATAGCAACGTTAGATGTTTTTCTAAGTCAATATACACCGTGTGATTTCTTTTTTGTTTTTCTCATTAGTGTTCTGTTATTCTTCAAAGTAGAAAAATAGCTCGATCTCCAGCTATTCAACCAAATTGATATTCTGAAACCATTGGCCCAATTCTTAATCTAACTAATGAACTCCTCCATTTATCTGATTTTTTCTTAGGGTCAAGTTCTTGTTAAACGAATTAGTAAACCAAATTGAACTAATGCACTGCTCTGTATTAAAAGTTGACTTCATTGACAGGAAGACTGTTGAGCCAGGTTCTTCCACCTCTAAGGTTTTGGTTAACTAGTTGGCCCAGGCAGGTTCCGATAACACTGCCACTGATCCCCCACATCTGATAGGCAGAATCATTGCTCAGAATACAGCATGATACCTGGTTGTTTACAAGAAAGACGTCTAGCACGTTTAGAATGAAAGGGTTTTGTCCTCTCTTTTTGTCTTCCTGGGGGGAGGGGTTTTGAATATATCTCTTATTTTACCCCTTTCTATTCCTTTTATGTTCTGTTAAGTTCTAGGCTTGTAAACTTATTGCGTGTTTGAGAATTGGATCAACTGATGGATTTTTTTTCGTTCTATTATGAAATTTTACTATGATCCGAAGTTTGCTGATTTTGAGCCGTGGTTAGTGCAGCTTGCAAAATTAGCTGGAAATACAGTGGTTGCTACTTGTGGAGGCAAAGAAAAGGCCATGCTTTTGAGAGATTTGGGAGCTGATCGTGTCATTGACTATAAAGCAGAAGATATTAAAACTGTATGTTCTCTATTTGAGTAACGCATTAAGCGGTTTTGTTATTGTAATCAGCGTTATTTTACCTACGGATAAAGTAGTTGTGGCTGTGACACTGAAAACCACAGCATCTGTTTTTTTTGGGTCCTCACGTTGTTGTGTCCTGCATTTTCTGATACTCCTTGTGTCTGTCTGTCAATGTCGTGTTTGTCCCGTGTATGTGTTGCATGTCAGTTGTTTTAGGAATCAGCTTTCTATATACCAGGCCCAACTGCAGCCCCATTTAGCTCAGTTTAATAATCTCGTAGCCATCAAAATCAAGCCCACCACCTGTGTTTATCTTGGCCTGCATTTGCCCTGAGCTGTGTCCTACCCCAATTTTTATGTGAAAACATCAACAAAGTTTTGGTTGACACAATGCGTTCCTTCACACAGCTGATGCCCGTAGACATCATTTGCGACCAATCTTCTTTCCTTCCGTGCCACCTCCAACCACTGAATAACTGTGCTGACGTTCATGCCGCTAGTTTTGGCTCTGATTCCACCCACATAGTTGTTTTGGAGCCCAACCTTCCCAAATAGAAATCACTGAGCTCCATGGCCCCATTCGAATCTTCACCGCTGACAGATATTGTCCAATTACATGCACCAAATTCCCACCAAACACCATTGCAAATATTCCGTACCACGATATCCACGATACTTGTGCCTCTCATTTCAGTTGAAACCTCCCCCTCAACATTTCTCTCAGCTTACAAACCAACTAGTGGACCCAAATCCAATCAACGTTACCAACGTCGACATCCTCAACACAATCAGGCATCGGAGGGCTAGGACTAGAGAGAGGCGCAATAGAAGATAAAGAGATCTGTTGCAAACGAACTGATCTGTCTTTCTGGCTTCTGTCTACTCAACTGTGTCTTCTCCTTTCCACCACCAAACTCCTGGATCTCTTGAATTTATTGATTCCATTTATGATTCTGAAAGAACTTCATCATTGGCCACAGAATGCTTCTTCTCCGTCATCTTCTCTTCATCTTCCCCTTCAAAAGGGCCATAGTTCAGTGATATCATCTCTTTTGTGCTATCACTTTTGGGAAATCTGTTGGTTAGATAGAGAGAGAGGGGGCGGGGGAGGGAGAGGGAGAGAGAGAGAGAGAGAGAGAGAGAGAGAGAGAGAGAGAGAGAGAGAGATTATTCAATGTGTGCGACTTTTATTGTGACATATGCCCTGTCATCTTCCAATGTATTCAATGGATGCATTCAACATGACTTGGAGTTTGATCATGTTTCATACACCTCAAAATACCCTAAAACATCTACTTTTACCTTCTATCTTCTAGTTCCAACTCCCTCACACTACATTTCAATTATAGTCATTTTCAATTTCTATTCCAACCAGTTGATTTTTTTTACTACTCAGGTTCTAAAGAAGGAGTTCTCAAAAGGTGTTGATATTGTCTACGAGTCTGTAGGTGGTAAAATGTTTGATCTATGCTTGAATGCGCTCGCCATCTATGGACGACTGGTTGTGATTGGAATGATTTCTCAGGTAGATAGTCTCTTATCATGAATTTGATATTCCACAGGTACTGTTTTGATGGTCTACTTAATGATTGGTTTCTTTCGTTCGTTAATCAGTAAGGATGTTTGCATCTTGAAGTTCATATTTTAGTAGACGAGAAAAATTCTTAACTTTTTGTGAGGTTAGTAGATAGGACCTACAATTGCAATTTTTATCATGTTTGCTTTTAAGTTTCAACCATTTTGTGCAAATAACAGGTAAAGCTTCTGTTTTCAAGCATAAGCTTGAGAATACCAGTGTGTACAGAGTGTGCCAAGACAATTTAGTGACCTTCAGTTTAGCTTTGTTGGCTTACGTGTCTTGACAGTGAAGAGGGTCATGTTAGGTAGCTGATTACCGTCCTAACCCTGTGTTAGATCATATTCTTTAACAGAATTGTTTATTGATGATTACAATGAAGAAAAATTATCTATTGAGTTGTAAAAGAGATTTTGATAACCTTCTGTGAAAGTAAAGGAGACCTTTGGAATTGCATTGCAGTTATATTCTGACGCATCATACTCTGAATAGGTGGAAGAGAGTAATTGAAGATTGACCAAGACTTGAAACTATTGCCTTCTTCTGAAAGCTAAAGCTGTCTAGTTTAGTTGTTTTATGTTTTTAACAACCCATCATGTGTAAACAATTACACGTTTTAGTGCAGTCGAAACAGGTGATTTACTTATGTTTGCTATTAGATTCCAATCTGGGACATGCTTACTCTGATGGACACGGTGAAACATCAATTATTACGAGAGCTTTAGCAGTTGAGAAAACGTGTAAGTAGTGTTCATGTAGTAAGGAGAATTGTTGAAGGTATAGACAGAAGGCCAAGACTTTTATAACCTGTGTATGTATTGGGAGAAAGCTTATGATTGTCTCCTTTATGCTTTTTGTTTTTTGATATTTCTCCTTATGCTTAAGTTTTTATCCTTTGCTATTTGATCATATAAGTAGTTTACAATTAGAAGGTATGTTCAAAATTTCCTTCTAGAATGTAGGATCATGAACATATAGGAGCTGCAGGAATTTCTTGGGAAATCAGTATAGCTGTAATTTATTCCTCTGTAATTAAGTCTGTCGTAACCATGTTGAGTGTAGAAATTAAATTCCGGTGATTATTAAATTGGTACATCAAAACATGTATTTACACTTTAGAACGACTCTTCTCGTTTCTTTTCTCATAGTTGTGACCAGCTTTGATGAGATGATAATTTTGGTTTTAGTATCAAGGAGAGCATGGATGGAAGCCATTAAATTACACTGGACTATGTGAGAAGCTTCTAGCTAAAAGCCAAACTGTGGTAAGTTGGATGTATCTTCATGGACGTTCTTTGTTTACGAGGGATTGTAATTGTGATCACCATTGTGAATTTTATATATTTTTTATATCAGAAATGACAAAAAGGGTTGATATTCTGAGTGCAGCTTTAGGTAGATGTTAATTTACTGTGGGAAGAGATTCCCGGGAAATGACAATTAGAATTGATCAACACTTGCGTTAGGCTTGAGAATTAAAATTTCCTTTCATAGTAGTAACTCTATCATCATTACTGTGATTATCCTAAAGTTGACATGTTGATGATACGTCAACATGGAATGAGTTCCCCACATAGCATTTTTTTCTTTCATCCTCGGACGTTCGGACATTTTGTTCAATTACGGCACTTGCGTTTTCATGTCCGGACCCTCGCGATTGATTGGGAGAAAGAGCGAAAGCATGTGCACAGAGTGATAGGTGTATGACTGTATGTAATTTAACTCATGGCATAGTTATGTTCATGTGCATGTCTGATACTTTTTCAGCAAAATACTCCAGGACTTGTGTCCAACATGTATTGAGCATTGGATGTGGCATTTCTACCTTCCTGATGGAGTATAGCTTCTAGGAAAGCATATTTGGGGTTCCAAATACTTCAATGAGTTGATAAATAAGAAGTAACATATACTCAATGATAGCTTCTTAATTTTGTGTTATGTTTTCTGTAGTTTCGGTAAGATGTTCATGTACGTGTGTTTTTAATGCATACATAGATGTCTTGTCTATCTTTGTAATATAGAGTATTCTGTCTGTCTGATAACTGCACTGCCTTTCTAGAGTTTGACATAACATTGTGTCTATATGCTACCTTATCCTTTCCCTGTGTTAATGGTTCATGCTTCATAGAGTGTTTATAACTATACGGACCACTCCAGATATAGGTTGGGTTTTATCACTGACTATAATCGGTCATGGACTTGTAACAGCCTTTCATGGCTTCACCTCGCTCATGGTTAAACGTGATTCTTAATAGCAAAAATCCTTTTTTTTGGCTTGTCTTCATGAATCATTATGGAGATCATTTTATATTATTTTCATGAATGAACTGTTTGTGTCTTTTTTCATATCCAGATTTTAAAGTATGTCTGTACCGGCAATTTGTCCTTGTATCTTTCAGTTTCCCCTATAATACATACCAGGCACAATATTCTGTACTGTTAAATATAGCGTCTTGGTGACATAACTGACAGCAAAATTATACCTGGTAGCCCTGGTTTAATCTAAGTCATTGGATGACATAAGCCAAAAGCATCTTCACTTTTTTGCCTGCCATGTGTTGTGATCCTCCATTTTGAGTTATACGTCTAATTTTGCCCTGTGGTTGCTGTAGAACACTTCTCAGAAACTTTCTAAAAAACAAAGACCCATTGTTTTTGCATCATATTCAATTTAAGCAGAAATAGTTTCAGAGACTTGGAAAATTCTGAAAATGGGTTGTTTTGAAGAAGTTCTCTTGAAAACTGGTTTCAAAAACTTTTTCGGCACTTTTCCCCTGATTTTCCAGATAATGAGAAAGGAAACAGAAATGAAATGGCAACAAATGAGTAAAATTGTATGTGGAAATCTCCAGAGACATGGGCGATGGCTAAGTAAATGGATTTGATATTTGCAAACCTATCCGGTGGTCGTGTTATTAGCATGACATTGAATCCTTCGGGCTTATGCTAACGATGCCAATATTTTCAGGCTGGTTTCTTCTTGGTGCAGTATGCTCACTTGTGGCAAGAGCATTTAGACAAGCTTTTTCATCTTTACTCCTTGGGAAAGCTCAAGGTAATACGTGTACTCAGCACAGCATGTTTACTCGCCAGATTAACTGAACTTCCTGCGGATAGCTGAAAGATTTGTTTTGTTACTAGTTTGTTGATGTTAAGGATAGCAAAGCTAGTTCAGTTAGTTCCATTGACGTTATACTTTGAGATGTTGAGCTCTTCTGGGTGAACCTCTCAATGATGTCCTATTTGGTGCCATATTGTTTTTGTTGCTGATAAATATTTAGTAGCCTTGCCGTTTCATGTTCAAGGTTTCCAGAGTGCTTAGAGAAAGAACCATTTGTTGTTGCTTTCTTACGTAATATCTTCTCAGTATGAACAGCTTATAAGAACTTCAAAGGAGAACTAAGTTAAGGAGAGCATGGTCCTGTTAAGTTTTGACTTCACTCAAAATATGTAGTAATATGAAAATGAGTATAAATATGAATTCTTCTCTCTGCGGAAATTTCTCTCTTTCCAGATAAATGGGATTAGTCTTCACACTTAGCATTTTCGACCTGGCACGAATTCTAAAATTCTCATCTTTTTGGGAGCATATTTAATCAGAAACGACTGTCATAATTTTTGCTACAGGTTGCCTTAGAACCAAAACAGTTTCTGGGCCTTTATTCCGTAGCAGATGCAGTTGAGTATCTTCATTCTGGAAAATCTGTGGGCAAGGTATGAAATTTTTCAATGTTGTGGTTACTTTCTCCACATCTTTTCTGTTAATCGTTGCGGAAGCTGTTTCTCAATGACTAATATTTTTCCCTGGAAAACAAAATTCTACAGGTGGTGGTTTGCATTGACCCGACTTTCAGTCAACAAGTGGCAAAGTTATGAGCTTGTGCTTTTTGTGGGCTTTTTCAGGCATGATTCTAATTTTCACCTAATTTTGAACAAAGTTGTTACCAAAGAATAAAGATGTTTCAGGTGTTTGCCCTTTCTGAACCTGAATGGAAGGCAAGTAATGCAATCAAAAATAAGGAAGGAGAGGAAATCAGTTGATTTGCACCTTCTTTGATCTTCTCTCATGTTGTATCTGGATCTTGGACTGAAAATAGAAGCAAACACATAAAAAACAAAGAACATTGGATGATTGCGTATTTGTTGTATTTCATTATTTACTTTTCTGTAACCGAAGTGAAACTAAAGAAGAAATAAATTCAGCCTTTAACCGTTTTATTTCCTTCCGATATGAGTTCTCATTTGTATACACAATTGGATAGACCTGTTTTCATGTTTTTGACTTATTTTTTCGAAGTTGTTGTATCTGAATACTAGGAATGCCGAACTAGAATGCAAATATGCCTTGGTTATCACAAATCCTTTTGATTAAATTTGTGATGGAAGCTATCCCAACACACGGCATGCATTGCAACTTCCTGCTTTTAATGGTAGGATTAGGCCAATTCAGTCGTAATTTCCTCTGGGGCATGTCTTTGGATCATAGAAAAATCCATCCGGTTAAATGGGATCATGTCATGAATGACAGGGTGCTCTGGGCTGGGCTCGAGGAAGATGAATTACGTGAACTCTGTTTCCATGGCTATGCTGGCTTGGAGATTACAGCAAGAGGACCAGAGTCTTTGGTAATGCATTCTCAATGGAAAATACAATCTCACTTACCTCAGATGCTCTAGACCTTCAACAACTTGGAGAGGCATTCTCAAAGGCCTCTCGTTGCTTGACAGAGGCACTAGAGTGCTTGTGGGTTCTGGCAACTCTAACCTCCTCCTGGTTGGACAATTGGTTTGGTGATGGATCTATTCGTTCTGAAATCCAGGGGCCTCATAACTGGAAGGAGGACAATATCAAGACAAATCCTAGGTGAAATCCCTTCGTGCTTCCTCATACTTTGCTTGACTGAATTTCAAACTCGAGCATCCAATGGTTCAATCCTAGGCCTGATTGTATCTTCTGGGATTTCACAAGCAATGGGAATTTCAGTAACCGATCAGCTCACAATCTGATCAACCCAGCTAATGCAATACCTCTCTTTCAGACCCGAAGTGGTTTGGGACACCTCTTATGTACCCCTATAATTCAAAACTTCGTTTGGCAACACAATGGAGAATGGCTTGCAGGTTTTCATCGTCGTGTGCGTGGTTTCTCTAGTCTTGAGACAGAGTTATGGACATTACGAGATGGTTTGAATCTGGCAATCACCAATAAGTTTAATGTCGAAGTGGATGCATAAACATAATCCAGCATCTCAAAGGAAACAACAATGTAAACTGTCATCTTAGTGCGAGAGAGAGAGAGAGAGTATCGTAGCACTTGTATGAAATATCGTCCCATTAACTTACAACCCTGTTGGTACACGTTTTCTGCAGTTAAATAACTTCAGAACCTCTACAACTTCCTCCTTAAACTACTCTCAGGTCGCAAATATAGCAAAAGGGTAATAGCTAGCCTATGTACAAAAACCTTGCAGGTGCAATATAGTTTCCCATCACCATGGGGCTATGGCCTCTCTGTGGAACAAAACCTCAGTCCTCTGGGCTTTCTCCTGCAAATCCTCAATCTCATCATCAAGCCTTCTCCTATCTTGTTCTATTTCTATAAGCTTTAGTTCATGATTTTTCATTTCCCTTTTTACACGGTCTCGCGCAATACTAGCTTCTTCATACCTCTTCGATCCCTCTGTACGCTCCGATGAGAGGCTCACAAGTCGGTTCAGCCGATCGCGTAAAAACCCAACATCCATTCCCAACAGCTGAAAGGCTTCCAAAGTCTTGTCCCAAATTTCGAAATCTTGTGGAGAAGTGGAAATCTTGCAAGCTCTAATTGCATCAGCAACATTGATGGTCTCTGAAATAATTCCAACTGCCATTTTACTTGTAATATTCCCAAGAAGGTGCCCATGCAAACGTGTTTTCTGGGTGCGGCAGAGCTCGTAGTACTTGGTCCAAACATGTGAGGAGAGCTGAGAGTCAATAGTGAAGCCATTCACAACAATGTTGAAGTTCTTGATATCAGGAATAGATGCTGAATTTTTGGAAACTTTCGTCGTGTCTGAGGAGTACATATTGTTCCAATCACGATCAGACTCAGCAGACTTTTCAAGCCTCGGATGCTTTTTCTCTTCCTTCTTAAATGTTTTGCTGGTCTTCTCTGCATGAGCTCCTTGTTGGATGAAATATTGAAGGTGCATGAATGGAAAATCTAAAAGGCTATAGCTTGAGAAGGTCCTTAAAGAACTTAGTTGAGCAAAATGGAGGATAATTACTTACCGCAACCAGTTTCTTTTGCAGAAGCACCAGAATCTAGAAGGTCCCGAGCTCCAGCTACCTTAGAACCCTTTGCTCGCACTATGTACACCTGTAAAAGTGGGGTGGAGAGATGTCAGAATCTCTGCAAACAAGAAACAACTCTGCTTGGAATACGCAGGAAATTGAAAAGAAAACACCTAGTAAGAAGAACTTGATCTGACAAGGGTTTGGACAAGAATTTATCAGTCTCCTTTTGCTTTCATTTTCTTCCCATAAGGGAAAATGGTAACGGAGGACTCCTGAACCACACAAGTTTCTTAATTTTACTGGTGTTCGTTGTACTAAGTCAACCTATGCTTCTAGTTTTTTTCTTTGTTTTTTCCCTATAAAAAATGTAAGCGAAGGACCCTTATCTGGAATATCCTCAGTAGCCATCTTTCCCAGAGTTAAAACTACACTTTAAACACCAAATAGACTCACCTAGACCGTGGTTTTTGGATTGTCAACAATCCTAAAACAGATTCATGTGTACTGGCGGTGTGCGGCTTTGAAATGGATGGTGACTAAAATAAGGTTGACGACAGGTTGAAATAAGAGTATTGTGGAAGGAGTACCTTAAATTTGATAGGGCTGACCAGATGGAAAACTGCAACATCACCTTCAAGCAATTTGTGGGCAATGGAGAACCCTCTCCATCCACCACTAAGTACCATTTTTTCCCCAAGGTAATTCGTTTTGTATTCTTCTCCAAATTCATCCTCTAAAAACACTGCTGCATCGTGCTTTGGCAAGTGCAATTTACAAAACCACGCAGGAAGACCCTGTCAATTGTATTAAGTTTAGCACAAACAAATTCAACACTCCATGTTTCAATCGGACATTCCTTGGGACTAACCAGCCAAAATCCTCTGGTGACATGGGAGCGGAGCATTAACTTCTTGAAGCTAGGAAATTCTTGAGCTAAACTAGCTTGAACCTCTTTTGCTCTCTCCATTGCTTGCGACTGAGCTTTATATTGATACGAGAAGCTGTTCGCTATTTCCCTTTCCCTTTTGTAACTTTATGGAATCCAACCAGGAAGGAACAACACATAGTTCAGTCTCTAATAAGTGTTTCTTACTTTGGAAAAAAGGAAGGCAAAAAAACAAAAAAAAAGAGCCACATAATTAAATTTGCTCACAGTTTACTTCTGCTCGGATTACCAGAAACTATCTGCATAAAGAAACACATTATTGTATCAAATGGAATCAAAAAAAGGTACAATCGAATGCATTCATGACCATGCTAAAACAACCAAAAGCAAAAGGATTCCAGTTCTATTTATGCACGAGTACCTAGATACAGATAACACAATCATCCTCACACAACTTGAGTTATAAAAAAAAATTGGTTACTGTAATTGTAGTTGTTTTCTGGACAATATAATCCATCCAATTTACATGCAGTGACCAGATGACGTGCAATTCGCTCATTGGTAACATTGGTACGAGGCTAGCTCTATTCATGCAATTGCTGTAAACCAGCTAAGTTATGGAATTCTTAATGTATGAACCTATAAGGACTAAAAGAAAAGACTATCCTTGCATTCTAGTTTTGTTAGAGGGAAAGAAAAAAATAGATATCTGTACTACTACTTCTTTGGGTAGCCAACCATAAAAAGAGATTGTTGATAAATGTACATGGATTTCCTTTGTGCATCCAACCAAAAATAAGAAGTCTTCAGTCATTCACTTTGTCTTTTCCTTTTTTATTCATTTATTTTGTCAACTATTCCTCGCTCAACATATGTAAGTACTCAAACACAACCAAAGGCAAGTCTCATAACTGTTTGCCGGAGGCCACAACAAGTTCTAATGGAAGTTGCTCATCTAATACGTAAACGATGCAGCACAAATTCACCATAAGCAAACAATTGGGCTTTTGAAATATGAGGGGTTGAATGATCTCATCATATCACATTCTGTTCCACAATATTTGACCATCGCTCTCAGTACCGCAGCGTAGGTCTGAGTAGAATCCTGTTTGTAACGAGCCAAGTCATGATTCTCAGGGCAGGGTCCACTAGCAAGGCACAAAGATGCAGTTATCCTATACAACTAATAAGTAAACAAAAAAGCCATCACAGCGCCTCATCTGGATCCGAAAAACTAGTCTAGTATATGATATAGTCCACCTAATGATGGTAGCAACTAAACTTTATTTATAAAAAACAAAAGAAAGAACAATTTGATTCTAATCTGGAAGCAAAATTCAGAGGAAAATTTGTTTCTTTTTCCCCACTTCTGTAACCAGGGACGCTGTTTCACTTGAAAAGTGGTCCACTTTAGGCCATAAACAAGCAACATTTGGTGCTTTCCATACCAACCACCACATAAGGCTTTCTGAGTAGCACAAACAGTATAAAATAAAAAAGAGAGGGTGGTGTTGATCAATACTCTCAAATCAGCTGAAAAAATCACAATTTCCACAACAATAAGTGTGGGTTTCCGTTTGTCTCGAATCTGGGACCCCATTACTTTACCTTAAAAAACACATTTCTAGGGTTTTAAATTCTCTGTCATACATGCACAAGCTAACATATGCTATACATATACCGGTCTGAAGCTCATGCATTTCAAAAGGAGAAGAGAGAAACCTCAGGGGTAAGATCGAGTGGGTTTTTCCCAGAGAGCAAATTCTGGGAGTCAGTTAATTGGTCTTCATCATCGGAGATATTATATCCTTCTACTGGTTCCTCCTTCACTTTCTGCAATTTAGTAAACATCTGGGTCTGTTCTTGTGCGTCCATTGATTCATATAACGAGGAGCTAGAGAAAGAGAGAGAATATAAGTGGGAGTAGACAACGGGGGAGTTAGCTTAAATGGCAGTTTTTGGGCAATGAGGTTGGACTCCATGGTACCATTTTTGGTACTCCATCTTGAAAAAGGTTCTGGAAAGAGAGGACATTATATTGAAAAAGTTTTCTTTAGAACATTAAAGGGCAATGAGACAAAATGTTACCAGGAACAGTATTTCTCGCGACTCCTGTACCAAACAAAGGCTCCATGTACTTAGTGTTACATAATTTTATTTTTTAAATTTTTTTTTATCGAAACGAATCAATAAATTTAAAAAAATAATACCATATATATATATATATATATATATATATATATATATATATATACACCATCATTGCATGTAACAGACCTGTAAGTTTGCTTTTTGTGGAAGGCCTAATTGTCTGAAGCAATCTTTTCAAAAATGGAAAACAAAGATTTGGGTTGCATGATAAAACAAAAAACATAGCAAGTTTTATGTAATGTTGGGACTAACTAAGGCGCACACGGCACATCGACTTATTTTCGAAAGACAATCGATTTCAATATTTGCTAGCGGAGACCTTAATTAAAGCTGAAATCTCTCTCAATCAGCCGACTACGGATAAATAAAGCAAAGTGGTTGAAGGGGAATCGAAAGGGTTAGGAGGTTACTTTGAAATAGCTATTGAGCAGATAATTGTTAGGCTTTAATCGGTTCACCAATCTTAGGACCCGATTCGTGAGTTTTTTTCCTTAGAACTTGCTCGACACAAGTAACGCTAACAAAGATGGCCCCTCAACGTGTTATAGTAGCAATGACACTAAACGCTCTCTCTCCCCCTCTCCTTATTCTTCTCTCCTCTATCTCATGTATATAAGTTTCAGTAGCCTCTCTCTCTATCGCCTATAGTAGGTTCACTCTCTCTTTGCCACTTGCTTCCAAAGCTCCCCCCATCCACCATCGCCCCTTTATGCACGCAACCTCCAACCTTCATACCTTCGTCGCGATCAAGGGGACAATAAAGGTATGGTGTTTATGCGATTTAATTGGCATGACTTTTACTTCTGACTTACGGATAAAAACAAAGTTAAATAACTAAAAAAGACTTGTAACTTTTTGAGAAGAATCATTTTGGTATTTTTTGACTTTTGATTTTTAATAATTAATTTCTTTTATAAGCTCATTTACAACAAACACCAAATCTACTGTCGAGCCATTTCCCTTTGTATTTTTGTGTCTATGAAATGGACTTAGTATGGTTTGGGCCTGAAGTGTTTTTTCAAAGGATGGGCTTCTCTCACTTAAAATGTAGACAAAATAGGTCCCACACTGGGCCTCATTGTGTGTTTGTGGGATTCACAGGACTCTTCAGTTCAACTGAAAACAAACAAAGCTCTTTCTTCAATGTTTTCACGAAACCGGTATTGGTCCTTTAATTCTAAGAAAAAGTTTAAGAACACAAATGTGTATGGACACATTCGGACGCAGATGTATCTCGAGCCGTTAGATGCTTGGAACCCTGTATTCCGAGTCGTTAGATGCATGTGGAACTCTAGGACGCATCTGTGTCCGAATGTGTCCAGACACATCTGTGTCCCCAGTGTTACTCTAATTATAAAGTTTCTGCTTGGTGAGTATGATGGGCGCCCTTATGGTACCTCTTGGTTTATAAATTGGCCTTGGGATTGATTCCTTCCTTATAAAACACCTCGGTTCCTCAATCAAAGTCATCTGAATTTATTACAGAAACCAATATAAAATGTGACGGAAATGAAGTCACATTTCTTTTATTAACTAGACCTCTACCAGGGTTTGGATTATTTCAAAATACATCAATTACCAGTCTCAAGGTTTTAAATTGCGATAGCAGACCACATAATAATCATGGTGTAACGTAAGCGCAATTATCGAATGATACGCAGCAACCAATGTAGTAGGCCGGACCCACGTGGTCTTGGGACTACGTGTCCACTTCAAAGGTGGGCCGGACGGAGGAATTATTTAAGGGGGGCTTGGCTTGTCTTCACCTATCATGGGCTAGCATTATCGATGCAATCATGGGTTGGACCTAAGGCTGAACGAGCCCGCACAGCGTGCCACAAGCCTCCTTTTAGGTCCGTGGTTAGCATTTGAGTCGAGCCGAACATTAGACGGACAACACATATGGTGGTGGTTCACGAAGTCTTTTCTGAAGGACAGATGCTCAGCCACTCCACTAGGGCATGGTGCTCAGCGTTGGTCGAGTGGGATGTAACGCCCAACATTGGTGGTAAATATCCTTGGGATTGTGGGGGGACACGTCGTGACCAAACGTGGTGGCATGACTAACGTGGTGCTCGGACATGGTACACGTAGCGACCGCACAAGATTTGGCTGCCCACGACGTGACATGCTCGGACGTCATGGTACGTGCACACTAACAATTCAATACGTACAAGGATATTCCATTCGAGATATGCACAAATACACACACTTCGAGTTTTTCAGTTGATTTCATCCACTTTTTCAAAGACTAACCTAAGCACCAAGTGCCCTCCAGCTACCTAACACTGGTTGTCACTAACAATTAAGTTCATTCTTTTACAATCTAGACAAAAAAACTCATTCAGTATCAATCCAAAGAAAACACATTTCAAGAGTTCAAGCTCCACGTCCAGAAATTGAACGCAGCTGTAGTTAAGTTTTCGAAATTATTTCTGACGGTGAAACACTTAAAGCGATCATAGTGATTACGTATCGGTGATAAAAAGCCTTTGAAGAAAACGAAAAATCCGATACGTATCGAGAAGCAACAGATGCATGTGCAAATTTGTAACACAACCCCATTAAAGAAATAAAATGTAAAAAATATCAAAAGACTAAAAAAAAGCCGTACGTAACGGCGCTAATTAAAATATATGTATGACCAAAATTACCTTACACAGCAGTAGAAAATAGAAATAGTAAAGTTTAGGGTAAGTAGCGATTAGATCGAGACCAAACCTTCTTCTTCACCAATTACTAGTAACATTCTCTCTCTTGGATCACTCTCTCTCCTATTTTTTTATAAACTATAGAGAGGAGGCATCAGATCCAAAGCAATTGCCACCATTATCCATCACACCACGTGCATTCCTCTTTCTCTTGTGTGTGAATACACATGCATACATGTGCATACATGATTTATATCTACATATCTATGGTTGGTTGTGTGTGTATATATATAGAATACACGGAAAGGTTCTATGACCAATATTTTTTAGACTAATATTAGATCAAAATCCAAGTTTTTTTATTCCTGATTAAATTTTAATGATTCGAACTGTTCAATGTATTTAAAACATGTTTTTAAGAGTACTCGCAATAAATTAGCTCGAAATATCACCGGAAATGACTTGATCCAAGTAGTGGTTTATAAAACAGTTCCTGTCAGTATTTTGAACCACTGCTTAAATTAATTATTTTCTGGTAATATTTTGAGTTAATTTCTTGCGGATATCCTTAAAAACATGTTTTAAACACATTGAACAGTTTGAATCATTAAAATTTAATTTGGAATGAAGAGTTTAAATATTAGTCTAATATTGGTCTAAAAAATTGTTGATCCATAGAGTCGGTCCCCCCCCCCCACACACATATATATAAAAGCTATTTGGAGGCTTCACATGGGGGTTAAGATATTGTGCATGCATCTGTTTCTTTTATTTCCGACAATGCCCTTGGCACCTTCCTCACCAAGCCCATCTTCCTAAAGAAAAATCTTCTGTCCACTCTTTGTCTGATTCCCCGCTAGCCACTCCCAATTATTTAGAATAGTGTTAAGTGAAACTTCACGAATTACTTCATTTTATATCGTATGTTTTAGTGACAAATAATTATAGAAAATTTGAGCATACTTTACGTATTTAAACACTCAATGACTGTTTACCACATAGGTATACAGTATAAAATGAAATAATTTGTAAAGTGTCACTAACTTTATTCAATTATATATTCTACACATATATACTTAAGAGTCCAAATGGGCTGAATAAATTATTTCTTTATATTTCATAATTTTTTAATGAACTCACGCACATTTCGACACTATCTACTAGCAGAAGCTCTAATTAAAGTCAAGACTATAGACCGACTCTATTAGTGTTCATAAGATTCGAATTTGAGACATTAAGAGGAAACAAATCCTTAGGTTTTAAGCCTTAACTACCGGGCCAACCCTGAATTGGGCTAAATAAATTGTTGGTCTTATTTTTGTTTTTTTAAATCTTTATCATTAATTTTTAGGTTATTTTTTTGGATAAATGTACTTCCAAAAATTTTAAAAGTAAAGATTATACTTAAAGGCTTCCAAAAAGACACTCAAAATAAAAAAACAATTCAGAAAGACGTTTTTTAGTTTTTGTTTTTTTTGGGTATTGTTGTGAACTCTTTCTAAATGCTGTTTATATTGTTATTATTTTTTAGATGAATGCTTAATCCAAGTTATTTTGGCCAAAGATTAAAAAATAATCAAAAACTAAGAATAATCGCTGTAGTATAATTTAATTAATTAGCCGAATCAACCTCTTAATTGGATCCATAAATATTTCATTTTCAAAGATTCTTCTTTTCCTCATAAAAGTTTTTAAAAAAAGCGATTGATATCTGTGGTTGGTGGCTTGGTGCCACTCACGTCTCACTTTGTCAGAAAATTAACTTTTCAGTTACTTTTTAGGCTTTAAAAAAGTTTAATCAAATGGGGCTAGCCAACTATGCACTCTAAAGATTTGGGGCCCGCACATGCATTTTGTGCTTTGAAATAATATTATTTTGACATAAAAAATATTGATCGAATAGTTTTTAAGTTATATTTTGCGTGTCAAAACGGCGTTTGCTTTGATGCGTAGCTAGATATGGAAACGAGAAGCATCGAGGTAGTTATTAGGATAACCGTACTCGATCCCCCAACCAAATGGCCTATCCGAAACTATCCCGATAACCGAACAGGGGAGAGAAAATTGGCCATAACCAAACCAAATGGGGTTCGGTTATTCTACAAGCCAAATAGTTAATTGAAAGGTTCGATTATTAATTACCCGAACTAAACTATAATCGAAATTGAAAAAAAAAACTAATACACATCAAAATATATAATAAAAAACTGATAAATATCAAAATCGTAACCCGGATAGTTCGATTATTAATTCAGTGTTTTCCTTCGAGTGATAAACATCAAAATAAAAATTTTCGTTAGAGGGGCTTGTAAGGTATTCGAACAAAACTGAACCGAACCAAAAATAACACGACGTCATTTTACTTTCGGTTCGGTTCAGTTTAGAAAATAGTTTGGTTATTCTTCTAAACCATAACCGAATCGAACCCGAACCCGACTGAGTAATAGTTCAGTCTAGATTATCATCCCTACGCTTCACAACAAGCTCCCCTATTTTGCATTCTAGATGTGAGACCAATCATCATGAAACACATCCTCATTTTGATGTGTTTTCTTTTATGGGAGTGTAATTACATACTCAAATACTTTTACCCAAATTTAGATATAAATGTGTTAAAATTATCAAATGTACATGAACTCGTTATTATTTGTGAATCTTGCGCTCCTCAAACGTTACGAATACATTTATATCCGACTATGTGCAAGATTGTCTGTATACAAATGACTGTTATATTCTTATATCTTGATTTGTATTTAACATGTCATTGTTAGGCTTGTACTTGTTTACTGATAATCAAATGCCCAATATGATATAATTATCATAATGATTTGAACATTGGAAATGCGAAAATGGACTTGAAGATGCAAACAAAGTGACAAATCCGGAAAAAGAGCCAAACAAAGCTCAAACAAAGTGCACTTTTCAATTTCATGTGTAACAAAAGTACTCCACAACAAATTACAGTCCCTACGGGACCACCAGAATGCATGCCACAGAAACCACACAGGGAGAGAGAGAGAGAGAGAGAGAGAGAGAGAGAGAGTCGAAGTAAGTAAATTTTTCTAAGAAATTTTTTTCATACTAAGCCAGAAGAAGCTTCTCTGAATGAAGTACATGAATTGAAGAGCTTCTTTTGCATAAATAGAGATATAAAGCTGTACATATAACAAAGATAGCTTTCCTGAAAGATGCCTTTGGTGTCACTTTAACAATTTTCGCTCTCTCTCTCTCATGGCTTTAACCGAACCCACTGGTACCGGCCTTCCAGTGGCACGTCCTTCTTTACATCGTAGTTGTACCTGAATGAAAAACAATAATTGCTATGTGATAATGACTGAATATGAATGATGAACCCAAATTGTAAAAGTGAGCGCTAATTGGTGGTGATATAGCTTATCATGCGCATACTTACTTGTCTGCGAATCTCTTCTGCTCATGCTTCTCGACTGCCGCAAAGAAATCCTCGATCTCTGCCGCCGGAGGCATCTTCGTCTCCGTATGTATTCGCCGGAGGCAAGCCGACGATGGCTTAGTCGCCGTCGAAGAATCCAGGTCGTCCGTGTCTTCGAAAACCTCACTTAAAGACGTCGTTTCTCTGCTGCAAAAAACAAATAAGCACCGTGAATAACAGGATCAAGAACGAGGTACAGTTACGAATATATATACACACACACGTAAATGAACGAAGAGAAGATCATAACCAAAATTAGAATTAATGCTTAGGTAGATAAACCGTCCAAATAGATATTTACGTTTCAGCTTCGTGGAATAGGGAAGAACTTAAATATTTGAATAAAAGAAGAAAAACTGAATTAAATGACAAATGAAAATTTACCTGAATTTGCATTTGATGAGCTCAGAGATCTCAGTCTCGTAACCCTCGGCTTGTGACTCAACCTTCATAATTCACATATACGATTCAAAGGAGTAATTAACGCTCGAGAAACGCAAATCTAAAGAATAATTAAGCAAGAAAATTAAATCGCATTCGAGTTGGAGCCTCAGTCACCTTCAGATCTACGGATCTCAATTGGCGTTTCATCACAAACTTGCTTGAATCAGCGCTGGAGCAACGAGAAACTGGAGTGCGATCCGACTTGCTCTCTGAAATTGCCGGCGACACTGAGTAATTCTCCGGCGAACTCACGTCGTGGTTGTTGCTCACGAGCTGGTCACTAACATCGGAAGCCAATTTTCTTCTCTTAAACGAGCCTGTTGAGCTCGTAACCTCCATAGCTCTCGTCTTCATTACTGTAGTTTCTCCAACTTCCTTGCATTTCCTCGTGCAGTCCCCCGCCTGAGCCATCTCACTTCTATTTCTCTCTCTCTCTATATACCCATACGTTGATATGTATATATATATTTGTATATGTGCAGGCATATACGTTTGTACTTAATTATCTGAGCCTTCCTAACGACATTCGCTAGAGCTAGCACTGTTTCTCTCTAGAAAATTGGTTGAAATAGTCAGGAGAAAGGGTCAGCTGTTGATGTGTTCAATCGGACGGCTGAGGTTTGTGGTCGTGAATCCGTTAAAGTTGACGAGGAAGAGTGTGGGCTCCGTTAACGCTCCAAGAGAGCCCCCTAATTTTCGGGAGAGAGTTGGGTTAACGCTCCGTTAAGCTGTATCTGGTCACGTGGGTGTGCCGTTGCGAATATCAGGCCGTTTAGGATCACAGAATCATTACTGATGAGGTAACGAATCAATGGTTGCCACGTCATTGGCTACACGTTGTAGAAGCTACGGGCTACGAGTATTTATTGGGTGCATATGGGACATTACATGTGGTTTTTAATGTGAATGTGATTGGATTACATTGTGGGGCCACACTTTTTTTTCCCCTTTTTGTGTAAAATTTTCTTTTTTTCTTTTTTGATTGAGAAACATGATTGATGCAGACCAAGGGTCCAAATGCAAAAAGAGTAAACTCTCCCAACTAACTAAGAGATTGTTCAGTATTTTTGCATTGCACATTTGGACAGGCTAGACTGTTAGATTGTTGAAATGAATGTTTATTTCGATCAAAGTATTGCTTACTCTTAGTTAAGTATGTGTTTTAATTGGCAGACCGTGACAAGAACAGTAAGTTTATGAGAATATACGAAATTGTCCTCCATTATGTTGTCGGTCTCCCTCAGAGTTTCAATGAGGGTCACACATGTGTTTAGCTCTTCGTCGATTCACCCAACTCCCTCGTCGTAAATCCGAACTCAAATTTCAGCGTTTGTTGACAGACAATGATCTATCGAGTATCGACGGACACGAAGAGGGTGCCTACGGAAATCGAAGAAAGCTTACAAGGAAGAACAATGACAACGACAACTGCTAGAGGTGAAAATAAAAACTGAAAAATTAGATCGGATCGAAAAATCGAACCGGACCGACGGTTCGAGAATTGAAAAATTTGATCCAATCCAGTTTGGGTTTGGAGGTTTGGAGGTCCGGTTTGGTCCCATGAATTTCACCAAACCGAACCGAATCGGACCAGTTACACCCCTAACTCCTACCATATTACGGAATTGATCCTTCACTAGATCTTTGAGAAAAAGTCCGACAACTTTGAAAATTTGACGCGACTATAACAAAACAAAGACAAAAAATAAGATAATTAGCATATTTAGGGCAAAAATTGTCCCTGTCTATCATGCTTGACGTTGTGTGCATTACAATGTCTGCATTTAAAGCTATTTAAAATTTTTCTAAACTAATATAGAACTGCTTAAGCTCTAAACAATATTAAATATATACAAAAATATATCGTTTTACTACAATACCACAGCGTTATTGCAATATAACATCCCTGAACTTTTTCCGAATACGAATAATAACTTAGACACAGCTCTTTCATAGCAATTCATTATGAAATGAAGATGTGATGTTCCTACAAAATAAGTAAATCATTAAGATCGACACACATTGCAACTGCTGTGGTCCTATACTGCCATGATCTACTTAATCAAGTAGTTGGATATATCCATTACATGAGGGTTAAGGGCCAGTAGACATTCAGTGTGGGAGGATGAGTGGTAGATGAATTTTAGATGCATACAGCACATAATACTTACACACAAAACCAAATGATTTTAGAACACTTTTATGATAGTGTGGTTGCGATTAGGCATACCCTCATACATGGCCATTGAATTTGGGATGGTAATGAACCAATATTACAGGTGAATGAATGAATGAATGCATGCACAAATATAGGAATAGTATGATTACCCAAACCACTCACTTTTGCAGATTCGGGGAGACTGTAGTGTATTTTTCTGTAGTGCACGTGTAGTGCGGATAAAACGATGTATTTTTGCCTATTTTGTCTTCAAAACTATATTGTTTTGATGTCATACATTTTGATAACAATTCGCGTGATAAGTTAAAACGATGTAATTTTGAGAACAAAACCACGATTTTTGCCCGCACTACACTCGCCCTACAAGAAAATACACTACATCTCTCCCAAATCCTACTTTAAGCTTGGATTCTCGAATTTCTTGCTTATATGAGCAGTGCGAACAATGTTAATTGCAGTGCGGGCGATGCTTGCAGGAAGAATGGCTCACTAGCTAGTCAGACTAGGTTAGGAGTCTATCTAGAGACATACTGAAAAACATGCCTTTCAAACCGAACACAGTGCCTGTTGTTCAAATCAAAAGAAAAAATAGGCTCGTTGGAAAGTGGAGTGCCGCATATAGAGCAAACGTAATGCACAATTGGATTGCTCAAGCATCAAATATCTTCTCTACCTATAGATAGAGAGAGAGACACAAAAGTGTGAAAGCGGTTGCTTTATATTATGGCCGGTCCCTTATTTACGGCTAACTGTGATGTGATCGGTTTAATCCGAGAATAAATAAGTTTGAAGTTATGGGAATTTTGTTTTTATGAAAGAAAATACCAAAAGAATGAGAAGTCACAATAGCCAGAAAATCAACTCCTCAACCTTTTTACATGTATAGTACTATATTCATCGTGAATGTATCTTTTAGCCAGAGGCCATTGTGAAACCAGGGTTACAATAATCTGTTGAGTTCATCCTATAAATAGCTAGGCCGCTAGAGCCTAGAGAAAACACAATACGATAGAAGGGCTTGCTCCATCGCATAAGATTTTTAAATTTATCAGTCAGCATCCGCAGTACATTTTCTCTCTCTTCCTTCCCAGGGAAGTAGATCAAAGAAGGGTAACTTCCTTCTTTCTTGGACTGATGGCAGCTTATGTAGTGGTTGGCCTTTTCACCAAAATACCTCCTTGATCAAAAAGCCCCTTCACTAGTAAAGGCACAATAAGCAAAAAAAACTTTAGCGAATAACGTTTTCCTGTCTCCTAGCTTGTTGTGACCCGAGAGTTAAAACCATTAGTCTACCAATATTTGAAACATGTCATTTTCTACAGGCATTATCTCTTTTTTGAGAATTGGGTAGGTTTTACCTTATGCACAATTTGGTTAATCTCAAGATCATAAAATTAATGGCCCGAGACTTACTTTTTTTTACAATAAGAGAAGAACCTACAAATTTGAAGAACAAGCTACTTCGGTTACGCACTCTCTCAACCAAATTTCTTAAATTTCTTATGCGCGTTACCCATTCGACGAGCCAAACATAATGAACTTATCAAATCTCTTTTATGGGCCCGGATGAACCCTGTTTGGAGAGCAGCACAAGCTCCCATAGATACACCCATTTTTCCAATGAGTAAAACGGCATTCATCTATCTATCATGTTGGAAATGAGTTTTTCTCCATAAATATACCGTTTATTTCACCATTTTCCATTGGTTTCTTCTCCAGAATTCAAGCATTGAACACTGGATTTTGCACATGTTAGGTCCCTGTAAAATAATTCTTCCACTGAGGGAGTTTCCTTCTCAAAGTATTTTTTCCAAGATACGAGGAAGAGTAATCATATAAAAAATTGAATATTCTCACAAAGTTTACTTCTACATGATTCTTTCATTTCATTTCATGTTCAAACATGACCCACTATATCCATTTAAATAATGATATCTACCACATGAGATGAATCCACCAGTAATCCATACGGGTAACAATGTGTTAGACAGAGAGAGGGGCATTGGATTCCCTCTTGCTGAATGACAAGTCCATGGCAAGCAGGATATACAATAGGGACCAATCCAGCATCCCCCCACAAGACAAGGCCACTGCCGGTTCTTGCCTGTTGGAAAATAGGTCCACCCAAAACTATCCAAATATCCAACATTGATGGATACCCATCAATATGTTTGATTCTGTGCTAGCATTATTTCTAAGAGTTAGTGCCATGTTTGGTTGTATTCCAACTTCTGAACTTCACTCGTTCAAAACCCAGATTTACGAATTCAATAATTCATGTCTTTGAAGAAGAAACAAATGACAATATCATAAATCTCGGAGTTCATTAACAACTTAATGAATTATATCTCCCCTGTTTCTCAAGTAATTGGATCCAACAACTTGACCTTATCCATAAACATACAACTGTGTAAATAGTACTTAGGTTAGAATCCAAGCAGTAGGAAACTGTGAGACTCAGCACCAATTGGTAAAACTACAACATTTTTTCAATGTTCCCATTTTATGTGTAAATGAAATGGGACCCCTATAATTCGAAAAAACATAAATTTAGTTCAGTAATACCTGTTATGAGGCATATATTCAAGCTACAAAAAATGCTTCACCTCTGCAAGAATAGGAGATGCCATAAATTTAGTTGATTGACTATATAGGACTCCGTCTGAGTCTTTAGTTAAGGACTTCTTTAACTTCAAGGAAGTTGGATCGCTCCTTGTTCGCAGCTTCAACATCGTCTGGAGATGCCACTGCAACCACAACCCCTTTATTTTTTACTGCATCAATTGCGTCTGCAAATTCTTGGAAGTCCTTCAAGCTTTGTGGAGAGAAGGAAGGAGGTAAAAACATGACTTCGGTCAGATTCAAAGAAATTCGAGCATAATAAATAATTATGTAACTAACCCAGAGAATCAACAAAACGAATCTTCTAATGTAATTAGTGGATAAAATGTGTTATTTATGCTTCTAATACGAAATCACAAGCAACTTTGTTACAAAACCTGTCCTTGTTAGTCTCCTCCTAGCTGACACGACTATTAAACAAATAAAGAAGAAAATGACATCTTCTGCAGCTTTATACAGAGAAAATGTACTTATTCTAGAAAAAAAATGTTCAAAACATCAACCAGCACAAGGTCATTATGTCAGAAGTATTGAATAGTTCTATTTCTATACACCATTTGACACCAACCTTTTCTAGTTTATGCATATAAATGACCAAGTTTAAATAAATTTACCAAGGAGTGGTATTTCCTGTAAATATAGGAGGACAAAACGACATAGTTTTGAAAGGATAACACGAGACAACTTCTGGACAAAAATTCTGATTTGCTTTGACTAATGCTTTTAGAACTGTGAACAATGGAGAAATGGAAATGATTTCAAGTGCCTAAATTTATAAGGTGTTCTTACCTCAATGCACATATTAAGATACTACTCCTGCAGCGATAATCTCGCAGTATCACCATAACTCACTAATCTTTGTTGTTATAATCCTATTGGTAAAAACCTGAGTGTGGACCTCAACAAAAATCCCATGTGCTAATGAATTACTAAGATTGTCATAGTCATAATACAAACACCCAATTCTGACAATGATAATAACCGTGTCTTTTTTTCTTCTGATAAGACATGATGAAGGCCAGGCAAAGTAACAAGCTTCACGGGATAAACCCAGAAAAATGAACTAAGCTAAGCAAACTGACCACAAATTTTTTTCTTTTTTGGGATGACAATGTTACGCCAGCACTTGCATTGGACAAGTGACTTTTACTGGATATACTAACCAATTTTACACAATGTAGATCCCCAGAAAAATATTTCCCCATCATGACCCGTGGAAGCTCCAGTACAATTTCCAGAGAATGCAATGCAATGTGTGGATCCCACCTTATCAAGCTCAAATGAGATAAATGGTGACAAGACAAGCTGTGCCAGCATTGGTAACTGCAATACAGTCTATATGGTTCTTTGGTGTTGTTTAGAACTAAGGGCTGGTCAATGCATTTTGTCTTTCAGTTCTCCCAGACGGAATCATTGCAGTTAAGAGAAAGAAAGAATATTTGTACCTGGTTGATAATATCTCTTCACGCCTAATTTGCCTCTCTTCCTCTGTGACTCCAAGTAAGTATCGCAACAAACTGAAGGGAGAGTGGATGTAGTTAATTCCGTGAATAAACAGTCCAAAAAATCACAAAGAAGAAAGGAAACATGAAATAGCACAACCCACTAAATGGTTTCTAAGAATGCCGCTCCCTTGTCATCAGTTATAAACTGTCAAGGCATTCGTCAATTTGCTTTAACAATCCTACATTTGATGATTTTTTTGCAGTGATTAATAGCCAAATCAAAAGTTTGTCAGGGTCCATAGCATACTCACATTGTGAAACCTAGGAATGCTACTTCACAAACTGAAGGGAAGCCATTTACATTTCAGAATCCACAAGAGGCCAGCACCTTGAGAGTATTGTAAGATACAATCCAGACCCTTCCCAAAATATTCTACCATAAGGATTTTAGCATTATCAGATGCTTGAAAAGCGTTCTCGCTGTGAAGACCCTCCCTCCATATGTCAATAATACAGTCAGATCCATGTACTCCTAAAACCTTCTAGCATTAAAATCTTATCCTCCTCCACGAAACAGGTAAGATAAACAATAATAAAAGAAGCCAATTACTTCCCTCTAAATACTATTGGCCGACTGAATTAAATGTTACTATCAAGAATTTTGTTTATCATGCAAAAGATTATCACAAAAATAATGGTATGAGGATTTCCAGAACAAAAGATAGCAGTTTGCTGGCTTACCTGCTATATCCTTTGGCATCTGGTAGCTGGTACGAATCAACATCTCCAATGGTCCCAATAATTGCTTTTGTGAGAGTATCATTGTCCATTTGCAAATCCCGCAGAAAATCACCAGTTGCATCATATACATCAAGTGTCTTCAACAGGTTGGGGTCCCGATAAGACAAGAATGAGAAGACCCCTAAATAAGCAAGTTAAAAAGAAAAAAGGTGAAAAACTTGGATTTAACAATTACAATTATCTGCGGATCAAAAAAACCTACAACTGCCCTGAACACATCAACCCAGAAAAGTACCTGAGTGGGTGTCAAAATCACAGAAGCCTCCGTAAGCCCCACCACTAACACGTACACGGTCCCACAGCCATGTGTTACTGATGTATTTCGAGATTACGTAAGCACTCCCATTAAGCTTATAACCAGTGTCGTAGACGTTAGCCGCTTTTCCAACATAATTGACCTGCAAACATAGGAAGTGGTGTCTAGAAGTCAAATGCCAAAGTATAATTAATTTGGACAGTAGCTATATATTTTACCTGAGTAGGTATGATGATGGCTTCATTAGTCAAAGGAAGCCGAGCATTCCAAGTAGCAGATTCCACAGGGGCAGTGCTTGGAAGCAAGTCAAGAAACTTGCTAACGAAATTCACCGAGTTTGTAAGGTTTTTTCCATCAGCAGTCAAATTTATTAAGCAACCATTCTTTGAAATTAAGGTCCTGCGGATCTCCTCAAGAGATGAAGAAACTCCATCCCAATCGTCATCAACTTTCTTTTCGAGAGCTTTTAAAAACTCCAGGTAACTGTTAACACACCATAAGAGAAAAGGTGAAATAGTTCAGTTCTCAAAGCTAGAATCTTGATGAGTTCTGAAATATGTAAACCTAGAACCTTTCTGATGTCATCGGCACTAAAAGTCTAGAATTGATATGAAAACGAAGCCCAGGACTTTCTTTTACATTGACTGCCGCCACATACTGTTCAAGCACGGTATTCAAATCAATTGAGAGAACAGTCTAAAATACCAACCTAGCCCCGCCCATTTGTTCACCAATCCACCCAGCAACGTTTAACTTCGCGTCCATCCTCGCAGCCGCAATACCATGACCACTGCCTCTTATTCGGGACTGAAAATGAACCACTAGAGTTTTTATATAATCAAAATCAATAAGGTTCACTTTTGATGACAATTAGATCAAGGAGTGCATAGATACCTCCAAACGCGCCTTGCTTTGGGAAACAAACTGCTTAAACCGCTTCTGGTCAGTGAACTGAACATCTTGAAGAATGCGATTGACCTGCAATCAATCAATGCTTGAGCTCCTCAGTCAATTTACTAACAAGTCTCTTATCATGGTAAATTGAATAACAAAATAATACAAGCCCATCACTAGTTAAGAGTTTAGTATGCCTGTCCAATAATTTTTGACAATTATACTCTCCACATAAGATTTGTCATTAATTTCAGGATATAGTATTCCAAAATTCAGGAACACCGAACAATGGAAAGCTTTATCGTATACCTGCACAATAAAACCTCTACCACCTACGGTATAATAAACTAAATAAAAATCTGAACAGTAAGTAGTCCAATCCTCCACAATTTATGAAATAACTAAGCAAAGAAGTAAAAAAATCCAATCCAGGAATATTTTGACCTATGGACATCATCATTGTGGTAAAGATTGTAATCCCAAAGGACTAATAACCAGAGTGCACAGAGGGCAAGGTCATAGGCGTCTATATTGTAAAACCAATTTTCGATATATGTATACAAGCACACGCGAACAAATATGAAGTAAAACAGGCAGTATGCCACCCAACATGCTTTGACAAATGTAACGACCATGGGTAAATCCCCTGAACTAACATATTTGCCAACCCACACGAAACCCCTTGTCAGCCCTGATGCATTACAACAAATAACTAGAACGTTTGAGGTCGTTGGTCCACCTCATTCTGCTCCAACTCACCTCCCCGCTCACCCAAGGGCCATCTACTTGACTTTTGGCTGATTGCTTTGCCTCAGAACCTCACCTAACCGGAAGACAACCTCAAAGACGGATACAAACACAACAAGAAGAGAAAGTTGAACAGCACTCACGCCTTCGATTTGTATCTCGTATGATACAGGACCCCAGGCTACTATAACTAACCTTTCAACCTTTGTGATATGATACACGAGGTCTGACACAGATGGAACGAAGGGTGTGTCATGTCCATGGCCAATCTGGCTCCCCGCCACTCAGTAAAAAGTGACTTACCCCACTATCACATAGAGAAGGATCCAACTCTCCCTCCGTCTCCCTCTCCCTCTCCCTCTCCCTCTACCTCTCCCCCATCCCTCCCTTTCCCTGCCCCTCTCCCTCCCTCCCTCTCCCCCTCCCTCCCTTTCCCTCCCCCTCCCTCCCTTCTCTCTCTCTCTAACCTTGCAACCTTCGTGATATGATACACGATGTCTGACACAGATGGAACCAAGGGTGTGTCATGCCACGTGTCCATGGCCAATCTGGCTCCCCGCCACTCAGTAAAAAGTGATTTACCCCACAATCACATAGAGAAGGATCCGACTCCCTGGAGACTCTCTCGAGATCTAAAGCAAGTTAAAAGTGCAGTTCCTACTAAACAATGGAAAGAAGTGAAACACTGAGCATTAACGACCCAAGTCGTGGAAAGTGGCAAATTAGTTTGCAGCAATCCTCCTGTAGTGTATTTAATATGAAATAAATAATATGCAAGTATAAATTCACTAGCAAAACAAGAAAATATGATGTACCAGGTTAAACAAATCTTCAGTGCGTCCTGACATTGCTTTTCCCCGAATTATTATATGGCTACATGGATCTTCCTTCCCCCGTATTGACGATGTGAGAGGATATACTGATATTCCTCCAGTTTTCCTTCCAATTAACTGATTAAGTTGCACAAAATCCATGTCTTTCGTACCCATCTCCAGCAATGATTGACTGTCAAGCAATATGAGTAGACGGAGTTTAAATTTTAATGCAAAAAAACTAAGTTACTCTAGTTCGCTAAATAAGTAAAGAAGTACAAGATTTCCCTGTTCTTTAACTCTTAATTTTTGTTTTGTTTGTATCATTTCCAGTCACTGTGGAGTTGACTAAATGCTTTATGCTTAACTCTGCCTAATGCACTCTCATTATCAACTATGACAAACTGACTGAGCAAAACCAAGGCATGAAACAATAGCTTATGAAAATCAGTTTTGACTTTCATGCAAGGATTATTGACCATCAACCTCATGTTTCGAGGGCAACGTAAACAAGTAGGGGAGGATTAACCATGATGCCTGGTTTCAGAGAAATGCTATAGAACAATACCAATCATAGCTAAGCCTCATAGGAGCAAATCTTGAGTGATTACACTAAATGTCAAAGTCAGCATGGTGGAACTAATGTTGAGAGTTGAGACGAATAGCTCGAAAGAGAAAAAAATGTAGATCAAAGAAACTAGAGCATATGGGATGAGCAACACCATTCTAAAAGAAATCAGGACAAGGAAAGATTGGCCAAGCGGCTGGTTCCATGCAAACTTCTGGTGTTGGCCTGTAACTTTCAGTCCCATAATCAACCTATGGCACTATAACACGTAACAACCCAAAAGGATTACCCAAGAGATGGCACTAATACCATGTAACTTTCAGTCCCATCCTACTTATGAACCCCAGATTGCCCAGGCAAAATTGCGATGCGAGACTCACAACAGCAAAATGTGGTCAAGGTTGTTGCAAACTTAGAAGTGGGCTGTTATCACGACTGCAATATGTCTGAAAGAATGTTAGAAGAGACATCATAGAGCCCTCCAGTCGAGTGAACGGAAAAAAGTTTATTTATTCTGAGTGAAAGAAAAGAATTGTGTCAACTTCCATCCACCAATACTATGCCCCATGCATCATTCTTACATTGGTTGTTATTTTGTCTAATTCTCTCCTCTTTTTTTCCCATTGGAGGTTGATACAGACTAAGAAAAATAACTAGGGAAGTTGCAGTTAACAAACTCCTAACAATGAGCACATCATGAGATACATGACAAGAAAACAAAACCACAAATCAAAAAACCGTGTGAATTTAAACGAATCTCACCAAAAAAGTGGTACAAGAGGAAGAAGCCCTTGCTTCAGTGACCTCATGTTGAAGACAACTTCAGCATACAGCACATCATTGGTAAACAGGTCATGCTGCAAAATCTTCACCCCGTTTATCTCTCCAACCTACAATCAATGAGCACTAGCATTTTAGCTCAGTAAAGTTTTCCCAACCCTTAAACAAAACATATTGGATCTTCAACCGCAAGAGAAACAGCATAATAGTTACCTCTGAGGGAACAAATATAGGTTTTTTGGGAATATCATTCAAAGAGAGGCTTGGTACAGCTTTCAAAGCTTCTGGTGGGTCAGGAGTTTCCTGCTTCAATCGTAGCTCGTGCGTAGCCCGTGCCAGCTCAGCGAGATCCTCATCAGTCATACTTGCTTTGACTTTGTTTAAAGTTTCTCTCTCAGCTGCTTCGTCTCGAGAAGCCTTCTCTGGATCAGGCTGACAAAAATAATACCAGAAACCACCTAATACAATCACAAAACGCAGTATTGCAATAACGATAACTTCACGTTCTTGGCTGAAATGCTCACCTGCATTTCAACTGTTACACGGTGAGGGTTATTTAAGATGAGCTTTTCTATTAAAGGAGCAAAAACAGCTTTGGAGCCTTCTTTGGCAATTCTGGCTTTCAAGTCCATCAGGGGTTTCTGATACTTTAATGGTTGGAATGGGTCCCTATCATATATCCATTTTCCCTAGAAAAGAAAAGAACAAATCAAAACGAGAACAACATATATAATATACTGGGAGGAAGAAGTCAATTGTTGGCAAACAGCAGTTAACCATAAAGCATACTTACAATAGAGCGAAGCATCAAGGCCAAGCCACGAGGGAATGACCCAGTATTGTTTTCTCTAAGAGCAAACTCAATGGTATTCATGGATGCCTCGACAGCATCTGAATCAAATCCTTCCTCTGCTAAGTCTTTAAGCGCATTCATAATCAACTCTTCTACCTTTTGAATGTCATCTTCGGAGACACCCTTTAATCCTAAACTGAACTGGGGCTGAAGAAGCTCATCTTCAAGCCCGCCCCCAACAATGGCATCTCCTAAACCACTTTCCAGCAGGATTTTCCTTAAAGGAGAAGCAGGAGTACCCAACATTAGATGATCCAGAAACTCCAGTGCTAGCTCAGTTTCCAAGTCTAGGGGCTTATCATCTAGCAACCAATTAAGGCAAACCATGTGCTTTTTCTTCAAGTTGCCACCTTCAGGAGCAGGATATTTCTCAACAATCCTGACAGGCTTCGAAAATAGTTTTTGAGGTTTGATGATAGATTCACTAGGAGATGAACTTGCATCAAACATATCTAGATACTCTGTATAAGGAAAGGGGAACACATAAGATACAGTGTTTTGGCATGAAGTTGCAGATATTTACTTACCTATTTTTAAGCAAAATTTAAAAAGCCAAAGAAAGATTCTAAATGCATAGGATTTCACTAATAGACCACAATTACTAGAACCACCATTGAATGGTCATCAGTTTTCAGCACTATCGATCGAAACATTTGAAGCACCTGTGTTGGGCAATTGACACTTCAGTTAGGGTATGGTTTATGTGAGCAACACGTGTGGTTCAATATCAAGAAGCATGTCCAATGATGTAAGGTTATCAACTTATCATCACGCAATTTCAATGGAATGCATGAAATGCACCATGTCACCTTCTAAACACCATTTCACCCTGGATACCAACAGAAGAGTATTACAATCTTAAGAAACATGAATTTTGTCATGTGTGTGTCCTTAGACAGGGAATTAATCCATGTAACACATGATTTGACCCAACGTCAATTTTCACAAAAAACAGAAATAGAAGAGGAAAGCATGTGATTCATGGTTCTATCGGTTGGTAACCTCTGGTTTGTAATGCAATTATGCACAAAATAAAATGCAAATCGAAAACAAAAAAGAAAAGAACCAAAAACCCAAACATAATATTTAAACAAATAACAAAGAACGTTGATAATTGCAGTAAATTAGACTTCGAATAGATGGAACGCATCTTTGTATATCACCAACTTCATCAATATTACATGGGTGATCAAGAAACAACCCAGAATAACCTTAATTAACCCCCTTAAGGGGATTGTGTAATGCCTCAACCAGCAAAACCACTTACGTTTCCTAAATGCTGCTACTACTAGCACAGCTGAAATCCTTTCAATTATACCATAAGTTAAACAAACAAATAGTAGAGCTATGTATCTAGTTGCGTATATAAAGATATAAGACCCCGTTGATTAGCTCAAGGAAAAAAATACCACTCAAAATCCGAAGGCGTTCAGTGGGATCATCATCACCATAAAACCATATCCTCGCATTGCTGGGATGATAGTAGTTACGGTGAAAATCCTGCACATTGTTACAGAAAATAAAATGCATAAAGCCCGAAAGAAATAATACAACATTGATAGTACAGTAGACATCCATTTTAATCCACAGCAGACATCCATTGCTGTAATAAAGACATCCACAATTAAAGTGTTTACAAAATCAATTACTCCGCACCAAATTTGCAATACCATCATCCAACTGTCATTAGCACCTAGAAAAATTAGCACAAGGCAGAGAAAAAAGAGAAACCACCGTGCTTTGGAGTACTTTAAAGTCAAAATATATATTGCTAATGTATCTTAACGATAATTTTCTATCCAAATAAATTTGACAGTCAAATCCATGATGCTTTAACAAACAGAAAGAAACCAGTCTAAATTGGGAAAAAAAGAAAACCCTATAAACTTCTATACCAAATTGTGGACAAATTAAATCAACATGACACAAGCAACAAACCTTGAATTTTTCAAATGTAAGCTTGGGAATAACTTCTGGATCACCCCCACTATCAACGCCATATGTATTATCTGGAAAGAGAGCCTGTAAAGAATACAACAAAACAACAGCTGACGCAGATTATGAGGCCTTTTATGATACTTACAACTTGTATTAGAACTAGTAAGAATATAATTCAGAGTCACGCATCCAAGCATGATGTTATAAAGGATACAGCTTGAAAGCCGAAGTATTGGCAACAATATCTTCGCATATATACCTTATTTTTCAGAAGTAACATCTTCAATATGCATTCAGTGAACAACAAATTAATGCATCTGGAAGTCTACTCTCAGTAGATTATTAATTTCAAAGCAAACGTGTGTATGGAAGGGATTTATTGCACAAGAAAGCCACTAATTACTATAATCCCAAAGCATGTCAGACTAAGAAATTAGTTGAGAAGCATCGTCCCTAATGTACTTCTGTGGAAAAATAGCCGTTGACCGTACAGAAAATTTGTCGAGTATCCATGTGGGACACTAGACAGCTGATGCTTGCATAAGGGTAAAGGATACTTGGCCAGCAAGCATGTCTTGAAATTTAACTTTGTCATATACAACACATTAAAACAATCACAGAATGCATGAAAGGTCCTATGTCACCTTGTAAAGATGATTTAGTACAGAAAAACACAAATAGAAAAAAAACTAAGACACATGGCATATTTTGTCATTTCTGTGTACTTGGACATGGCATCCGATAAGCCCAACTCTGTAGATGAATATCTTAGAAGAGTCAACCCAACAGCTAAACATTTTCAGGGAAAAGGTATTCTGGCATATTCCAAGCAAATATGTAAAGAAATACAAGTGTTACTAACTTATCTGCATATTTCTCTAGAAAGATTTGCTACAGTAACTATTCTCGTTTCTAATGAAAGTACAAATTCGTGTACAACTTCTCTACAATATAGAAGCACAAATAAATTCAAGACCAAGAGAAAAAAAATTTACCTGTTGAGATGCCCGGCCCATTATGTTATCAGGTTGAGAGTATACACCCTTCATCTCATTAAAAACAACACCTGTAAATGAACTCAATGTCACATGGAAAATCTAAACATTGGTGAAGTAATTGCACAGTAGAACCAGGAAAAAATCAAAAGACTGCAGCACAAGGAAGGGGCTGAAGATAAACAAGAACAAAAAAAAAAACCTTTAAAAGTTATGTCCTCTGCAGGATTGTTCAACTCATAGTGCCAACCCTCTTGTTGAAAAGTCTGGAAGTCCTCCACACATTTAGGGAAGAAGACAGCATCCAAGTATACGTCTACCAAGTTATAGAAATCCTGCTTAGAAAATAACGACAAACCATTAATGTGAAACAAGATCCAGAAGAAACAACGTCCACATTGTTTGTCGTAAACTTCATAGACAGTTTCACCTTTGTATTTGTGGAAGCAACGGGATAGCAAGTTCTGTCAGGGTATGTGAATGCATTCAGAAACGTGTGCAAGCTTCCTTTCAACAGTTCAACAAATGGTTCTTTCAAAGGATACTTTCTTGAACCACAGAGTACACTGTGTTCCAGTATGTGAGGTATTCCAGTCGAGTCTTTCCTGCATTTACAATTTAGTTATGACACATCATAGTGGTAAGAAATACACCAACAGCAGTCACGCAGGAACTCACACCAATAACCAATTCAATATGGAACCTCAAGATTGTGGTGAGATCTAATCAAGAAACCACGTTATCTAGCTCAAATTTTCCATTCATTTAAGTATTCTCATTAAAGTGCATCTGCAACATGCCATTTTGCAAAAAACATTCAAAGGTTTGGCAAGTAATTTTATGAAAAACATGGGTAATAATGATAATAACCAGCTTGTAGTAACCTATGCCGGCCGAAAGTAAAAGTTGGCTAAACAGACTTTTTTTTCTTTCACAAAGAACTTACAACTTAAAGGGAGCCTTCTTATAATAAAAGAGATCCACCAGATACTTGTTATATAACAATACAGAAGCCGAGCATTGTGCCATTGGCGAAATTAACCAAATAAGTTTGCTAGTTAAACACTTTTATCTACCTCGCAATTCCTACATGTAGAGCAATTCCTTTAACCATTTGGAGTTTATTACTTTCTCAACACCAAACCCCAACTATCAATTTTAGTACCCCGTCTTCTGAAACGAATGCTAAATCTACCAAAATTAGAAATCAAGATACCAGCATATTGGAAATTACTACAAATCAGCCCACTTGTCTGTATTTAAACCCAGACGATATGTAAATTGATTATATACTTACGGAGGGGTGCGAAAAACAACGCCAAAGACCTTATTCTCGTCCTCGTTAGACACTGACATGATTTCAGCTCCAGTCTTTTTATGCTTATAAAGAACAGCTCTTGATTTACACTCTTCAATGAACTGTTCCGATACTTTCTCGAACCCAAGCTTCTTCGCAACCTCATCATCGGCACCAACTACTTCTACAACCACAACAAAAAAACAACAACTTAATTTAGTAACAAAAAAATAAAATTTCATTCAATCAAAGGTTGGGTTCGAAATCAAGACCAGTGAAGTACCTGGAGAAGGCTGTGTTGAGGGAGTTGCAATAGCTCTTGGAGAGAGACTCGAGAAGTGCCTTCTCAGCTGAATTGAAGGCCGCGTGGATGTCGAGATTACCTTCAGATGATGCCGTAGAAGAGAGCGGCTGTGGAGGTTGGGGATTGCGCGGTGTCGCTTAGGGATGGAAGAGAGAGAAGAGATGCGAGCGAGGTTGTGGGACGAGCGAGGGAAGAATCTGGTGCAGACGAGTGGAGTACATGAGAGAGAGCGAAGAACAACAGCCCTCTCCATCGACGTGCTCATGTCGGTTTGTAAACAGAGGTGAAATGGAGAGAGAAATTGGCGGTGCGAGTTATAAGGAAGATGACGATGATGAGAGAGGAGAGAGAGAGAGGGGAGAGAGGGAGGGGTCTAGGTTTGGGTTTTTGATTGGATTGGGAGGGAAATATCAAGGAGGGAAATGGCGCAAAGGAACTGGGAGTGGCTTGGCGAAGAGGTTTGCTGCCAAATTCTGGCCCAGAAAAATAAACGAAAATGTGTGGAAATTTTGAACGGTCACCAATTGCCCAGTATTTTCTCCACTTTTTGTTAATTACCCATTTAAAAAAACAATCATATTAAAGTTAAGTTTATTATTTTTACTTTCTTACTTTTATTAATTTTACATCTTAGTTTTTTTAATTATCAAAACATCTCAAATTTAATATTCTTTTAAAAATACAACTAGAATTCAAAAAGATAAATTTTGTAAAGCTTTTGGTTTTGGTTTTCACTGACATCCTAATAATAATTATAAAATTTGACACAAAAATAAAATATAAAAATAGATTATTAAATAATGTAAGCCAACTGAGGATCATTGTATATAAAGGAAATAAAATATATATTTTCTTTTGAAATTTTTATGATTTTTCGTTTTGCAAAATTTTTCTACACTTTTATATGTAGATGGAGATTGCAATAATCAGAATTTTCCACAAAAGGGCGTATTAAAGGAAGAATAAAATCAGCAGACTTAAACTTTTTATGTTAATAATGCAAATTACTATGCAATTTCACATTCTTATATTATGAGTTTTTATCTCTCGTACCTATGGCTCTTCAATACTTGCTAATTTGTTAAAGTAAGTGGAAAGCGCGTGCAGTGCACATCGCCTCTACTCACATTTTTTCAGTCAAGTTCATTTTACCCCTTCTTGTTTTAGGCCTCATGTGGATCATCCTTCACATTTAAACTTAACCACATAACCCTCTTGTGGTTACTGGATTAAAAGGCATCGTTAGTGATGCCATACATATTAACAATTTGTCTTATACATGCGCCAACCTGAATTTCATAAATTTCAAAAGGCATTATTCTCTGTGCATTCAAAACGATGATAAATTGATAGATAGGTAACAGACATGAAAATTTATTTTTGATGTTTTAAGTTAAGAGACCCAACTCAATTCCTCTTTTTCGTTCACGCGGAAAGAAGGCCAAGCATTGATTAGAAGAAGAGGGCGGTTGCATTCATTTATGAATAACTGGATGGTTTCTCAAGTTTTTCTGGAACGTCTTTTTATCTTCCTGTGTTGCTTTGCAATCTTGCTTTGAGGCTGTATGGACATGGGCGGGCACAATAGGTGCTATATTATCGCTGACAAGGATAATGACAAAAAGTAATCTTAATAAGTTATAAAAGAATGAACCTCTCATCCCCTTCCGAACTCTGAATTCCCCCAAATAGGGGATTAGCAAAGGCATGGGAGAGGTGGGCTTCACAGTCCCATCCGCCTAGATTAACAAGTTTCACAATCCAATCTCCCTAGATTAAATTTCACTCACACGTTATCACATTAATTCTATCTTACTCTTTAACCAAAACAAGCATGATTATAACAATTTCTACCTTCAATGAAACAACCAACTTCAATATTGGTACTACTCATTACCGGTCCTCTTACCATGTCTAAGTCTGGAGTAACGGTAATACCCTCTAGGGCTATTCTTGCTATAAGATTCCAAATCTCAATTCTTATTATCTCCCCACTACAATCGTTTTAACATATAACATATATCAAAAGAGACACAAGCTTCCCCTAAATTCATGTTTTTTCTCAATTCAAAAAATTTTCGCATTTGTTGTTTTTGCCTCAAATTTTTGTGGATTATTGGTCCGTCTCGATGAGACAAATCTAAAAAATATAAAATTATGTCCAAGAGCTAAAAAAATATTAAAGACGACAGATAAACACAAAAAATAATTATGCTTTTATTATTTTTGTCTTTTCTGAAACTTCTCATTGAGATGAACTAATAATCTACAAAAAGTTGATGAAAGATAAAAATTATAAAAAAAATTCACAAATAATAAAATCAGACGAAACCTGGACTGAGTTATACCCCATTTGGCTTAGCTTGATTATAGGATTATTGGCTTATTTTATTATTATGTGTTTTGGGGTATTGAAAAAAGTCATCTTCAATTGGGCTAAATTAATTATTGATTGTGAAATTACGATATTGTCCTCCTATTATGTGGAAGTGTGTAAGATGAGACATCCCTGTATGTGGGATGGGCTGAACTGCATGTGGCCCATCATCCAAGTCTTCTTTTATTGCTGAATGTTATTCATATCCAATGAATTAATTTTGAGAGGGAGAGAATTCATGGGATATAAATAATATTGAGCGCTAATGCATACAAACAGTAAATTGAACCCTACTTTAACATAAACTTAAGAAATTAAGACGACTAAATAAATTTAAAAAATTAATCCAAAATTTAAATAGAATAAAAACTAAGTTTGAAGTAAATATTAATAGATATATCAGATACAAAATCCTTTTAAATACTTACGTGAAAACCTATGAATATCCCACAACAACCATATGATGCTACATGTCTCGGTCCTAATTAATCCAACTGACCATTTTGCGATTATATAAAGGACTGGATTATGCGAGACTATTTATCTCCTTTAAATGACTAGATTTCCACTCTTTAGCCCGTCTTATTGACCCAATCCAAATCAAATATGTTATAACTAATTAATTTCATCTTACATAAAATCTCATTTATTATTCCAAAGATCCACATATCTCCTTCATTTCCGTCTCTCAATCATTCTAAACAATAATTCAACCTCCTATCAATACCTCACGCTCCGGACCCAAAAAAAAGTGATTTTACTGAATTAATAATTGCACCAAATATCAATGCTATACAATTTAAGAAAGTCTTTGAACACATAATTTTGTGCACAGATTCAAATACAAATGTATCTGAATTATTTTTTATTTTATTTTTTATCAGCAATGTATTTGAATCGTTAGATGCACGTAAAGCTCACAAAATAACGAGGAGTTCACTTGTATCGTACAATTTCAAAACACATTTGTGTGAATCTATACACAAAAAATTATATGCGTAGCAGTGTTCTTACAATTTATAACAGCAAAAAGCTAGGACAGACTCAACCAACAACCCACCTTTACCAATTTCGATTAATGATTGGAGGAAGACTATAAACATAACTTTTGTGTAGAAATTCGTACACATATGTATTTGAAATTGTCTGATGCACATTAAATTTTTTATGATTTTGTAAATATTTGGCGTATCAAACGATTTTAATACATTTTTATCCGAATCGGTACATACAAAACATGTGATATATGCTTAGGCAAACATGATGTGTGATATCCATGGTGCAATAGCCAAACTCGCTTTAAGCAGTACAAAGTAATCCACCCACCAAATACAATCTCATCTTTTTCCCTTACACACAACCCTGACTCCATTCCCACCTCCCAAACAAATGAACAATGGAATCAGACAACAGCAGCAACGAGGAGATCGCATTCGAGTACCTCCCCTACATCCGAGCCTACAAAAACGGACGAGTTGACAGGTTCTTCGGCACCGACTCAGTTCCCCCATCTTCATTACCCAAGTCCAAGGTTTCCTCCAAAGACGTCGTAATCTCACCGGAATCCGCCGTATCGGCTCGCCTCTTTAAACCCACCACCCTCCACCCACACCAAAAACTCCCTCTCTTACTCTATTTCCACGGCGGAGCCTATTGCTTTGGATCCCCCTTTTGCGCCGAATACCACAACCACCTCACCTCTCTCGTTGCCGAAGCTAATATTATCGCCATTTCCGTCGATTATAGACTAGCCCCTGAATACCCGATTCCAATTGCTTATGAAGATTCCTGGGCTGCCCTCAAATGGGTCGCCTCCCATTGTCATGGACAGGTATAATTTTTTTTTGCCTCGTAACTTTGTCACCCTCCCAAAGGGTTGTGGGAATTAAATTAGAGTATTATAAAGCTCCCCACTTGGAATTACTATAAGAGGTTGCAGCATCCCAAAGTGGAAATCCTTGATCCGTCATTAGATCTATGCTTCTAGCTATTAGTTTATAATTTTGAACAAGTCTACGCAGATAATTTTCATGTAAAGATCGAATACATAAATCATCACGTAAAATTTGAGCAAGTCTACCCATACAATTTTTATGCCAGATCTAGTGTTTCAAATTATCCACGTGAAACTCATATTATTTTAGAGCCTCTCATGCACCGAACGATTCCGACCGTACGTATATTGGGATTTGATGGTGCCGGAAATTGGACGGCCCTCCTGATCGGCTTCCTGGTTTCTGGGTCCTGCAAATAAGTCAGGTGAGCAGGGTGGTGGCTCGGTCGTGGATTCTCCGAAAATCAAGTTAGATTTAAATTGTGGTCTCAAAAAAACTATATGGAAGTTGGAATGAATGAATGTTGCGTACTTCTTTCTATCTCCCTTAGTCGGGTATGTTTCACGACACTTTAGGAAGGTCTCCCACTCCAGGGCACCCTTTTCGAAGTGATTGGTGCTCCCACTACCTTCCTAGGCAATTGCCTTCTGCAAGCGTAATGCTTAGGATGCTGAGTGATCATGAGCGCTACTCCCGAGACCTCTTGAGTGGAAATTGTGATTTTCCTGCTCCCTTTGCGCCGCCCTGCCCAGCTCAGCTGGCTGTTGTTAAACTAGCCCAGTTGACCGAGCACCTTTGATGGCGTGGTTATCGCCGAGTGGGTGTCTCTTACCGATCGGTCTCGAGTCCAAAGTGGAGTCATCTGGATCTATCATGAAAACACATGTAGACTTTCTCAGTGATTTTCCATTTTATTTATTGTTTTTTTAGTGAAATGTTTATAGTGAAGTAAACTGACCCATTGAGATGAAATGCTTAGCATATGGCATGCAGGGCCCTGATAATTGGATCAATGATAATGCTGATCTACAAAGAGTTTTTATCGCCGGTGATAGCGCGGGAGCTAACATTGCTCATAACACGGCGGTAAAAGCCAGGGAGGAGGAAATGCTAGGGTTGAATTTGATTGGGGCTTGTTTGGTTCACCCGGATTTTGCTAGTAAAGAAGGGCACGTGTTCAAGTCGTGGTTTTTTGCTTGTCCAAATACAACCGGGTCGAATGACCCAAGGATTAACCCGGCCGTGGATCCGAATCTGTGCAAAATGGGGTGTAAGAGGGTGTTGGTTTGTGTTGCGGAGAGGGATGGGCTGAGAGAAAGGGGATTGTTTTATTACGAGACATTGAAGAAGAGTGGGTGGGGTGGAATTGTGGAGATTATGGAGAGTGAAGGAGAAGGGCATGTGTTTCATTTGTTTAACCCTAATTGTGAGAATGCTGTTGGTTTGGTGAAAAAGTTGGCTTCCTTCATCAATCAAGAGTAACCCTTAGATAATTATTGTGAGTTTTGTGTTGTGAAATAGATTGATATTGGACTATGATGTCTGAGGTAGAATTTAATTCAGTCGATTTTTTTTTAACTAAATTATTTGTTGTGTTGTTTAACTATAATTAATGAAGTATTTTGTATAATTTTAAACGAGTAATGATCAAATTGCCCTTGTAAGTGTATGACCCATTTTGATATGTGTGGATATTTTTGTCTTTTAATATAGAACAAATTAATCAAAAAAATCACACAAACAAGTCTTCTTCCACAAATAAATTTGCCCAAATAAGGGCAAAAAATAAACGAAAACCACACAAATACCACGAGTTTTACGTGCCATTCAAAATTTGTACCAAACGTAGTTCGTCACCATTGATATAACAATCTGCTCTTGCCTCGTACATTATTATTTGTTTTGGCTATTCAAATTCTATAGATTTTTCAGTATGTCATATATCCAGTATTATTACAAGACAAACATGCTTAACTACAAAATTTTATTAAATTTTTTATGCCGTCATAGTTTTAAAATGCATTGTTTAAGATAGAGTCATAATTTATTATATATAACATTAAATTTTTGCATTCACCAAGTAACACAAAAGGATGGTGACATATAGCGTTTTTTTTTTTTTTTAGAAAAAAATATTTTGTGCTCTTAGACCATCACCATTCAATATTTTAAAATTTTCTAACATCTCACATTCACACGCAATCGACAACTAACTGTACAAATTTCATTTTTATTGAGTAAATTTCATTTTTTCGTATTCAAGATGTTAAATAATTACATAATCGTGACGGTGCGGCAGAAGAGTGAATAATTACTCCGACTATTTCTCACCATTTACCAATTCTACAGCTCCACCTTTTAAAAATTCTCTTAAATTGCAATTTGAAATTCGATCTTATCATATGGTATAATATTACGTCTAACATCATTTCTCACCTATGAAGGAGTTATTATTCGCTCGTGGTGGTGCTTCAGGATTCTAATATAATGTGTCCAAGATTAGAACGAGCTTATCGTTGGATCACTGTTATTCCATTTTTTAGCGAGTTGGAGCACAATCACCTTATCCGTTGAACTAGCTAGAGTCATTCAATCATAGAAAATGTTTTAAGTTGCTTCGTTGGGCAGTCATTCCTCATTTGTCATTGATAAAATTGATTTAGGAGTAGCGTGAGATAATGTCCCAACATCTTTTCCTACCACACATTCGTATAGCTTTTGATGATGCCAACAACTAGACATCGACTTCGAAGACTTCTCCTAGGATTGGAAAGTAAGAATGCTTATGTATTTTGACAATGGTTAGAGAACATACATTGGTTATATTGTATTGGTCTCTTTTATAGGATGAGTGATGGATGCTGATTTTGCCCCCCATTCCCTTTTGAGATGAACAAACCATTTATTGAGAGTTCTATTTTCGGGACGTGGAACATCCTCAAGCTTCATTTATGAGATCCTACCAAGTGATTCTTGTGAATTATTCCTCTTTATTGAGCAACAAGTGATCAAGGTGACCGAGTATTAGCCGCTAGTTCAGGATCTATTGCTGAGCATTTGTCTCAGAGTGATCAAGTGTTGAGCTAATCCGAGCTCATTGAGTCCTTCATGGCTATTTTGTCCTCAGTCTAAAAATTTTCATTTGTTAGTCTTACGTTAAATTTATGTAGATTATGATGCGTCTCAATGAGAACTTTTTGAAAAGTAAAAAGAAATTAATTGAATTAAAAAATAAAAATAATTATCTCTTTTGAATTATTTTTATTTTAATTATTTTTTTAAAATTTTGGTCATAATATATTAATTTTTAAATTTTCCTCTTTAACTAATAATTTAAAAATAATGACAAAAATTTAACAAATGCGAAAAAATTGAACAAAGACAAAAAATAACCAAAAACTTAATTATGTCTTGAGCCTCAAATAATTGTGTGATAAAAAATATTAGAGCAATACATAACCGTGTCTGAAGAACACCTAATAATTTTCCCTAACGAAGACCCTTTGTCCAATTTTTACAGTATTAAAGTGGCTTCCGTGGTTTCCATCAAATGCATCTCTCTCTCTCTCTCTGGTTTTCCAAAAGTCGCCGCTGTTTTCTTCCTTCACAAATGTCTTCAACAACAGAGGAAGAAGTAACCCATGACTTCCCACTTCTCGGAATCCGAGCATTCAAAGACGGCAGAGTAGAGAGACTCGTTGGCACCGAAATTGTTCCCCCCTCGATTGATCCAGCCACCGGCGTCCAATCAAAAGACGTCGTAATCGATCAAGAAACAGGGGTTTCTGCCAGGCTCTACATCCCCAAAGCCACGGACCCGAATGAAAAGCTTCCCCTTCTTATATACTTCCACGGTGGCGGCTTCTGCATCGAGAGCGCCTTCTCTCCGTTGTATCACAACTATCTAAATTCACTCGCCGCAAAAGCCCATATTGTCATCGTCTCTGTTAATTACAGAAGAGCCCCTGAACACCATGTGCCGATTGCTTTCGATGATTCCTGGGCTGCGATAAAGTGGGTTGCTTCTCATTGTAAAGGAGGTGGGGATGAGGTATGGCTAACGGAAACTGTCAATTTTGATAGTTTATACTTTGCAGGGGATAGTGCAGGTGCTAACATAGCTCATAACATGGCGATTCGGGTCGGGTTGGAAGGACTGGATGGGCCGAAACTTGATGGGATTGTTTTATTTCATCCTTATTTTTGGGGGAAGGAATCAATCGGTGCCGAAGGTGATAACATCATTGGAAGAGCCTTTGTTGACGATCTGTGGCTGTTCGTTTGCCCTTCGTCAAGCGGATCAGATGACCCGTTGATGAACCCGGTTAAGGATCCGAATTTTTCGAAGCTGGGCTGCAGCAAGGTGTTGGTTTGTGTTGCTGAAAAAGATATATTGAGGGACAGGGGATTGTATTACAAGGAGGAATTGGGTAAGAGTGGGTGGGGAGGTGTGGTGGAGGTCATGGAGGCTGCAGGGGAAGTACATGTGTTCCATTTGTTTAACCCCAATTCTGATAATGCTTTGGATCTGCTCAAGAGGGTGGCTGCTTTCATGAATTGAGGTCACAAAAATGGTAGTGTTTTGTCATAATCTCCATTGGTTGTATTATGCAAACCACAAATTACTATGTTCTTAAGTAATAATTGAGTTGTTTCCGAGCAACGTTACGTGTTATTTTGATCTACTTATTGCGAAACCCTACGTATGAATGTTTGGTGAAGAAATTTATATGAGTACTAACGTAACGGTGTCTTATGAACACTCAATAATTTTTCGTGCATTATTTGATTAAATAATAGAATGCCTTCCTGGCTAAGTTTGTGCTGTATGATTGAAATTGAAAGGAGTTCATCAAAGACTCAAGACTAAAAAATTTAAGAAAATTTGACCAACAACAAGAGTAGGTGAAGAAGGCAAGAAGTTAGTGCAATAGAAAAATGAAAATAAAGAGTTAAAATAATCTTCAAGTCATTTTCTTCCTATCTTTTTCCTTTACCATTTCAAATTTTGTCCTTTATGAATCCCCCCTACAATATTGACCTATATTCTGTTGGAGTAAGTTTTGTTTTGAGGGGGAAATAACTGATACCATATCACTTGAAAGATGCACCAAGATGCTGAAAGTTCTAAGAACATTGTCCGAACCATACAAATCATTTATTCTTGAAAAACATAAATTTTCAAAATGCAAAATGTTTTATAGAAACAAACGCGAGCTTCAATAACTAAACAATTTAGATTGCGATAAACATAAGTTTATTTCCAATAGCCTTAGCAAAATGCAATGCACAATATTTTAGGACGCTTATGCACTAAAGAGACACCAAATGCCTTTTCGTTGGCTGTTTATAGCAAGATGCTGTCAAATCTTGAAACTAATGAATCACTCTATCCTTTCGCACCTGTTTAGGTGTATTTAATAAAAACTAAATACATTGGAGAATTCTACCCTTTCGTTGATATAATACTAGCAAAGTCTGATGATTTTAAATTATATTACAATCAAACAAGTTAAAAAAAAATTAAAATCCTTGTTTAGTAAATATTCTAAAAAGTGTAAATTATTTACCACGTATGCTGAATAGAAGCACTGGTTGATGCAAAACTTAAAATTCACATATTACTACAAAGGTGAAAAGTAATTTAATAAGGTAAAAAACATTGAATTTAATTCACTCATCATTTCATTGATATTTTATTTCATCTTATTTTCTAGAGAATTTAGAATTTTTTTTATCCATGTGATACTTTACTTACACTACGATAAACAAAATTTAAAATGACGCAGACAAAATGAATGTGTAAAACTTGTCAGTTTAAAAATAAGTTTAATAGATATCTACATATAAGATTTTTTTTGTTTAATTTCACAAGACATTAGCATAATTTAATACTATATTACAAGAGTACCACAATAATTCATTTTGAAACACGAGTCTGCCCCCTAAAGTAAGATTCTCTTGAGTTGATCAAAAGAATTGAAGGGTCGTCTTTTGTGGGTTTCTTCTAAAACTATCTTGACGATCATGTTTCGCGTTTTAAAATTCGTCGAGAACCTTACCACAATTATTAGATATGATTTTAAAATATATTTATCTATAGATAAATGAACCAAATGATTAAGTCTTGCCCGTGTGAAAATTATAAAGCCTGATGCAGTGGGAGATTCCATATGTTTTTTTTAGTTTTGTTTTTCTTATTGCTTTTCTCTAAGTGTGCTCAAGTAAAGTTGGATCAATTTCCAAATAAATCCCCATCATAATTGCATACTTGCTTCCATCAATTTTGTCAAGTATCCCAAATAAAGGAAGAAGAGCATGGGCGTTAGGTTAGGATGTATCATTAAAAGATAGAAGAGAGGACGATCGACTATGATAACTTTTTTTGAACATGATTATAAGAACTCCGAGATTCATTGCAAACTCATGAAGAACTAATTACCCATAAAATAGGCGAGCACTAGGTTGTGCACACATTTTGTTTGTGCTTGAACATGTGATGGGTGTGGGAGTAGGTAGTTGGCTCGAGTAGTTATTTCATGTTAAAATAATTACTGGTTGAAATTTTTTATGAATTACGAAAACAATTAAAAAAATTATTTTTTGTGACAGAGCTTCAAGATTTTATTCACACTAGCTGTTGGCCTGCTTTCTTTCTACTAGAGGCGGAACACACGCGATACGTGTGCAAGTTGATTATTAAATTAAAAAATAGGCCATGATTGTTGAATTGGAATGTTGAAGGGTTAATGACTAAAAATTTAAGAATTTATCTACACACGGCTAGAGAGAGAGAGATAAAGAGTTTAGAGAAGAATATGAGTAAGTAGTTACCAAAATATGGGAAGAAGAATGGAAGGAAGGGAAGAGCAGGAAAAAAAAGAGAAGAACAAAGGGATATGATCCAGTATATATAGTCACATCATCAGTTAATTTTGTTTTGACGGTGGTCGGCACGTGGGCCTCATCTAAATCATTTTGACATCTTCGAGTCTTTAATTGAAATGTCGTTAAAATTGTGTGTTCATGAGACATTTGAATACTTATTTAAAGATAATTTTGGAAATTTTCATGAGGCAACATCTGTATCCCTGGGCACTTTTTAGGGTGAAGTTTTGCCGATCCGATCAATTTTTGAAGGAAATAAATGGTAAAAAATTCTACTCATTGGACTGGTTTTTTCTTCATTTTCATGTCTTTGTTTGTTGGTTTTGGCTAAATGCACTAGGAGTTGGCAAGAAACAAATGGAGTATCACATGCAAAAAAAGACATACACATGATGAAACCAAGTAATTTTTAGTATCACAACCTCCTTAGAAAGAGTAATGCTAGTGACATTACATTTGTTACCTCATATTTTACTTCATGTTAAGGTGACACCCCTTCCCTCCTCTCTCTCTCCCTCTTTCTCTCACACACACACACTGACTCACTAACAACAAACTCAAGAAATTCAATTGCAGTATCATCATTATCTAAATGTATTGGACTGTCATTATTATCACCCTCAACTTCATCTGTTATAGTCCTTGTACACTGAGAACTTGTCACCATCAGCAAAATACTCAAAATCATTGTCTGAAGCTCCCTCAACCCACCATCTAGCTAAGTCACATTCTCTCGTGGGGAAAAATTAACGTGCCACATTCGGTGACCAAAACAAATTGGCCTATAAAGGTATAGGGATTCGATGACTAACAGTTATTTGGTCGGCAATTGGTTTGAGGATTTGGCAACTAACTGTTATTTGGTTGGTGAATGTGTTCTTTTGGGTGATCAAATATGTTTTGGTCGGCAAAAGTTAAAAACAAAATGTAATTATGATTTTAACCATCATCTTGCCCTTTCTATCGTATCCTTAAACCTCTTCTATACCTTTCATCCCTTTGCGGGGTTTATTGCAATCGAATTGGTGGTAAGGTCATCCACTCCGACCGTTTTGGGATCCTTATCTATCCAGATAAGAGCTTCATCCCTTCTGGTTGGCGTACGAGATAGTACAATCCTACCAGGAGACTTTAATTAGCTTTCGTCTTATCTGCTTAAGGGGCCCACCCTTCTAGTGTGAGCACTACTCTAGCTGAATAGGGCTTCTTCTGAGGAGCTGAGAAGAACACATGGGCAGAGCCGAGAAGAACACAATGGTATAGCTGAGAAGACCTCTTCGTCCGCTAGTTTCCCATCTATTATATACTAAGGTGGTCAACTATCTAGTTTTGTACATTAGGGGGGCAACGTTCCATTGAGTCATAGTTGGGGGGTTTACTATAATTATCCATTAAGATACAACGTGTAATATCAAAAGTGAGAATATATCATAATTTAGGGACACAAAGTGCAAAATACCCTTCTACAATTTTATGGAACTGAAGGGTAGTTTAGCAAATTTAAAGAAAACAGTCCATCACCTCGCTGGATGATTACGTGATACTATCCTCACGGCCCCACATGTGAGGAATCCCCCATGCCCTGACCAACCCACGAGTCGCACGCTATTCTATTTTTTAAGCTTCACATAAGTTTGGGTGAATTTCCACTAAAGGCCCAACAACCACTATTAGTATTTTTCCAACAATATAGCTTCAGGTTTTATTTGCGGTATCCTGTCGAGCAATTTTTGTAAATAGATTTTCTTAGCTGAGCGCAAGTGATTTGGGTGGCTAAGTGTCAGCTGATAATTCAGGTCTATATTATTAAGGGTTTGTCTCCGAGCAATCAAATGCTGAACTAATTCACGATTATCAAGTTGATAAAGTTGAATTTGGCATAATTTTTAATTTTTTGTCTTTATAAAAAGACTTATATTTGTTAATTTTACGTTAAATTTCTATAAATTATTAGTTTGTCAAGATTTTTTTAAAAAATAATTAAATTAAATTAAAAAATCGGAACAGGTAAAAATAATCTAAAACTATCAATCTCTTTTGAATTATTTTCGTATTTAGTGAATTTTTTAAATTTCTAGCCATAATTTATAAAACATTATCTCCCTAAGACGAACTAACAACTTGCAAAAATTTGACAACAAATGCGAAAAAAATTTAAACAAAAACAAGAAAATAAGACCCACAAATAATTTTGTTTTTAATCTCAAACAAATGTGTAATGAAAAAAATATTAGAGCACTCCAATTTTAGTAGTATTAAAGTGGCCTCAGTGGTATCCATCGAATGCATCTCTCTCCTTCCCTCCCTCTCATTTTTCAAAAGCCCGCCACTGTTATCTCCTTCCTTCACGATAATGTCTTCAACAACAGACGAAGAAGTAACCTATGATTGCCCACCCCTCGGAATCCGAGCATTCAAAGACGGAAGAGTGGAGAGACTCATAGCCACCGAAATTGTCCCCCCTTCGATCGATCCAGTCACCGGCGTCCAATCGAAAGACGCCGTAATCGATCTAGAAACAGGGGTTTCTGTCAGGCTCTACATCCCCAAAATCAGAAACCCAAATCAAAAGCTTCCCCTTCTTATATACTTTCACGGCGGCGGATTTTGCGTCGACAGCGCCTTCTCTCCGATGAATCACAACTATCTCAATTCACTCGCCGCCAAAGCCCACGTTGTTATCGTCTCGGTAAATTACAGAAGAGCTCCTGAGCACTTTTTGCCGATTGCCTACGATGATTCTTGGGCTGCGACAAAGTGGGTTGCTTCTCACTATAAAGGAGGTGGGGATGAGGTATGGCTAACTGAAACTGTCAATTTCGATCGTTTGTTCTTTGCAGGGGATGGGGCAGGTGCTAACATAGCTCACAACATGGCGATTCGGGTCGGGTTGGAAGGACTGGGTGGGCTAAAGCTTGATGGGATGGTTTTATTTCATCCTTATTTTTGGGGGAAGGAACCAATTGGTGCCGAAGGTGATAACATCATTGGAAGAGCCTTTGTTGACAATCTGTGGATGTTCGTTTGCCCTTCGTCAAGCGGATCGGATGACCCGTTGCTAAACCCGGTTAAGGATCCGAATTTTTCGAAGCTGGGATGCAGCAAGGTGTTGGTCTGTGTTGCTGGGAAAGATATATTGAGGGACAGGGGATTGTATTACAAGGAGGAATTGGGGAAGAGTGCGTGGGGAGGAGTGGTGGAGGTTATGGAGGCTGCAGGGGAAGGCCATGTCTTTCATTTGTTTAACCCCAATTGTGATAATGCTATGGATATGCTCAAGAGGGTGGCTGCCTTCTTAAATTGAGAACACATTTTTTTTACACAGATATGAATACAGATGTGTGCGGAATCTTTTGATACACGTAGAACTCACATTGTTTTGGATGGTTTCACGTGCATCAAAATCATTTCGAATGCATCTGTACACGAAGACTGTATTCTCAAACTTGTTCTTTGCATTAACGTGTTGTTCTGATATTGTTTTTTAATGTGAGATTTAGACATTTACTTTTTGGTTGGATTGAGGGGTTTAGAAGAGAGGTGAGGACTTTGGTAGTAGTTTTTGTGTTTGGATTGTATCCGGGGAGGGAAACGATATAACCATTTTAAACACATAATTTCACATTAAAAAATGAGAAGAGATAAAAGAAAAGCGAAGTGATATTGTGGCTTATATTTATAATCTCAATAATAATTCTTTAAAAGATAAATATTAACAAGTTACTTGTTATCTACACAAAATTTTTACGCTAAAAAATTAAAGGTTAATTAAAAAGGTAAAATATTTCATAACTTTTACTTTTATTTCCTTAACCAAATAAGAAAAAGCCTTTAAAAATCTCATTTCCTGTTAATAAACCAAATAAAAAATGTATCTCTCTCCCCTTTCTCTCACCTCTCTTTTAAATTAAAACTTTCCTTCACCTTCTCTACCTAGACTACCTTCAATCCAAACTAGTGTTAATAAATGTTTGGCGGAAAAATGTGTGCGCGCGATACATAGCGTTGCCTTATGAACAATCAGAGTTTTTTTTTAAGTTTTGACTTTTTGGCTTATTTGAAGTCAAAATTTGCTTCTCATTTGAGCTATTTTGTTTGGGAATAAGCCATGTTTATGTGAATGCAAGAAGACGAAATTACCACTGTAAGAATGGAATGGGTTAGGATTTGAGTGAGTGACCTTTAAGGGCATTTTCAGCATCAAACCTCCAAAGGCAAATAGAATTATGTATTAAATGCGGTCAAAACACACTAAAAATAATTTAGTCCGAACTGTCTTGACTAGGTTAAGTTTTATTTAAGACAACATAATGCAATAATCTAATAATAACCACATGTGAAATAGACCCGGACAAAAAATATTTTGTGACTTTAACCGATGATTGCCACGATGTTATTACATATACTTGCTTAAAAGTAAGAACAAAGCCTTAGATATAATCTAATACTCTATTCGTCTTGAATTGAGTTTTTTAAATGATATCATTTATTTGTCTATGTTTTTAGTCACCACTTGCAGAGAAAATCAAAAGATATCATTCTTAATTATTTTTTGAGATATCTAAAACAATAAATACATACAAACAAATTAAGACGAAGATAGTATTAGACTTTGGTCCTCAATTCAAGAAAGCAGCCAATTTCCTGACCATAGCGATGGCATTATCAGATGTAGGATTAATCATATGGAAGCCATGGTCCTCCCCTTCAGACTCCATAACCTCCACCACTCCTCCCCACCCACTTTTCTCCAATTCCTCCCTGTAATACAATCCCCTGTCCCTCAATATATCTTTCCCAGCAACACAAACCAATACCTTGCTACAGCCCAGCTTTGAAAGTTTCGGATCCATTCCAGGGTTAAAAAGCGGGTCATCCAACCCGCTGGATGTCGGATAACAAAAGAGCCATAATTGGTCTCCATACCATTTTACATTGAGGTTATCACGTTCAGAACCGATTGGTTCTTCTCCTCCAAAATATGGCTGAACTAAGACAATCCCGACGAGACTGAAACCATCTGGCTTTTTTGACCCCACCCGCATGCCCATGTTATGAGCTATATTAGACCCCGAGCTATCTCCTGCAAAAAATACCCGATTGAAATCAACATAGTCGTTTAGCCATACCTCGGGACCATCTCCTTTACAATGAGTAGCGACCCACGTGATTGCAGCCCAAGAATCATTGTAGGCAACTGGAAGAGGGTTCTCAGGGGCTTTTCTATAATCAACGGAGACAATAACAATATTGGCTCCTGCAGCGAGTGAATTCATATAACCATGGTGGTACGGAGAGAAGGCAGTTAGGACGCAGAAACCACCACCGTGGAAGTAAACGAGTAGAGGAAGCTTTTGATTTGGGTTTATATTTTGGGGAATATAGACCCTAGCAGAAACCCCTGTTTCTGAATCAAGTACGACGTCTTTTGATTGAACACCTGAGTCGGGATTAGTTGAAGGGGGGACGATTTCGGTGCCCATGAGTCTCTCTACTGTGCCGTCTTTGTAGACCCGAATGACGTTGGGGAGATCGAAGAGTAATTGGGGTGTTGGTGAAGAAGCCATTGGGGGAAGAAACTAAAGAAAAAATGGGAGTGATCTGGGTTTTGCAGCTGGGAGTGGATCATGGATGTATTTATACAGAGTTTTAAGGGACCGTGTGGGCTTTTCTCTGGTCGTCTGTTAGCATGCAGATTTGACTTCTCATGTTCTTCGGAAAAAAAAAAAAAAACAATTTTATCATTTTCGAGTCCATCTTAGATTTATTTTGATGACTAATTTTTTTTTACTTTTCATAACAAGTTGAGAATATTAACATGTCGGGATTAGTCGAAGCAAGGACAATTTCAGTGCCCATGAGTCTCTTTACTGTGTCGTTTTTTTAGATCAGAATGATGTTGTGGTATTGGAAGATTAATTCGTCAGTATTGGTTTGTCTGTCGAGTAGATTGTAGTGCAATTTCTACTCGTTGAGAATCGTCATATCATGAGAATCAATCGTTCAAAAAAATTCATCGGCACCAGTGTAGGAGACGAATTTATTTTAAGGATATAGTATTCGTATAATAGCCTCTATTGTCAATTTCGGAATCTTTGAAATTGGTTCAGTATGCTTTTTGATTTTTGAGTTCATCTTTCAAGCTTTGACTGGTCTCAGTTTGAAAATTCTTTTTGTTCTAGATTTTCAACAACGGATTTTTCCACGAAGCCACACAAAATTGACCCATGTCCAATTTCAAGAATCAACACTACAAAAATATTAAGAAAGTGGGTAGCCCTCCAATTTCACCTAATTTACTTTCTTGGATAATTTCTTTGTTCTTATCCATGCCCAATTTAGGTCTTTTGTGTGTAGAGCTGCAAACGAATCGAGTCGAGTTTTAGAGTGCTTGAACTCGGCTTGTTAACTAAATAAGCTTACAATTCGAGCTCGAGTTCGATTTTTTTGTAAACGAACCGAAACGAGTTGAACTAAGCTCATTTATTTAACGAGTTTCTTTAAACTAGTCAAGCCTCTTAAATGAGTCGAGTTTTTACGGGTCGAGCTGAGCTTTCGAGACTCAAGCTCGGTACATTTACAAAACGAGCCTAAAACTTGAGTTCGAGCTCAGTTTATTAACTAAACAAACTGAGAAATATGTAGAAGAAAGAAATTTGTAAAGTTTGCTATAAAAAAAATTAATGTATATTAAACACTCCAGTGAAGTAGATTCTAAAGACAAGATTATGGGCGAATCATATATATATATATAATTCACACACCTGCCAAACTAAGGAGAAAATCAAAAGATATTACTCCTAATTATTTTTTGAGAAATTCAAAATAGTAAACATAGACAGATAAATCAGGACGGAGATAGTATTAGACTTTGGTCCTCAATTAATGAAAACAGCCAATTTCTTGAGCATAGCCATGGCATGATCAGAGGTAAGATTAACCAAATGGAAGCCATGGCCCTCCCCTTCAGACTCCATAACCTCCACCACTCCTCCCCACCCACTCTTTCCCAATTCCTCCTTGTAATACAATCCTCTGTCCTTCAATACATCTTTCCCAGCAACACAGACCAACACCTTGCTACAACCTAGCTTCGAAAGTTTCGGATCCTTACTAGGGTTTAAAAGCGGGTCATCCAACCCGCTGGATGTCGGGTAAAAAAAGAGCCATAATCTGTCGCCGTTCCCTTTTAGATTGAGGTTATCACGTTCAACACCAACTGGTTCTTTTCCTCCAAAATATGGCTGAACCAAGGCAATCCCGACTATATTGAAACCATCCGGCTTTTCTAACCCAATCCGCATACCCATGTTATGAGCTATAGTAGCCCCCGCACTATCTCCTGCAAGAAATACACGTTCAAAGTCAACGTAATCATTTAGCCATACCTCGGGACCATCTCCCTTACAGTGAGTAGCGACCCACTTGATCGCAACCCACGAATCATCGTAGGCAATTGGAAGAAGGTGCTCAGGAGCCCTTCTGAAATCAACAGAGACAATAACAACATTAGCTTCGGCGGCGACTAAATTGATATAGTTATGGTAGTACGGAGAGAAAGCGGTTTGGACGCAGAAACCGCCACCGTGGTAGTAAACGAGAAGAGGAAGTTTTTGACTTGGGTTTGTGGATTTGGGAATATAGACCCTAGCAGAAACCCCTGTTTCTGAATCAATTATGACGTCTTTTGATTGGACGCCTGTGTTAGGATTAGTCGAAGGAGGGACAATTTCAGTGCCTCTGAGTCTCTCTACCGTGCCGTCTTTGTAGACCCGAATGGAGTTGGGGTACTCGAAGATTAATTCGGCTGTTGGTGAAGAACCCATTGCAGGAAGAAACTGAAGAAAGAATGGGAGTGTTGTGGTTTCTGGAATGGGGATGGATGAATTTATATACACCATTTGATACAATGGGGCAAGCTCACATAGTTAGCAAAATTCTACAGTCAAATAAGAAACTTTCTCCGAATTTAAAATTCTACAGTCAAAATTTTACACACACACATACACACACACATATATATATGTATTGTAAGTATAATGACAGGGGTGGGTTGTAAAAAATGTAATAAAATCAAGTTGTATAGATTCTCATGGATTAAATAACCCTAATAGTCACCAAACCTAAGAATTTGATATATTTCAAATAATGTTGCGGGATTGAATATTGCTTGGGCGGTGGTCAAATGCATTTTTTTTTGTTTTGTTTTGATAACCAATGTATCCGGTCAGTTTGGAGTATACTCCACCTGTTGTCGATTAGTCATTAAAGTCCTGAAGTTAATGACCGGGCAAACTTCCAGTAACCCCCAAAATGTGTGGTTGCTAAGATTTGATCTCAGGATATTTTACAAATCATCTCAAACTTGAATGACCCTATAACTAATAATTAAAGCAGCAATATTTTACAAATACCAATGTGCGCTAGGTGGAAGACAAAGTTTCTCTTTCGTATTTTATTTTCTAGCTATTTTGTCACCTTAAGGAGATGAAAGACAAGATGCTCTTGTACAGATGGAGAGATGACTAATTTCGAAATTGAATTGTAATTCTTACTTTCCATTGAAGTAGAAATCTTAGAAACCACTTCATCTATTTACTAATAACATTAAAGATAAGGGTCTAAATTAAATTTATTGACTAAATAAATTTTAGTCTTACATTCTCTCACTTGGCACATGGGATGATTAAGTAGGATTCAACAAGATAAAATATAAGGCGCATTGTAATTTCATATTTATCCATTATGGATTTGTTCACAACTATAATACAATAAATAAACTACGCATTAATGTGAGTCTAGCTGTTCTACATCAACATGTGACATAGTTTCTCCCATGTACCACAACACTTGCGACCTGCTTAACATAGTGTATAAATGAGAAACGTATTCATAAGATCCAATGGTAATGTCTTTTGTTAAATACAATCTATGTTATCATTTATCATCCACATATATGTAGGTAAATCATTCATAACAGGAAATTATCAAAAACCCGTTAGCAAGATCTCTCAAAGTGTGAAATAACATAATATCATAATGCAGTCCATAAAATTATATAAGTTACAGTTGTAATGAGGTATATTGCTCAAGATTTATTCAATCAATGTATTTCTTAATTGTCATTGACAATAACCACTTCCTAAGTGGATATGCGATATTCATAAACTATGTGTTTGATGCCTTTTGATGCCATTTGTTTTTGATATTTTTCTTAGAGAAGAAAGTAGTTGCGCAGTCATAAACTTTGAACGACTTGTTAATGGCGACGACAACCTCAAGTGCTGAGATAAATTATTCCTCTTCAATTCACGAAGTGCAACCACAAAGCTTGTCACAATTCAACTTCCTTTAAAGAATGAAGCAATGACTTCCATAATGTAGCCTCAAAGCATATCGCAATTCAACTTCCATAAACAATGACTTTCATAGCTACAATAAATTAAAGCAAAAATATTAGTTTTTTCAAAATACAAATTGTTTTTGATGGGTATAAAATCGAAGGCTGAGCAGAGTTGGCATATACTCTGCTCTCCGTGGTTTTCTTAACCTACTCGGCCAGAATTAAACTTTGATCTTTTCTGTCATCCACGTGTTTTTCTCTACTTTATAACTTGACATTCAGAGTGCATCCCTCCTATCTAGGGAGAGTTCAAATTTCATGAGAACGCTTATAATAAGAGACACAAGACTCCAGGGAATATTGCCAGATAAACCATGCTTATCCTTTAAGAATAGAGAATATTGCAAGACTCCAAGACGATACGCCATCGAAGCCTTTTGCCCAACCACGAGAAAGAGACTCTAAAAGATCAAGGGATATAAAAGTCCCAGTCTAATCCAGTAAGAAGTGTGTTGCACCATACTGATGTCCTAATTTTTGTTGCAAGCCTTTGATTCTAGAAGGTGTTATCAACTGCGTTATCAGTTTTATATAAACAAAATAAATTCTGTATATCACCAAGTTAAACCACATGGTTTCAAAACCACCAAAAATACCAATAAATGAATACGGCCTCACTTCTCCTTTTAATTGGCATTTGACGAAAATAAATTGTTCTGATGCATAAATCAAATGGAGCACAAAACAGTTGATAAATGCAACAAAGGTACCCAAAATAAAAGATTATTGGCAAATTATTATGTATACATAAATCACCATCTGCCAAACAAGGGAGAAAATCCAACGATATTATTAGGCTTTCGTCCTCAATTCATGAAAGCAGCCAATTTCTTGAGCATAGCCATGGCGTTATCACATGTAGGATTAAACAAATGGAACAAATGATCCTCCCCTTCAGCCTCCATAACCTCCACCACTCCTCCCCACCCTGTCTTCCCCAATTCCTCCTTGTAATACCATCCCCTATCCTTCAATATATCTTTTTCAGCAACACAAACCAGCACCTTGCTGCAGCCCAGCTTCGAAAAATTCGGATCCATTGTCGGGTTGAAAAGCGGGTCATCCAACCCGCTAGATGTTGGGTAAACAAAGAGCCATAATTTATCGTAGTTCCCTTTCAGACTCAGGTTATCATGTTCACCATCGAGTGGTTCTTTCCCTCCAAAATATGGATGGACTAAGGCAATCCCAACGAGTTTGAAATCATCCGGCTTTTTTGACCCGACCCGCATTCCCATGTTATGAGCTATATTAGCCCCTGTGCTATCCCCTGCAAAAAACACACGATCGAAATCAACATAGTCGTTTAGCCATACCTCAGGACCACCTCCTTTAGAGTTAGAAGCGATCCACACGATCGCAGCCCACGAATCATCGTAGGCAATTGGAAGAGGGTGCTCAGGGGCTCTTCTATATTCAACAGAGACAATAACAATATTAGCTTCGGCAGTGAGCGAATTCATATAGCTATGGTAGTATGGATAGAAGGCGGATAAGATGCAAAAACCACCGCCGTGGAAGTAAACAAGAAGAGGAAGCTTTTGATTTGGGTTTGTGGTTTTGGGAGTATAGAGCCTAACAGAATCCCCCGTTTCTGAATCAAGTACGATGTCTTTTGATTGGACGCCTGAGTCAGAATCAATCGAAGAGGGGACAATTTCGGTGCCCATGAGTCTCTCTACTGTGCCGTCTTTGTAGACCCGAATGGCACTTGGGAAATGGAAGAGTAATTCGGGTGTCGATGAAGAAGCCACTGGGGGGAAGAAACTGAGATAGAATGGCGTTTGGGAAATGGAAGAATACTACAGGGTTTGACTTCTCTTCTTTAAACAAGAGAGAAGCCCATTTTGTAAAACAGTTTTATATTTTTTAGACCTTCTTATATTTATTTTGATGACTAATTTTTTTAATTTTTTATGTCAAGTAAAGAATATTAACGACGTCAAAAGTTTCCTCTTAATCTGCTCACTAAGACCTTGTTAACCTTCTCTCAAGTGAGTGTAGTGACCAACGGGTATTATATTGCAAAAATATTATTCATAAAAAAATAATTGTCACAAAGGAGCAAAATCTATTTTTCTCAATATGTATGTGTTTCGCAAATTATGAAACATATCCGATTAATGTAATTTTTTGGGTTAACAGATAGGGGTAAAGTTGGTAAACAAGCCTGATGTGGTCCAGCGATCCTATATCTAAATAAAAAAAACATATCATTCAAAAAATTCAATTACTATGTAAAAACAACCGACACGATATGAGAACAATTCTTTAGTAAATTGAGATAAAAAAATAAACGTATTAGGTCAGCACGCACATCCCTTTTGACACTTGTATAATGACAAGTATGGGTTGTAAAAAATGTAATAAATTTTTCAATTGATGACAAGTATGAGTGACCTAACCTAAGTAAGTATATGGGATGACTTTTTTGGCCGATTGATAAATCTTCCAGTATCATTGTTACTGTATTTTTAGTTATTTTTCTTGAATTTTTGTTAAGTTTGCACTAATTTTTTTGAATCTGGACGAAAGAAATTTAAAAAAGAAAGAAATTATGAAAAAAAAAATCTCAAAATTTTTATCAAAGACGAAAGAAGTTTGAAAACTTTATTTTTCTGTTGTCTTTAGTATTTTTATAATCGTATTATCTAAATTTTTTAAATTTCGGACTATGTTTTTATGATTTTCCAATATTTATTGTCATGGCGACTGAAAAAAACATAAAAAAAAAATGTGAAATGACAAATAACACTTACTGATTTTAACAAAAATAATTTAGTCTAAAAGGTGCCTAATTAACGATCAACGCGTTACAAGTAATTGCATGCCAAAACTATTCAAGTGCGATATTATTTATAAAATTTTATATACTTTATTGTTAATTCTGATGTATCCACTATAATGCAGACATAAGTCTTAGATCTTCAATTTTATAACCAACTACATAAGTAATCAAGAACAAAAGCCCAAGGGAAAAAAAAATTAAATAAGTATAAATTTGGCACTGTAAATATTTGATACCATTAAAATTAGTACAAGTAGTTGAAGAACTATTTATCGACAGATGTATTTTTATTATTCTTATAAGTTAAAATAGAAATTAATAAATTTTAATCATATTTAGTGGGTGTTTGGGAGGAATTTTTTGAAGTGTTTTTGGATTATGGGATTCTCATTCTGGGATTTTTAGGTGTTGGAGATGTTGATTTTGAGATTTTAATTATGGAATTCTAATTGTGTGATTCTCAAAACAAGACTTTAGAGCCACAATCGATCTCAAAATTAGCTCCGAAGTTACTTTTGAGATTCTGATTTTGAATTCTGAAATTTTGTTACTATTCTATCCACATGAATTACTCACCCACAATTTAATAACTTAATTATACTATCAAACACTTCACAAATTCATAATTTATTTTATACAATTCTACCAAACACTTCACAGATTCTGATTATGAGTTTTCAGAATCTAAAATTTCAAAATCAAAATTCCATAATCCAAAAATACCTGAAAAAATCCCTCCCAAACACCCTCTTAATATGCTTAAAAGTGATGTACACAATCATAATCAACACTTTATAAAAAGATTTGAAGCTTAATTTCGAATGATTTTCATTATTCCATGATCCCGACTTCTTTTATGGTTCTTCGTAGCACGTCAACAAATCTACTGATGACACAGTAAATGCATATTTTGTCGTTAACTTATCAAAAAGTCGTCATTTCGCAGAAAAAGTATGGTATCTATATCTGAGGGGCATCGATATGCAATTGATAAAAGCAAAAAGGTAAACACTTTATTATTAGATACGTAGATAAATCCACTAGTCTTTTCTCATATACATTTACGTTCATAGAATTTTGAAAAATCATAATATCTAAGACATAGAATAACGAGATAGAATTTTATCGAACCAATCGCACCACTTGAAATTAGAGAGAACATCGAAAGTTGATCGAGTCACAAGATCTAGGCTTTGGTCCTGAATTCACAAAATCAACCAATCTCTTGAGCATAGCCACAGCATTATCAGAAGTTGGATTAGACAAATGGAAGACATGGCCCTCCCCTTCAGCCTCCATAACCTCCACCACTCCTCCCCACCCACTCTTCCCCAATTCCTCTTTGTACTGCAGCCCTCTATCCCTGAACGAATCTTTCCCAGCAACACAAACCAACACCTTGCTACAACCTAGCTTTGAAAAGTTCGGATCCTTTGTTGGGTTAAAAAGCGGGTCATCCAACCCGCTTGTTGTCGGGTAAAAATAGAGCCATAATTTGTCAAATTTCTTATTTTTATTGAGGTTACCACGTTCAGCATCGATTGCTTCTTTCCCTCCAAAATATGGATGAACCAAGACAATCCCAAAGAGTTTGAAACCATCCGGCTTTTTCAACCCGACCCGCATCCCCATATTGTGAGCTATATTAGCCCCCGCGCTATCCCCTGCAAAAAACACACGATTGAAATCAACGTAATGGTTTAGCCATGCCTCCGGGCCACCTCCATTACAGTAAACGAGAAGAGGAAGCTTTTCATGATATGGGTTTCTGATTTTTGGAATATAAAGCCTAGCAGAAACTCCTGTTTTTGAATCAATTACGACGTCTTTTGATTGGACACCAGTGTTAGCATTGGTCGAAGCAGGGACGATTTCGGTGCCTTTGAGTCTCTCGACTGTGCCGTCTTTGTAGACCCTAATAATGTTAGAGAATTGGAAGAGTAAGTCTGGTTTGGGTGGAGCCATTGATGGAAGAAATTGAAGAAATAATGAGGGAGTGATATGGTTTCTGCAATGGGGGTTGATGAATTTATACACACCATTTGAGACAACACGAGAATTTACTTCATAAAATACTAGCAAAGTTTGACCATTTTAAATTATATGCAGTTAATTAAATAAAAATTTAAGATTTTTGTTTACTTAAAATTTCAAAAAGTTTAAATTGTTTACTATTTATACTGAATAGAAGCAATGGCCAACACATAAAGAAAAAGAGAGTGAATTCCACTCATCCTTTTCATTCATATCTTATAAAAAAATCTTATGCATGTGATAAACATTTATCAGTGACAAACGCGTAGCAGAAAGGAATGCGTAAAGTTTGCAACTTTAAAAAGAAGTTTTATAGATATCGGCATACAAATTATTTGTTTAATTCCATAGTTTTGTTTTTACTTATTGCTTTTATTGATACCACGTGCTTTCTCTAGTCTTGTTTTCTTATTGCTTTTTCCCAATTTATTATTGTTTTTTTTTGGTTTTGTTTTCATGATTATAAGGAATCGCGATTCACTGTAAACTCGTGAGGAACTAATTATCCATAAAATAGATGAGCCCTAGAGGTTGTGCAAACATTATGTGTGCGCTCGAATACTAAAGGTTGGGTGATTTGAGTACTGTTATGGGATGGGTCGTCACAGTGAACGAACAGGAAGAATCAGGAAGAGGAGAAAAAAAGAATGGATTCCTGCACTTCCCTTGCAGAAAACACACGATTGAAATTAACGTAACGATTTAGCCATGCCTCCGGACCACCTCCTTCAAAGTGAGTAGCGATCCATGTGATCGTAGCCCATGAATCAATAGAAAATTATAAAGAACTAATTGTATTTTATTTATTTATGAATAATACAATCATTCCTCATATAGGGAGAGATGGAGTAACGAAAAGAAACATTATAACTAAGGAAACAAAATAAGAAATGAAATAATACATGTAGGGAAACGAACAACATGGAAAATAATATTATTTTATATAAATATAGAACAATATTTGTTTGCTTATATAGATATAGAATTACTAGATATAGAATAATATTATTTCCAACACTCTCCCTCAAGCTGAAGTATTAATATCAATCATGCCAAGCTTGCAAGGAATAGATCGGAGAAGAAACGGTCCAACCAACCTTGTAAGAGTATCGATGATGGGACAAATATATGCAGTTTGTTCGGATGATGGGACAAATATATGCATAATGACTCCAAATCGAACCTTAGGAATTTAAAATTCACAATTTAATTAATCTCTTAGGAATCAACTTCATCGTTTATTGGCGGAAAACTTAACTAAAACCATAACAAAATTCTGTATGAACTAACACCATAAAATTTGGTAATATTTAAGAAAATTTCGAGCCTAAAACTTTAGGAGAGATCAAATCTATTCGTTCCAAATTTAGAACTACTACACCAACCCCTCATATATAGTTAAAGCATTAGTAATAATTGCAATCATGGGTCCACTAAAATCATAAGGGTAGGTGGAATTTGGGTGTTGAAGTTATGATGTAGTTGGGGGACCTTGGGTGTAATTACGTTCTTTTATATATATTATATTAATTTGTTCGCCTTTAAAAAAAAAAGTGGTCCACAAAAAAAACATTTTTCTCTGCGGTGTGAAGCACGAAAGCACTTTTAATTGTTTGACTATTTGTTGGAAGAATTAAAAAAATAAGATTATATATATTGTAAGTACAATAACAAGTTTGGGTTTTAAAAATGTAATAAAATCCAGTTATATATATTCACATGAATTTAAATGAGTCTTTTCGGGTCGGGTGACATCATAAAGACTTGTTGGCCTTGAATTTTTCAGTATTAATTGTTATTGTACTTTTAATTATTTTTCTTATTTTTTTGTAAAATTCGTGCTATTTTTTTGTCAAATATTAGTAGCATTCAGTCGTGACAAATATAGTCGATTTACTGACCAGTCAATTCGTGCTATTTACCTAGAACTTTTAGTGTCAAGTTTTAAATTAAATTACGTAAATTTTGAATAAACAAAAAAAGTTATATGTTTTGTAATCCTTGTGACAATTTTATCTGATAGTAACTTTTTCTTTTTTTATCTCGCCTAAAGCTTGTTGTTAGGGGTCATAAAATGATCTGTTACTACTATTTTGGATTTGAATGTCCAAGTTATATTCGGAATTGTTGACTTCCTTAGACTCTGCATATAATATCTCCAAAACTACTTTTTCATCATGGGAGAGAATAAATGTATGTTATTCATCCCTTCTATATTATCCTCTTCAATATCATTTTCTATTAACATAAATGTTATTATTAATTAAAAAAAAAATCTTCACTTATTCATATCTACACCGTTCTCTACTCTATGAAAATACACAAACAAATTGATCTATAGCTCTTTACCCTTTTATAATAAATTTCTCATTTTATTATATATAGGCCCTATTTGGCCTCAAGTATTTATTTATTCCAAATTTTTGTCTTTATTCTTTTTTTTTTTTTGCATTTGTTGTTTAAATCTTAATGTTTTATAGTTTATTGGTCCGTTTTGATGAAAATAATCTAATGAGTATAAAATTATGTCCAAAAGTTAAAAAAAAGTCACTAAAGACGACGAATAAGTACAAAAAACTCTATTTTTTAATTTATTTTTGTCTTTTCTAAATTTTTTTCAAATTTAGCCGATGATTGATAACTTTTCTGAAAACTCTTGTCAAGATGAACCAATAAATCAAAAAAAATTGATGAAAAACAAAAAATTACAAAAAAAATTTTAAATAAGGACAAAAAAAATTTCAATAAATAAATCAATAAAAACCACAGTCCAAATGGAACCATAATCTTCTTATCATATCATCTTCTTGCCATATCTGTCACATCCTTCGCGAAACCTTCAAAATAATGTGAAAGCCAGCTCACTTTCCAACCTAATAATCAAGAATTCCACTATCCCACTTACCATTCAAATGCCCAAAAAATGCACAACAAAAGTAGTAATCCCTCTTCTCTAAATAGAAAGACACAAACAGACATCAACATCCCTTCTTGTTCATCATCTCTATTCGCCATGGATTCAAAAAACCTCGAAATAGCTTGTGATTTATCTCCTTTCCTTCGAGTATACAAGGATGGTAAAGTGGAAAGATTTATGGGAACCGAAATTATTCCCCCTTCGGTGTCGGATCCCGAAACCGGTGTCGGGTCAAAAGATGTTGTAATCGATTCCCAGACTGGATTATCTGCCAGGTTCTACAAGCCCAAACCCACAAACCCGGATCAAAAACTCCCTCTCCTAGTTTACTTCCATGGTGGGGCATTCTTTGTCCAAACAGCCTTCTCTCCCACATACCAGCAATTTCTCAATTCACTTGCATCCGAAGCCAATATCATCATAGTGTCTGTGGATTACAGAAGAGCTCCAGAACACCCGCTCCCAATCGGGTACGATGATTCCTGGGCTGCGGTGAAATGGGTCACATCTCACTCGGACGGAAGTGGTGAGGAGGAATGGCTTCGAGATTCTGCCGATTTCGGAAGGGTGTTTTTTGGTGGAGATAGTGCTGGTGCGAATATAGCTCATCATATGGCCATACGGGTCGGGTCGGCCGGGTTGGATGGCGGAAAACTTGAAGGGATAGTTTTGATTCATCCATACTTTTGGGGAAAAGATCCAATTGGTGCCGAAGATCCTGACTTGAATACAAGAGCATCCACTGACCGTTTCTGGGCTATGGCTTGTCCGTCGACCACCGGATCGGATGACCCGTTGCTGAACCCGATTGTGGATCCAAAATTTTCTAGCTTAGGATGTGGCAAGGTCTTGGTTTTTGTAGCAGGGAGAGATTTTTTGAGAGAGAGGGGTCGGTTTTACTGTGAGGAATTGGGCAAGAGTGGGTGGGGAGGAGAGGTGGAGCTCATGGAGAGTGAAGGGGAAGAACATGTATTTCATTTGGAAAACCCCAACTCTGAGAAGGCTAATGCTATAGTGAAGAGGGTGGTATCTTTTATTAACTTGTGAGCGTGCAGGTTGGAGTCACTTGTCAAATAAACTTAAGTGAATCAATATTTGATTTTAAATTCGGCAATAGTTTCTGAATTTCAATTATGAAACCGTAGCACTCATTACAGTCAAAAGAAATGTGTGTGCCAACCTAATAAGTAAATTCTTTTTATCTCAATTCATTTAATAATCGTATTCATATCGTGCCGGCTTATTTTACATGGTAAGTCAATTTTGGAGAGAGATGTTTTTCTATTACTTCAATATAGGTTTGTTTACCAATTTTATCCATATCTGTTAGGCAGGAAAAAAGAAAAAAAGGAGACTTTACCAATTTAGTGTTTTCCATTTTGATCAATGTGTTAACGTTTTAATTTTTAAATTGATGATTCGCCCATTTGTAGTATAAAAGTGATTCGCCCATTTGGTCATAAAAGATCCGATAGCGATATGCTACCAAACGACCACCGAAAAGCCCATACAGTCCCTCAAACCTCTGTATAAATTCATCCACTCCCATTCCAGAAACCCCATCACTCCCATCTAGGAAGCACGCACGGATATCGATACGGGATACGGATATGAATACGATACGAATACGGTGATACGGCAAAACCTAAAAAAATAGGATACGAATACGTCGGGGATACGGCTATAAATTTTTTTTAAAATAATTATCAGTTATGTACTATGCATAAAAAGAAGCCGAAAAGTAGTTGAATTGCTAATAACATTATACCAATCATTTAGCACAAGCTAATTTTCAAAAGTCATTCAAAATAGAAATAAAGTGACTAAAGTCTAAATCAAGAAATGATAATTTCTATTAATTTTTATACATATCAACATTCAATTACATTCTCTCAGCCTTCATCGGAAAATATTATAGCTTCTATATCCGGCTTATCAAGAAAAAGACTAGCAACTTCAAGTATACCAGCAACCTCAAGCGAATCAAATGTATCTCCCGCCTTATTCTTAAAGTATCCGGCCATATCCTAGAAGTATCCACCGAGTATCCAAAAAGTATCCGAAATTAAAATGATTTAATTTTAATGTTGGATACTTATTTAGCGTATCCGATACGTATCGGGGTGTATCGGGTGAGTATCGATATCGAAAAAGTATCCGATACGGGTACGTGACTAGTTTCGGAGTATCCGTACTTCATAGACTCCCATTCTTTCTTCATTTTCTTCCCCAGGCCAATGGCTTCTTCACCAACACCAGAATTAATCTTTCATTACCCCAACGTCATCTGGGTCTACAAAGATGGCACGGTACGTAGAAAGACTCAAAGGCAATGAAATCGTTCCTCCTTCGACTAATCCTGACACAGGCGTCCAATCAAAAGACATCGTACTTGATTCAGAAAAAGGGCTTTCTGCTAGGCTCTATATTCCCAAAATCACAAACCCATCTCAAAAACTTCCTCTTCTCGTTTACTTCCAACAGGCGGCGGTTTCTGCGTCCAAACCGCCTTTACTCCGGCCTACCATAACTATATCAATTCACTCACCGCTGAAGCTAATGTTGTTATTCTCTCTGTTGCGTATAGAAGAGCTCCTGAGCACCCTCTTCCAATTGCATACGATGATTCGTGGGTTGCGATCAAGTGGGTCGCTACTCACTCTAAAAGAGGTGGTCCCGAGGTATGGCTAAACGATTACGTTGATTTCGATCGCGTGTTTTTTGCAGGAGATAGCGCGGGAGCTAACATATCTCATAACTTGGGGATAAGGGTCGGGTTAGAAAAGCCAAATGGTTTCAATCTTGTTGGGATTATCTTAGTTCATCCATATTTTGGAGGGGAACAACCAATCGGTGCTGAACGTGATAACCTCGACGTAAAAGAGAGATTCGACAAATTATGGCCCTTCGTTTATCCGACGTCAAACGGGTTGGATGACTTGCTTTTTAACCCTAAAATGGATCCGAATTTTTCAAAGCTAGGTTGTAGCAAGGTGTTGGTTTGTGTTGGTGGGAAAGATTTATTGGGGGTTAGAGGGTGGCACTCAGGGGCGGAACCATGTGAGGGCAGGGAGGGGCCCGGGCCCCTCCAAAAATTTCAAAAAAATTTAAAAACTAGGTATAAAAAAAATTAAAAATTAAAAATTATATAAAAAATTACATTTTGGCCCCCCCAAAATTATATTCAACTCTCTATTTCCAAAAAAAAAAAATTTCGGCCCCCCCAAAACACCAATCCTGGTTCCGCCCCTGGTGGCACTACAAGGAGGAACTGGAGAAGAGTGGGTGGGGAGGAGCGGCGGAGGTTATGGAGGCTGAAGGGGAGGACCATGTCTTCCATTTGTTTAATCCTACTTGTGATAATGCCACGGCTATGCTCAAGAAATTGGCTGCGTTCATGAATTGAGGACCAAAGCCTAATAATATCTTTCGATTTTCTCCCTAATTTGGAGAGTGGTGGTTTTTTTATATATAATAATTTGCCAATGATCTTTTGTTTTTATGTACCTTTGTTGCATTTATTTTCGTCAAATTAAAAGTGGAAGTGAAGTTGTATTCGTATATTAGTATTTTGTTCGGTTGTGAAATGGTGTGGTTTGACTAGGTGACATACATATTTTATTTCATTTGTATAAAACATTTTGTATTGTGAACAAAACTAATATTTTTGCTTCAATTTATTCTAGCTATGAAACTAAATTAGAGTAATTCACCTGATGCACTTTCTTAGTATTTTTATAATCTCCATTTGCATACCACTTTTAGGATCAAACTTTATCGGATTGGACAATTTTGAGAGAAAATATTGAAAATGTACTTCAGTTGACTGTTTAATGTCATTTTAATGTCCTTGTTAGATAGTTTCTTGTAGAGAGAGAGAGAGAGAGGGGAAAGTATTTTCAATATATAGAAAACAAATGGAGATTTTCACAATAAAAGGACATATGAATGAAGAAAATGTGACATCCTAGCTAGGTTGTGGTGCCAGCTGTGAGGTCAGCGTCCGAGAGATGAAATCTCAGTAGGACGTCGGGATGGGTGGTCAAGGATCCCACATCGCTTGGTGGATGTAAGTTCAGTGATATTTATAGGATTATAAACCTTCCTTGTACAATGCCTTTTAAAGTCGTGATGACGCCAACACCAAATGAAACTTCACAGTTAAGCGTGTCCACCCTGGAGCAATTCAGGGATGGATGACCTACTGAGAAATCCATGGGGTTTCGGCGGCAAAAGTGGATAATATTGTATAAGGCAGGAACGGGTCGTTACAAATGGTATCAGAGCCTGCACTAACCGGAAATGTGGAAAATCTCAGTCTCACATGAGGACATGTGTTCCTAAGTGGGGAGATTGTGACACTCCAGCCAGGCTGTAGTGCCAGCTGTAAGGCCGGCGTCCGAGAGATGGAGTCTCAGTAGGACGTCCGAATGGGTGGTTAAGGGTCCCACATCGCTTGGTGAATGTAAGTTCGGTAGTATTTATAGGATTATGAACTTTCCTTGTACAATACCTTTTAAAGCTGTGATGGCGCCAACACCAAATAGACCTTCACAGTTAAGCGTGCTTATCCTAAAGCAATCCAGGGATGGGTGACCTACTGCGAAGTCCATGGGGTTTGGGCGGAAAAAACGGACAATATTGTATAAGACGGGAGCGGGTCGTTATAGAAAACTTGTTCACTAGTCACATTTAAGTGACAAAATATTATTGTGACCAACCTATCTGCAAAGAACACATTTTAAATGATGATTGTGTAGATTGATTTGTGAAAGAAAATATTGATATGGTGAAAGAAAAATAGGCAGGAAATGTTAGAAAAATTATGTAAAACGTCGAAATCAAAATCAATAAAATTATAAGAAGATGAAATTTGAAAATTGCATGAAAAAATAATTAAGTCTAGTATTAGACATTATGTCCTTAAAAAGATAAATTTCATCCTCATTTTGGTACTTGCGATTTGAATAGACGTCTGTCTCTATGGATAAAATGATCGAAACCCTATTGAAGAAGCATTCCGTTTGTCTCTCTCGGTGACTCAATACGTAGAAGAATAGATGAAAAATCAATTCAAAGTCTCTAATTTGTGTCTCCAAAAAATTATACTATAAATGATAGAAACACGCATATTTAAGAAAATATTTGTGACTTTTTAGAATAGCTATTTAAGAAATGACATAACTATTTATTTGAATAAATGCCAACGACTAAATTCAATTTTACACTTAAGCAATTGACATGATTATTCATCAAAATAGATGTCTATGACTAGACACAATTTTACACTTAATAATTAATCCATCAAAATTTGCATAAAATTCAAATTTTGAATTTCTTCAACCAATGTTTGATACAAAGTTGATCCATTTCGTGACTAAAATACACTGCACAGTACATAAAATAAATAAATGCACATAAATAAAGGGATTATCTAGTCTAAAACGCAATTAAAATTAAAGACAATCAAGAAGATAGATTCGTGATCAATTGGCAATGACTGATTATATATGTTAATTGGAAGAAAAATTGAGATTGGTACACTTAAGACTAAAAAAGATTTAGCCTTACGTATTCTAACTTGATTAAATAGGATTTAACAAGACAACATATATGGGATGCGTAAGCCCATGTTTATTCTTTTATATTTGGTCATCACCATAATATATGGTGATTCTACATTACTATACGACGGAGTTCTTCTCATGTACGACAATATTAACAAGATGCTTAGCATAGTCTATAAGTGATGGACGGACAAGTCAAATGCTAGATACGTTCAATAGATGCTCTTGTAACCAAGTTAGGATCTTTCGGCACCAATTGGATCTTTTTCCCAAAGAGTAATGCTACATACACACCCTTTAGCTTACACCTGCTCACACCCTTCTAATATATCTGAGATTTTGATTTTTTTTTTATTTATGATTTTCTTTTAAGGATTAGATGAGTAGAGTTCATGTGCTATGTAGACAGAATGTGAACGGATGTAAACTAAAGGGTGTGTATTTAGCATTACTCTTTCCCAAAAGAATGTGTGCATCAAAACCATCGCTACAAGTTTTCCGCCATCCAACCCGGTAGACCCGACCCAGATTATTTAAAAATCATCTTCAGGATGGTGGGCCCTTCAATGTTCTATTTTGAAGATCAGAGTAATTTTTTAAAAAAAAAATTGTCCAGAATATTAATTGCGTAAAAAATTAGGTTCATTAAATATGATTTCATAATCTTGAAAACGCTACAAGTTGAGAATAATAAATTCTGCTCCGGTGTTGAAATTTATATTTTACTAATAATATTTTCAAAATATGCTAGATAAACATAACTTTTGACGTCGTCAATATTGTCAACTGGTTATACAAATAAATAATTTTAATTATCAAAATAAATCTATGAAATACTCATAATGATGATTTCTTTAGATTCGATAGCGTCATCAAAAAGTATACAGGCTTACCCCATCGTTTCAAATGGTGTATATTAATTCATCCACCTCCATTCCAGAAACCACATCAATTCCATCTCCGATGGCTTCTTCACCAACACCCGAATTAATCTTCCATTACCCAAACGTCATTCGGGTCTACAAAGACGGCACAGTAGAGAGATTTAAAGGCACCAAAATCATTCCTCCTTCGACCAATACTAACACAGGCGTTCAATCAAAAGACGTCGTACTTGATCGAAAAACAAGAGTTTCAGTTCGGCTCTATATTCCCAAAAACATAAACCCATATCAAAAGCTTCCTCTTCTCGTTTATTTCCACGGTGGCGGCTTTTGCTTCCAAACCGCCTTCGCTCCGTGCTACCATAGGTGTGAATTCACTCGCTGCCAAAGCTAATGTTGTTATTGTCTCTGTTGATTATAGAAGAGCCCCTGAGCACCCTCTACCAATTGCCTACGATGATTCCTGGGCTGCAATCACGTGGATCGCTACTCACTCTAAAGGAGTTGGTCCCGAGATATGGCTAAACAATTATGTTGATTTTGATCGTGTGTTTTTTGCAGGAGATAGCGCGGGGGCTAACATAGCTCATAACATGGGGTTGCGGGTTGGGTTAGAAAATCCACATGGTTTCAGTCTCGTTGGGATTGCCTTAGTTCATCCATATTTTGGAGGGAAAGAAGCAATGGGTGCTGAACGTGATAACCTCAATGTAAAAAAGATATATGACAAATTATGGCTCTTTGTTTACCCAGCATCTAGCGGGTTGGATGACCCGCTTTTTAACCCGACAATGGATCCGAATTTTTCAAAGCTAGGTTGTAGCAAGGTGTTGGTTTGTGTTGCTGGGAAAGATGTGTTGGGGGATAGAGGGTGGCAGTACAAGGAGGAATTGGGGAAGAGTGGGTGGAGAGGAGTGGTGGAGGTTATGGAGGCTGAAGGGGAGGACCATGTCTTCCATTTATTTAATCCTAGTTGTGATAATGCTGTGGCTATGCTCAAGAAATTGGCTGCGTTCATGAATTGAGGACCAAAGCCTAATAATATCTTTCGATTTTCTCCCTAATTTGGAGAGTGGTGATTTTTTTTATATATAATAATTTGCCAATAACCTTTTGTACTTTTTTGCACTGTATATATACTTGTATTTGATTTTTATAAATGGTAGAAGTAAACATATCTATAGAAATTTTTGTGACTTTTCGGGATTGAAACAAAAGGAAGTGACATAACATTTTAATAAATGACAAATCAATTACAAAATGACATTACTATTCATCTAAATATATGTCAACGACTAGACACAATTTTACATTTAAAGAAATAACATGATTATCCATTTGAATATATGTCAATGACTAGACACAACTTCCCTCTTAATAATTAGGAAGATTTGGTCAAAAGTTCATAACAAGAGATTATTGATAGAATAAGTTCATCTCAAACTTAATTATGGGCAAAAGTTCTTTTGACACATAAGTTTCAAAAATATCATTCTAGTAAGCACGCGATAACGTTTTATCATAGGAAGAAAGGAAAATTATATTCCTGTGAATATGTTTTATCATATTTGTTTTCAATTTTCAAGCCTGATTTGTTGTCATGTTTTTCAATCTACTAAACTGGGTATTATATGTTTTCACTTAAATAGGATAAAACAAAAGTAAATTAACACTAAAAAATAACGACAAATATATAAAACTATGCAAAATTGGGATTAAAACATAACTTGAAAATCCTGATAGAATGAAAAACTATATTGCTTAAGCTCATAGAACCCTGATTTAAATTATCTAATTTTCATTCACTCCTTAGTTATTTCAAATATCACAAATCCGTAAAATATATGTATTGCATGTTATTTCTTATTATTTTGAATATGCTTGCTAGGAGTTAATAAAAGATACCACCCTCTCCATCATAGCCTTAGCCTTCTCAGAATTAGGGTTTTCCAAATAAAATACATGTTCTTCCCCTTCACTCTCCATGAGCTCCACCTCTCCTCCCCACCCACTCTTACCCAATTCCTCACAGTAAAACCGACCCCTATCTCTCAAAACATCTCTCTCTGCTACAAGAACCAAGACCTTGCCACATCCTAGGCTAGAAAATTTCGGATCCATAATCGGGTTCAGCAACGGGTCATCTACTCCGGTGGTGGACGGACAAGCCAAAAACCAGATACGTTCAGCATATGCTCTTCTATCCAAGTCAGGATCTTCGGCACCAATTGGATCTTTTCCCCAAAAGGATGGATGCATCAAAACCATCCCTACAAATTTGCCCCCATCCAATCCGGCCGATCCGACCCGGATGGCCATATTATGAGCTATATTCGCACCAGCACTGTCTCCACCAAAAAATACCCTTTCGAAATCGGCAGAATCTCGAAGCCATTCCTCCTCACCACTTCCGCCGGAGTGAGATGTGACCCATTTCACCGCGGCCCACGAATCGTCGTACCCGATTGGGAGCGGGTATTCTGGAGCTCTTCTGTAATCCACAGACACAATGATGATATTGGCTTCGGATGCAAGTGAATTGAGAAATTGATGGTATGTGGGAGAGAAGGCTGTATGGACAAAGAATGCCCCGCCGTGGAAGTAAATTAGGAGAGGGAGTTTTTGATCCTGGTTTGTGGGTTTGGGCTTGTAGAGCCTGGCGGATATTCCGGTCTGGGAATCGATTAGAACGTCTTTTGACCCGACACCAGTTTCTGGATCAGACACCGACGGGGGAACAATTTCGGTTCCCATTAATCTTTCCACTTTACCATCTTTGTATACTCGAACGTAAGGAGTTAAATCATAAGCTATTTCGACATTTTCTGAATCCATGGCAAATAGAAATGAATAAGGAACAAAAGGATGTTGATATATATATATATATATATATATAGATAGATATAGATATATAGAGAGAGAGAGAGAGGGAGAGAGGGATTAGGAGGAGGGAATTACCAGTTTTGTGGAGGACCATGTTTGGCGGCAATTGAATGGAAGGTGGGAATCGTGACTATCTTTGGACCCTAGAATTTTTGGGCATCTGAATGTTGTTGGGGAACACACTGAATCTAAGATAATGATTGGATTATTATTTGATTATATCTATTTTTTTATTTATTTTATACTTTTTATTTTCTATTTACTTTTTCCCTGATTATTAGTTTGTCCCGATAACAAAAGTCAGAAAAATAAAAAATTATATTAAAACTTAAAAAATCAGAAAAAACGAAAAATAAACCCTCCCTCCAAAAACAAAGTAGTCTTTATTGAACATAGTTTTATTTTTTTTAATTTCATTCAATGAAATTAATCAATAAATTACAAAAAAAATTGATGCAAAATTAACAAATATAATTTTTATTTATAAAGAGAAAAATAATTTAGTTAATTTAGGCCAAATATAAACTCGAGTAAACATCGTTAGTTTGACGGTACAAAAATGAAAAATATTAGGAGAAATTCAAGCAATTGATCTCTAGCTCAATAAGAAGGAAGAAGGAGCGTGTCTATTTGCATTGAATCATTGATTGCTACGCCAGCACTTCACAGTAAAATTTTGGAGGTATACACATTGGACCAAAAGTCTAACTTTATGAAGCACCGATTAGCAATAGGAGAAGCCTCAACAAAATAGACTATATATACTAAGTGCATGTCCAAGAGACTAGTCATAAAAAGATTTTAGGTATTATACCTAGTCAAATGTACAAAATAGGCTCTCCAAGAGACTTAATAGAGAATAATTAAATTAATTTTTGTTACAATACCTAGCTAAATATACCTAGGTACTATTCACTAGCAATTATATTTTTTTAATAGTTTCTCTCTCCTCCAAAAGCTTCTCTCTCTTTTTTCAAAGAATTAAAAAAAAATAAAGAAGTGAAATAATACATATTTTAATAGATAATAGCTAAAATAGATAGTGCTATTGGACTTTTGAAAGCAAAAAATGCTAACTAAATTTAAAAATGCACTATTAGATAGGAAAAATAGCCAATGTCTCTTGGACATGCTCTAACAAGAGTCTAAGATACCTAAGGCGGATCTTTGTGCTAGACTTTGAGACCTTAAGGGAATGAAGGAATTTCACCGCTCAAATTTTGCTATCCACCTTGGAGGAATAAAAATGTATTAGGATCTGAGACGATCTTATTAGTGGTGCATAATGAAAAGAGACGAGGTCAAGTACATAGCTTCTTATCTCACACATCAATAGGTTAAGGCAAAACATCATAAACTAAGAGAAACTCTTCAGCCTTTACTTATAACGAGATAGAAACTGGAGCACATTACTATAAATTTCATGATTAGACTGCCAAAATAACCACAAGGGCACAACGTCATCTAGATAATCATTTAATCGTTTGACAAAATTATCACACTTTTTATCGATTAAAGTTATGATGAAATTCTACAGCCGACTTTACATCAAGAATATAAGCTTATTGCATGGAGAGCCTGTATCCATCTTACAGAGCGTGACTCAAGATTCACGTCAATATTCTGACAGAATCTGTAAAAAGCTTTGGGAATCGACATTCGACTTAGCATTCATCACCTTTCGCCCGCTGATCGACGAGTCAATATATGGGGCGTATAAGTCCATGTATATCACTTTCGTATTTCGCCTATACAAAATTAAAATAAGAAACATTATGAAATCATGACCGATGAAGATGTCATCTTGACTGGTCAAATGGTCATCTTCTACTTCAGAATTTTTAGTTTTCTTATCATTTGAGCAAATCCCATAAAACTGTGATAATACTATAATTAAACAATCCACGAATAAGAGTCATGGCGATTCTACATCAACGTAAGACAATCTTTTCATGGATAACAGCATTAGCAACGTGTTTAGCATAGTCTCTATAAGTGGTTGTATTCATAAGATTCAACGATAATATCTCTTGTTAAAAACAAAATTCATGTTATCATTCATCGTTCATGTTTACATTCACATGTGTAGACCTTCATAACAAGAAATTATTACAAACACGTAAATGAGATTTCTCAAAATTCAAATAAAGTTAATAAAAGACACCACCCTCTCTACCATAGCCATAGTCTTCTCAGAATTGGGGTTTTCCAAATGAAAAACATGTTCTTCCCCTTCACTCTCCATCATCTCCACCTCTCCTGCCCACCCATTCTTACCCAATTCCTCACAGTAAAACAGACCCCTATCTCTCATAAAATCTCTCTCTGCTACAAAAACCAAGACCTTGGCACACCCTAGGGTAGAAAATTTCGGATCCATAATCGGGTTCACCAGCGGATCATCTACTCCGGTGGTGGACGGACAAGCCAAAAACCAGATACGATCAATATATGCTCTCGCAACCAAGTCATGGTCTTCGGCACCAATTGGATCCTTTCCCCAAAAGGATGGATGCATCAAAACCATCCCTACAAGTTTTCCGCCATCCAACCCGGCGGACCCGACCCGAATGGCCATATTATGAGCTATATTAGCTCCAGCACTATCTCCACCAAAAAACACCTGTTCAAAATCGGCAGAATCTCGAAGCCATTCCTCCTCACCACTTCCGCCTGAGTGAGATGTGACCCATTTCACCGCGGCCCACGAATCTTCGTACCCCATTGGGAGCGGGTGTTCTGGAGCTCTTCTGTAATCCACAGACACTATGATAACATTGGCTTCGGATGCAAGTGAATTGAGAAATTGCTGGTATGTGGGAGAGAAGGCTGTTTGGACGAAGAATGCCCCACCGTGGAAGTAAATTAGTAGAGGGAGTTTTTGATGCGGGTTTGTGGGTTTGGGTTTGTAGAGCCTGGCAGATACTCCGGTCTGGGAATCGATTAGAACATCTTTTGACCCGACGCCGGTTTCTGAATCAGACAGCGAAGGGGGAACAATTTCGGTTCCCATTAATCTTTCCACTTTACCATCCTTGTATACTCGAACGTAAGGAGCTAACTCATAAGCTATTTCGAGATTTTTTGAATCCATGGCAACGAGAGATGAACAAGCAACAAATTGATGCTGAGGTCTGTAGGCGGCTGTCTATTAAGAGAGAGAGAGAGAGAGGGAGGGAGGGAGGAAAGGTGGGAATCTTGATTATTAAGTTGGAGTGTGAGCTGGCTTGTTGAGACTTTTGGACCCTATACTTTTTTGGGCATTTGAATATTGCCGGCCCCCCGCTAATTATGGGAATGGATATGTTAGGAGAAATTTAATAGTTTTGTCTCTGGCTAGGGCTGCAAACGAGTCGAGCCGAGCCGAGCTTTGGAGTGCTCGAGCTTAACTCGTTAACTAAACGAGCCAAAAATTCGAGTTCGAGCTCGACTTGTTTGTAAACGAGCCGAGCCGAGCCGAACTGAGTTGAACTAAGTTTATTTACTTAAACGAGCCTCTTTAAACGAATCGAACCTCTAAAACGAGCCGAGTTTTTACGAGCCGAGCCGAGCTTTTGAGACTCGAGCTCGGCTCGTTTACGAAACGAGCCTAAAATTCGAGTTCGAGCTCGGCTTGTTAACTGAACGAGTCGAGCCGAGCCGAGCTCGGAACAATCAACACAAATAGACGTACTCCTACCGATTAAAGTGTCAGACACAATCGAATCCTACAACCGGCTTTACATCAAGAAAATTATCAAATTACATGGAGTACCTCTATCCATTATATCATACCATGACTTGAGATTAATGTCAACATGCTGGCAGAGTTTTCAAAAAGGTAGTCCCCGCCTGCTATACCGGAGTTGAACTTTGTTCAACAGAATCCAATTGAGTGGGTCATGTCTGCATCGAACCCTTTGCTCCGACAATTTCAAGGGTGTTAATCTGAAATGAGCAGTTTCTTCAATCAATATATAATTTCTTATTTCTTATAGGTATGTTTCCTTATAGTTCTCAGGTCTAAAATTTTTCAGGTGCTACTAATTTTCACAGAGTCAGTCCAATACAGGACAAACACCTTAGCTTTGAATGGGGCTTCCGCAAGTAGACGGTGGAATTTGTCCTTCAAGAAATAGTCAGCATTAGGACGTTGGGGGTAATTTCAAAACTGACTGGATATCTTCTCTCTCGAGTCTAGATGTTTTTTTTCCGTTTTTTTTTACCCATCAGACTTACCAACATTATGCCAGGTTTCTATTTTTCATTTTTGGGGGGGGTTTTAAAGCCTTTTAATTTTTATGGTAGGCTTAGTACTACATTTTACTTTCATTGTTTTGGGGGTACTTTTAAAAACCATTTCAGTTGATGAGTTTGAAAGACAAATTTGAGAGGCTCTCAAAACGGGTTAAAAAAAAATTGATGCAAACAAAATAAAGGGAGATTTAATCAAACAATACCTATGTGCTCTGATAAGAAACCAATTTCCTATACAAGAATATAACCACTTACATGCATTTTATAATAATTTGGATAATAAACAATGAAGAGATTATTATTGTGCATTAACGTTAGTTTCGTACCAAAGACTTTTATTCACTTTTTCTTTATCATGATGTATTATTGTACTTTTTATTTTTGAGATTGACCCTACGAACCACTTAGTACATACTCTAATTCATTTAATTATTCAGTCTACGCGTTGCTAGCAGGGGAGAAATCGATCTGCCATCGAAATATTATTGAAAAATTATTATTAGTACATAAATTATCACCCTTCAAACTAGAAAGGTAATACGTACACATTGTTTCACAAGATCTAGGCTTTGGTCCTTAATTCATGAAAGCAGCCACCTTCTTGAGCATGGCCACAGCATTATCACAAGCTGTATCAAAGAAGTGAAAGACATGGCCATCCCCTGCAGACTCCAAAACCTCCACCACTCCTCCCCATCCACTCTTCTCCAATTCCTCCTTGTAATACCATCCCCTATCCTTCAACATATCTTTTTCAGCAACACAAACCAACACCTTCTTACAACCCAGCTTCGAAAGATTTGGATCCATTCCCGGGTTAAATAACGGGTCATCTATTCCTTTGGTTGTCGGGTAAACAAACACCCACATCTTGTGGAAAATAATCCCCACGAGATCGACGTTATCACGTTCATTACCGACTGGTTCCTTCCCTCCAAAAAACGGATGAACTAAAACAATCCCTGCGAGATTTAAACCGTCGATTTTTTCTGACCCGATCCGCATACCCATGTTATGAGCTATATTAGCACCCGCACTATCCCCTGCAAAAAACACACGGTTGAAATCAACGTAATCGTTTAGCCATAACTCGGGACCACCTCTTTTACAGTGAGAAGCGGCCCACTTGATTGCGTTCCATGAATCATCATAGGCAATGGGAAGAAAGTGTTCTGGTGCTCTTCGGTAGTTTACTGACACCACTACGACTTGAGCCTCGGCGACGAGCGAATTGATGTAGCTATGGTAACAAGGAGAGAAGGCGGTCTCGAGACAGAAGCCGCCGCCATGGATGTATATAAGAAGAGGAAGCTTATGATCTGGGTTTCTGGATTTGGGGATGTAGAGCCTAGCAGAAACCCCTGTTTCTGAGTCGATTACGACATCTTTAGAATGAACGCCCGTGATTGAATCGGTGGACGGGGGAACGATTTCAGTGCCTATAAACCTCTCTACGGTGCCGTCCTTGTAGACCCGAATGAAGTCAGGAAACTCTATGATTAATTCGGGCGTGGTTGAAGCCATTGGATTGGGGAAGAAACTGAAGAGAGAGAGAGTGGGAAGTGAAATGGTGTTTTTGGAATTGGGTTGAATGAATTTAGAGCATTTGAAACAATGCAGCAGGCCTAGATTGTGGACCTCGTGGGGGAACGTGTGGGCCCACTATTAGCATGGGGCCGACAGATCTTCATAACCTACACGACAATACCTAATATACACATTAAATTTTGTTGACAGTATTAATAAATAACAGGGAAAGTATAAATTATTAGGAAAATACTAATCAAGTGAATAATATATAAAAAGAGCATCGATATTCGTAAAATGTATATTAATATTTATAAAATATGTATCAATAGTGATATTCTTATTTGTTTGGCATTATATACATATTATTAATTATCTAGTAAACAGTGATTATTCGTTGTCTAGTAGACAGTTATTAATAAGATCTATTTATATTTTACATATTAGACGGTCTTAATTATGGAGTAAACCACTACTAGAACATCTTTTTTCAATAAATTTATATTTTACATATTAGACGGTCTTAATTATGGAGTAAACCACTACTAGAGCATCTATTTTCAACTAAATACACACAAATATAAATAGAAAATTCAACACAAAGAAAGTAAAATTTAACTCCAAATCATTTTTAATTCAACAACTATCTTGAATCGTCAATAACTGGTTAGAAAAAGTTGAGGTGGTACACAGTTTTGCATTAAGAGATTAATATTTTTGGACATGGAAGACTTATTATTATTATTATTTTTTTTATGAAGAGTGGGTTGATTGGAGGAGAGGAGAAAGAAGATATCTTAATTTTTTTCAATAGTTGTGAAATTTATATGACCGCGTTTTATTTGAATTAATAAGGTATGAATTTATTTTGTCTCACCAATAAAATAGAATGGGATGGTGATTCTTTTATTTTCAAATGAAATAACTATTCATATAAATAAAGGGTATTCAATTCAGAATAATCATTTCTTTAAATTTTAGAAACTATTTTGATAAAATCGTGATTTTATCAAAATAGTTATTTTATTATAAAATTAATTTTATCCAACCAAATATAGCCTCCGTATTGGAGATTTGATGATAGACATAAAAATAGTAGTAGCGGCTGTTAGGCCCTTTACTGTAACTTCACCCAAAATTATGTGAAGCTTAAAAAATAGAATTAGCGTGCGACTCGTGGTTGGTCAGGGCAGGGTGGGACCCACATCTGGGACCATCACACTGAATTTTCTTTAAATTTGCAAAACTACCCTTTGGTTAAACAAAATTGTAGAAGGGTATTTTGCACTTTACATCCCTAAATTATGATATATTTTCAAGATTCATATTGCATATAAAAAAAATTATAAATTAAAAAATATACATTATTTTTTGAGAAGTTCAAAATAATAAAAGTAGACAAACAAATCGAAACGGAAGTAGTACAATAATAGGACTTTCTACCCCTTTGCAGGGGTGGAGCCAATTTTTTTGGTGGGGGGGGAGGTGACGACTTCAACTATTGTTTAAACTTTGGGTTGGCAGCAGAAGGAAAAGCTGATTTTGTAAAGGGTTTAGCTTTTGCTCTTCTGTTATTACCTCTCCTATAAAATTTTCCAACCACTTTTAGGAGTCCTCCACCTAGGCAAAACAAAAATAAAAAATTAAGGCCGTGTTTGGACCACCAAAAGAAAGTTGATTATTTAAAAAAACCGTTGGAACACATTTTTTTATTATGAATTGTAATTTAATTGTTAGTGTTGCCACTCCCATTATTAAATCTTGGCTGTGCTATGTTCCTTTGAAGTTTGGTTGGCATATTTATAAATGTAAATGTGGTCTCATATACAGCTAATGTTTGGTCCCATATTTATTTTATTTTTATTTTTTCATTTTTTAGGATGGCTGGGACAAATTAGGTTGTCCTGAATTCTGTAATATTCACCATAGGCTCTCAGATTGTGACTTAGATGGAGCTTAAGACAGTGACTTGGTAGTTTGCTGATGGAGACAAGTTCTAATTAGATTTTGCTGACCAGAGTAGCATTAACTTAGGAAGAAGAAAATGAAATTGAAAATGGAACTGTCAAAAGTTCAATCAAAGGGGAAAAATGTGGGTGGGGAGTGTCGTACAATGATGATAGGTTTATATCCATGCAACCAATGACGACCTATCTTTATGCTTCCCCACTACCACCAACACTTTTAGAATTGAGCATCAGTAATCTCTCGTCTTTAGTTGTCATTACCCATTATTGTACGCATGTCGTTAGTGGGTGCATGTAAGTAGTAGTAGAGCCTATCTCCTTTATGTGTGTTAGTGCATGTTTCCCATGCTAGTAGCAGTAGGAGTTCAATTCAAACTGGAATCGATCACCGATGGAGGTCAATGCATTCGTCGTTGGCCAGCATGGAGAGTTTAGGCATGGATATTTTTATTTCTAACAATACAAATCAAAATTTGTATCACCTACAGGCCGGCCAAAGGGGTAGACCTATCAGGCCACCGCATAAGGCCCCATAGAAATAGTCCAAAATTAGAGCCCCCATTACATTTGGTTCTTGGGAAATCAAAGAGAGAACTTTTATTGGGAAACCACACAAACAATATTGAGGAATTAGAAATGTATGTAGTGCTCTAGGAACAATAAACTCAACACACACAAACACTCAATCTCAAGAGACAGAGGATTTACGTAGTTTCCCAAAATCGGGTACGTTCACGGGGGTAGCGGATTCACTAATATAGAAGAGTTATTATAAGCTTTCACACTTCTCCAATCTCTCTGAGAATTGCCTTAGTTCACTCTCATACCTATTTTACAAGATTACATTAGCTTATATAGGATAAAAGGGTAGACACATAGGTATGATGAGCAATACATAACCATGCCTTCACCCATACTTTATTAATGATCAGCTATGCCTTCACCCATACTTCATTAATAATCAGCTATGCCTTCACCCATACTTCATTAATGATCAACCATACTTGAAAGATATTGTGATATCTAAGAAGTCAAAGAAATCTTCTTTGGAGGATTCAAGCCAAATCTTCAACAATATATTGCAGCACAATAACCACTCGTAGAACTACTTCCCTAGGAAACATGACTCATGGGTAGTTATAAATTTGAGTAGTGATTTGACTTTTCTATCCCTATAGTTAGTGGTAAAAACTTTAAAATTAACTTTGATTTTTTTCTTTTGTAAGGGTAATAATGTGTATCACTTTTGTAACGGAGGTTTGATTTTTAGTTCAAACCAAATTTGGTAGCCCCTTTATAAGAGAGAACAAATGTGTAAAAGTTGCATACGCCGCCACATGTGTTGAATTTTTTGAGTTTTGGCCCCTTTGAGCATATATACTCCCCCCTTTTAAAGAACTATTTTTGTTTTTTTTCATGTCTTATGTTTGTTCCGAATGGTTTTTTGTTGTTCAGAAGATGGGTAACAATTGCATTTGGAATATATTTGCCTTTCCTAAAGTTTTACTGTCCGTTTTGCATGTGAATGTACTGTATTTGAATCTTGAATTTGTTAAAGAAAAAAGAAAAGCCTAGTGCCATAGCCTTATATGTCCCTACTTCGCTATCTTTTTAAAGAGAATAAGTCTACTATCATTCTTACGTGACATATTATTATAAGACAAAATATAAAAGCGGGTTCCATGAATTTGATATGTGTTTAAATTAATGAATGTCACACAGGTATGATATATAACTCGATGTACAAAATGATGTGTTAGTAACATTGTTCTTTTTAACATAGCCTCTCCTTTCCCCTCGCAAACAAAACCCAATCATTTGGAATAAATGGTATTTTTGAAGAACGGTTCTCTTCTAATCCCTAAGGCAATGTTTGGTATGCTAGACCCACCTTTAGTTCACTTCTAAAATACTAGGATGCTAAAAATCAAAATCATATCCACATTATTGGCTATTCCATTGGGTGGCCAGGGAATAACTCCTCGATTCATCTGGAAGGCATCAAATTGATGACTCCCTTGGGACCGGCTCTAATCACGTAATTTTATTTTGTCATTCGCATCTGAATAAAGTTTCGCAATAAAGTAAACTTAGCTTCACATTAAAATGAATTACCATCTATCCAAACAACACACAGAGAGATATATAGGATTATTGAAAAACTATTATTACATGAATTAGCACCCTCCAAACTAGAAAGAAAATCAAAACACATAATGTCTCAAAAGATATAGGCTTTGGTTCTTAATTCATGAAATCAACCATTTTCTTGAGCATGGCCACAGCATTATCACAAGTAGGATTAAACAAATGGAAGACATGGTTTTCCCCTGCAGCCTCCATAACCTCCACCACTCCTCCCCACCCACTCTTCCCCAGTTCCTCCTTGTAGTACCACCCTCTATCCTTCAACCCATCTTTCTCAGCAACACAAACCAACACCTTCTCACAACCCAGCTTTGAAAAATTCGGATCCATTCCCGGGTTAAATAATGGGTCATCTACTCCGTTGGATGTAGGACAAGTAAACAGCCATAACTTGTCAGACATCGCTTTTCCGACGACGTTTTCACGTTCACCCCCGATTGGTTCCTCCCCTCCGAAATACGGATGAATTAAAACAATCCCCACAAGATTGAAACCATCTATTTTTTCTGATCCGACCCGCATACCCATGTTATGAGCTATATTAGCACCCGCGCTATCCCCTGCAAAAAACACACGATCGAAATCAACGTAATCGTTTAGCCATACCTCGGGACCACCTCCTTTGCAGTGAGAAGTGACCCACTTGATTGCGGTCCATGAATCATCATAAGCAATCGGAAGAAGATGTTCAGGCGCTCTTCGGTAATCTACTGACACCACGACGACTTTTGCCTCTGCGGCGAGTAAATTGAGATAGTTGTGATACGTCGGAGAAAAGGCTGTCTCGATGCAGAAGCCGCCGCCATGGACGTATATAAGAAGAGGAAGCTTATGATCTGGGTCTGTGGATTTGGGGATGTATAGCCGAACAGATACTCCTATTTCTGAATCGATTACTACATCTTTTGAATGAACGCCGGTAACTGAATCGATCGACGAGGGAACGATTTCGGTGCCTATGAATCTCTCTACGGTGCCGTCTTTGTAGACCCGAATGAAGTTAGGGAAATCTATGACTAGTTCGGGCGTGGTTGAAGCCATTGGATTGGAGAAGAAACTGAAGATAGAGAGAGAGTAGGAAGTGAAATGGTTTTTGCAATTCATTGGGTGGCTCTGCTGAATTTAGAGCATTTGAAACGATGCAACAGGTGTAGATTTTTACACGTATTGGGGATCGTGTGGGCCATTAGTAAGTTTAAATTTTGGACTTATGTTATTAATTAAATGTTTTTGTTTTTATTTTAATTTTTAATTTTGTGTCAATATTTTGGTAATTATTGATTTGTTTTCACGAAAAAATTTAGAAAAATAAACAAATATGAACTGAATTTTAAAAATAAAAATTCATCTCAACTTATTTTTTATCATTAGTGAACCATTTTTAATTTTTTGATATAATTTTTTCTTTTTAAAAATTCTTATCCAGACCAATTAATAATTTATAAAAAATTAACACAAAAAAAAATCCAAAAAAAATTTCAAATAAAGAAGAAAATAATTTAACAATCATCCAATAAGTCTAAATAGATAAATTAATTATTTTTTAAAAAAAAATTATTTTTCTTATATTTTGTAATTTGAAGAACAGGTCTTACTATTCACCACTTATTAGGCGGTGAATAATATGCACGTAGTACCAAATAAATATGAATATCAAAATAAATTTTCCAAATATCAATACTTATTTATATGTATTAATATATATTTTATGAATATCGATGTACTTCGGCAAGTGAGCAAGGATTAGTATTTTCTTCCGGAAAAAAAACAAGGCATATGTGACGTAGAGATTGGATGGATTTTTGTATGAATGTGATGGGTTGCATTTGGTCAATTAGTTGGAATAGTAATATTAACTTAATAAATAATAGTGTAATAATAGTGGATGGTGGGTGATGTAGTAAAATCCAATAGCATACATTCACAAGAAATTTAGACAAGTCCAAATTAAGTCACCTAACTTCAACTACCCTGATAAATGTATGCAATTTGGCCAGTTGATACGAGAAAAAGTTTAAGAACACAATCTTTTATATATAAATTCAAAATATAGTTATTTAAAATCGTCTGATACACGTGAAATTTATATTATTATGAATAATTCTATTTTAATCAAACAGTTCTGAATAAACTTGTATTTAAATTTGTGTATAGAAATCGTGTTCCTATACTTGCCATAGCAATTAGTGTTTTCCATATGAATTTTGCTTGGTTGGTGGTTGAAAAGTTGATGGGAAAAAATAGTTTTTGAACCTAATTTTAGTTTGTTTGCAAATTATTAATGAGTGAATGAGAAATCAGCTCTAATAGTTTATATGTAATATTGGTTGAAGAAATTTAAATAAAATTAATTTCTTTAATTTATATTAATTTTGATAGATTTATTAATACATATAATGTTATGTGTATTCGTTTATATCTATTTGAATGAGTAATTGTGCCAATTTCTTTCGTGCCTATATCAAAAATTCACGAATACCTCTACAAATATTTTCTTCACTATTTATATAATAATTTTTGGACACATAATTTAGATTTATTTTTTTAATAATTTTCATCTATTCATTTAAGTATTGGGTTTTCGCACGAGAGACTAAAAAAATATGATTTGGTTTGTTATACTCATCGATTATAGTACTGCTTCGATGATATTTCGATTATTTTATGCTAGAAGATAGAACGTATGTTCAAATTGTAAATCTATCTTAAACAAATAGAGTGTGCAATTTTTAAGTTATATTTCTATGATTTTATCGATTTAGAATTCATCGTTAATACATGAAATATGCATAACTTTTCTAACAAAAGTATGCTTTTCAAGTTACTTGACGAATCAAACTAAGAATATGAACAGATTCAAAATACATAAATTCATAATCAACTCACTAAGACAATACCACTTGACTTCACAATCAATTCATAAGAGTTAAGACTACTTACAAATCTTCTCCTCCCACGTTCTTTGTTATTTTTCATCATGTAATTCTCCATTCCCAAAAGTCATACACCAAAATTCCAATTCTCCATAGTCGTCTTAGACTTTAAGATTTCAATCCTATAGTGCTGTTACATATTTTTTAAAAGAACTAAATCTACACACGAAACACTCTTACACAGATTTGTAAATAGAAGTGCTTTGAATCGTTCAGTGCACGTAGAACCCATATTATTTTGACAGACTTCACATGTATTGAACGATTTTATACACATTTGTATCTAATTATACACACGAGAATCTGTGTTCGTCGAATGTGTTTCAGGCAGCACCGTGGTTCATGAAAGATACAACTTTCTTCACTATATCTTTAGCCTTATCACAATCTGGCTTCTCCAAATGGAATACATGTTCTTCCCCTTCAATCTCCATCACCTCCACCTCTCCTTTCCATCCACTTTTTCCCAATTCCTCACCATAAAACCAACCTCTGCATTTCAGAAGGTCTCTCTCTGCTACAACAACCAACACCTTGGCACCTCCCATGCTTGACCAATTCGGATCCATCACTGGGTTTATCAGTGGGTCATCCGACCCTGTACTGGTCGGACATGCCGAAAGCCAAAAAAACTCAACAAGTGCTCTTCTATCCACATCAGTAGGTTCAGCACCGGTCGGATCTTTCCCCCAAAAATACGGATTCATCAAAATCATCCCCATAAGCTTCCCATCATCCAACCCATCTGTGCCGACCCGAATGGCCATATTATGAGCTATATTAGCACCAGCACTGTCTCCCCCAAAAAACACCCGCCCAAAGTCCGCAAAATCTCTCAGCCATTCCTCCTCACCACTTCCACCGGAGTGAGAAACAACCCATTTCACGGCGGTCCATGAATCATCATACCCGATTGGCAGCGGGTATTCTGGAGCTCTTCTGTAATCAACAGAGACTATAATAACATTAGCTTCGGATGCAATTGAATTGAGAAATTTCATGTATGTTGGAGAGAAGGCTGTTTGGACAAAGAATCCGCCGCCATGGAAGTAAATTAGGAGAGGTAGTTTTTGATCCTGGTTTGTGGGTTTGGGTTTGTAGAGCCTGGCAGATACTCCGGTCTCGGGATCAATTACAACATCTTTTGACCCGACACCAGTTTCTGGATCAGACACCGAAGGGGGGACAACTTCTGTTCCCATTAATCTTTCCACTTTACCATCCTTGTGCACTCGAAGGAAAGGAGATAAATCGAGTTCGATTTCGATTTTGCTTGAATCCATTGTCTAAGAAAGATGAACAAGTAACAAAATTAGCTACTCAATTAGTTTTGGGTCTGTTCCTCTGTGTGTGTGTGTGTGAGAGAGAGAGAGAGAGAGAGAGAGAGACGGAAAAATGGGCTTTTGATGGCAGCGTGGGAATCTTGATTAGTAGGTTGGAGTGTGGCCGGCGAGGAAATTTAGTATTTTAATGCTTCATAGCTGAAAGTTGTGATTGTCTTCTATAGGGGCTGGAGAATCACACCAATTTTCTGTTCATACTTCATATCTGAAAGTTACCAGCAAAATTGGTATGGAAAAGTCTAGGAAGTAGGGACACGTATCATCCGGACGCATCTGTTATACGAATGCGTTCGGAGTCGTTGGATGTAAAGTCCTCTAGCATTACTTAAATTAGTATTCCCATTTTGTAATAGGCAGTATCTAATAGGTAGGTAATATTCTATTGCAATTGGACTTATTTAAAGTTCAGACTTGGTGGACTAATTTGTTTGTAAATAAGCCAATTTCTAATGGAGTTTTAAGTCGAGGGACAAGACTTTATCTTAATACAAGATGACGAAATTTCTCCAATAAGGGTTGGATGAGTTTGGGCTCGACTAACCTTTAAGAGTATTTCTGTCATCAATCCTTCAAACCTAGACATAAATTTTAAAAATTATAAAAAAGAATTGTATTTTAGTCCTCCCAAATTATATTCGACCCCCTATTACCAAAAAAAAAATATCTCGACTCCCTAAATTTTGAATTCTAATTCTACCCCTGGATGGATATAAAGTTCATTTCACTTGCTCTCAACCATGATCAAAGGAAACAAATTTTGGATGAGAAAAAAATAACAAAGGCGATTTTTTTGAATTTTAGGTCATAATTTTCTAAGACGAATCGATAATCACAAAATCAAAATTAACAAAAGAGAATTTTTTAAGTATTGAGACAAAAAATCCAGTAAACTGTTCATCCTAATTTATTTGAGTTTTTAGTAGTTTGGTTGGGTCTTGATTTAAAAAGTGAACAGCCGAATCAAATATTTTGGCTTGGTAGATTTAAAGTCAATTGTTCATCCTAACTGAAAGGAATTGCAATTAAATTTGTATAAATAATAATAAGAAAGAATATCAATATATGCACACATTTGCATTTGTTATCTAATAGATTGACGTCATGAATGACTTAAGTTGACATCAATTTTTTAGTTTTCAATGTTTGCAAATGTTTAAAATATAACTGAGTTGTTAGATAATCGTAATCCATGATATCATCATTAGAATGCGAATTAATCAGTTAAAAAGTATATAAATATTTTTAAATTACTTTATTAAATTTAAAAATCAAAAGTTACTAAAGAATAGTTGTGTCACTCACTTCCTTTCGTACTTACTCCGAATTCATAAATACTTCTATAAATATGTTATATGTGCGTCTCCGCTATTTTTATAATGATTTTTTGTACACATAATTTATTAGTGTGTTTTTGTGAACAATTTTTCATCTATTCTTTTGAGTATATATTGGGTTTTTCTAACAAAAGCATCCTTTGCAAATTTTTTGGTGAACTAAAGTACAAAAAATTGAACAGATTTACTCAAAATACTTAAACTCACAATCAACTAACAAGACAATATAAGCTACTTGACTTCACAATCTCATCCAACAATACATTTTTTTATCTTTCATCATGTAATTCTCCATTCCCAAAAGCGGAATAGCTGTGCGTTTTGATGCATAAAAAACTATCGAAACATTGCTTAAATTTTTGGGTATTTTTTTGCACGCTAAAACGATATCATTTTGATGCTCAGCACAACATATCGTTTTGAAGCACAAACACATTTTATTGTGTGTAGTATGCTGCGAGTACCCTTAGTCCCCAAAAAGCCATATAACAAAATTCTGATTCTCAGATAGTCGTTTTGACTTAAGATTTTAATTTTATCTGTCATTACGTGTTTTTTTTTTAAAAAAAAAGTTTACACACGAAACACTAATACACAAAATTGTAAGTAAATATGTTTGGAATTTTGATACACACGTAAAGTTTATATTATTAAAAAAAACATCATGTGCATTGATAGATTCAAAATACATCTGATCAAATTTGTACACGAGAATTTGTGTTCGTCGAATGTGCTTCAGGCAGTCTGGTTCATAAAAGATGCCACTTTCTTCACTATATCTTTAGCCTTGTCACAATCTGGCTTCTCCAAATGGAATCCATGTTCTTCCCCTTCAATCTCCATCATCTCCACATCTCCTCCCCATCCCCTTTTTCCCAATTCCTCACAATACAAGCAACCTCTGTATTTCAAGATGTCTCTCTCTGCTACAACCACCAAGACCTTACCACATCCCATGCTTGACCATTTCGGATCCATCACTGGGTTGATCAATGGGTCGTCCAACCCGGTACTTGTCGGACATGCCGAAACCCAAAACAACTCAAGAAGTGCTCTTGTATCCACATCAGTAGTTTCAGCACCAGTCGGATCTTTCCCCCAGAAAAACGGATTCATCAAAATTATCCCCATAAGCTTCCCACCATCCAACCCATCTATCCCGACCCGAATTGCCATATTATGAGCTATATTTGCACCAGAACTATCTCCCCCAAAAAACACCCGCCCAAAGTCTGCAAAATCTGTCAGCCATTCCTCCTCCCCACTTCTCCCGGAGTGAGAAACAACCCATCTAACCGCGGCCCATGAATCATCGTACCCGATTGGGAGCGGGTATTCTGGAGCTCTTCTGTACTCAACAGAGACTATAATAACATTAGCTTCGGATGCAACTGAATTGAGAAATTTCTGGTATGTAGGAGAGAAGGCTGTTTGGACGAAGAATCCACCGCCGTGGAAGTAAATTAGGAGAGGGAGTTTTTGATCTGGGTTTGTGGGTTTGGGTTTGTAGAGCCTGGCAGATACTCCGGTCTTGGGATCAATTACAACATCTTTTGACCCGACACCAGTTTCTGGATCAGACAGCGAAGGGGGAACAATTTCGGTTCCCATTAATCTTTCCACTTTACCATCCTTGTATACTCGAAGGAAAGGAGACAAATCGAGTTCGATCTCGATATTGTTTGAATCCATTTGTCTAAGAAAGATGAACAAGTAACGAAATAATTTTTGGGTCTGTACCTGTGTATGAGAGAGAGAGAGAGAGAGAGAGAGAGAAGGGGATGACGACTTCTGTGGTGGATGTTTATTGGCATTTTGATGGGTTATTTACACTTTATTCCCTTTAATTATTTTTTAGCTACAACTATTAAAATGAGAGAATTCCTTACGCCGTTAACATAAATTAAATAAAATTGATATTGTCCTTTAATTTTTTTTTAGGTGGAGCAAAAAATCAAACCCCTCAACCTTCATATTTTCTAAAATCACATGGACCGTGGATTAAGTTAATTAATATTTTATTTAATTTTGATTGTTTTATATTTTATTTATTTATTAAAATCTAAAATATATTTTAATGAAATAATTCTTCTAAATAATAACTAAAAAGGTTTTAAAATTCACTAAAAATTAATATTGTTAGCCTTATTTTATCTTACACATTTTTTTAAAATTTACTTAATATTTTTTATTTTTAGTTTTTGTGTCTAGGAAAATGAATAAACTTAAAGAATATGATGAATATCTTTAAAAAATTAATAATTTTTTCCCCTAACTTTATATTTTTTGAGAGCCCAATATTAGGAGTTTGGCTTTTAATAACAGTGAAAGTATATGCTTAATTCATTCTCTGTCATTTTGCACTCAATTTTTTATCTCATGAATTATAAAATATTTAGAGATCATGGCAAAATTACTCACTGTAGAAAAAATAAAACTAATTAAGTATATATACATAAAAGCAGTAAATTGTATCCCAAACAATTATATACATATATGTGTGTATTGAAACTTATGCATATTATACGTCTGTGTGTGTGCACGCCCGTATTAAGGATATTTCAGTGGCAATGAGTATTTTTAAGGTTACGTGTGCATAACACATAATATTTAGCGTTAAATATTTGACAAAAAATTGATGGAAGAATTATTACGTTACCATTAAATAGTTATAATGGTAAATTGTAACCCAAATATAAATAACGCCAATTTGGTAGTAGCATGGGAATCTTGATTATTAGGTAGGAGTGTGGGGCCCTTTGGCGGGAAATTTACTATTTAAATGCTATGATTAGAAGATATTTGTGAAATTGCTGGTAGGCCATGTCTTATACGTGGGCAGATATCTATTCGAGTTTAAAAAATATATGATCTGAATATTTTATTTTGTAAATTTCAATTCGTAAAATTATTTTATTAAAACTAATATCGATCTAATATCAGTAACATAATTATGAATTATATTTTTAGATTATTCCATACTTAATTTTTTTGACATAGAGTCTTGTACAGTTTTGACATAGAGTCTTGTACAGATATGATTCGTTAATTAAGTTACTGATGACAAATCAAACTTTATTTTTTACGGAGTTATTCAACGCTTCGAAGTATATTTGATGAAGGACTCAAATCATATTTTTAAAATTAAAATAGTGCTCGTTGAAGGACACATCCGAACCCTTTGTGTGCTGAGGCAAAACAAGCACCGTGAGAGGGAGTTAATTGAAAATGAATGACGGATATAAAGTCCATTTCAGTCACTCTCAATCATGATCAAAATAAACAAATTCTGGGCAACAAAAATGTTTTAAAAATACTATTTCAAAAATATTTTATTTTTTTATATCTTCTATTGTTGCCCGTGTAAGTTTTATAGGTAATATCATTTCACAATTAGATATGTATTTTAAATGACTTGAGACAGGAAAAAAAAAAATCGAGGATTCTTCTCGCGTAGTGTGATTAACCAATTGGGTTAGTGATTAAGGCTTGAGTATAGGAGTTTTTTTCTTCCTAAGGTTTCAGATTCAAAAATTTCTAAGTGCTATAAGTTCTTACGATACTAGTTTATACAGAGGACTTTATTCTGGCTTTAATTGGCTATCTCGTTAGATCATTAACCGAGGTGTGCGTAAGCTAACTCGGATATTCTTAATTATAAAAACTTGTAATGTGTTACAATATCAACTTAAACTGGTTTCAATTTGCTCAGAAAAACGTGCACACACAAACCTACAAGGAACTATAGGTATAACAATTGGACATAATTGACACCAATTCTAATATTATCATATATTGGTGTCTGAATTTCTCCAATTCAAGTGCATTAACATTTAGTTATGAATCGTTTTTCGACTTTTCATTTACAAAAAGAAACGACTCAATCAAGCATATTCAAAGCCTCCTTAGAATTTGGCTCCCTCAAGTGAAACATGTGTGATTTTCCTCTACTCACAAGTTTTTTGACATCCTTTCCTCCTATCCTCGAGAAACATTATTCAATTCAAGTGCATTGTCAATTAGTTCGACTTTTCATTTACGAAAGAAACGATTCGATCAAGCATGTCCAATGCCTCCGTAGAATTCAGCTGCCTCAACTGAAACACGTGCGTTTTTTCTTTGCTCACAAGTATTTCGACATTCTTTCCTCCTATCTTACGCAATGCTTCCTCGTACTTTTTCCCTGCATCTATGAGCGGATCTTTCTCGGCAAGACAAACCAGCACACTCTTGCAGCCTAACTTGGGCAAATTCGGATCGTCAACCGGGTTGACCCGTGGGTCGGATGGTCCTGTGTTGGAGGGGCACACATAAGGCCATAGTTTGGTGACATTGTTTCTCATTTCTTCCTTCACTTCCAGCAAAGAAGTCGTTGGTTCCTTTAGCAAGAAATATGGATGGATCAAAACAATGCCATCGAGTTTGATACCATGCAATTTTTCCGACCCGAACCGCATTGCCATGTTGTGGGCTATGTTAGCACCTGCACTGTCTCCTGCAATCACAAATTATCATAATATGTGTGTATTTGTTTTCACATGATATGGTTGAATTTCTTATCAAACAGTTATTGGCACAGACCTGAGGCCCAAAGCAGCGTGTGTTGTTGCAAAATGACGCCTTTTTGACCACCAAACAATTGCCCAAAAGTTTGACAGTATTTTGAGCATTACTTGATGGTCAAAATAGTACCGTTTTGATGCAAAACATGTTCTGTCATGTGTTGTGCACAACAAAAAAATCTCGTGTCCTATTGAAACGTGATCATGAGAAACAGAATCTAAGACAGAATCAAGTATCTACAAAAGACCTTATGTTTGGTCCTTCATTTGAAATACAGAAATCTAAGATCAAAACATGCCTTTTGTGAAAACATGTGTGGAAAACAAAACAATACAAAATAGGACTTATGACATTCTATATATACGAATTTTCTTATAACACAGGTATTCTGATTAGTTTATGCGTACCTAATCAATTTTACGAAATCAACGTCACAGTTCATAAGCAGAAATCTAATTAAAATCAGTACCAAACTACGTAAACCCACGAGAGTTGATAGTACTTGATAATTAAACGAGAGCAAATTTCTCAATCTCATGTCTTGAAGACTAGGCCAATTTATTTGAGATTTTTATGCAGGAATTTTGAAAAAAAAGAAATTAGAATTACCCGCAAAATAAACACGGTTAAAATCAACCCTTTCCTTCAGCCATGGTTCCTTGCAATCTCCACCAGCATGAGAAGCAACCCATTTGATGGCGGTCCACGAATCATCATAACCAATTGGGAGAAAATGCTCAGGGGCCAACCTGTAATTAACAGAAACCGCCATGATTTTACCTTTTTCAACCACAGAATTCATGAATCGGTGAACGCCCTCAGAAGCGGCGGAGCCGGTGGAAAACCCTCCGCCGTGAAAGTAAACGAGGAGGGGGACTCTGCCGCCTTTCGAATCGGAGGAGTCTTTCGGGTTGTAAAGACGAGCAGAGACATTGGTTTCAGGACAAATTACAATGTCTTTGGATTGGACCCCTGTTTCGGAATCGAGGGATGCTGGGACTTTGACATCTTTATCGTCTAATTTGACAATCGTGCCATTTTTGTAGACTTTGAAGAAGAATTGGAAGAAGGCTTCTAATTCCTCAGGGTGGCTTGATGCAATTCCTCCTAAGGAAATCAGCAAACAGGAAATCAAAAGTGTTCTGAACATTTTCGTTTTCCTTTTGGGTTGGAAGATGTGAATTAAATAGGCATGGGGTTTTGACCAGTTTAATTTTCTGCAAAAAAACGGCTGTTCTTGACCAAAAAAATAAGGACATCCTGTATGAGGGGAGAGAGAGAGAGGGAGATCCGAGAGAGGAGGGAGGCAGGACTATAGTTAGAGAATATTTGAATATGGGTTGACCGGTAAGAGTATTGGTAATTATTGGATTATTATTTAATTTTTTATTTTTATTTAAAAATAATTATAACTTTTTGTTTTGCATTGATTTTTTATTTTTGTAAATTATTGATTCGTCTTGACAAGAGATTTGAGAAAAATAAAAAATTATGTTCAAAAATTAAAAAAAGCCAAAATATAATTTGTTTGGATTTATTTTTTGTCTTTAGTGAATTTTAGACAAATAGAAACATATACACATATGTTTGTATGCACCTGAACATAGAAACGAACACAATATTTTTACTCGATGATTGAGAATTGACATAAAAATTATAATATGGCAAAATGACATCATTTTACTACAAGAAGTTGCAGAATCAATATATCATTTGCTGCATCAAAATCGATTCCAAGTTTTACCTAATATTGGGACTTTTAATTTAAAATTCTAGAGGTTTATTTACTGAAGAAGGGGAACTCATGGGTTACTTCTGGTTTGGTTGGCTCCATTCCGTGATAAAAGAAGAAGTCTACTTTATTCGTTATGAGAGTCGAGAGAGGAGAGGGGGGGAAGTGAGAGAAGTGGGTATGGAGGGGGATGCATATATATGTATATATGTATATACATAGGATAGAAGTCCGATGCAACGCAGGTGGATGAGTTTCTCCTCATATGACAAGTGTTTAGTACTATTTGATTGTTTTTTCTCCAAAGCTGATTTGCCATGACACGTGTTATTTATTTTATTCTCCATTTTTTGTAATTGGCAGGACAAGTTTAATAAGGAGATGGACACATTTATCGACAATTTCATACAATCTTTATGTTGATTTCTGGCGGAGAAAAAAGGGGTTATGTGGGAGGTAAAATTAAGGACATTAACAATCAACGGAAAGTCTTGGTATATAAATTTTACAGACACAGATATATTCGAAATCGTTGAATGCATATAAAATTCTTAAACTATTGAAGGTCTCACGTGAATCCAATAGTTCTAGAAATATCTGTGTCCAAATGTATCCTTAAGGTCTGTGTACTTACCATTACCCAACGATCAATATTCATTAGTAAATATTAAATAAAGTTAAGGAAAAAATAATAGAGGAAATAAATGCACAAGACAGGATCCAATGGTCGACGCTTGAACCATCCGACGATTGAATATTAGTCGTTGACCTGTATGTATGACGAAAGAGTTGTATTTCAAAGCCAATGTCAAGTTATAGGGGCACAAGGAGGTAGGGTATAGTAAGTTTTTTCTTCATCTTTTTACTTGTCATTAAATTGAAATTGAAATTGGAAGTAGAATTGAAATTGAAAGTTGACGATGCCTTCTTACTTGTTACCTTGCTGGCTTAGTAGCACCGGAAGTGTTCGATGTTAGGCTTGTGACACCCCAGCCAGGCCATGGTGCCAGCTGTGAGGTCAGCGTCCGGGAGATGGAGTCTCAATGGAACGTCCGGATGGATAGTCAAGAGTCCCATATCGCTTGGTGGATGTAAGTTCGGTGGTATTTATAAGATTATGAACCTTCCTTGTACAAGACCTTTTAAAACCGTGATGACGCCAATACCAAATGAAACTTTACAGTTAAGCGTGCTCACCCTTGAGCAATCTAGAGATGAGTGACCTACTGGGAAGTCCATGGGGTTTGGGCGACAAAAACGGACAATATTGTACAAGGCGGGAGCGGGTCGTTACAAGGCTAGAATTATACTAGGTTTGATTAGTCTAGTTGTGCTAAGTTGATTCGAACTTTTTGAGTTATCAAAAAAATATATAACTAAGAGCTTCGGCAAATAACCTTTTTATGTAAGAATTTTTGTTGGACCAGAGAAGTAAATGTTTTTTTTTTTTTGACATTTTAGATGTGTGAACTTGTTTGTTATGCAATTGAGGGGATTTTCATAAGCATAAAAAATTAAAAAAAAAGAGTTCAATTTTAAATTGTTCCGTATACATTGTTTGTCTGCTTGAACTCGAGTGAACATTCTAAAGTCAAACTTCTTTACTAAGTAGTATACTTGTATATAGCCTTATCGGACTTAACATTACTTGACTCCAACAAAAAAATGGTAAATTGCGGCACTGAATGCATGCCATAACTACCCCCAAGTCACGAAAATATAGGGAAAAAAAAAAAAATTGTGGGCTATAACAGCCCACATAGCCTGCAAGTGGAAAATACAAAACGCCTTGTGCGGCCGTGAAACGCCTTGTGCGGCCGTGAAAACTATATCCGGTATAAATTTGAAACCCACACCCCCGCGCGCACACCTATATATCGTCCAAATAGTGGATCCCGGTAACGGAGGGCATCAATTTGCTGTAATTCTCTCGCCCTAGGAAATCGTGAACTTTATCTACATATAAAGGGCTTTCTGGGTTGTGAAAAATGGATGAAAAGAAGCAAGAGAGTGGTGGAGGTGGTGGTGAGAGTGAGACAGAGAAGACAAAATCTGTAGGTGAAGAAGATTTGATGAAGAAGTGCTTGGAGGAAAACAAAGGAGACAGCACCAAATGCAAATCAATGGCTGAAGCATTCAAGTCTACTTCTTCTTCTTCTACTTCAACAAAGAAACCCTTGACTCCACTCTTGCTTAAGACTGGTTCCTTGACTGATGTTTGAGCTTTAACAGTATGTCAAAAGGAAAGTTTTTCCGAATTCAAAAGTAATAGTCATGATTTTATTATGCTAATTGTAATCCCATTAATTCATTCATGTGAATCATGAGGGGCGGTACCATATATATAGGATTTTAGATATAAATTTTGAAAACTATACAAAAAAAAATTACATTTCAACCACCCTGAAATACATTTGACCTCCCCTCTTTCCCCAAAGTTTTGGCACGGGCTGTTTGTGTTGCAAATAAGTTTGTAATAAAATAAAATGAGACATATATATAATAGAACGAGAGATGAATGATACATGGTTTGTTAAGCAGGGACGGAGCCATGTTGAGGGGGGAGGGGGCACATGCCACCCCCAATTTCTGCAGAACTCCAATTTTTTTTTTAATTTTCTATTTTAATTACTCTAGCAAGAATAATTATTGAGTGATATTGGGACGCTACGTGGTGTTTTAACACCTTTAATCACTACATATTCATGTGAGTGTTCTTATATTTAGCACTGGGTCTCACATAATTGAATATATGGTGATAGAGGGTATTGGAGCACCATTTGGCTATGTCCCAAGATCACGCATCAATTTTTTGTTATTGTGATGCTCGCCAAGGGAAAAAATATGATGTAAAGGCTCTTTTTTTATTACCGAGTGTTTGTTATGTGATTACTAACTGTTGTTTTTTAATTATTGAGTGTCTATTTTTTAATATTAATTAAGTGTTCATGTTGTATTTTTTTCTTATTCATAGGATATGTATATTTTGGTTTGATTTTTAGATAAGATTAACCTTAAAACATGTCAAAAAAAATTTGGTGTTATCGACAAGTAACTTAGAATATATATATGTCCAAATTTTGCCACCCCGAATTGTATTCCTAGCTCCGTCCCTGTTGTTAAGGGATTACATAAAAGGGGAGATATAACATTCTTGACCTATTTGGTAGGGGTATGAGAGTGAGTAGATAAAAGTGGACGTATGATGAATTTAAAAAAGAAAAATGACATTTCCGTGATTAGAGGAGTGAAAAGAGAAAGATATGTATGAATAGGAAAGGCTGGACTACTACACTTATGGGTGAAATCAATCCGGTTTGGTCAGTTCGGTTCGATTCAATTTTGATCTTAATTGATTAGAATTGAAAATTGAATTGAATTTTTTTTAGAAGGAAAAACCGGACCGAATCGTACCAAACGTCAATTCAATTTGATTTTCCGATCCGTAGGAAATATGTAATCCAGGAAGATATTACCTTTCTTTCCTCATCTCCTACCAAACATTCTCAGATATTATCTTTCTTTCTTCATGTCATACCAAACATTCTTCCAATCGGTTTGGGTTTGGGAAAGAAAAATATTCTTTAACTTGTGATGGGATGAAAAGAATTAGGAAAGGAACATTAATAGAAAACCAAAGCTGAAATGTGAGGTCTAGAGCAGTAGTGTAGGGGAAAAATTAAGAAATGTGGAAGTATGTACACCCATTTTCCATTCATACTTGAGGCCAAAATTACAGTACATAAACATAATAAACAAAAAGTATAAGATTATAAAAAAATTGAATCGAGTCTTGTGTATACACAATCCCCTTAAAACATAATCGTCGTCTCACTGTGGTGTTGAAAAATCGCTTCGACGTCTGTCTCCTAAGTTAGAACGGCTATTCAATCGAAGGAACACCGACCTTACGACTGTTTGTGAAACTTCACTAAATCTGCCTTTGTCTCACACAACGAACACAATAATATGATTGAAAATATATATGTAGATAGAATTACTCTAGTAGGTCTTCGAATGTGGAATGAACTTTACAGAACCAAAGAGAATCTTGGAATTCAAAATTTTTGAAATCTTTGATTTTTCAACCATGAATAACTTTCACGAATATGGTCAATGAATAAGGATAATTGAGTTACTTGAGTACGTAACAGACTAAATTCTCTGATTACGTAAAACTGTCATGGTCAATTTATTCACACCCTCAGATTTCCAATTAGTACTTCACAAAATTAGATGAATTTTTTTGGAGAATACATACAATATTCTTTTCAGAATCACTTGAAGTAAGAACTATAGAACAATTCTATGAGCAGAAATTATTCGTACACATCTAGATACATTTAGAATTATTAAATATACATAGAGTTCACATAATTATGAAAGACCCTGCGTGCATTTGATGGTTGACACATTTATGTCCGAATATGCTCGAAAGATTTGTGATCCTGGACTTTTTCAAAACCATAATGACCAGTTTCTTTTATTGTAGTAGGGTGGGATAATTAAACTGAAATTACATCTCCATGAACTGTTGGCTAAATAATATAAAGAAACCATAATACTAGAGTTTGCTAATCCATTACACACCAAGACCATACTCCATTTCTAGCAAAAAAAAGACCATACTCCATTAACCCACCTCTAATCCTGATTAATGAAAGAAACAATCTTCTTAATCACAACATTTTCATCCCCTGCGGGTACCCGCAGATGAAAGCAGTGTTCCTTTCCTTTATTCTCCACAAGCTCCACCGTCCCCTTCCACCCACTCTTCTTCAAATTCTCATAGTAGGCCTTACCTGGACCACACAGATGATCTTTCTCTGCCACAAACACCAACACCTTCTCACACCCTATCATTCCCAGATCCTCTACGCCCGGTTTCATCCTAGGATCAGCAAACCCACTTGCCGAAGGACACATGTACAACCACATCTTATCATCAAGCTCCACTCCCCCGAAATACGGGTGGACCAGAAACACCCCGACTAGCCGGATTCCGGGCAACCCGGCTGACCCGATCATACGAGCCACGTTACCAGAGATGTTCCCACCCGCGCTATCTCCACCCATGAAAACACGATTGAAATCGGCGTTGTCGTTCAACCACGGCTCGGGACCATCTCCCTTGGCGTGGGATGCGATCCACTGGAGTCCGGCCAAGGTATCGTCGTAACAGGCCGGGATCGGGTGCTCCGGCGCCAGTCTGTACTCGACGGATACGGCGATGACGTTTGCTTCGGCGGCGAGGGTTCTGACGTGGCTGTCGTAGTGGGGGGAGAAGGCGGACATGAATGAGAAGCCGCCGCCGTGGGCGTAGAGTAGGACGGGGAGCTTGTGGGTTGGGTCGGGTAGTCGGGGCAAGAATATCCGTGCTGAAATTTTTGGGTCATTTGAGATGACTACGTCTTTGGATTGGACGCCGGTGATGGGGTCGAGGTTAGTGGGTGGGACAGTTTCTTGTGGCCAGAAGAATTTCTCGACACGGCCGTCGTTGTATACCCTGAAGAAAGGGAACTCGTGGGTTACCTCTGGTTTGGCTGGCTCCATTACCGAGATCCCTGAAGCTCTTGCTGTAAAAGATGAAGGAAGCTTTGGACGGAGGAAAGTCTGTTGGATTAGGGGAACGGTAAGTAAATTTATAGGTGAAATGGGGATAGCCATTGAATTAGAGATAGTGATTGGTGAAACAATTTTGGCTATTGCCACTCACATTTATACACACATCCAAAAAATAGACTTGGGTTTTGCTCTAGGAGCATGTTTTGTGTCAAAATAGTATCGTTTTAGTAAAAAAAATTATTCCAAATTGTCGGGACGCGTTGTGTAGTAGGATCCTCTATTCCTCAAAAAAACATGCATGTGCCGTCACACAGACTATACACATACAGTGATGCAAAACAAATTGCAATTAGTTTTTTTTGAAAAAATTTGACAAAATTAAATGAAAGAATAATTATTAACTTAAACCTTGACTTATAAAAATATTGATTAAGATTTTTACTTGTACGAAAATTTTAATATTATAAAAAAAATTCTTTAATACCGCTTGTTTTGCTATAATTTTATTAATTTTTAGTTACAAATTTAGTTTCATGTCAAATCTATAAAATATGTTAACATTTTATTTTTTGTTCTTTATATTTCTGGCAAGGGTGAAAGTTTAAACTGAAAATCGAATCAAACCGGTAAATCAAACCAAATAAACGGTTTGGTCCGACTTTCAATCTAATCGGGCTTGTTCAATCTGGTTTGAAATTTCTAAAAAAAATTGGTTTGGTTTTTAGTTTTAGTAACCTAGGAACCAAACCGAATTGGTTTCTATATCAAGGTATCAAACCCTAAAAAATAAAAAATCTAAGTTTATACAATTTTTTTTTTAGTCTCAAACTAATTTTCTTTTGACTTTGATTTTTTATAGAGTTTTAATTTTACTATTATTTAAAATTTTTATATTAAATTTACTGGTATTTAATTTTTTAAATTTTTTTTAAACTTAGGCTTACGAAACTAGTTTTAAAATAAAAATCAATCCGGATTTTATCAAATTGACATGAGCCTCTTAATTTTTTAGAAGTTTTTTTAGTTTTGGATTCAAGTCTAACCAAATCGAAATCGAACCGAAATTAAAGTGAATCAAACTGAAATAGTTCAGTTCAATTTCGATTTATAAGAACTCAAACCAAAATTACTAGTTTGATCCAAGTTTTTCGGTCAAATCGGACCAAAGCAGACTGGTTTAACTCGTAGTTTCTAGATTAGCAAAAGGTTATCTAGTTTAATTCTTACCAAAGTTAAAAGTTCATTACCTATAAAAAGATGTACACCTTGGTAATTCATTTAATTATTCAACAAAAATTAAAATTTTTTCTCTATATTCCTTGTACACAAAGTGTTGCATTTTTCTTATGGATTCAAGAACTCGTGCGCCTACTAGAATGATATCTAGTTCTTCTTTCTCTACAACATTGCATCGAATGATATCAAAGTGAGGTCCTCCCTTGTCTCAATGCCCGAAGAAGGAGTTCAGATGAAAAATCCTAACCTTCAATGCCAATAGACTTGTAGAAGCTATTTGTGTTGTTCCTCATATTGCCCAACAAGACGAGCTGAGGATGGGCAACAATCCTTGATGTTTAGGAAATTTCCCTAGACGCGCCACATACTTCCCAATTTACGCTGGTGATTGAAGTGACGATGACACTGAGGAAATTGCTATGCATGAGAAGCCCAGACAATCTTTTCAAAATAATAACTACTATATAAATATGGACCTTCTATCTTTCAATGGGCAGTATCAAAGATTTTCTCGACTGGTTGTATGGGGTTGAGAGATTCTTTGATTATATAGATATCAAAGAGGAGGGAAAAATTCAAACTAGTCGCTTACAAATCGAAAGTCGATGCTTCTGCTTGGTAAGAGCAATTGCAGCTTTCTTGATTACAGTAAAATAAGGACAAAATTCAATATTGGCACGGAATGATATAGTTGATGAAAGTACGCTTTTTTCCTTCAGATTATGAACAAGTTCTATTTTATCAATACCAGAGGTGTCAGCAAGGTACCAGATCAATTCGTGAATATGTTAAAGAATTCTAATGACTTTCTTCTTATAATGATCTACCAGTGACAGAAGGACAGTTGGTAGCACGTTTTTTCGATGAGTTACGCAATAACGGACAAGATATGGTTATTATGGAACTAGTTCATACCTTGTTAAATGCCATTCAGTTAGCTACAGTGGCTGAATTACAATTGAACTGTAAAAGAGGTCAAGCTCCCATCGGGACATTCAGCTTCTCAATGCAGAATTTGATTGAGCGGTGTAATAGAAGGGCAATCACCGATGCAACTCCGAATCAGGCCTCTCAAAGTAAGATGAATTCCCTATGGAGAAATCAGTCGAATACATGGCAGGATGCTGCCAGACCTGCTGGCCAAAAAAAACCATATGCTCCTCATCGGGGCAAGGCCGGCCCTGAGATATTTGGAGCCCTAGGCGAGTTCAAAAAAATGGGCCTCATATATATTTTCTCAACATATTCACAAAAAAACTTTACATATTTGAAGATTGCTATAGAACTACGAAATATTAAATATTTTTTTGTTACTTCACAATTCGCCTAATTTAAGTGAGACTTGATACTAAAAGACCGATCAAAATTTTTTTACTTACTTTATAAATATAATCGAAATCTCATAACAAAATATTTCAAATATTTTTTAACATGTACCATGTAAATCACACAATTAATGATATATCCACTTTGGGATGAAATTTTCGACTTAAAGTAGTAAAATTTATAATTTTTAAATCATCTTCAATGAAAATTAAAAATATGAATATCGTAAGTAAATGGTAAAAATTAATCTACTTTTCTTAAAAATATAATTCTTTTGGACTATTTAAATTAATTTACTCATAGTTAATAAAAAAATGTGAAATATATATATACATAAAATATAAAGATAAGAAACATTTGGCAAAAGAGAAAAGACCTACTAGAAAATACATTCATTCGATTTTTTAATAAAATTTTGGGGCAAACAACTATCATCTTTGGGTTTGTAATTACTCATTAGCTAGGTTAGTTTATTGGGTAAAGATTTTGGTTCCGAATCTGTATGGTGAGATTCAAATATTCTCAGAAGTATAGATTTTAAAATTTTTATACTGAAAATAAGAAGAAGAAAAAAGTTTATAGATTTTGAACTCTGGGCCTTAAGGATAACAAACAGATTCATGACCATTGTACCACATGACACATGACATTAAATCTTAGAATACATATAATATTTAGGCCCTTTGTTGAAGATTTGGGGGCCCTATTTTTTGCCCAAAAATTGGGGCCCAAGGTGGTCCTATGCCTTGGACCGGCCTTGCATCGGGGTGATAAGTGTTATTGATGCGAAAAAACATGACATCGCTCACTTAATTGTCTTAAAAAACAATGTATTAACCTAGCAGACACATGGAAGGGGAAGATGGTTAAGAGAAGGTTTCTATCGAAAAAGAGGAATCAACAAAGTGGCCCCATGAAGACGTAAATTAAATGTCAAAATTGAGTCATTTCAAAATATATGGACCAAAGTAAAATTAGGGCCAAATTGCAGGGACTATTTGAGTAATTTACTCGCGTCGACACTTGGGTAAGAACCCAAGATATAAAATGGAGGCAACTAAACACACTGACTCATTTTAAAAAAAAGGTAAAATTAGTTGACACATTTAAAAAAAATAACAAATTGACTTTTTTAAAAAAGAGAAAAGTCTAGGCTTACAAAAAACTAATAAAAATATTTTCTCTGAATTCAAAATCAGTCGTCAAGATTTATTTGTATTTGCGGTTTCACAAATTCAAGTGAATCATGATCTTTGATTTTGAATTCGAAGAACATTTTCTTAGTTTTTTTTTTTAATATTGTAGAACTCCTCTTTAAAAAAAATAACACATTGACCCATTTACAAAATTATTTATAAATAAAAATAGTCAATCTTTTTTATTGGAAAAGTAGTACGATTTTTCAAATAACTAATATCAGAAGGGAAAAAATATCTAATCGGAGGAGAAAATAACAAGAGATTAAAGTCCATCCAAGACGTTGACATGTCATTAACTAACTATCTTACTGTCCACAAAAGGCGAACGCGGGTCAAATCAGCTGTGCAAATGTTTTTGTTAATTCTTCGTAGATTTATGGATTTTTTAAAAACTTATGTCTTAATAAATAATAGAAAATACTAATCACCGCTCCTTAGGCGGTAAATAATACACATAAAGTGTATCAATATTCGTAAATTATATATTGGTATCTGTAAATATGCATAGATATTTGTAAAATATGTAATGATATTCGTGTTTGTTTGTCTTCATGTGTATATTATCTACCGCCTATTAGGTCGTGGTTAGTAAGACTCATAAATAATTACTAAATAGTCATAAAATTAAGATCAACGACCAACTTAACACCTAGCTCAAAGGCCACCAATTATCCATTATCCCGTTTAACGACCCTACTTGTTCTCTATACATTTTCATTGCTTATAATGTTCACCTAACACGTTCCACTATTTTGTTACGGTGACATTCGAACAAGTATCCCTAACATGAATTCTAGATTGTCACATAAAACATCGAATCTTAATACAACTTAACCCGCTACAATTCAATAATAGGACAGCTTTACTACATTCAATTATCGGCACAACGACCATATTATCAGTTTCATTTCAAGATCAATCGCTATAACTTCAACCAACTTCAATACCTCAGGTAGCACGATGACTGAACCTAGAACACCAACTTTACTATTTCAATCTCAATCAGACAATTAAACAAAAATTGTATTCATATTTTTTTTATAAATTTTTTATTAGTATCGTTGATGGTGATTCACGTGACGATGAAATGCTACGCATGAGAAGCCCAGATGATATTTTTAAAATAATAAGTACCATATGAATATGGACCTTCTATCTTTCAATGGGCAGTATCAAAGATTTTTTCGATTGTTTGCATAGGGTTGAGAGATTCTTCGATTATATGGATACCAAAGACGGAAAAAAATTCAAATTAGTCACCTACAAATCGAAAGTCAATGCTTTTGTTTGGTGAGAACAATTGCAGCTTTCTTGATTACAGCAAAACACGAATAAGATTCAATCTTGGCACCGAATGAAATAGTTGATGAGAGTACGATTTTTTCCTTCAGATTATGATCAAGTTGTATTTTATCAGTACCAGAGGTGTCAGCAGAGTACCAGACCAATTCGTGAATATGTTAAAGAACTCCAGTGATTTCTTCTTATAATGATCTACCAGAGACAGAAGAAAAGTTGGTAGCATGATTTTTCGACGAGTTACGTGATAACGTACACGATATGATTAATATGCAACCAGTTCATACCTTGTTGAATGTCATTTAGATAGCTACAAGAGTTGAATTACAATTGAATTATAGAAGAGGTCAAGCTCCTATCAGGACATTCAACTTCTCAATCCAGAATTCAATTTAGCAGTGTAATAGAAAGGCAATCACCAATGCAACTCCGAATCAAGCCTCTCAAAGTGAGACGAAATTCCCATGGAAAAATCAGACGAATACATAGCAGGGTGCTGGCAGACTTGGTGGCCAAAAAAATCATATGCTCCTTCTAGGGGTGATAAGTGTTATCAGTGCGAAGAAATAACATCACTCAATTAATTGCCCTCAAAGGCAATGTATCAATCTAGCAGAACATGAAGAGTAGGAGGGTTGTCAAGAGAAGGTTTATATCGAAGAAGAGGAACCAGCAAAGTGGACTCATGAAGACGTCAATTAAAAGTTAAAATCGAATCATTTCAAAATATGCGAACCAAAGTGAAATTAGGTCCAAATTGCAGCGACTAATTTAGTAATTTACTCATGTAGTTGACACTTCTTTAAAAACAGAAGTTAAAATGGAGGCAACTAAACACATTGACTCATTTTAAAAACAGGTAAAACTAGTTAACACATTTAAAAAAATAAAACATCGACTTATTTAAAAAAAGAAAAATCTAGGTTCTCAGAAAGCTAACTAAGAAACTTTTTTCAAATTCAAAATCAATGATAATGATTTATTTGTATTTGTAGTTTCACAAATCTAAGTGAATCATCGTACTTGATTTTAAATTCGGAGAAAATTTCTTGATTTCTTTTCTAGGATTACAGCACTCTTCTTTCAAAAAATAACACATTGATCGATTTACAAAATTATTTATAAATAAAAGTAGTCAATCTTTTTTATTGGAAAAGTCGTACGATTTTTCAAATAACTAATATCAGAAGGGAAAAAATATCTAATCGGAGAAAACAACAAGAGATTGAAAAGTCCATCTAAGACGTTGACATGTCATTAAACAACCGCAAAAGCGGGTCAAATCAGTTGTGCAAATGTTTTGGTTAATTCTTAGTAGATTTATGGATTTTTTTAAAATTATGTCTTAATAAATAATTACTAAAAAATCATAAAATTATGATCGAGATTCTTTTCTTTTAAATAAAAAATTTACTACGTTTTGTATTATTTCAACTTGTGTTCATATTTTTGTTTTTAATTTTCTAATTAGTATAGTTGATGCAAATTAATTTTAGAATTTTAACAAAAAACTAAACAAAAATTTAGTAAATTTATACCCCCAAACCTAATACTGCTTAGAATAAAAAAACATCAGTAGTTCTTTTCTTCTGCTTCTGCTTCTACTTCTGCTGTAGAATAATTGGACGAATTTATATTAGTTAGAACAGAATAGGAGATTTTGAGTCTTAACATCAATCCTTATTATTGTAAATAATAAATTTAAGCTAAATTTGACTTAAATAAATCAATAAGAAAGTGCAAAATATAATTACAAAAAGTAAAAATAGAAAAAACAAAAAAGTGAAACAGAGAGATTATTCAATGTTTGAGCATAGATTCTTGATAAACGAACTAAATGATTTAAACAGTTAATTGTAAAATTTTGATATGTAATTTTAATGGGTTTCGAAAATATGATCAAGCTCGATTAGTTTATGAGGCAAGACGATCTCAAACAAACATTAATCGAACCGATCTGAAGAACTTAATTTTTTAGTAGCTTGTTTAAGCTAGGTTTGAAAACATAACAAGCTTCATAAACATTGGTTATGCTTAGTTTGCTTATGCAAAATCCAATCTCAAACGAGATTTTAATGAGCGAACAAAAATTCAAACGCAAGAAACTTAATTGGTTCGTTTATCAATTCTACGAAGAAAAAAAAAACAGAACTCAAATTGAACACCCATTGAAAAAGAGAAAACGCTAAGGCTATGTTTGGAAGTCGGGGGAAAAAAGAGAATGAAAAAATATTTTTCCTCATTATATGTTTGATTTCTATTTGAGAAGAAAATAGAAAATTTCGTTAGCAAAGTGAAGAACAAAATTAATTTTCTGAAACACTTTTCGAGATTTCTCTCGTTTTAGTTGGCAGTTTTTTTTGTAAATTTTTTTTTTCAAAATTTGGAAAAAAAAAGTTTTTCTATAGTTTTTTTCCCCTTTCTCCACAAATGCCAAAAAAGGAAGAAAAATAACAAACATTTTCTAATATTTCTCTTATAATTGTTTTTCCCTCTTATCTCTTTCTTTCCCGGGGTTCCAAACGCGTCCTAAAACTGAACTAATCAACCGCATGTTGTTGTTCCAAATGACGTGCTTTTTCAACCTCATTTCATCTTCAATAAGAGTGTAATCGGTCTGATTCAGTAGAAAAATTCAAACCAAATTGATAATTTTGATTTTAAATTTTATAAATCAAAATCGAACTAGATTATATTAATTTGATTCGATTTGATTTTTCCGATTCTAGTTTAGTTTCAGTTCGATTAGTCAAACTATTTTCTTTTAAAAAACTAAGAGCCCATGTAAAATGGACCAAGTTCAAATTATTATTTTTTTCTAAAAAAATATAGTATCACATTCAAAATCCAAATTGAAAACTCAAATTTAAAGAATCATAATATAATTTAATTTAATCATCCAACCAAGTTTAGGAAAAACTAAGTGCATAAAATCCCACTTAAAATTATAAAAATATACTAAAGTTTAGTTTAGCCCATAATTTTTTTTTTCTTTTAGAATTTGATTTAGTATCGGCCGATTTGATCCGTTTGATTCGGTTAAAATCAAAAATCGAAATGAATTTTTAAAAAATTTCAAGTCAAATCAAATCAGAATAATTTAATTAAAAAATTAAATTAACTTACCAATTTTCGATTTGATTTTTGGTTTTGACTTACGCCCCTTCAATTTTTCCCACGTGTATTCGGCTCTCACGTCTCTGGAAGTCTGGATTATGCGGAGAGAGAGAGAGAGAGAGAGCGCGCTCTGAGGGAAGAAAACAGCGTGCAACGGTCGAACCATCTCATCATCATCAGTCATCATATCGGTTTTCTTTTTTCACGGGGGAAAAAAGCTTAATCCCAACTCTCTCTCTCTCTCTCTCTACACGTCTGTTAGGGGAAAACCAATGGATAAAGCTGTAAAAGAAAGGGGGAAAGACGGGTCGAACCGGAGCTGCCAAATGGTTTTCCTTTCTCTTCCCTTTTAAAGGAAACAACATGGCCGCCGATATCTGTCTCTTCATCAAGGTATTTTTGGTTTAATTTGTTCGTCTTGTCCTTTTTAACCTTCATAAATATGCTACCCATATCGTCCATTGAGCATATTTTTGCAATGTTATGGTAAGATATCGTTTCGTTTTCCTTTTAGCTGTTCTTTGTAACTATTTTTTGAGTACATTTGGGTGATTTCTGATCTGGGTTCAGCATAATCAAGCAATTTTCGCCTATACTAGTCAATGCGTTGAAATGTCAAGAAACCCATAATTTAATTTTACGCGTTCAATCGTATGAGCTTCTTTCTTTTCTTTAATCCAAATATTCGTGATTATTCTTCATTTTTGCAGCTTTATTATATTTCCATAGCTCAATCACATGGGATTGTCTTTTCAGTACTCCTCTGTTGACAATTTAGGTCATCTAGGTCATTCGTTATAGCTCTCTTGCCTCTTCATAAAATATAGTAGCCTTTGCTAAATGTGCAGGCCTTTCTTTTTTTTATCTAAAGAAGTTGGAGATTTTTATAGGAAAGACTCATAACGTCTGCTAACGTTGAGTTGCCTTGAACATCTCGGTTCCGTTTAGTTCCTAATCAATTGGGGTAATGTGTATAGCAGATATCTCCGTAGGATCAGGCTCAACGTATGCCTTGGTGTATCACAAAACGTACAAACCCTGCACAGTATCTTTATTTCTGGTTTGACCTCTTGGAAACCAGCTTCCCTCTTTCGGAGCCTGCATCCGGGCAAGCTTGTGCACCAGTCCATGTGTTTGCGGCAATATTGATGCACGTCCCCAGTGATAGTACTAGACCAACAGGGCATTAAGTACAGTGCAAACGACTTCTTCGAACCCTCCTCCTGACCACCCACCCATGTTGTAGAATCATTATCATTTTTAACATATCCCTTGACATGTGCTGAAGGTGCAAAAGCGGGAAAAACACGTGGAAATATTAGCAAATAGGTAATGAATTTAAGGGTAAGACTTCCCTTCTCTGGTAGCATATTTATCAGAATCTTAGGATTCATGATTCGATTTGCAATTCGAAGATTAGTACTTAAGGTTGTTGAGAAAGGTACCCTGAACCTTCATTTCTTTATACGAATACCTGCAGTTTTTTTTATGTATCTATTAATTGCAAGAATACCTGCATCTTTTGATTTTGCGGATAAATGTCTTAAATTCTGTAATTTTCAGGATATCCTCAGTGTAAAGGGTCCAAAGAAATCCCCGTTGGTGTTGAGAATGATCGTCTTGACATTTGCAATGTTATGTGCTCTTTATATCTGTGCAATCTGTCTAAAGCAAATTAGCACCCGCATAGATGTTGGACACCTTAATGTGCAAGTGATCCAAAGGCCGTGTGAAGAATCTAATATAGAACCATGGGAAAAACTTTATGTGCACTATCCACAACCCAAAACTTTCAGCAGGTAAGACATTACATATTCTAGCTCTGAGTTTCATTTGGATATACTAATATCTGATGATGTGTGTAATTAGGGCCGAGTGTAGATGCAACCCAGTGAGATATTTTGCCATACTGTCTACGCAGAGATCAGGGAGTGGATGGTTTGAGACATTACTAAATAGCCATTCAAACATAAGTTCCAATGGAGAAATTTTCTCGGTTAAAGTCCGGAGGAGTAATATCTCTACAATTTTTGAGACTTTGGATGACATCTACAATCTGGATTGGTTGACAAGTGCTTCTAAGAACGAATGTACAGCTGCAGTTGGCTTGAAGTGGATGCTTAATCAGGTATTTAGTAATCAAAGTTTTTCGTGTCTTGAAAAATTTAGGTCAGCAATCTTGTTGTATCAGAGAACATGACAGCATGAATTTAGTAAGTTAACAGTATTACGTCTTCTACTTCTCTTTCTTCGGTGGTTCATCAATTCTTGCCAAGAGTCAAGACAAAGACTGAACTTGATAAAAAGGCTACCTAGTGCACGAGGTCCTCCTCACTACTGCAGGGTCTGAAGAGGGGTTGAATGTTCGCATTCTTAACCAGCTAGTAAAGAAGATATTTCTGCGACTTGAACCTTTGACCACAGGGCAACCTTGCCATTTTGGTTCGGGCCGCCCTTCAAAAAACACTGAACTTGATGATTGTATGATGATTTAATTTCACAATTTTAACGAATATGCCATGATAATTTGGCAACATCCTAGATTAAAGTATCATTGTTTTTTGCCCTCAAACTCGGCTTGGATTTGAAGACTGAATTTATTTTGACAAATTGTTTATGCCAGCCAATCATTCTAGTGACAGTTTAAAGCGTCAAAACATTTGAATTGGTTGACAGATGAACTAGATGTCTTTACCCCACACTTTAAGTTGGATAAGTATAGCTGAAACTAGCTAGACTGCCCCTGCCCCCATCTACCTAATAATTCCACTTCTGTTGTGTTGAAGTTTATGCTGCAAGCAGACTTCAGTGAAGACTATTCTTTTGTGTTCATGTTTACTCATCTACTTAATCCCTCCTGTTGTGTTGGTGTTTATGCTGCAAGCAGACTTCAAGTGAAGACCCTTCTTTTGGATTCATACCAAGTTGATTTTTTTTTTTTTTCGGGTAATGACCTAGACTTAGGGCCTCACATCTCGTTTTTCCACTACCAGATGCATGCACAGGGAGCAAAAATAGCAACATATTGCACATAATTAGCAATGATAATTAGTAGTCTTATCAGGTTCTTGTCCTTTGGGAAGGTTCTATAGTTTACTCATGGTGAGTAATATTGTACCGTTCAGCCGTTGCCTTGTACTATTACTTGGCAATGGGAGGTATATCTTGACTCTAGGTCGAAACTACCCTTTGAGAATGAGGTCCATGGTTTTCTATCTAATGTACAGCTTAAGTATGATTTGGAACCCTTTTTGGCAATACAGCATGACAGACTAGCACATTACTTACCTATATGCTGTTAAATTGAGTGTACGAACTTGGAATTCAGTCCTTTATGTTAACTACCATTGTATCATGCGTGTGTTTTTGGACGGTAGATTTTATGTTACCTTTTTTCATCTTTATGCAGGGTTTAATGCAGCATCATGAAGACATTGTAGAATACTTCAATAGGAAAGGTGTTTCTGTGATTTTTCTCTTCAGAAGAAATCTTCTTCGCAGAATGATATCAATACTTGCGAACTCTTATGATCAAAATGCTAGGCTGCTGAATGGAACACATAAATCTCATGTGCATTCACCCCGTGAGGTCTCTCTCTCTCTCTCTGTGAACAAGTGGTTCTCTTTGTCTTCATATCATGAACTAGTGAATATGTTTCAGGCAGAAATACTCGCAAGGTACAAACCTACTGTCAACACAACATTGCTTATCCCGAATCTGAGACAAGTAGAGGAGATGAGCACCAAAGCTTTGGAATACTTCAACAGCACTCGACATATTATCCTTTACTATGAGGACATAATAAAAAATCGCACAGTAAGGAGACTTTTCCATGCTATTCACCAAAACTGATCATTGTAATCGTCGTTAAGAGAGAAAGAAAGCAAAAGCATTGCATTTCCTTTTGTGCTTCCACTCAAAAGTTTACTGTTTTTCCATTTATGTTGCAGAAACTGCTAGACGTCCAAGATTTTCTAAGGGTTCCTCCGATGGATCTAAAGAGTCGACAAGTGAAGATACACAAAGGTTCCTTGTCTCAACAGGTGGAGAACTGGGATGATATTAAGAAGGCACTTAACGGAACTCCATATGAAAACTTCCTCCATTCAGATTACAAGATGTAGACTCTAGACCACTGTAAATACAGCATTATATGGTTTATTCTTTTAGGAGCTGTATATCCAGGTTGCTGAAATTTTGGCCATAGCATTTACCCTTTGTAGGGTTTTACCAATTTCTCCGTATCCCTGTTTGTTTTCAGATTAAGATCCCATTTTGATATCGTTCTCCTTTTTCGTTTGGTGAGATGGGGGCGAAAAAAGAAAGAGAGGGATGATGTTTCTGTCGCTTTTGGCATAGTGCTTCCAAGCTTTGCCGCCATCCCAGTGAAGAAAGGCAGAGGATTTTCCTGGCTATCTTTGTTTTTGTAGTATTTTTTTGTTTACCCTAATTTTTTTTTTTCGTATTTCATTTTGAAGAAACGTAGCAGATAAGTTTTGGATAGCCATTGTCAAAAGAAATTGTAAAGTTCTGATCTGTAAGCCAGGGATGGTTGTTGCATAAACTTTCATTCTGATTATAAGATAAGATTGAGAAACCACAATGCCATATTTTGATTTGCAGTGGCCCACCTGCTATGTACAGTGCATAGTAAGGTGTGTGGGTTGCGCGTCAAAACAATGATACGCAATCCCTTGAGCATAAATTAATAGTAACAAATTCAATTCAAAGGAAATAAAGACGGTCCTCCAATTACTCTTTTTCCCTTGCTTGATTTTCTGCAAATTCTTTTACCAATACGAATTAAAATCTTTTTGTTTCTTGGGTTAGTCAAGTATGCGTAAATTAATTAGTATTAATGTTACTGTTTCTCTTGTACTTTTTTTTTCTCAATTTCTGAAAAATTTGCATCAGTTTTTTGGATCAATCACATCATTCTTGACAAAAGGAATTTAGAAAATAAAAAAATTAAGCAAAAGTCTCAAAAAAAATTTATAAATTTTAGTGTCTTTAGCACCATTTTATCTGGACTTTTTTTTTTTAATAATTCTGGTCATGTTTTATACTTGTTTTTGTTATTTTTCTCATGAAGATAATTGAAAAAACGTAAAAAAATTGACAAAAAACTAAGACAAACATTACGAAATATCAAACATTACAGATTATCTTTAATAACAAATAACTCAGTCCAAACTCATTAAGATTGAGACAGAGGACCCTCTCTTCAAGAAAGCCAAACTTAATTACTATCCATTTGAAAGACTTGGAGGCCAACCGGGCTTGTTAAATTATTTTGGTGCATAAAATATTATCCGAATAATTAATTAATATTTCGTGTGTTAAAAACTACGTCGTTTTGAATGCACAACAATACTTTTTGTAGCTGGCTCTCCATTCCCAGTTTGAGGGGGCCATAAACAAATCTTGAAACAAACGTTAAGCTCTTAGGTGTGTTCGTTTTGAGTGTTCCTAAAACAATTTTTAGAAACAAAATTCTGAGATGTTGTTTAGTATAAGTGTTTCAGAAACTTGTCTGGGAAAAAAGTGTTACAGAAACACTTTTTATAGAGAAATAAAGTTGTTTGGGAAAAAAATAAAAATATTTGAGAAACTTGTTCCAGAAACTTGTTTGGAAAAAAATCTCCCAAAAACATAACAATCTGTACAATTGATTTTCACAGCTGGACATTTCCCAATAATTCCTTGTTCCATGTCCTACTCAAATCAAACACTAATCACGGACCAAAGTATAATCTCATCTATTATTCTGAAACCTATATATCCTCTTTGTCTCTATCCATAATCTCGTCTTTTTCGTATTAATAAATTATTTAGGAATTAAAGAAGGGGCCTAAGCATGATTGATGTTGAAAACTTGAGTGGCAAAATAAATGAGAATTCATCTTTTTTTTTTTTTTATAGGTGATAAGGCCTGGATCAAGAAAAGGGATGACGAGTTTCCTCTCCTAATGAAAGAGTCCAACGTCTGCATTATTATATACTCCCTCCGTCCCGATTTGTTTGTCCACTTTTTAACTTTTAGATGTCCCAAATTGTTTGTCTAATTTTGAAGTTGACTTGTCAAAATTTCTCTAATGCCCTTCCTTTTTAAAAAAATCATGCTTTGAAAAACGTAAACTCTCATTTAATGTTAAAAAAGTTAAGGGTATTCTTGGAAAGTAAAATTTTTTAAGAGTAATGATTGTGTTTTCTAAATAAGTTGGAATTTCGAGAATGGACAAACAAATTGGGACGGAGGGAGTACAACGTGTAGGACTGTCCTATTTTTTTAGTCGGTGATTCAATCTATCGAAACGAAAAAATATGATCCATCCTTTTCATTGCTTCGGTAATGTGAACCGTCTATTAAAAAAAGGAAGGCCTACGCATGACAGATACCGTACGCTTGACTTGGGAAAAAAAAGCAAGACCATATCTCATATGAAATAAGTCTCGTATGCCAAAAGACAAAGAGGAGTGGTGCAATTAAATTAAATACATTGAATAAGAGATCAAAATTCAAATAGATCAAAATTGATGTATAACAAGATGTGTTAGGGCAACTCCAATGGTGCCATTGCCATTTTTTGGCCAGGAATAGTACTTTTTGCCAAAAAATGGTAATGCTGAGTTCGGTGGTTCAGAAAAATGGCAAGGGCCATTTTTTCAAACAATTACCATTCTATCCTTTTTCATAACTAACTTTAACCAACTACATGTCTCAGTCAAATTTAAATATTTGTAAGAAGATTCGTATATTATTTTTATTTTTTCATGTAACGGTAGTAGGTAAGTTTAGTTGTTCCTTTTATATTTTGTTCCTGGGGTCTGTTTTTCGGTAATCTGATGGTGTTGGTGTTCGTTCATTTTTTATTTTGTTGCTGATGGAAGGAAGCAGTTGGGATAAATTTTGCCGGGAAGGAGTTGGTTTGGGTGACTTGGCAGATTTGGCAAGGGCCATTTCTGCGGCTATTTTTGCCCAGAAATGGCTAGAAAAATGGCAACAGCCAATTTTTGGCCCTTGCCATTTCAACCATTGGACTCTGGTTTTTGCAATTTTTATAAAAAAATGGCAATGACAAGGGCCATTTTCAGACCATTGGAGTTGCCCTTAGTAGCATTACTCTTAATAAATATAACCCATTTTCTACGCCTCCCGTACTCTACAAATTTGATTAAAAAAAAAAAAAGAATTTCCAGTTGGTAAAGCAGTCTCCAACTATAAATAGCAAAGCAAGTCTCTGTGGATTCCCAACGACCTCTGGTCACTCGTCAACAATGGAGAAGAACCATGAATTCTTCTCTCCAACTCTGAACTACTTCTCCCTTTCCACCACGGTGATGATGATTATGCTACATGGCACTATCCATGCCCATCCAATGGACCAAGCGGGTCGACTCAGGGCCTTGTGGGATAACGCTAAAATCCCATCTCAGGGACCTGAGGTTGAGTGGTCAATTAGCTTCAGTGGCGATGAATTACTGCATCTTGATCATGGAGGAAAGATGGAGGATGATCTAATTCATGGTGGGCTTCCTGGCCAGCCATCTGGTTCAAATTTCAAGCAGTATGCAGGGTATATTAATGTTGATGAATCCAAAGGCCGAAGTCTTTTCTATTATTTTGCTGAGGCTTCCAAAAATGCTTCTTCCAAGCCACTTGTTCTTTGGCTAAATGGAGGTTCTTTCACTCTCTCTCTCTCTCTCCCCCTCCAAAAAGTTCTCGGGTAGTACTGTCCATTAATTTATGACTGTTGCATTCCAGGGCCAGGTTGTTCATCACTTGGGGTGGGTGCCATGGTAGAGATTGGACCTTTTGGTGTAAACCCAGATGGTAAAACGCTTTATACAAGAAAGAATGCATGGAACAAAGGTGGGTAAATTGCTACTATAATCCTCTCTACGAATCTGCTCCAAATGGAATCATCTATTTGCTAAGAAACCATTAAAACAAAGAAAAATGAGTGCAGAAAATCAAAATTTTCTCATGTTTCCAGATATGGACTGTTGCATCTTGTATGTGTTTGTTTCAACATAACTTATTTTTCCTGGAAAATATTGTCCTTGATCTTTAGGAGTTTGGTTGTGGATGATAGGTCAGGTAAAGTGTTCTTTGAAAGTTGTTTTTGCTCTGTCATGTGGAATATGACATGATCCAGTTTCCTCATGTCTTTCCTTGACCTATGGCTGATAACTCCACGAAGAAAGAGAGTGCTGATTTTCTTGTCTGTTAGCTGTTTGATAAATTACTCTAGCTAAACAAACCTTCATTTCTTAACTACCAGTTGAAGCATTTTTAGCCATGTTAGAGGTCTTTTGGAAGATATTTTTTCCCCAAGTTGGATCAGAAGAACAGTACAAATTGATTAAAGCATTTCTTGTACATGTGACATACTTAATGTTAAAACACACACGGCCTAAATTTTCACTTGGCAGTTGACATTCTTGGTTGCTGATGCTCTGCTAGTTTCAATTGCAGTTGCGAATGTGTTGTTTGTGGAGTCCCCAGCTGGGGTTGGATTCTCCTACTCAAATACTACATCCGATTACAACTTGTCCGGGGATGAAAGGACAGGTAATTTAGTTATTGCACAGATTGGGATCCTTTAACCGGAAAAATCTATCTTCTTAACCTGAGGGACTTCCAACTGCACGATGGTGACTTTTGATTCGTGCATTTTGAGATTCTCACCTCATAGTGTGGTTGTGAGGAGGGCAGGGAACCTTGGGAACAGAAGATTTTTAGACACATTGTAGACACAAACACAGCCCCCACAATCCTACTGCAGACACATTCACATTGTGACACTCTTGCTATATTATTTTTCCAGCTCAGGATGCATACAACTTCCTGTTAAATTGGTTCAGCAGATACCCGCATTACAAGGATCGGGACTTCTATATTACAGGAGAAAGTTATGCAGGTACCCTTTTTTTTTCTGTCCCCGGAAGTTCTTTCTCTAGCATAGCCTAAGGGAATGTGAGTGGGGATGTGGGGGGTTTGAACCTAGCTACATGACCTGGAGCACTACACAGCTATCATAAACACATGAAAAATTACATGCAACTATTGGCATAATATTGAATATATTTTGAACTGACGGAATATGGACGGTAGAAATCCAAGGATATCTACATGAGTCATTCCATGATCCATGCATTTGAGATTGCCATTGCCAAAACCTGCTTGTTCAAGAGCTCTCATACTGTCCTCGTTCTCTGTCCAAACTTCTAACCTTCTGAAACCCTTAATCATTAAGGTCCCCCTTCCTTTCAGTATAACTGTGTTTGTGGTGGCCGCCCAGGCTAAATGTTGTTGGTTGTCCAGCCACTTAATGAGATAAATTATTTTTGTTAAAGACTGGTTCCTTCGCAGGATTCTATATCCCAGAACTGACAGATACCATTATCAAAGGCAACAAAGAAGCATTACCTACCTCAGTGATCCACCTGAAAGGGATAATGGTACAAAAAGCCTTACCCTCTCTCTCTGTCGTAGAGAAAATCGTGATATTATGGTTTAAAAAATGAGTGAAACAAAACGCGAACTTAACAATTTTCTTGTGATAAGGGATGCAGATAGGAAATGGGATAATAAACCTTGAAACGGATCAAAGAGGAAGATATGATTTCATTTGGAGCCACGCATTGATCTCGGATGAAACTCATCAGGGACTTATGGAGCATTGCCTTACTTCCAACGGCCCAAAATGCAGTCAAATTAGAGGCAGAATCTTTGATGAATTGGGGGACATAGACTTATACAACATCTACGGCTACCAGTGTTTGAATTCCTCTCAATCTAGGAAACAGCACAAGTGCCTCGGAGGTTATGATCCCTGTGAAGAAAATTATATTCACACTTATCTTAATCTTCCTCAAGTACAGGAAGCTTTACATGCCAACAGAACAAAACTGCCCTATACATGGGAGGCTTGCAGGTTTAGAATCTACAATGCCTATTATTTCCCCTAGTATTTATGTTCAAATCATTGTGTCAATTGAAACAATTTCAAGAATGCATGACTATTTGAAGTTGATTACACACACACACACTCTCTCTCTCTGGCAGTGTTGTGCTAACTACTTGGAAGGATGGCCCATCAACCATGTTTCCCATATATAGAAGGCTCATTGCCTCTGGTGGTCTTCGGATACTTCTTTATAGGTAATTCAGCTCTTCTTGTCAACATTCCCATAATAATTCCAAGCTAAAGACCAACAATTACGAATAGTAGTATAACATTTCGAAGATAACCAATAGAACCATATGAACAACGAAGATCGTATGGTTATTTAATGGCGAACAGACCTGGTTTATTTTTTTTGGATCGAATAATATCTTCCCCACACAAATTGCACTTTCTTCTTCCAGTTTCCTTTGGTTTCTAACTCTCCGTCTTGTGAACATGTCATGGATAGTGGCGACGTAGATGCAGTGGTTCCAGTTTCTAGCACTCGATACTCCATCGATGCCTTAAATCTTAAAGTGATTAAACCTTGGCATCCTTGGCTAGATGCTATTGGAGAAGTATGCAATATGGCTCTTAACTATCTCTTTGCATTTTTGTCAATTTCTGGAAAAAAATTCTGATAATTACATCCATTTTTAGACTTGTGAATCTGCTGGTGTGGCTTATTTTTGTAGGTGGCAGGATATAAAGTCGTTTACGACGGATTAACATTCGCAACAGTTCGAGGAGCTGGTCATCAGGTTCCACAGTTCAAACCACAGAGAGCTCTAGCCCTATTTAAGATGTTTCTAGCAGGAAAATAGTACTTTGAAACCTCTAAATAAAGTGGGAAGGCGTGCATGCCAATTATTGTTGTATCAACCATAGTGGTACTTCTATTTCTGTAATGAGAAGATAGATTGCTTGCAATCAAAAGTATAAAAAGGTCACTCCATTTTTCTAGCAGATATATCACTACAGAAGACAAAGTTCAATACTTCAATTCCATGAAATAGGCATTCGATATATATGGAGTCAGCGGTGGAGATGAGGTGGAAGAGACTGTTGCCTAACAAGCATGGATTGTTGAAATTGATTTTGTTTATCATCTGGTGAACATTACCCTTAGTTTCATTAGTTGAGAGGGAGTGAGTTCATCTCATCCTCATCAAAAAGTGGATCGTACATGTGGGACGTACACCCTCTCAACTAATGAGAATAATGGCAATGTTTACCATCTGTAAATGAGAACGAACAAAAATATTACACTCTTGTTTGTTGGGCTTCAACTTCAACTGGACCGATCATGACATCTTCAAGGGCCGATATGATATTCGGATTTCAAAAATGTAAATAAACTCCAGATATGACAATCCGGATTTTCATATTTGGGATGATAATTTTATCGGAAAATTGGTGAAAAAAACAAAAGCAAGGTGAATTGGCCCATTAAATTTGAGCTAATTTGATTTTTGAGTTAGGGTTATTTGTTTTAAAAAGAGTAAATTACCTTTATATCCCTTCGACTTTATGTTCAATTTCGATTTGGTCCTTCTTGTTTTAATTTGAACACTAAACCCCCCAGACTTTGACATTTGGTTCAATCTCGTCCATCCGTCTGGTTCCGTCTATATTTTTAACGGAAATGATCCATGTGCAGTGCACATGACCTCATTAGAAGGGTATTTATGGTATTTTCCACCCTTCTATGCTCCTCTCTCTCTCACTCCCTTTCCTCTCTCTCTCACACACACACAAACACACACACAGAGTATTAACGGGACTTCTTCCATGTCCTTTCTCAACTCTGGAATTTCAGATCGGTTGTGAGGAATTTAACTTTTCAGTTTTCTCGAACCCATATCAACTCTTACCACCCTTTACCTAAACCTGGTTTTACCGGAAACCCTAGTTTTCCTAATACCGCTTATGATCCAATCCTAGAAGCTGATTTCAGTCGCCTCAATCTGTCAACTCCCTCTCGTAGCTCTCACGGCCTGGGTTTGTACTTGCAGCACAGAAGTTCATTCAAAAAAATCAGAAAACTTGAATTTTACTAGATGAAGTTCAGGGTAAAGCTTGCAGTATCACCCCAAGACACCTTGATTAGAACAATTACGAAGCTTGAACACCAAATTACAGAGGAATAGGATGTCTCTGCTGCAAATGGGTTGGATACAGTTTGACCAAATCCTCATCCCAATTCAGAAGCATCATTTTCAACTTGCCACAAACTCAACTGAAAAGAAACCACCGCGGTTTCTGTCACCATAAATATGGAGCAAACATGTCCATTGAAACCTAGTTTCGCAAACAACCCACCACCTTGATGGATTATCCGAAAGCCAACTTTAACTTCTCCCAAATTAATTGTAAACACATCCTTTTCTCCCCCTTCTCCATCAACACCCAAACTTTAACACGTGAAAACTAAAACCCCAAGGGAGGAAATTGCAATGAAACAAAGTGGGAAAAAGCATATTCTAATATAGGTCATGAAAATGCACAAACCCAAAGTCTTCCCCCAAAGCACTCGCTGAAACCTAAAACCCTAACCCTACATTACTACCGATTTCTCATCTTCGCACACAAATGATAAACCAACATACATATATACCGACAATAAATCAAATACACTCCAATTCAGTTTCAGCGCGAATCGTCTTCTCTCCGGCCTGACGAAGGTGGGGGTGCACCGGACAAGGAAGCGAGCATTCAGATGTCCCTGAGCTATTGGGCATAGAAGGGTGGAAAATACCATAAATACCCTTCTAATGAGGTCATGTGCACTGCACATGGATCATTTCCGTTAAAAATATAGACGGAACCAGACGGATGGACGAGATTGAACCAAATGTCAAAGTCTGGGGGGTTTAGTGTTCAAATTAAAACACGAAGGACCAAATCGAAATTGAACATAAAGTCGAAGGGATATAAAGGTAATTTACTCTTTTAAAAATAATAATAGGTTAGGCTATTTATTTTAAAAGTGATAATATATTAGGTCTTTTAATGGACGAAATTGCCTTTATCTTAATTACGATAATATTATTATCAATTACAAAAATACTATTCATCTACCATATCTTTTTTTATTAATAAAATACTCAAACAAACTATTTATAAATATTAACTTTTTTAAAAAAAAGCAATTTGTACTATATCTACTATATACCTTCTAAAATTTAACTGAATCCTAAAGGGTTGTTCGAGTAGTAGAGCAAGTAAGCTGTAAACTCAGACATCCTGCAGTCAAAACTCGATAACTTAATACTTTGAGCCACTTAGGGGTTTGCTTGGTTGTTTTCACCTAGGACCTCGAGAACTAATCTGGAATTTAGGTGAGAACTCTCCCAAATTTTACCCTAATTTAATCGCATGCAGATTAGATCAAAGTTATCAATCTCGTACTGGCGAGCGTACCGATTTTGTTATTGGTACGGTACGTACTAGTACCGTTGCGTACTGGTGTACCGTTTCGGATTTATCACTAAAATTAATATACATATTTTAAATAATATATTTTAACAAAAAATATACTAAACATAAAAATAAAACATCACAATTTAAAATAAATCACCAAATATATATAAAAAAAAAGAAGATGATTTTAGCCTCAAATTATATCTAATTATCTTTAAAAAATATTAATTAATTTTTTAATTTTTTTAAATACAAACCCGTATGGTATGGTATTGGTCGGTATTGTCCAGAACAACCCCGAATATACTAGAACAGCCCTGAACAATCGCCGAAACGGTACTCCGGTGGTCCGATATAGTTACGAGTGCGATACGGAATGTACCAGCCGGTGCGGGACGAGATTTACAACTTTGGATTGGATATCTCGGTGCTAAAAAAATTAACTGCTACAAAAGGGCCATAACATCCATATACTCTGGTGAACAATTTTTACCCCTACAAAACTTCCTCGATATTGCAGCTTATAAATTTGGTGATACTATAACTCCAAATCAAATTATGGCAATAGGCATCATTCACCTACTCTTTTTTAAATTCAAAAATATAGTAAAAGTTGAAGTGTACGCAAGGAAACAAACAGATAATTGACATTACTCCTATTATGGATATTCTGCCTTAAGTACACATTTAGAACCTCACCTATAATATATACCATATGGATTGAGGAATTTATTGTGCGTTGTGCACAGTTAAATGTGTTGCGCATCAATATAACAGTATTTGACCTTTCAAAACTTGTTCAAAAACTGCTCGAGTAATGACCCAATCGATATGCATTTTTGGAGATGTCAAAACAACGTCGTTTTAAAATAAGATGTCATGAAAAAGGGTGTTTGAAAATAAATATATTGTAAATCATTTAACGCATGTATTTTTATAGCCCCCTTTGGTCTATGATTTTTATTTATTTTTTATTTTTGTCTTTATTCATTTTTTTTGCATTTGTTGTTTAAACCTCAATGTTTTATAGTTTATTAATCCGTCTTGATGAAATGAATCTAACGAATATAAAATTATATCCAAAAGTTAAAAAAAGGTCACTAAAAACGACGAATAAGTAAAAAAAACTCCGTTTTTTATTTATTTTTGTCTTTTTTGAATTTTTTTCAAATTTGGCCGATGATCGATAATTTTTCTGAAAGCTCTTCTCGAGATGAACCAATAAATCAAAAAAAGTTGATAAAAACAAAAAATTACAAAAAAATTTCAAATAAGAACGAAAAAAATTTCAATAAATACCACAGTCCAAATGGACCCTATATATCGCCTGTGAAATTTAAATTTCAAACAAATTTATATACGATCAACTTTTGTCAATATTGCTTTTGGTACAGTGGTTTCAGAGGACTTTACTGTCGTGATTTAGTGTATAGAAATATTAAATGCACATAGAATTCTAATTATTTTATGAGCTACACGTGAATCTAATGAACGTATGTGTGCAATTTAAAACCTAAAATCCAATTATATATGTGTGTGTGTCTGAATGTGTGCAATTTAAAAACAGTTCCCCATTTTAAAGGAACGTAAGAGACAGAATAATACTGTTGGCACTCCGACAGTCAGATTTAAAAGGCGGCTCTGCTCACATACCAAATTTGATCATCTCATCTCTCTCTCTCTCTCTCTCTCTATATATATATATATATACATATATATATAAATCCTCTACTGCCTGAGTATTCGTACACGACAACCAACTGCACTGCATATGGAAATGGAGGTGGTGATATCATCCCCGGCAGTCGATTTCAACTTCGACACCGCGTCCACTTCTCCTTGCGTAATAAGCTCTCCTTCAAGCCCTAACCGTTTTGGCAACTGCTTCTTCAGCGCCCCCACCCGCACCACCTCCCTCCGCCACTTCAACACCTCTCCCGGGGACTCTCTGTCGACAATTTCCTTCGGCTGGGAATTGAAGCCCCGGACTCCCAAGAGAGAAGATAATTCCAGCAGCCACGACGGCGACGACGATGACGACGGCTATTACGAATTCGAATTCGATTTCAGCGGACAATTAGAGAGAACCACGCTCACTGCCGCCGATGAGCTCTTCGACGGCGGAAAACTCAAACCTTCAAAGCCGCCGCCGCCGCCAAATGGAGTTAATGATTCACCGAAACCGCCGATTAACACGAAGGATGGGAGAGAAACTCCGTCTCCACGGAATATGAAGAGCGATTTCGATCAGTTCGCAGCAAAAATCGAAGAGAGTCATAATTCTCAAGAAAAACTAGACAAAGATAAGGAAAAGCGAGAAAGAGGAAGAGGAAGAGAGAGGCCGTACAATTCATCGGTGTCGAGTCGAAAACAGAGAGGAACCAGATCTCAGTCTCCTCCTCTTAGAGTCTGTGAAATCTTCTGCGAAAGCCATCGAAAATTTTCAGATTCTTCGCCACCGAGTAAAGCGAAAGAATCCTCGTCTAAGAAATGGAGGCTGAAAGATATGTGGGTGTTTGGGAGTGCGTCGGAGGGGAGCAATAAGGAGGAATTGAAGAAATACTCGCTATTGAAGAAGAGCGGTACTGGTGAGGACGCGAAGGAGTCCAGCTTTAGGTCGACGGAGAGTGGTGGTGGAGGAGCATCAGTGAGGAGGAGAGGGGTGGCGGTTTCGGCTCACGAGCGGCATTACGCGGCGAAGAAGGCGGCGGCGGATGAGATGAGGAGGAAGACTCTGTTGCCTTACAAATATGGGTTGATGGGTTGCTTTGGCTTCAACTTCAACCCGGCCGTTCATGACATCTCCAAGGGCCTTGGTTCTCTGACACGTGGATAATTGCATTGTCTTTTTCCAAAGTCTACAAAGACAATCTTTCATGCACATTGGTTTCTACTAGAGTTTTTCCGTAGACCACATGTTGCGTCCATTTGGCGTAACTAGATTATGGGATTATTGGATTGTTGAATTATGTTGGGTGCCAGACGGAATAATCTAGCTCAAAGTGTTTGGACTAAATTATTTTTTATATGTTGGTTATGTTGTGTTTGGAGCTAGATTAATCCAGATTATTTGGATAAATAATATAGCCCAAATGGGCTAGATTAAAACCCCAAATAATCTAGATAATCCGGATAATCTAGTTTGGCCAAATCAGCCCGTAGTGTTAGGATTGAAAGTAAAACCAAAAAACCAAACCGATTGAAAAAATGACCTTCCAGTTCAGTTCGATTCGTTTCAGTTCGGTTCGGTTCAGTTTTTGGTAGATTTACAATTTGATTCGGTCGGTCTCGGTCCAAGAAAGATTTTTCGAAATATATTCCGGTAGGACTCAATTTTCTGAAATTTCGACTAGACTGAACCGAACGAACTTGGACCGAATCGAAAGTTATGATGCGTTTAGTTTTTGTGATTTTTTATTATGTGATTTTTACTATTTTTGTGGGAAAATAGATGACTTTTTTCTCTTAAAATGTGTCCATTTGATATTTGAAGAAAAAAATTCGAATGAAGGTCCATTTGGTAATATATTTTTTATATTAGTAGTAGATTTGGACCGAATGGACTCATAATTAATTTTTAACATTTTCCATTTGGGACGGGCAGAAATTCCTGAAATAATTTAACTCATCCCGAACGGAACGGAACCGAAAATAAATCAGTCGGGGTTGGTTTGGAAAAAAAATGGACCAAACCAAATCAATCTGTGAAAATATTAGAACGAACCGACCGACACCGAACCGATTTCATCCCTATGTAGTGTGGACAAAATAATATAATTGTGTTTGATTTGTTCTTGAAATTATATTTTAATTTTATATATTTTAATAATAATTCACATAATAAGCTAAAACGATATAATTTTGTGGAACAAAACAAATAAAATTATGTCATTTTATTTGCACTATATGTGCACTATAAAAAACTCCATTAAAGTCTCTCTGAATTCTATAATGTGATGTGAAGGACAATTAGATTACAAAATATCCGTGTATGTGCATAAAAATTGCGTACTTTCTCTTTCTTTTTCGAACTTAAAAATATTTTGATGAGGCTAAATTGCACTTACCTCCTTTAAATTATCTAACAAATTTATTGGCATCTCTTACTTTTGTCTCTTTAAATTATTATATAGTTACTTTTTCTATCTTTAAAATTATTGAATTTTAAGTTTGAATTATTTTTGGGCAAAACGAATTATGACATAATTCTTATCACGTTCAAATGAGACTATGTTGAATTTCTTTAAAAAAATTAAAATCAAAACTTGGATAATTTTTTTGAGATTTATTCAAATTTTGATTCCAGAAAGACTCCTAAACTCTAAATAGTCTATTTCAGTAGTAAGATTTATAGTGTATTTCATTTTGCTAAAAGAAAATTTCGAACTTGAAGTTTAACTAATTTTCAAAAGCAGGAGAAGAGAAAACTTTTTCAAATAAAGGGAGTATCAATAAACTAATCAACGAGCTCAAGAGAGTTTCTTGATTATATTATGTTCATGGAATACATTGTTCTGGCTTTAATTGGAATTTTCATTAGGGGCCAATGAAATTAGTCCCCCAAAATTTACTCGTGTGCATAAGCTGGCTCAGACACTGAATTATCAAAAAAAGAAAAAAAGATTACACATTAAAGGAAAGAAGACATTGATATTTATTTTTTATGACCGGACCAATTTACATCTTAACTAATCTTTGAAAGACCCAATCCTACCTTCTACCGACTCTAATTACTCAATATCGGGACGAGAAGACGACATTGACAATTAGCTTAAGTGTATGATAATTATAAATGTTTAAACTATAACTAAAAAGTGCAAAGTGAAATATCTATATTACTATAAAAAGAACATTCATTTCACAAATTTTGAGACTGACTCACACTTTTTCTTTTTAAAAAATCTCATTACAAAACTTGCTTCAACCCCAATAATTAGAGGGTCATTTACGTAAAATTATAGCACACAAAAAAATGGCAAAAATAAAAACTGGTAAAAAAAACAGCTCAAAAAAATGTTCTATTTTTTATAGGCTTAACAACCTATTCTCGTTGATGTTCAACGATTTGCCCTCCTCTTCAATGAAGAGGATTCATGAATTTTCTCTCTCGCTCTTAAAAATTTTCATGAAGAACTATACAAAAGCATTACCATTATAAAAATATAAAAGAATAATTGCTCCAAAATAAATAATCGTTTTAATCATTCAAATTTAAACATTGTCCTTATTGTATATTTAACTATAAACATACTAATTAAGTTTCTTCATCCAAGCATTCTAACTAAGAGGCTATGGATTACGTATCCCAATTGGAGAAACCTAAGCCAACACTGTCCTTAGTTGATCAGTGAGCTCGAAACAGTTGGACATGTCGGAAGATCATTCATCCCGATCTAAAGCAATTTTATCCACAAAGATCGAATCCTTAACTCATCTTACTACAATGGCCAGCCATGACATCTCACGATCCTACGATGTCTGAAAGGAATGACAAGAAGCCTTCTTTTTCTACTCCTGGAGACATAAATGAGGCTAACCACTCGGCCTAAAAAAGGACTGAAGAAAATAAACATACCCTACTCGTTTTGGTGTGACAAAACAAAATCCCTCCATTTGAAATCTCATATCTTTCTCGTTATAAATCGAATCGAGACTAATTTTGTATTGATAAAAAAAAAGAATCTTTACTTTTCTGACTCTCTCGTCATGAAGAACTAATAGAGTGGATCAAATGGATCAATCCAAATAGAGTGGTGTCACCCACCACCCATAACTACAAATCTAAAAGAAGCCCACTCACGGCAGTGATCAACTATAGATAAATGTCTCTCTCTCTCTCTCTCTCTCTCTCTATCTCTGCAGCTTCTTCCGAGATCTTTGATATTTCCCTTCTGCCACTTCTTCTAGCCCTTGTCATCACCATAAGTTCTCTATTATATTGTAACTAATAGGATCATATGACAAGAAATAAAACAGATTACCAAGAAATACAAGCGATTTTCGTAAACCGAAATACCATGCAATTGAACATGAAATCAACCTCCAGAAAGATAGCATTCCAGCAATTTCAGTCACCATAACCAGTGTTGCAATTTAAATGAGAGCAAATTGGGGGCAGAAACCAAACCTCTTACAAATAGTACAATTACGGAGCTTTCAGCAGCAATCTCGATCTCCATCACTGCTTATAAAGGCCGAGCAACGGCTTTTCTCTCTCTTCAACTCTCTTCCTAGCAGCCTCCCTTGCTTTAATTGCAGCTTTTTCCGCATCTGATACTGTCTTCGGTTTCCCATCTTGCCTCTTTCTCTTGTTTAACGTGAGAGACGAAGGAGCACCTTTAACGGTTCTCGTGGGATTCACAGGTGTTGAAACAACCTGCCCGGGTGGGGCAGCCCCGTTCTGAGATTGTGCACCGCCTTTGTTTTCCGAAACTGATTTACTCTGTGAATCCGATGACGGGTTTTTCATAGGAGGCTTTCTTGGGGCTGAATTTGAAGAAGCCAGAGCTGCAGCAAATGCCTCTTCCCGTGTCACCCACCTGCCTGTTCCATTCCATGCAATTAGATATTAATAACAGAAGCCATAAGGAAGGATATCCAAGGTAGTGTTTGATTTGCTAAAATGATTTTGAGAAGGAATGGAATGATCATTCCATACTGTAGGAACAGAATGACCATTCAATTATATTGGTGAATGATGATTCTATTAGTGATGAACATCCTGTCATTTTTTCCACTGAACCGATTGTCGGAATGCGTACTCTAAGAGAACGACCATTCCATTTCAGCGTTTTATTCCAGGAGAAAAAACACTGCCTGCAAGTATAGTTCATTACCTAAAGCGTCGGTAAAGTAGAAGCCAGAGTTTGGATCATAGTAGCAACCATTATGTCTATGACAGTAATAGCCTGCAGAGCTGTCATACTCCCAATCTGCAATCAATCAGAGGAACATCAGATTAAATGTACTACATGTGTTCGATTCAATAAAAAAAACGTATCTGCAATGGGTGATATCTTGCGTGTTTAAGTAATCAATTCTTCGCATCTGATGTTTAAATTCTGGTTCAGGACTTTAAATTAGCAACTCAATAATAATAAGCAAGAGAAATTACCAAGTTAAAAAAGAGGTTCATATTGGCATTGTCTGGGTAAAAACCGTTTAACTTTACAATCATTAACAAGCTTCACCAAAAAACAAAAACATGCTTCGCCAAACAAGCCAGCCAGAACAAGGTAATACTTGCTTCAACAAGAATTGTTCTTTCATGTTTTTATGAGACAAAAAGTTGAAGGTTGAACAGGTAAATTACCTTAATCTGCAACCCGTTCTGCCTAGCAACCCAATAATCCTAGGGTTAGTAATGCAAGGTAAGGATAAAAAATACTCCAAAATCCCACCTTTTCCACTCTCAAACTTAAATCCCCCAATACCCAACTTGTACTTTTTCGAGGTATTTTTTTCTATAACATAATTGCGGACGATATAGCCGTGATAACTGCATGATGCCTAAATGAACTGTGCAGGAGCCTAATCGGCCTAATCCCATTATTGGTCAAGCTTGGATGATGTGGCAATCAAAACTCAAACTCATTTGTTCGAGAAGAAGCAAGAGCAAAAATTTTGGATGGGTGACCTCGAGTTTCTCGGGGTGTGGTTCATTAGTTCAAGGAAAATGCTAACCACAACCTAGGCAGTGATTAAGGTGCAAAAAGTGTGTTGGCAAATATGAAACTGTATCTTTTTCAGAACCGTAAGAAGTTCTGACGATCTTTTTGGGCCTTATTCGCACCTTTCAACGGCTCCGTGGCCAGTAGTTAGCACAACCCTTAGTTTAAAAGTAAAAGCACCATGCCTACCTAACAGAGATTCAGGATGCCGCTGCAAGATAACTCCAACATCTATCTCCTAGCTGGACCTGGTTTGGTCAAAGTCATCTTTAAGAGGAAAATCTTAAAGATGAGTTCTTAATAATTTGAGCACGAGGTGTGATTGGGCAGTGTCTGAGTTGCCAAACACCAGATAATACCAAAACTATAAACTTTTTACCTTCTTCAGGATTTGCAGTCCCTTGATCATCCTCTTGAGCAACAAATGCATTGGCATTAGAAACTCTGGCATCTTGGAAAGCAGATATATCCTTCTGGTAGCTACGCTTGGCTTTCTGGTAGACATTTGGAATGACAGGAGTTAATCACATAGGTATATATGAGAAGCACAAATCAGCCATAACTAATGCATTGATCCACGCAGTAAACAATTGAGAACAAAGAAAAAGAATTCCGGTTTCATTTAATATTGTATTGGAACCTGTTATAATGTTAATTTATGCATCTTCCAGAGCTCCTATCTTGCAGAAGTATCATCAACAGACCGAAGATAGTAATTGCTATAGAAACAATATAGATTGATCATTACAATTGCCATCTCAAAGACATGGATAGAGACGTATTTCCAGGCCCCAGCTATTGGTCAACAAAAAATAGTCCTCAAGGAAAAACTTACACTTTCAATTTGTTCAAGAGCACGGGCAGCTTCCTTTTGTTCCTTCTCTTTAGCAGCCTTCTCTTGTCTCATAGAAGCAAGCCTCTTGGCAACACTATCCTTGTGACGTTGACCAAGCTCATGGTTTCTGATGCTTGTGGGATTGTTGGATATGAAGATTTTACAGAAGTCACACCATTTGTTACCCTGACTTACCCAATACTGCAAAAAAAGACGCAAAAGAGGGCATAGAGTCAGATAAACCGTAAGCAAAACTTCTTACAATCTTAAGTGGAGTTTATCTTATTTTAGGGCATATTAGAAAATGAAATGGATAAAGAAGCAAAATGGCAAGACCACATCGACACGAGGATAGCAAAAAGCAGTAAAAGTGCTGCCATACAGGTTAAGCAACATAATAAAGAACAAGAGAGAACAAGAACTAACGTAGACCCAACAAATAGCAAGCAGTTTCAAGACTTCAGTAATTCTGAGGTTATGGATTTGGTCCTTTCCAGATCATGAAAATGTCTAAACTTCACCATATTCATTTTCCAACTATACTTTTGTGCAATAATTTGATGAAAAAGTTCTTAAAACATCCCTATGAATTCACAAAGAATTTTCTCGGACACCAAATGAACTACTCAAAGAAACAAATGAATCAGTCTACAACTTCAATTAGGGTGCATAACTGCATCATACGGATGCCGCGGTGAAAGAAAAAATAATTACTTCTATTGAATTTCTTTTGTTTTGACGGAAACATATATAATTCATCGTATTTAAGTCACCAATTTATCTGTGTCGCATAGGTTTGTGTTTTAACCTAAAGTTCAAATAAATGGCAGGTTCATAGCATTCACAACTGAACGTGATTTAAAAAAAAAAAAAAACTACTTGGCAGGGCCTCTTTAACGAACATTTGCAGTTAACATGAACATTGATAATTGTCCACGAAAAAGATTCTAACTGGAATTCAAACTTCTGTGGAAATGCAGCATACTCAGTTCTGTAGCACCGTAATCAGCTTCCATTGAACACTGATTGCGGTCCATTATTCATTTAAAAGTTCAGGTTTTCGCTGTTCTAGAAGAATTTCGAAGGTTCAATGTTCCCCACAATCGGTTCCACTATCACCCCAATACAAAATTCAACCAAAGAAATAAAAACAAAAAGCCTAAATCCAAAAGGAATTACACAGAAAAGACAAAGATATGCATAAGATTCAAAAACGGACTGGAGGATGAGATAGAAGGAAATGATACCTCCGTCATAGCTATGAACTGGATCTCCCAAGCTGCTGTTGTATGATAAAAGAGAAGTATAAAAAGATTCACTGCGATATCAGAGTCCCGCTCGATGGGTTATGACTATTCGCTGAAATTCGAATCATTCGTAGCTGTGAATTGCATCTTCCAAGCTGCTCTTGTTTGGTGAAAGAGAAGTATCCAGATTCACTGAATTTCAGAGTTCCGCTCGATGGGATATGATTATTGCTGAAATTCGAATTGATCTATAAACCCTAATAAGCTAATCTAACCTCTTCTTCCCTTCGAGCCAAGAGAGTTCTACCTCCTATCAAATCAATGGCTTTTTCAATTGGGCCTTGTGCACGAAGCCCATCTACAAAGCCCACATAGATAAGGAACACTTATACGACGTCGTATTTGAACCTCTTGCCTTTTGCTTGGCAGATCTCTGCAACTTGTTCGTTGAAAAATGGCTTGAAATTGCTCCGTCGTGGAAAAAGTAGAGAGAGAAATTCCTCTCTCTCCGAGTCTCCGTCTTCCTTCCTCGCACACTCGTTAGGGTTTTCAGAGGGGGGGGAGAGAGAGAGAGAATATGGATCAGTCATTCTTGCTCATGTTATCGAACCTTCTACACATCCAAAACAACCTAGACCCAACCTCATCTCTCCTCACCTCCACCTGCTCCCCCACCTCCTCCGCCGCCTCCCCTTCCTCCCTCCTGGATTCCACCTCCGCCGCTCCACTCCTCTTCTTTACCATCGCCTCCGTCCTCTCTTACCTTGCCTCCTCCCGCCCTTCCCCTTCCTCCTCCTCCTCCGCCGCCGCCGCCGACGCTGCTCCTCCCTCCTCCCCTCCTGCTCCCTCCTCCGAATTCTCCGTCTCGGCCTTTCGCGCCCTCTCCACAGAACATATCTGGGCTATGGAAGCTCCACTCCGAGATGCCCAGTGGCGGACCCTCTACGGCCTCTCCTACCCCGTCTTCACCACCGTCGTTGATAAGCTCAAACCCTACATCGCTGAATCCAACCTCTCTCTCCCCTCCGACTACGCCGTCGCCATGGTCCTCTCCCGCCTCACTCACGGTCTCTCTGCCAAAACCCTAGCCTCCCGTTACTCCCTCGAACCCTACCTCATCTCCAAAATCACCAATATGGTCACCCGTCTCCTCGCCACCAAACTCTACCGTGAATTCATAAAAATCCCCGCAGGCCGCCGGCGCCTCGTCGAAACCACCCAGGCCTTCGAAGAACTGACGTCCCTCCCCAACATTTGCGGCGCCATCGACGGGACCCTAGTCAAGATCCATTCTCTTCCCTCCGAAATTAACCCCTCCCCCTACCGCTGCCGCGACGGATACCCGGCCGTTCTACTCCAACTAGTCGCCGATCATAAGAAGATTTTCTGGGATGTCTGTGTTAAGGCTCCTGGAGGATTCGATGACGCAACCCATTTGAGGGATAGTACTCTGTACAATAGGCTTATGTCAGGGGACATTGTTTGGGATAAGGTTATGAACGTGAGAGGTCAAAATGTCAGGCCTTACGTAGTTGGGGATTTGAGTTACCCTTTGCTCTCATTTTTGTTAAATCCGTTTACTTGGAACAGGACTGGTACGCCAGCTCAGAACGAATTCGATGAGGCCTTGATCAAAGGGAGGAAAGTGGTGGAAGAAGCCATTGGGTTGCTTAAAGGGAGGTGGAAGATTCTTCAGGACTTGAATGTGGGTCTGAATCATGCCCCTCAGACCATTGTTGCCTGTTGTGTTTTGCATAACTTGTGCCAGATTGCGAGGGAGCCTGAACCGGAGCTTTGGAAGGAGCCTGAGGAAAGTGGGCCTGCACCAAGGGTGCTTGAGAGTGAGAAGTCGTTTCATTATTTGGGACAGAACTTGAGGCAAGCCTTGGCTGACGATTTGTATCAGAGGCTATCCAGATGAGAGAATTCTTCTCCAAAGCTGACGACTTTGGGACGTATCATAATCCCTTGTAACTTGTAAGAACGTAGTTATGCCTTTAACATGCTTAAGATGGCCATGTGATCTTTCCTTTTTTCTTTTTAGTCCATAATCTTGTACTAAGTACTAAAGTGTTAGATTTTGAATAGTTGCAATCCAATTATCTGGGTAACGTCTGTTGTGGTTTATGAGAAATAGATAATTGTGATTGGAATATGGCAATTACGTATTTGACTTGTTCCAAAGGTTGCTTATCAGTTATACGACGTTCTCATGTTTGTTATGATTTTGAGCTTGTTGCCTACATTTGAAAGCAAATTTTGTTAGTTCTGGCCATGAGATTGCTTACAAACACGTGAGTAAATGGTACCTTGTAGGGTGAGACTGAATATACATCTGTAGTAGGCTGAGCAAAAAAAAGTAGGCCGGACCTAGGTGTCTGGATTCAAGTTGGATTTGGGCAAGCGCCAGACGGTGGAAATTTCAAAGACCCGGTCCATCCTCTTGCTATGATTGGTCATCGGCCCAGTTCGTCCTTGTGTTGGGCCGGACTGAATGCTCCACAATACTCGCATGTCGTGCAACCACTCTATATGACGCAGTGATCTCGAACATCTTGATGCGTGCACCGTGACAATCCTCTATATAAGGTAGCTAAGACATTTAATACTAGATAAGCCGTATTACTCACTCTAAAGTGCTTTTCAGTTAGATCATTCCGTTTTGAAAACTAATTTTCGGAACTAACTTGAGTATCAAAATATCATCTGGTTATTTTCGATCAGTCAATACTATCTCGTAGTTTCTCTTGCAATTCAATCAAAAAGAAATTCAGTACAAACAACCCACAATCATTCTTTCACAAAGTATACCAGATGTAATACTAAGAAATGTTCGTAGCATTGTGGATTCTATCACAATTAGCCCCATAAAATTATATATTCCCTCTTTGGTAAGCTCATTAAATAAAAGAGCCCTTAGCATCTTTGGATGTACTACTGTATTATTATTCATCGAATAGAATGCTGATGTGGATTTCTTGATCCATGTAAATAGTATGCAATACGGAAGTGCAGCTTAGTGAAGTGGTGACCTCCATTATTTGGTCCCTTTTCCGAATTGTTATAGCTGGTGATCTAGATAGCAGGGGTCAATGTTTTACCAGATGCATGTTTTTTTCCTTTACTGGGGGCAACATTTCATATTTCTGAGTCTCTGACATATGTAAGCAATTGATTCATTTTCAGCAGGATCTGGTTGTGTCAACTCAGTTGGCCTACCAGTACTCCAAATCAACATGCAGCAGCATTGTGTTTCCATCCTCTGTGTTTTAATTCTAGTGAAAACAATGGCAAAAAGGAGGAACTTTCATTACACTTGTGAGAGAAATCAGTAGCACAAACATAGCACTCCATCAATAAATAGGTTCGATACAATCTTCCCTGCCCAAACAGACAAAATAACTGTATTTAGTGACCTATTCTAGTCGCCTTATGTTGCTTTGAAACAGAGGACAACATGAACGAATAGATTCTGCGAGAAGTTCGAGCATTAGCATAAGAATGATGAACCGAGACTTGACCAAAATCAAATTGCAAGGGATCGAGCTTCCTAGTGTGCTTGCCCTTGAAATGAAGCAAAGCTCCCGTGTGTCTGTAATCGACTCCTCACTGATTTTGTTTGGACAAAGAGCATAGATTTTAACTCCTGGAGATTTTTCCAAGCATGTTTAGCTTTTATTGTGCCTTTGCAGGTGCTCGGCTGGATGCACCACGCAACAATTTGATGAATCCAAGGAAACTGAGCTTTCCATCGGTGTGCCTTATCCAGTCATGCAGAACGGCATGAACTGGAACTGAGGGGCTTAGGCCAAGTTCCTGCCGGGAAAAATACACCAACATACCTCACTTTAGTATGTAAAGAAGTTACCAAACCCAACAGAAATATGTACAGGTTCCGGTTGTTTTTTTCCTGATCTAACATATCTATCTAAAAGCAAGAAACTACTGAATTTGGCAATTTCTTGTTGAGTCATATTTTTCTGCAAAAGAACCTCAAGCTCTATCTGACAGATTTACAGCCAAGTATTGGTTTCACAATCAACTATTTAATCACTTGTTCAGGTCAATTGGGTTTTCAGCAAATCATTTCGTCACAAGCACACATGCAAGGCATAATCTTTATCTTCAACTTACCGAGGCAAGTTCCTCAATGACAATAGCCCTGTTTCCACCCTTGTCGAAAATTTCATATGCACAACGAGCATGTTGTTCCCAGCGATCAAGTGCCTCCTGCTGATGTACACTTAATGCAGCTGCACAGAATTCTTCAAAATCCATTCTTCTATATTGCAGTGCATTTAGCTGGAAAACAATGAAAATTTAAATGGCAACTAGTTATAAGTTTATGCTTATTAGCCATTCATGGAACAGCTACATAAACATGAAAAGTTTGTGTTAGTACCGAGGAAAGAAAATCAGGGACACGAGACTCTTTCATTGCATCCGTCGCATTTTCCATCAGGGCCTGCTCAAAAAACGAAAGAAATGAGAACTTCTGTAGCATGATTAGCTTAGTGTGCAGAAGTTAGGAAAAAAGCCAACCGTCCTAATACTGTCTAATGTTATGCTGCCATTTTTGTTTGGCCCCAATAGTGCAAATTGCTCCTTCAGATAAAAGAGTTCATCACCAGTCAACGTCTTAGACAATGCCTGCAAAAGATGCAAAAAAAGTGAATGTTAGAACTTTCCAAAGGTAAGAAACTGAATTCGAATCCTCATAAATGAGAAGGCGAGAATCTCTTAATTATACAATGTTTGGAAAACAACTTCAGATTTTAAAATCATGACGGAAGGGAACACAAACAGCATGCTGATGCATTAAGTAAAAGGATGAAGAAACAAATGTTAAAATATATTATCAAAAAAAAAAAAACAAATGTTAAAATAGGCACAGATAACAATTTTTACGTTTGTCGTATATCATCAGTCTAACGATATACACACCCTCAGAGCAGCCTTACGCAAAGATGAAGATCGCATATACGCCTTCATGAGTCTGAATACGTGAATATCAAGAGGCACTTTTACGTCGTTACAATTTCGAATCCAAGGATGACCTGCAAACAAAATATCGTGGGTCAGTGCCAAACAAGGACGACTTCAGAATCCTAGCATTTTGAGAAAAGGGAAACACTCACTTAAAGCCTGAGCAGCACTCATCCTCTTACGAGGGTCTTTATTTAATAGACGCTTGACGAAATCCTTAGCCTCGGCAGACAAAGAAGGCCAAGGGGCTTCTTCAAAACTTGGATCAGCCTTTAGGACTGCCCTAAAAATACCAGATTCAGTTCGGGCCCAAAATGGGCGACTGCCACATAGAAGAATGTATGATATCACTCCTATACTCCACACATCAGCCTCCGTACTGTAAGATCTGTGTAACACTTCAGGTGCCACATAGTATGCACTTCCAACGATATCGTTAAGCCTTTCATCTGCAAAAATACTGAGCATTACATACCTGAACTCCAAAGGCTAAAGGAGGAACAAGTTGACTGACCCTTGTGATCTAGCTAGTGATGACAAACCTGGCCTGACAAAATCAGATAAACCGAAGTCTATTGCTTTTAGCTGGGAGTGCTCATCCTTGGAGGTAAAAAGAAAGTTCTGATCAAGCAAATAAGTAAGCTCAGATCGCCAAAAAATAACTCACAACCCATACAGTTGAACAACGAAAACTCAAATGCAAACTGACTTGAATAAAACAATTATAGCACTGTAAAAATAGTGAAGCAAGTTGCGCACACTGAACCCAAAGCCATACTGAAATAATCAAACTAAGAACCTACTTATGCTCTAAGGGATACAAAAATAGGCCTTAGAGGTCAATGGCCCATAGAGATTGAATGCAGCAGCATGCAAGCCAAGCTTCCAAGAAAGAAGTTAGGATAGAGACAACTAGCTCCACCACGAGGCATCACATCGTCATAGCCACAACAGCATATCCTAGGAACAGAGCATGAGGTGAGGTAGGCCCCACAGCCTGACCCTTGTTCCAAAGGAAGCCCCCTCCAATTTGTACTTGGTGCAACTCCAATGCAAAACAATTGTTCGAAAACTAACAATAGTAGTCAACTTAGTCATCTATAGATCATTCACCGAAGATGGCTTCAACCATCAAATTCTAAGGTTGGGGCAAGATAACTTGTATAACTCCACCATACAAACTATGCTCCTTTTCTTCAACAAGAGAGGGACAGAGCAGAGGTTACTTTACAGCACATCTAATGCCAGTTTTCAAAAAAGAGAGAACATCAAGACAGGAATCTGTTTCACCTCTGGTTTTAGATCTCGATGCACCACACCCTGGAGATGACAAAATGCGACAAATTTCAAAATTTGCACCATGACAGCCTTTGCTTCATCCTCCGAGTACTTCCCACCCCTATAAAAGTGAACATCTAAGTTACCATTCTCGCACAAATACCTTATCCCTACATATTAAATTTCTGCATCCTAGAAAAAGAAGCACCTTGAAAGTATTCTATCCAAAAGCTCTCCTCCTTCGCACAACCTGCATTATTGAGAATAGCATTTCAAGTTTGGTGGTAGGGGATGTTGTACAAGCAGGTAGGTTGTCACCATCTGAGTAATTTAGGATGAAATGTTAACAAACTGCAGCAGACTACATGCCTTTTTTATTTTGTGGGCAGCAGACTACATGCTTGCACCCGGCACAGGTATTATAGAGTTCCATCTCAAGCCCGCTTATTTTCATTTTTTTAACTTATTAAGCCTTATATGAAGTATACGAATTCAGCATCTATTTTTTTTCAAAAAATCTCAAATCGCAGGCCATTTCAAGCTTACTCCATTGCTATATAGACATTCTCATGGTCTTCAAATGCATCATAGAATTGCACAAGATTTTTATGTCCCGACAAAGCCCGTAGTATCTTCACTTCCCTTCTCACATCCTCAATTGCAATAGCCGTTGTCATCTGAACACAAAATAAGAACATCGTGTAAATACAAGATAAAAGTCCTGCAATCAAGTAAGAGGGACACGTAAAGAACATTATGGAACTGGCGTTACACTAGCCACCAATCAGCCCAAACCAAAGTTGTCTTAATATCTATAAACGTTCATGTAAGAACCTTTATTATGGAATTGACTTTAGAGATTCTGTGAGATATATGGTAAGAGATTCCAGCTTTTCATCACCCAAAAACCCAAATCTGAGGTTCAACCTAGACCATTAAAGATTCTGTGAGATATATGGTAAGAGATTCCGGCTTTTCATCACCCAAAAACCCAAATCTGAGGTTCAACCTAAACCAATCCCAATCCAATTGGTCTTCAATTCTCCCATAGAAAGTTTAAGAACATTGCTTTCCAAGGAATTTCAGCGCCTTCTCTCCGAAAATCCAGTAACTATACACTCTTTACATCAAACTGATACTAAACATTCATTGCTTAACTGGATTATCTTATCCCCACAAAGCAAAACAGAGAAAACCTTTTCTGTGACAATCATCAGGCTACCAGGTCACTGGATCTTTTTGTATAGTGTATACCCAGTCACAAGAAAATAATCTTCTTCTTTTTTTGTTGCAGTGCGGGTTCTTGAATTTCAGATTGTCTCCTCAATCATAGCTAAATTGGCTTTGTTATTCACAGTGTAACCGCCGCTAATCACCACCGTCACTACAGTCGGCCAGTGTCTCAAGACTGGTGTCCAGAAGGTAGTCCCCAAAAGGTCCCAACTTTTTTTCCCTAAGCATTACACCTAACATTCTTTGCAGGACATTGCCCTTACATTCCTAATTAGCAAGTTGGATCATATAAAACCACTTGAAATCTGTTAAGGACCGAAGTCTCATAAAAGCCAGGAGTAATATTCCACCAAAAGACATAATAATTCGTTCAACACACTAGATATAGACATACACAGAGAGTATAGATAGGGAATGTCAAACCTTTGTTTTGGGTATGACTTTGACTGCAACCTGTTGATCCTTCAGGTCACCCTTCTTGGACACAGCCGAACAAGTATACCCAAAATGCCCTCGCCCAACCTCTTCCCCGACTTCATACCTACTAGTGAACTGCTTCGAGAACCCAAAGCTCTTATCAAGCCCCGCCGCCACGTCGCCTGCTCCGCTCTCCTCACCCTCAGGGATCGCCGCCGCATTGTTCAATCCATGCCGACGCAACAACGCCTTTATATGCTTCGCCGGAGAAGGCGGCGGGAACGGCCTCTTGAAGAGTCTCCGTGGAGTCGAGTTCGCGCTACCCGAAGCCCCCGTCGACGATGAAGGCGGCGCGGGTGACTTCTTAGAGAAGAAGTAGCGAGCCGGGCTCGGACTGTAGAACGGGAAGAACGGCGAATTCTTCACAGCGTCGGCATCGTCTTTGCGGCTGTGATTGTCAGCCGTCCGGTTGGGGTCCCTCGCCGGAGTTTCGTAAGGTTTGGAGTATTTTCCTGGGGTTTGTGTCTCTTCTTTGACGCCGTAGGGGTTAGGTTTCGGGGGTTTCGAGGTGCAAATCCCCATACTGTCCCTCCGAGCAAGAGACTAGTGGCTCAGAGTTCCGATGGCATTTCCGCGCAAATCCATTCGACCCAGTTGCGCAATTTCATTGAAGTGCTGGGTTTTGGAATGTAGAGGGAGAGAGAGAGAAGATTGTAGAGTGAGAGAGTGGGGGATACAAATGAGAGCAGGAAAAAAGACGAGAAGGAAGCGTTTGCCTGAAATTGTACGGTGGAGTGGTAACGAGATGGATAGAACTTGAGAGAGAGAGAGAGAGAGAGCGCTCTTTTATGGCTGCACATTCTCGCTGGCCACGTGGCGCCCACATGATGTTTGACTGATCATTGAATAAGCAAACAAGTGGTACAAGTATTAGCTACAACGAACCTAGTCTGTTTGGCTACGTGGCAAATTTTCATTGGTTTGACGTACCAAACTTCTTCCAACAAACCAAACAAGTTAAACTAGGAACCATTATCTTGTTGTTCATACGTATTACGCGTTAAAAAAAATGTTCTTTTGATCATCAAACATTGTCCAAATATTGTCATATTTTTTTGGACAATATTGTGATGGTCGGAACAACGTCATTTTTCTATCTCACTATTTGGATAGTTATAGTTGTTAAAATGATGTTGTTTTTTTGGCATAGCACACCCAATTGTGCATTGTGCAAACCAGAACTTTCGCATCCCTTAAATTATGAATGAACGAACTCGCACAACACATGAGATTTAAAAGGAGAAATGGTTGTGTGAGAACATCTCTAATAAAGATGTCAAATTCAACGTGATAATTCAAAAAATAACAAAAGACATCAAAATTACCTCCCACTCACTAATGTTTCTTCGCTAATCTTCTTATAAGATTAGGACTCCCCCAAACTTAGTACGTATCAAGGCCCTTGGTGCCACTTGTAGGCTCTTGGCTCTTCATCCTCTGAAGACACTCTAGAGGCGAACACCTTAAGAAAGCCATTGTAGATGAACTAAACCGAGAAGACCACCCACGACAAAACAAACCAAACACTTTGTTCAGTTGACAGTTCTATGCCCATTAAATACCTGTTAAAATACGTATTCACTACAAAATATTATCATAACTTTCTGGTGGAGTTTTCTATAAACAAACAAAAAGAAGTTTGTCTATTTCAATAAATAAGGTTATACATGCAACTACTCTTTAACTTATTATCCATAAAATGGTATTATAATCTTAATTAAAACCATGATGTCACCCATTCTCAACCTAACTTCATAACAAAACAAGCAAAAAATTATTGTTATAGAAATCCAATAAATCATTCTCTCCACAGATACAACAAGAGGTAACTGTCAATTCCCACACTATTTAATTGGAAAGAACTTTCATTGTCTTGATAATTGACAGACAACCCATCATCTGGTATGACCACAAATTTGAAAGGATATGAACAATTTTAATTGACTATTAGAGCGCGTCGCTTAAATCATTTTCTGATTGACTTATTTTTTAAAGTAAAAGAAATAAAAAGTGTAAAGAGTAGGTAACGTTGTTTGTCTAGGAATTTGTTTTATTTACTTTATTTTCTTTTTAAGCAATCCCGATTCTGCCAAACAAATTAACAAGCTTATTAAGCAAGCGAACAAAACGAGCTCGTAAGCTCAATCTTGCGAAGAAATGATTGAGTGCTCCTGAAACATGGTGTTGTAACTTTAGTATTATTGAGATTAGTATGAGGTCGTCGATTTCTCATTGGACTCTCTAAAGTTCATAAGTTCGACTCTGACTGCTAGAAAAAAGAAACCCTTAGAACCACTAGAGAGTTACCCCGTTATTAACTTTAAAATCCCAAAAGTAGTCGAGTTTCACATAAGTTGGCCCGAATACGCGCCTATGAAAAGATGACGATAATTTGACCAGTTCACATTCTGGCCTTTTATGCCTGAAGTGCTCTCCTCTTTAGTTAGAAACATAGAAGCATGGTTATGGAGTGAGCTATATTCTAACCATATAGAAATCAAATCAATTTTTAGTGTATTTTTCAAAAGCATTTCAGCCAAATTTTGATTTATGGAGATATTTCAAACGGGATTATTTTTGGCACATGTCCATATTTTCAAGACATCGCGTTCAGATGCCGAATTCATTTTTGGGTACCAGAATAACGCTATTTTAACGTGCTGCACACAACATGATTCAAAAAAAAAAAAAAATTTTATGCCCAAAAAAATCCCACCACTTCTTAATCTTTACCTTTACTTTTTCACCACCAACTTTTTTTTTTCTTCTCAAAAGAGTCTGCAAAATTATTCATTGCAAACCCATTTACTTTTGGAAATTAATCATCCCATTTCATCATTTGAGTTGTAAGCATCTATATGAGTGGGTTCCCCACTAAATATTACTGTTGGGAAGTAAATGACCTCTCACCCCCACTCTAGGCCCTATACCTCATCAAGATGCCTTGATATGGGACATCAAACTTTACCACCATTAATTATATATCTTTAACCTCTTCCCTTTCGGTTATCTCCTTTTCTCATGTACTGTTACTTTCGTTGTCGAAAGAGCAAGATGGGATATAAGGGTAATTTCAGATGTCTAAGTTTGGAAGCTCCGTTTTTCTAATATTATAATAAAGTTGTCATGACTTTGTATCTTTCTAAGGCCCGGTTTGATCTGATTTGATTATTTAATTATTATTTCGTCTTTATTTGAAATTTTTTTGTATTTTTTTGTTTTTCGTCAACTTTTTGTAGATTATTGGTTCGTCTCAACGAGAACTTTCAGAAAAGTTATAAATTATGGATCAAATTTGAAAAAAGTGCAAAAAAGATGAAAATAATTCAAAAACAGAGTATTTTTATGCTTATTTGTCTGTCTTTAGTGACTTTTTTTAGCTTTTAAACATAATTTTATACTTGTTAGATTCGTCTCATTAAGACGGATCAATAATCTACAAAAAAATTGAGGTAAAAATAACAAATACAAAAAAATTGAATAGAGACAAAGTTTAGGTCAAATTGGGCCTAATAGTACTAGTAGTTATTACTTGTCCGTCTTAACTGTAGACTAAGTGCAGTTATCTTTATCAACAATATCGTAACGATAATTATCGAATAAAAAAACAACTACTATGACTTTGATGAAGAAAAGAACTACTTTTTCAGTTTATCTACTTCTTCATAAATGTTGATAAAAATAATTTTATGAAAACCTTTTTGGATCAAACCTTTCCCGGTAATATTTTGAACTAATTTGTCATGGGTATCCTTAAGAACATATTTTAGATATTGAACGGTTCGGATCATCAAAATTGTATAAGGAAATAGGAGGTCTGCATTTTATCAAAATGATGAATCCTTAGGAGAAGTTTTCTCTGTGTGTGGATATTCGAATCGGCTGATGCAGTACTTTAAATTTTCACTAGTTTAGAGATCTTACTTGTATTAGACAATTCCAAATACGTTTTATATTTGAATTTGTGCACACAAATTTATGTACATAGAATTTTCCTTTGGTGTTTCACATCACCATCCAACCGAAAAAGTAGTACCCCAAGAGCACAGGTGAAGCAAACAACTACCTCCTCAACTGCAATATTTGCCAGCCCACATGTAAAATGATAATCTGACATTGATGCCTACCTAAGTGGTCCACAATGATGTGCATACATGCAATGAATAATGCCCCTTTCTGTTGAATTAAATATCCTTTCATTCATTTGACATAATCAATAGTAAAAAAAAATACGCAATCTAGATCATGTGAAGCTTATCTTATTTTAGCAGCACCTGATGATTTAAGTTTGTGATAAGCGTAGGAGCTGGGAAAGTAGTAGCGAAGCTCCGGTGGTAATACAAGTGCTCGGGTGAGCGTAGTAACCCCTCAGGAATGCTCCTTGTACAACCAAGCGAAGAGCTAGTGAGGAGTGAAATAGAATATCGTATGTGGTGTAGGATTAGACAAGAAGCTCTTTAATAAAATTGGAACAAGCGAGGAACGAGTGACCATATGATCCATTTAAGAGCTCAATAAACATACAGTTAGCTTAAAACATGTCATCATGTGGCCAAGCAAAACGTACCTGTGTAAAACAGCCTAACATCACTTTAGATAGGAGCAAAATGAATGAGTTACAAATAAAAATCGATTCTCCAAATCGATGTATCGTACGACGTAAAACATTGATTATGAAACTCCTTTTTAAGTACTAATGCAATCTGTGTGATCCTGATATATAATGTAGGCCCGTATATAATTGTAGATACTCATTAACTAGGAATGAGATTGTGCAAAACAGGTCGTGGCATCGAAAAAATTATCCCAATAATTATTTATGCACATTGTTTAGCAGGTCCCAAATCCCATCAACTAGCTTTTGTCAGGAATTCAATCTAGTCAATTATATTATTTTATTTAAATATTCCCGCATGGTTGGGCGGCTTGACCTTATTTTATTTTTTATATTTTCCTAGTAGGGCGTCTTGGCCATTGAGAAAGTTCTTGAGAGAAGTCTCCTCTAATTAAAGGAGAAAACAACAAAGGAGACTAAAGTAGTTGGGAAAATTTAAGTGGATGACACAATTATAGGGTGAGGGATTGACTAAATCCATATTCCAATTTAATAAACGTCTTGTCGTACAAACAAACATCATTATAGACCACAAACAAAGCATTTTGTTTGACCCTTCTTACAAGGTAACCTTGTGCCGTTGAACCAATTACTATTTTTCAATTAACCTAGCTTTCTCCGTCTCCCAAAATCAAAAGGATGTACAGGTATACTCACTTGCCCATGGCCTAAGCATTTTTACGTAATCTTGAACCCTGACTCTCCATTCGAACTTGTGTTTTCAAGACATTGAATTCTCCCCAACATTTATGCTACTAAAGTTGACATTTTCGCTTCCGCTCCTCGGGAACAAACAAGGAATAGTAGCAGAATGTTCACGTCTTGTCCATCGACTATGCCTTTCGATATGATCTTAGGCCCTGACTCATTCTTCATGGATGAACCTCGCAAAGGAACCCTTAAGTTTTTGCAACATTAGATTGTCACTTCCGTCCCTCAGAACCAACACGGGGTAGCACTAGAATGTTCACCTGTTATCCATAGACTACACCTCTCGACTTGATTTTAGGACCATACTCACCATTTGTGGACGAACTTTGCGAGGAACCCTTGGGTTTTACGGATATTGAATTCTCACCAATGTCAGCATTACTAAGGCAAACATTCTCGCTTCCGTTTCGTTCACCACTGCGCAATGTATATTAGCTTTTAACATCGTCTTTGCTTTATCTTTATTATTCCCTTCCCTCAACTGAAATGAGGGTGAGATCCAATGTGAGATATTCTAATCCGACTCTAAAGTCCTGAAAAACTACACCAAGCTAGTAGAGATTAGATTCTTTGCTATTTTTCAAAGAAATGAAGATTTTTGTAACAGAACCAGCCATAGAATGAAAGTGAAAAAGAAGTCAATAAAATGTTTAGCTTCATAACATCTCTAACCAATTGATAGCATTTTGTAGACTAGCGACAAAAAATACAAGTCCAACAAACTACTAGGCTACTAGCACAAGTCAATCTCTGCACATAAATTTAACCAGGTTGCTAACCTTAAGCGTCTGGTGGCCTCCTTGGCTCATACAGGCCTCAGAACAGTTTGGTCTGAATAGGGTATATGATCCCAGATCAGATATGCGTTCATTGCCCGTCACCTTGGATATCTCTGTAGCAAGCCCGAGACACAACCCAGTCGGCAAATGAGTTGAGATGCCGACAATAACTATGGTTCCATGCAACTACACATCACACAGCCAAACTAGTCCTTATTCCACATGATTCTTCACTTTATCATGCAAGGCAGACGTTTGGATCTTCTTCATCAGAGTCAAACTCAACCTGCAAAACAATGCCCCGTAACAATTAAGTCAAATGAAGTGTTTTCAAGTCAATAACGTAATTAACATTGAAGCCAAATTGCTTAAAGCAGCATGAAAGCTAATCTCCATTTGACTTAATTTACTTCAACATATAGCCTACGTGGCTGGCTACACACACACAATTAGCAGAAAATAAACTCACATTTTCATCTTTATACCATTTCCCATGGCCATCTCGCTTCCAGCCAGCTTCTGTGAACTTTAGTGCTCTCTCTTGACGCTGTCGTAAATCTTCTTGCAGTTGCGTGACCAAATTATCAGCTGCGTCTATTGCAAGAGAAAAGCCCTTATTATTAGGATGAAGAGGGTCATGCATGGAGTGGCCCTTACTAGATTTGACATCATCGTTGCCCTTAGCTTCACTTTGCTGAGGAGCTTTATTTGAAAGTATCTCAGAAGCTGCTTTCCGCGTTTCTTGAATCAAAGGTTTTCTAACTACCCTATTGGCAAACTGGGCAGATGTACCGTTAGCAACAGTGATGGCAGAGCATTCTGACAAGGCTATTCTCTTATTTATCTCATATTGAACAGCTAGCTCCTTTTCCTTAAGCCTGGACTTGGCCACACAATGCCGTGATCCCTTCATATGCATCTGGAAAATATATTTTCAGCTATCAGGGAACCAATGATAGGTGGAGAAACCTTTGAAGCACAAAGCCTCAGCTAATCGAACATAATTGATATTACACAAAGTTGAGCAATTGGCAACATCTCGTACGCGAGAATATTGTCATGTTGTTCATAACGTTAGATTACAACTGATCTCCATTTTAGGTTCGGCCTATGTTAAAGACCGCGTTCATATTATTGAACTATATAACTCGTTACTCGTGCAACAAATTTTAACTAGTGATATTAAAACAATGTCTTACAGTTGCAGATACCTCTGCTACTTAATTCTAGGATTTGTTGAGATAAAGGAAAAGGAGAAACAATGGAATCGCTTTTATTCGGTTGGGAGAAGAGTTAAACTAAGATGAAACCGAAAAGGCATTTCTTTAAGTCATATTTCTTTTGTCCCGTTAACCCACAAAATAGCACAAGTACTCTCGGTTCCTTCTCAATCCCCCAACAAATTTTATATCCAAACATAGCATTACCAGTCTTACAAAGTCTAACATGTAATAATTTTGAGATACTCCTTTATTTATCTTAATGAACTCCTTGAGTTTACAATTCTATAGTTTGCTTATGTGGGGTTACTCACTTACTCTACAACAAGAATGCCACAAAAATAACAGGCATAGACTTGAATGGCAAATGTCAACACTAATCTGAATGAATGTGGACATCGCATGCATTGAATGGTTCAGAATACATATCTCTCCAAATCTGTGCATAAAAGTTGTGTAGATTTTCTCAATCTAAATCCCTTACTGTTGTTATCAACTTTTGATCTTTTAAAAACCCTTGTGCGAGTTACAGACTAGCCTATCCACAAGGGGAAACTTATGGAAAAGAATCAAACTTTATTCTGGAGTTTTTTACATGAGATTGAGGCTGCATCCAGAGAATATGCATGCGTGATAGTCCAATTAAGCTCAGCTACAGGTAGAATTTCGGTTTCTCACAAGTGATGCCCTAAAGATACGATACGGAATTGTAATTTCTTTCGCGTGTCCTGTTATCCAGCTATTTTCCCCTCAACCAAAAGGAACAAAAGTTCCCGAAATAGCGCAGAAAATTACTAAATTTACAAGTGAATATACAGAGAGAGAGGTGAGAAATGGAGAGACTGAAAAATAAGGGGTTTTAGGATGCGTACAGAGAGCATAAGAGGGGTATCGAGGACTGGATTTTGAGGACAAATCAGGCAGGCGTATTTACCGCTGGAGAGCTTCTTGTAAGAGGAGGCGTCGAATCCTTCCACAGCCAGATCATCCACCCTTCTCTTCCTGTACTGCGCCTCTCTTGCCCAACTATCTCCTCCGTACGTACTCATCTCTCTCTCTCTCTGCGTGTCTCTGTGATCGTCCGGAAAATCAAGAGAAGCTCATCACCGCCATCGCCAGCGATCTGAGAGTGGGCATGAAAATTAAGGCCGAGGAACAGGCCTGGCCCCAAATGCTGATGGAATTAAGGCCGAGGCACAGGCCTGGCCCAAAATGTGGAGGCTAGGCTAAGGCCCAGACTTCTCAAGTAGGTAGGGATAGGGTGCTTTTTGAAAAGACTTGTTTGTTAACATTTTAGCAAATTCAAACTCAAGCCCAATAAAAATTTAACGATTCAAACTGACCTAAGTTTGAGTCGAACCGAACTGTTCTAGGTTTGAGTAAATTTACCAAGTTTTGAACATTTCACATTTTCTCTTTAAGGACTCGTAGCTATTTCATTATGAAATGTCCCTTCGTTCATGTTCCGAAATTTTTTTTAAAACAAACTGTCAAGAAAAAACTAAACCAAGGGAGAGCATAAAAAAGATGACTGAACTTGATAAAACCAAAAAATCACCGGATAAATCATCTCATTCTTAAGTAATTACCACATATGACATAAAATCATAGATCCGTGAAAGCCTAATAGATCCCACAAAGATTATCCTTACCAAGTTTTACATATTTATATTTTCTCCTTAAGGACTCGTAGCTATTGCAAATACGAGTCCCTTTTACTTTTAAACAAGTGACGGAGTCTAACCAATGATAGGATTTCATTGTGAAACGTCTCTTTGTTCATGTTCAAAAAGAAACTCAAACAAAATATCAAGGAAAAACCAAGAGACCATAAAAAAGATGATTGAACCCAAGGAAAACAGAAAATTGCCAAAAAAAAAAAAGTCATCTTATTCATAAATAATCAGCACAAGCGAGATAAATCATAGACCCATAGAAGCTGAACAGATGCACCAAGTTCCATGAAGCAAAATTTTGAATTTGATGTTCAAGAAGTTCTCATAAGAACAATGGTTCGGAAATGCTGTAGTGCAACAATGTTGTAGTGTTTGGCAGCGGTAAATGCCAAAGTTGCAGTCACTAATTAACAAAGAAAGGATTAAATCTAATTCACCAAAATTGCCTCACGCCCGGAATTTTGTACAGTTCTTCACTTATTTGGATGCTCTCGTATTCTTCTCCCTCCCAAAAAACCTGCATGTTAGATTAAGAAACAAGAAATTACATAAGAAAAAGCATGACAAACAAAAGATAAAAAGTCATTAACACCAGAAACTTTAACCCATACGTTTCTAGAAACGGGAAAAAAAGATCAAGAAAGTAAAACCTTACCCAATTTATTTTGAAGAAACTAAAGAAAATTTGAAGTTGGTGTCATCAAAAGATACCTATTCAAGAGGTGTTTGGGAGCCTATTTTTCAATTTTTCATTTTTGGCTTTTTAGTTTTTTAGCCTTTTGAATTATGGACAGAATGAGTTTTGAATTTGAAAAGAGTGTTTGGAAAAAATGTGCAAAATGCATTTTGTAAAAGTAGTAGAAAATGAGAATAAAAATGCAAAAAGAAGGTTTAAACCTCTTTTTGAGTTTTTGCTCCTAAAGTCGAAAATGGAGAATGAGTTTTGCAGAACTCATTCTGGGAACGTGGCTCCCAAACAATCAAAATTCAAAAATGAGAAATGGAAAAATGCAAAAAATAGGCTCCCAAACACTCCCTCAATAATATTATGAGAAAGTACAACAAACATTAACTGTTGGATTTTGTAGACCTACCGTATGGGTTGGTTCGGGTCAATATGAAGTTATTATCTCACTCACGCTCATTCTATATTTTCTAACAAAAATATCAGTTTTCAGTGACTGAACCAGCTCACTCAATGCAAATACGAACCCATAGTAATCACAATATGGTATATTGTCCCTAAGGCCCTGTTTGTTAGAGGCTAAAAGAGAGGTATAAGATTTGGACCTCAAATATGACACTCCAGATTGTCATATCCGGGGTCCAAATTTAATCCGTCCAGAGTCGGACAAAATTTGGACATCCCTCCCCTTATCCATATCTTATTCCCCTTCCATATCTCCTTTCTATTTACAAAAATATTATTATTAATTACGAAAATGTATTCTCATTCCTCAAAAAATCCTTAAACACACCCTATACACCCCTTTATAATAAATTTCCCCTTCTTATTATGTCCCCCTCTTATTATATTTCCTTATTCCTTCCATATTTTAACCGCTAACAAACGAGCCGTTAAGAGACACTGGCAACCTGTACTCTGGAAGATCAAATAAAGAGTTATCAAGAGGTGCCCAACCCCAACGTACCATAAAACCACCACTTGCTACTGGAACATCTTAGAGAATGCTTTTTTCTCCAGATTACGTCTATCAGCAATCTGTTTTCAATAACAACATTGAAAACCCGTTAACTATAAGCATAAATTAATGCCTGCCAAAAAAAAAATTATCGGAATTCTATGTGATCAGACTAACCTTCTTCCTCGCAGCAGTATATTCCTTCTTTATTCCAGCTGAAAGATGTCAGAAACCATGTCAGTTATGGAGATCCAACACTCATTAAACTCCAAATATAAGCATCCATTTAGTACTCACAATTGCCGTTCAATTTCACATACATGACCTCGGCCCTCTATCATTAAACATATAAATTTGACGAAAAAGTGGTATAAAAAAAATGAAAGGAAATTTAGCTTGTAGCAGAAAGAAAAGATAGCTGTTAGCCCAGTTAATGATGTGAAAACATTTTGCTATTCATAATTCATTGCAGTTAAATACATAATATTATGAAATATTCGATTGTGCATTACATATATCTGTAATTATAGACCAAAAATTAAGTCCGAAACTGTCACCAACCATCATTTGGCTCCAATTCCAATGCCTTCCTGAAACTTTCGACAGCAGCATCTATGTCATTAAGTGCTATATGTGCCTGAAAAATGAATGGGAAGAAAATCATTAGGCTCCAAGCTATTAAATTGGATAGTCGTTAGAGCTAGAAACTATTAAATAAAATAACATGCAGACAAAGTTACATAAATAGCGCAGTGGCATACGTAGAACTGGCTAGGCATGCCAACTTTTAAATTCATTCGGGCTAGAAACTGTTCGATAAAACTACTTGCAGACGAAGATACATACAAAAAAATATGTTGAACTGGCTAGGGATGCAACTCTTAAATACCGCCAATGTACTAACATAACTTAATATGCATTGACAACACTTGTGGTGTGCATCAGTATCCACTATCCTGTGAATAATACTGAATAGGATAGTGTTTGAAGACACATTAATATTACAGCCCAAGCAGGGCCACCAAAGAAAACTGCAGCAAACAGAACATCAGTTATTACAAATAATGCCATATTTCTGTCAAAGGACCACAATGTCCGTTCTAATTCTCAGGTGTAAACAGTTGCGATGACTATAATGACCTGTCCAAAGCAATACTTTGAAAACCAAACCAGAGGAAGAAAACAATGAAACAAAAGAGGGATGGTACTAACCTGGCCTTGGCGAAACAAAGCTTTCACGTTGTTTTCTCCATCACGCATTGCAAAATCTGTGTCCAACAGTGCTCCCTTTAAATCTCCCAACTTTAATTTACAAGCCTACAGACAGAGTGTCAATTCGTTAGACAAACTGAATACTATTATAAATAGGGCAATATAAGGTAGAGTAAAAAGTGTGTGTGTGCATATAAGGGAGAGAAAACATTACAAAGAAGATCCCTAATAATAAAAACAGAAGACATGACAAGTAAAGTATGCCTATATATGCATGCCTATGTAATGTAATGAACAATTCCAAGCATAATATACATGACAGATTACGAACTAAACTGAAGATTGCAATGAGATGAAATCTACCGTTTGCATTCAAGTTTGCTATAATGCTATTGCAAGCTATAGTCAGCAATTAGCATGTCTAATCAGCATCATGCATCCGTAAGCGTAATAAAAACTAAACCCCAGTAATTGAGTATGATGCTAATACTGGGAGCAATTCTAAATCTCGTGTCTTCAACTTCACTTGATCAAAAATACAAAAGATCTCCAACTTCACCAATTATTACTAACACTAAAAAAAAAACAATTTCCCAACAGGGGAATCCCAACTGACAGTGATTCACACAATTAAAGGGCTAAACTAGAACTAGATATCTGCACTGTTCAGAAGGGAATAGTAGACCACCTGATTTAAAACTGCACGTTAAATTTTGAGTTTTTTCAAACACAAGAAGAAATTTAGAAGGAATTTATGGGTCGACTTTGGATGATACTATATAAGCAGATACACAAGCAAATTACATTTTGGAATGCACTTCTGCAATATGGTATACTTGCGGCCACAACAGCAAATTTAGCAGCCCAAAGCAAGCCCACAATTTTTCCTTTAAAAAATAGAGTGATTGGAGCTTTAGCAAGACAAATCATAAGAAAAATGTTCATAATGCTTCTAGAATTGTGTTTTACATGGATAATTAGACAAATAATACTCCATTTTATTGGAAGATTATCTCCTGACATAAATACATTCTTGCATTGTAATTGCTCCTAGCACACCGCAATTTAGGCCATGTGGCATACCATGTTTCCATCCCGTTGCTCAAATCGTAATGATCTTAGCCAAACTAAGGCATACAAAAACCATGACCACATTCATAGATGAAGTAGGAGTGGACAGTTCTACAGTTCTAGCATGGTTCTGGCATATCAATTTTCCAATATTTTTCTTTTGGCATTCATTTGTATCATTGCATTGAAATCAGATCAGTTTAGCAATATGATAATAGAGGCAAATCCTTGTAGTTTGTCAAGAGACTCAATACATTTACCTGAACTATACTAGTGACATGTTGAGACAACTATTGTTAAAAAGTACAATCTCGAACCATCAAACAGCGAAATAAAAAACTTACAGAACTGTTGGTAAATATCTGTGCTTTTATCTTTCGCAAACCTGAACTTTTCTCTGCAAAAGGGGAAGAGAAAACAAACAAGCAAATCACTAACTTAGATAGTGCCTAACAAGGTGAGTTATTGCATATAAATATTGACAGGGAAAAAAGAGAAGATAATGAAGAGAAAAAGAAGTTGGTTGACCTTCATCAATCTCTTCTTTCTCCCAGCAGACATCCAAATATCGCAAAGCCTTCCTATACTTCCGAAGAGCCATCTTATAATCTTGCTTCTGAAAATTGACATTAAAAAAAGGCCATCAATAAGGAATGGTGTTTTCTTGAATAGCAGTAACTACACGTCACCAGATGCAAATAACTGCAAAGTTTCATTTTCCATTCAATTGAAGAATTCAAGTGATTTCTCCATGGTAGAATCTGAATACCCAAAATGAATCACAACAAAGAGGTAAGACATTTCAATATGTTGCTTGCCTTGAATTGTTCATTTCCAAAAGCCTTCACAGAATCTACAGCATTCATCCACCAAGACAGCTCATCCGGGTTGTTATCAAGGTCAGCCGGCCAATCAGGAAACATATCACCATCTTTGAAAAAATTAGCTATCCCATCATCTGCACCATCGGGAATTTCTCCACAATCCGCAATTAAAACATCAACACCAGGGCAATCGTTTTCACCATTTGTAACATGCTCAGCAGAACGAACAACTCCCATGCCTTTAACAACCTTCCCAAATACAACATGCTTCCCATCTAGATGAGAAGTACGGGTTGTCGTGATGAAAAACTGAGACCCATTCGTGTTAGGACCAGAATTCGCCATGGATAACATTCCTTTCCTTTCATGTTTCAATTCAAAGTTTTCATCTTCAAATTTTAATCCGTAGATAGATTCTCCCCCAGTGCCATCACCAGCAGAAATATCTCCCCCTTGTACCATAAAACTTTTAATAACTCGATGAAATCGAACTCCCTGCAATTTTAAGGACTATGGTAAGACATATTATTGAAAGAGTCAACACATTTATTATAGAAAGAGTCCTCAATAGTCCTCCCAAATAGAAAAATGGTAGTCGGACACAAACATAAGCATATAGCAAAAGAAACAATCCAATGTTCTTTTTCTCTAGAAAAAAATCAGATTGTGAATGGCTTACGGATACTAATTTTGCAAGTAGGACAAAATCCTATAGGCTATGCAACTCATCGCGTGACAGTGAAGAAAAGTAAGGATAACATAGATACCGATGATTCGAGAATTACAGATAGACCGTAATGAAGTCATCAATGCTCGTCAGCCGTGGGAAAATAAAGAGACTAGTAAAGTGCTCACTGGGTATCATAAAACAAGGCTCAGGAATAAATCCAAAATGGAATGTGACACTTTTTGATCTGGAACATGAACTTTGCTTCCTATATCGAGACAACCTGGACATGGGAACAATGAAAAGCTCATAAGAGAGAAATATGATATACCATGTAAAATAAACGATGTTTGCACATTTTATCTCTGCAATCTCAGACTTCGCCCTCAACTCTATTACATGATTCACCACCAAAATTCGGTTGTCACTAAAACTACAGGTCCACCACTAGCTGAATGCATTGTTACTAGAGCCATGATTATTTTTTCCTTGAAATTTTAGGAATTTAGAGCCATGATTAGATCGGACCATTATCAAGAGTATCGGCCAGTAAATTCATCACCAAGGAAAGCTCGGAACGATATTTCTGCACTTTTCACGGGTAAAATCCATTATTGGAGATGAAGCTCTGAAACTCAAAGACAGATATGCCTTACTATCCATAAAAATGACCACTCTAACATCTTAAAAGAACGATAATTTCTCCAAATGAGCAAGGACATCAGAGTCCTTTTGATTATCACCCAAAAAGAAACTATCCTCGTCCTAAAAAAGATAAGCAGATCTTCTTTACGTACAACTTAGACTAGTGTGTGTGTACTTATAGCTACACAAACAAACTTTTACATCGGAATATGAACCTCGAATCCAATAGGAATGCTAACGAACTCCAGCTCCCCCGCAGCCCATTTTAGATACATATATACGTATAGAACATATATATACACACACATATATATATTTAGAGGGAGATAGGGAGAGACCTTGTAATGGAGAGGGACGCCAGTGTTGGGGCCAACGCCCTTTTCACCGGTACAAAGAGCCCTGAAGTTTTCGGCGGTTCTGGGAACGACGTCGTTGTATAGCTCCACAACTATCCTCCCTTCCAGCTCTCCTCCGATGCTCACATCCAGATAGCACCTAGGCTTCCCCATCTCTCTCTGTCTCTCTGTCTCTCCCTCTCTCTCTCTATAATAGCAGACACAAACTGACAGAGATGATGACGGATAATAAACAGATGGGGGTAGGTAAAATGGAAAACCCTAGTTAAGGAAGTCCCGTAACATGTACATTTCGAACTCTTGGACCGTCCCCCCCACCTCCCCCATTTGCGCCCAATATTCAAACTTCGCTCTTCATCGCTAACTTGCGCCGTGGTCTCTGCGTACTGTATCTTTCGTCGGCTGCCCCGTCTTTTTGTTTATTTCCTTTTTAATGCACCTACGTATATTTCTCGTGCACGAATTCGAACGTAGATTTATTTATAATCATTTGATCGCACATAAAATCTTTTATTATTTTGTGATATCACGTCCATTGAACCTTTTTAAAGACATTTATATTTGAATAGAGTTTTTTTCATAAAATTTTTCCTTAATTTAATCCCTTTATATATGTGTGTGCGTGTGTATACACATATATATAGGCATCATATTAAGTGAAACATGCTAAAAGCAGCTAGTTTGGTATGTTACTTTATATGGAAATACCATTAAATGTGAGAAAACATATTAATATACGGAAAGAGAGTAGCAAATGTACTATACATGAAAACACGAATTACTTTTATTAATTATTATTTGATGTTTAATATAAAAATTTATATTAAAATAAAAAATTTAAATGTGAAATAAATTTTAAATGTTTTTTCACAGAAACACAAACAAATATGGAAGATAAATACTAATGTTGATATGATTTTTTGTGAGATTTTTTATTTATTCTCAAGAAAACAAGAGGTTGTTTGTGTCATATGCGTGCGTTATAACAAATGTGTTATGCGTATTGTATATTGGAGCCCAAAAATTCTTTATCAATGCACTAAAGCGAAGATTTTTTATTTTTAAGAATGAAGATTTTTGTAGTAAGAAATTTTTATTTTTCTTAGTTTATGTAGTAGTTTTGGATTTTAATTAACCATAATTTGGGTTTCTATAAAAAAAGGCCATAAATGCGAGAAATATTTAAATACAAAATGACGTTAATTTTTATGTATTTTCTCTTCTTTTTTTTTTTAAATCAGGAGGTGACTCGTGACTTATTTTCTCATAGTAAGATAAGATATAAATGTTCATAGCGAAGTATGTCAATCTTTAGGATTTTTTTTGATATTTTTAATGAGCTGTCAATAACAAGAATTATTATTCAAGTAAACAGCTGGTGGTTCTGTCACTTTCTTGATGTTGAATATGGTTGTAAAGAAAAACAAGGATATAATTTTTAAAGACTTTATGTTACTATTTGATTAAGATATTTGTGGAATGTCTTCTAAATGTAATTTATGAGCAACAATAATTGAGGTTTTTCAACTCTCTCAGGTTGCTTTTATGGACAAACGAAATAGACTACTCACAAATTAAAGGGTCTCTCTCAATGTCAATTGTACCACTCACATTTGTTGAGAATTATTGTGTATAGGCTTCTTGATAATAATTGAGTCATCGAGACAAATTAATAAACAATATAATTCAAGAGATTGTTTGGTGTAGTGGGTTGAAATGACGGGCTGTTTTCGTTATTTGATGACACAAAAAATATAAAAATTTGGGTTGAACTGACGACACCGAAGACCTAATAGAACTTGCGGGTCTAACTTAAGACCGGATTTCATGTTGGATTGATAACTCAGGCTGAATAAAAGACCCGAACCGATGAGCTCCTGAAAGGCCTTGAAACAATCTAGGGTTGGCAAAGATCTTGAAAATATCTTGACGGCAGGCTTAGGTCATAATCAACGATAAAGAAATGACACAAAACTCTTAAAAAATTTATGTTCTAACTAAAAAATACAAATACTCTTATTATACATTTTTCTGAGGTTTGAATTAGGAATCAAAGTGTTCGGTATTGGCCGGAAGACACTAAGGAATTATTTCTCTTGCAGACTAGCAGAATCGAGACTGATCAAGTGGGAAAGATCGGATCAAATTGACAAATCTAACAATTCCATATTTCATAACTAATTAAGGTCTAGACTTATGGTGTTGCTCAATGATGAGAAAATAATGTGATGCAAAAAGAGATCCTTTGCCACCAAATCTCGCCATTTTTTTGAGATTTTAGAATAAAGGAAAAAGACTCGTTCAAAAACTAGTATTTATTTTTACATTTCTTACCATGTTTTACTAAATTACTCAACCCAAATAAGTGATTTGGTGAAAAAATTTAAACTTTTTTACATCAAATGATCAAATCCAAAAAAGCCGACCTTCTAAGACATATATTGTCAACTCTTGTAAAACTCGTCTATATAAAATTTTTATTCTGGCTTTACTTGAGTCATCTATTAGAAAACATCGCAATTGATCTCCTAAAAATTACTCGGGATAGGTATAAACTAGTCGAAACATTGACTTATATAAATAAAAAAACAAGAATACAACACCTTCAATTCCTCCTTGTCACTTTATTTTCCTAGCTCAACATTCTACATTTTTAAAAAATTTGCATTTATTCTTTTTATCTAAAGCTGATTTCGTCATTTTTAGGACTGCAACAAACAACTACTCTACACACTTTTTAGGGACACAAATGTTTTTAAAATTGTGTGATATACGTGTGGCCGTTTAAAATAATTTGAACTCCATTGTATCGGACAATTCTGGAAATATCTGTGTAAAAATTCGTATATGAGAAATTGTGTTCCTAGACATTTTACTCACAAAATATCACTGTTATGACTAATTTTTGTGGTTTCATCTGCTTCAGACTTTCTCCTCGCATATTTCACCGTTATGAATAAAAGACCTAAACCGATGAGCTCCTGAAAGACCTTGAAACAATCCAGGGTTGGCGAAGTTCTTTAAAGGATCTTGAAAATATATTGACGGCAGGCTTAGGTCATAATCAACTATAAAGAAATGACACAAATTTGTATGTTCTAACTAAAAAATACAAATACTCTTATTATACATTTTTCTGAGGTTTGAATTAGGAATCAAAGTGTTCGGTATTGGCCGGAAGACACTAACGAATTATTTCTCTTGCATACTAGCAGAATCGAGATTGATCAAGTAGGAAAGATCGGATCAAATTGACAAATCTAACAATCTCATATTTCATAATTAATTAAGGTCTAGACTTATGGTGTCGCTCAATGATGAGAAAATAATGTGATTCAAAAAGAGATCCTCTCCCACCGAATCTCGCCATTTTTTTTAGATTTTAGGATAAAGGAAAAAGACTCGTTCAAAAACTAGTATTTATTTTTACATTTCTTACCATGTTTTACTAAATTACTCATCCCAAATGAGTGATTTGGTGAAAACATTTATACTTTTTTAAATCAAATGATCGAATCCAAATAAGCCACCTTCTAAGACTTATTAGTTATTATATATTGTCAACTCTTGTAAAACTCGACTATATAAAATTTTTATTCTGAATTTATTCCAGTCATTTACTAGAAAACATTGTAATTCATCTCTCAAAAATTACTCGAGATACGTATAAACTAGCCGAAACATTGACTTATATAAATAAAAAAAACCAAGAATACAACACCTTCGTCCTTGTCACTTTATTTTCCTAGCTCAACATCTACATTTCTAAAAATATTGCATTTTTTTATTCTTTTATCTAAAGCTGATTTCGTCATTTTTGTAGGATTGTAACAAACAACTACTCTACACACACTTTTTATACGGACACAGATGTTTTCGAAACTGTCTGATATACGTGTGGCTCTTTAAAATAATTTTAATTCCACTGTATCAGACAATTATAAAGATATCTGTATATAAATTCGTACATGAAAAATTGTGTTCCTAGACATTTTACTCACAAAATATAACTGTTATGACTAATTTTTTGTGGTTTCATCTCTTTCGACTTTCTCCTCGCATATTTCATATGTGTATATGTATATGGAGGCCGGTTTTATGGACCAATACTTTTTTAGACCAATATTAGACCAACATCTAAACTCTTTATTTCTGATTAAATTTTAATGATTCGACCCGTTCAATGTGTTTAAAACATGTTTTTAAGGATACCCGAGAGAAATCAGCTCAAAATATTACCAAAAAAGGCTTGATCTAAACAGTAATTCATAAAACAGTTCCTGTCAGCATTTTGAACCACTGTTTGGATTAAGTCATTTCCGGTAATATTTTGAGCTGATTTCGCGTGGATACCCTTAAAAATATGTTTTAAACACATTGAACGATTCAAATCATTAAAATTTAATCAGGAATAAAGAATTAAGATGTTGGTCTAAAAAAGTATTAGTCCATGGAACTGGCCCCTATTTATATAAAAGGGAAAGTCTTTGATCTCTAAAATGTTTCTAAGAAAACATCCACGAATTCTCATTTAACGGATGAGTTTTACTTAAATGTATTGGCTTTTAAATTCAAATACATCTCATTCATTTATTTTGTATTCGGAGATACTTTCGGAGAAACTTTTCGGAAATTGTAATACTATCGCTCATATAACACTGTATCGAAATCTACGTCATTGTGCTTTGGGTCCTACAGTGGTCTTGTTGCATATGTCTGCTTGCAAACCACAAGGATTTTGGGGGAGAATAATTATCTTTTGGAATTTTTAGTGCGTCACTTATGACCAATCAATTGTTTATTTTTTATTGGGGGATACGGGAGTCGTAGTGTTTTTGTTTTTTATAATCAAGGTATCCGGTTAGTTTGAAATCAAGTTGAGGTAAAATTTAGAAGAGTCCCCACTTAATGCCTACTAACTAGTTCTTAGGGTCTTAAAGTTAACGGCCGGACAAATCTCCAGTGGCTTCAGGTATTATCTCCGAGTTTAGACCTCGAAACGTCCGGGTTTACGGCTCCCCCCGATCTCTACTCAAGCAACTTCTTGGGGTTACAGTAGGACCAGGGGTACTGTAGTGCACTGCACATGGCAGAGTGTGTTACATTTTGATGCGCAAAAAAAATTGTCCAAAAATATTCTTTTTGCTAATCAAAACAATATCATTTTGATGCGCAGCACATTCTGTTGTTCGCAATGCATAACAGGATCCCCATTCTCTTATAGTAACAGTTTGGGATAGGTTAACTGATTGGGTATTATTTGCTTCTAAAAAATATAAAATTATATTCAAAAGTTAAAAAAATTCACTAAAAAAGAAAATAAGTCAAAACACCTTATTTTGGCTTATTTTTCTTCTTTTCCAATTTTTTTAATTTTTTAGATATAATTTTGTACTTTTTTGAAATTTCTTGTCGAAATTAACTAAAAAAAATTTTAAAAATTAATGCAAAATACAAAATTACAAAAAAAATAAAGTAAAAACATTAACCGCAAATTTTGGCTTACACTAGTCTTTGGGAAGATTGGATTGAAAATTGTTTAGGCGATTAACTGGAATCGGGGATGCAATAGTAAATGAATACACTGCACCAGTAACACTGTAACAGTGCAATAAAAGGACGTAACTTTTGTACGGGTTCGAGAATATTGTAGTGCGTCAAAACGACGTAATTTTTCTTCAAGAAAAAAATTCCTTTCAATGACATAAGGTCTAGTTGAATGAATGTATACTGAGACAGAGACATTAAACTTACACTAGTATATATTTAGAAAGATTGGATTGAAAATTGTTTACGCTATTAATTGGATTTGAATGCTATAGTACGCAGAAAAATAACGTAATTTTGCTCAGGCTCAGGAATGTTGTAGTGTAATAATGTTGGAGTGCAAACAAAACAACTTAGTTTTGTTCATATTTAAAGTTGTTTAGAGTTTAATTAGATTTAAAATTAATTTAATAAGTCTCTAAATAGCTTTAAATGCAGGTAAAACTGTATGTCATTTTACCATATCAAACTGTTGTAGTATAGGGGTGCAATATCGTGTCTCCGAATCCAGTTTACTCACATTAGGGGTGTAAGTGTAAATCAGCAAACCGAACTAGCCGTTGGGTTTGGTTCGGTTTTTGAGCTTGATCGATCCAGTTTGTTCGGTTGGATTTGATTTTTTGCAGCGGATTTCGGTTTGGTTTTGGTTTTCTAGTTCTAAACACCGGACTGGACCGGAATAAATAACATCAATTTTTTTTTGTATAATTTGAATTTTTTATAATTTCTACTTGTTTCATCACGTGTATTTTTTTGGTAATCTATTTTTTTTTTAAATTTGTATTCTTTTAGTTATTTGTAATATTTATTTTTTTACATTGGGCTTAACTCTTTAACAGCTTAAATGATTATTCTTTTTATCAAAAAATCCTATTTTTTTAACATTTGGCTTGATACAACAAAATCGAAAAAATCGGACCAAATCAGACCGAAACCGAAAATCTCCCCGAACCAAACAGAAATAATTCAGTTCGATTTTAGTTTAAAAATCCTAAACAGAAATTTACGATTTTGTCCAAATTTGTTCTCCAAACCAGGCCGGTTACAACCCTAGCTCACCGTATAGAGTTCAATCATTTATATTAATTTTACAGTTTATTTTAAAAGACTTTTAGTTGAGGTAAGATTATTTTCATTTGCTGCACAACAGTAGTGCAGTGTAGTTGCACTAAGGATATGGCTACCACTTTGATGAAACTAAACATAAGATATGTCCACCACTTTGATCTTTTAATGATAGTGCCTACTGCCATTGCTGCACCTAAATCCACATTCACTTGTTCCTTTTCATAAATGGCCACTCAAATGGGGCAAGGATTAAACATATAGCTTGTGTTTGTGGTAATCAACCTTTTAGTTTGTCTTTTCTTTTATAATACTCATTCATTAAATTTGAAGTTTTAAAACTAACGATTGAGCAAATCTCTAATAGTCTGAAAAAGAATTTTTAACTAATAGTAAGAGATTCAGAAACAAGACTCCTTATTTTCGCTCGCTATGTACATTGATTTGGCGTTCTGTTTAGTTTGCAAGAAACAATATGAATAGAAGGGACGGACCTGTTTAAGGGGGCGAGATGGCCCGTGCCACCCCCAAATCCCTATTCGTTCACAAATCAAAACTCCATTGCCTCAGATTCTGTGGTGGTTGTTCTTGGAAATGATGGTAAATTTGATTGTGAAGGAAGGGTTTATTGGAATGGATCTAAACAATATTGGACCATTGGCCCTTGGAATGGGCAGATTTTCAGTTTGGTCCCTGAAAATGAGATCTAATTATATTTACAATTTTAATTATGTTGATAATTGTCGCGCCCGGAAATTTCCTTGCTTTTAAATGCGACGTTTAATGAAAAAAAGTTTAACAGCTGGGACTTATTTAAAAAAAACTCAGAGTCGCCACTTGACATGAAATTTAGGTGTGTCAAGTCACCCTCTAAGGCCATTTTCGAAGAAGATGCCCTTAGAAAAAATAATTTAATTTTAACTCAGAAATACGATTCTGTTTTATAAAAATGACTCCTTTAAAAGGAAACTAGTCTTGAAAACAGAGATGGGTTCGGGGATTTACTGTTACGAGTTGGGAAGGTGTTAGGCACCCAACATCGCCCTTTCGGTACTTTATTTTCCCAATTAATTTTATTTTATTATCCTTGGCCAAATTTAATAAATATCTAGTGATTGCTATACAATTGGATTTAAAAGTGGAAACAGGTGCGGGGACAGGACCCCGGCTTATGCAATTTAGTTTTATTTATCAACAATTCTTCATCCCGACAGCTACACAATCACTGACGGTCCAAATTGCCAACTTTTATAAATGTCACTTTTAATCGCGATATTCTGTCGTGAAAAGATAACGTGCAGTGCCCGTTAAATTTTTATCCCAAAAACACTTAACATGGGCTACCTATGTCACCCGCGTGTTTATGGAATTCCGAGATTATCGAGACTTTTAACTAAGTGATATGGATAGTGTGTCAGCGTGAACTAACAGCACTATTCATATAACTTAGCCAAGTAACGAGTTTTTTTTTAACTGGTTTTATTTATCTGCAATTCTTCATCCCGGCAGCTACACAATCACTGGCGGTCCAAATTGTAGATCTTAACAAATGTTACTTCTTTTAACTGGTTTTATTTATCTGCAATTCTTCATCCCGACAGCTACACAATCACTGGCGGTCCAAATTGCAAATTTTAACAAATGTCACTTTTAATCGCGATATTCTGTCGTGAAAAGATAACGTGCATTGCCCGTTAAATTTTCATCCCAAAAACACTAACATGGGCTACCTATGTCACCCGCGTGTTTATGGAATTCCGAGATTATCGAGATTTTTAACCAAGTGATATGGATAATGTGTCAGCGTGAACTAACAGCACTATTCATATAACTTAGCCAAGTAACGAATTTTTCTTTTTGTAAAAATAAAAATAAAAGAAGATAGCGGTATCCGTTACGGGGTACGGGAAGGGGATAAAAAAAAAGTTACGGGAGATAGGGGAAAGGGAAAAGTTAGAAGTTAGTTAAAGTGATTTTTGCGTAAATCAAGAAAAGTAGTTGGCAGAGCCAAACATCGATTTTCATGATTTAGCGGGCTAAATCCTGACATTCTAGAAGTGCAGACTAGAAATTTCTAGAACTGCGGACTAGAGATGCGGATGCCCAATTAGTATTGACATAAAGAAAAGACAGAAAGAATAAATAAAAATGCCCTGACATTCTAGAAGTGTGGACTGAAAATTTCAGGAAAAGGACTAGAAATTTCAGAACCACGGACTAGAGATGCGGACATGGCTTAATAAGCCTAATCATAATAAAAATCAAGAAAAGTAGTTGGCAGAGCCAAACATCGACTTTCGTGATTTAGCGGGCTAAAATCCTGACATTCTAGAAGTGCAGACTAGAAATTTCTAGAACTGCGGACTAGAGATGCGGATGCCCGATTAGTATTGACATAAAGAAAAGACTGAAAGAATAAATAAAAATGTCCTGACATTCTAGAAGTGTGGACTGAAAATTTCTAGAAGAGGACTAGAAATTTTCAGAGCCACGGACTAGAGATGCGAACATGGCTTAATAAGCCTAAGGTTAATACTGATTTAAAGAATTAAATTTGCAGAACAGAGAAATATATGAAAACAGTTACCTTATATATTCACTGGGTGGAGAATTACAACGGAGTGGTGAAAAATACCTGAGGGCCTAGATAAGACCATAACCTGGCATAACAAGGAATCCTTGCTATCCCGAGCTATGCTGATATGAACAGCCGCTCAAGTTTCACCGGAGCTTGAAAAGAAAATTGGACAGAATTTCTTCTTAATTTCTAACTAAGAACTAATAATCCTAAGAAGAATACTCTCTGTGATTCAAACTTATTTCTAATGTTGTTCTTGTATCTTGATGGTTCAAAACTAAAGAGTTTAGAACTTATCAACTTGAAGAACACTCTCTGATCTCACTCTCAAAACGTTTCTGTTTCTAAAAAATCTTCTTTTCCTCAGAGCCTTTCCTCTTTCCTCCCTTCTTTTTTTCTGGATCCCTCTTCGTATTAGTGCTTCAGTATTTATAGGCAAGCAAATGCCCTTTGGATGCGCAAAAAGGGAAAGCGGCTGCCCTTTCGATTTAAACAATATCGGCCGCTGTTTGGAATAACCAATCACGTTGGATTTCTCAGCCGAAAAACCGTGAGAAGAACCAATGAGCCCAAAAATCGTCACCGGCCGTTAATTTAGCGAATCGTGATCGAGTTGATTCCGGCCGCCGCAATATCATCGCCCGCACGACCAACAACCGAGGCAAACACCTGAAACCAGCCAAAAACCAGAAAACTCAAACCAAAACCGGGCCAAAAAACCACCAAACCGGACAAAAACCGGGAAAAAACCGGACGGAAAACCCGGGTCGGGCGCCGGGCACGGCCCGCAAGCCGGGCACGGCCCACAAGCCGGGCACGGCCCGCATGCCGGGCACGGCCCACGAGCCGGGCACGGCCCGCATGCCGGGCACGGCCCAGCCCGTAAACCATTTCAGCCCAATTAAAAAGAAACTCAAAAACCCGGGCACGGCCCAAAAGGCCCACCCGGCGTGGGAGCCGGGGACGGCCCAAAAGGCCCAACCGGCGTACGAGCCGGGCACGGCAACCTCGCCACCCACGGCCCACCTGCCGGGCACGGCAAGGTGGGTCCCACGTTATTTTTGTTTTTCTTTTTCCGCTTTAATGTTTTCTCTCTTTTTTTAAAAATTAATATTATTACTATTTATTTTTTTGGTTTTTATTTTAATAAAGCTTGGAGATATGTATACAAAAGACAAGGAATTAAAATCACAAATTAAAAGTTTTGGTACACCGGTTCAAACTTAAAATTTTAAATAAAATCTAAATTTAAATACAAAATCTTGGTAGGGCAAAAATGTGGTATCAACAATAATGCTAATGAGAGTTGTTTTGCCTATTCGTTGTATAATCGAAGTTACCTATTCTTTGGATAATCCTTTGATAGGTGACATATGAGACTTCCAAATTCCAAAAACATTAAAATATAAATAAAATAATTTATATTTCCAATGCTACGAGTTAATTTTTGTTTACTAAGAGTTATTTAGTGCTCTTGGAACACCACCACGACTGTCCTAAGTTTCCTCTCTACTACACATTTGCGTGGAACCTGAGACCCACACTTTGTTTGGTAAAAAAGGGGTCAAGGGCATCATATGGCGGGCCCATTGAAATTTTTGTTCTTCTTTATGTTAATTAACAAATCAACAATACAAGCTCGAAAATGAGAGGCTAAGTCACGAGTGAATAATGACGAGTGAGTATTCAATCTGATGTCACCCCCAAATCTCATTTCTGAATCGGCCACTGGATTGATTAGAGAGAGATGGTTGATGCAATTTGCATATTATTTTATTTATTTATTGACAGGATGCAATTTGCAAGTACCAATCACTTATTAAAATGGATCCCTTCTTTTGCCCATAGTTGAAGCCACGCAGAGATGACTTTTGAACAGACTCGTCTATAGGCTAAGAGCAGGCACACCTTATTCCTTCCTTCCCACTGAGCTCAGTGATAGCAATAGAAAAAAGAGCTCCGGAAACCTATTATGCATAATGCACAATACCTTACGTTGCACGTTAAAATAATGTTATTTTGACTTTTTAAATGTTGCATTTGGACAGCGGTAGTATTTTCAGTGTCATAACGTATTTGGGTGCAGACAATGTTCAACGGTGTGTTTAGTCTGGGAGTGTAGGGACGGAGCCCCAACGACAGTTAGCATGTAATTAAGGTTACGAATTTTTGGAGAATAATAGAGGAGTGGTGAGAGAAAATGCAGATCTGAGAGAGATTGCGAGAAGACTTGTATTTTTTTATTCTATTTCATAGTGGACCAGTGTGGCTCTTGTGATTTTTTTTCTTGTTGAGGTTTTCCACAAATATTTCGTGTCTTGTATTTTTCTTTTTGTTTTTCATTACGCATAACTGTTTGCTTGATTCATTTTGTGATTCATTGTTCTTAAGATCTGTAAGGACGTTACGGAATTGAACGGTTGTTTGAAAATTCCTATTAAAACGGTATCGTTTTGATACCCTGCATGCTTGCACACCATATTGTGCATTGTGCACAACAGATCTCTTGTGTTTGGAAAAAAGGGGGGAAATGGTTTCTTTAGTCCTCTTTTTGAAGCTAAAAAAAATGTAAATAACTTTTTTTTTTTGTGATAAATCTTCTGGGTCTTTTTCTTTCCTTTTGACTTTGTTTCTTCACCACATATCCTTTTTTTTTTTTTTCCAAATTTGTGATCCAAATACATCTTTGTGGAGAATTAGTTGGCAAGCTTTTCAGAGGTAAGAATAAACCCAAGAGGTTAGGTTTTATGTCACTTCTCTCAAGATCTCAATGTCCTTTGAATAAGACTAGCCACCTAAGTGATTTTACATGCTACCAAATTAAATCATTGTTCCCAAAAATCACATGAAATTGGAAATGCTCGACTCATGAAGAAAACAGAAAAGATCTTTGTATATAATATACTTTTTTGTCAACGATTCTTTTTCAGTAGTTTAGAGGTTATTCGATTAATCATATAAATGAAGTTCATTCATTAGTCTTTTCGAGGCTCTAATTTGTCTTCTTCTTTTTAAGAAAGAATAATTAGCCGATAACTCTGTAGGACACTGAATGAGCAAGTCCATTTTATTAAATGACCAAGAGAGAGACCTTAGTAGTCCCTTGGGTTTGTGCAACAGTTGTTTCTTGTTTCGATAGGGATTGTTTTTCCTTCCAAATGTATGAGATTTGAATCAACCAAAGGAAAACAAAACAAGAAGCACATTATTTTCACTGGTATCGCCAAGGACATTAGCCTACTCACAATACCTTTACCAATAACGCCTTTTATTCCTTCCTAGTTGATCATTTTACGGGTTAACAAGCACAACTATTACCGCTTCCGAACTAATAACTTATCTGATAAGGATAGCATATCATTATTTGCACTTGTAAGGTTCCAGGCAGAATATCAAGGTGATCCACTGTGACCTTGTCGTAAACCATTCATGGTGTCTTGCAAGTGGACATATAAACATCCATCATATGATTTCTTGCAAGTGGGACATATGAACATCCATCATATGATTTCTTGCAAGTGGACTTATAAACATCCATCATATGATTCAAATAGAGCTCATCTGTTCATTGCTTATTATTTCACACCAAATCTGTCCAACTATAACTGTACATGTACCAAGATGATACAAGTTCCAGCTTAAACAGAAGAAGAGGAAATACTCAGCTTTTGTTATTGAAAATGTTACAGACAACACTTGTACATACAAACATACTAAACTCTTGCAAAAGTCTCGATAAACAACAATCCTAGTGACACACAAACTCACATTCACTCCCAACCCCGCACAAACTGCACGATGTAGGTATGCGTGCATGCGTGTGTATGATGAGACCCCCACTGATAAATGATGAGACCTGCAATAAGAGAGGTGAATCCCACTTGTTTAGAGCCCATTTGGTTGCAACATATTCATCACCCCTTACATTTTTTGTTAGTTTATCCATATCCATAGTTCTCCCCTAGTAAGAACCATACAAACACACACACACACACACAATCCCCCGTTACAAACACTAAAAATTCAAGAGTTCACAGAGCCACATCTCTTCCTAATTTCGCCATCTTGCCCGGTTAAAACCCCAATGCTTGCAAGCTTAACCATTGAGACTCCAAAATCTTGAGAAAAAAGATATGGATACATGCTATAGGAATTGACCAGTGAAGCAGCCATTGGATCCCCCATCAAGGCTTGATCGGATTCGAGAATCCCTGAGTTCCTCACCAGGTTCTGATAATAAGCGTTGTCGAACATATATGAAGTTGCAGTGTCGAGAGGAGCAAGCTTGGTATTCGAATTGTCTACGTTCGGACAAGTATTTCTTAAGCTGGAGAGAAGCGAAGAGTCGAGAGTAGGATCAGGCTTTCCCGACGCTTTGAAATTGAATAGTCTCCTCTTGAATGTGAAACATTGAGCATAGCCTATAGTATGTGCACCTACAACAATAACAAATATCTATTTGGATAAGATGCATCAATCTTTCATGGATAGAAAGGGAATTTGATGTAATATAAGAGCTTCTTTGGCATAAAACAAGTAGCAAAAGAGTGTTCCCAGAACACCGGAAGTATATTCCATCTATTGTAAAATGCTAGATCCCAAGTAATGATAAAGTTAGACAGCGAGACGAATTTCGTGAAATTTGAGGCAGGTTGATTGAGAAAAAATGATTCACTCCGGACAAAAAGAGACTCCTCCATGCACGAGTAGTGAAGAATTGTAGATTCTTTATTATAAAGGGCAGGCAAAGCCGGAAGGCTGCTATCCCAATAGATGGATTGTTTTGAATGCAAGAATGGCTTGTAGTAAGTAAAAGAGGGTGAACAAGTGAGCAAGTACCTGAGAGAACTACTGCATCCTTCAAGTCAAGACCCTTTGATACAAACTTGGCAGTGATGTTTTCTAAAGGTTCAATAGGTGATGGTAACTGTTCATTTGCTGCTTTCTCACTAGCAGTTAGCCCGTCTCGCCTGCCCATTGGAACGTACCAGAAAGGCCCTCCTGACTGAGAAAATAAACACAAGACACAGAAGATAGAACTACTGTGTTTGAAACATAGAAATAAAATGAAAGTCTTCTGATTGAAACGAAGATGATATAGTCGTGCTAAATTACTTGGACAACAGCTTCTCTTGCAGCAAGAGCCAATATGTCAGCACAAGAAACAGTTGAAGGGCAAGCTCTTTCGACATCCGCTTTTATCTTATCAATGACTTCATACCCTCTAACTGAATTGCGGTTGGGGAGGGCATTCTTCTCCCCATTGAAATATTTAGTGCTATCAAGAAGCACAGAACCATCACACCCCTATGCCAAGAAAACAATAACCAATAAATTCAAAAATTTTAAGAAACAAAATTTGAACTTCAAATTGTCGAATGCAAACTTGATGAGAGCGTGTTTTGAAAAGCAAGTTCAAGAAAAATGAGTACCTCTAAATCATTGTGCCTTAAAATTGTGTGTTCCTAAGCTTCAAATTACTTTACCCATCATAGTACCCTAAAAATCGATTTGGAGTCGTATTATCTGATTAAATGCAACCTTAGGCTTATTTATCATACTAAGAGGATTAATAAGTGAACATGGACAAGATGCCCTTTAGGACTATGAAGTTATTGCTAATTATTGACATTAACTTTCTACATATACTAGTAAACATAGCTGTCAATTACTTGTTTCTCTCCATGTTAGACAGTATTATTATTTGAAATTGTCATAAATCTGTTTTGTAAGTCATGAAAGGGGAGGAACATTAAATGATTCACAAAAGAGATAAAGCACTGCAGGAGCATGGGGTATTCTTGATGGAGGAAACAAACTACATTTACGAAACAATCATGAAAGTGCAACCGAAGAAGGGATGCAGCCATCCTGGTGTCATTCCTCAGAGCTGCCCAAACACCAAACCTGACGATCGTGAACACATTAGGGCATGCTATATTATAAAAACTGTAATCAAGTTGGCCACAGGCGAATGAAGACAAAAATGTTATCATAAAGAAGAGGGAGATAGTGACGTGGTGAGAAGGTTTGAAACCCATAATCTTTCTGAATTTGAACAAAACTGTTTGTGTTGAACTAATTCTCATCATTGGATGTTCGTGATTTATATGCAAAAACAAAGGTGTCATTATGTCAAACTGAGCTCATTGGCTTATCTTAAAGTGTGGCAATGTCACCATAATTATTAAAGCCTAATGGCCATATCTGCGCGTGTTTCATTATTTCTCCAAATATGAAAGTGATAAGCACTTAATCAAATAACCTCATCGTGGGCCATTTACGGATTCCATTTTTCTGCTAATCAAGGTACATATAGTAGGCGTCGGACCATTTTTCCAGGACCTTTCTCTTTTTATGACACTTTCCAAGCACATGATTCGCCCTACGTGAACTACAGTTGTACAAAATCATGTTAATAAGCTAAGGGGGCCAGCACTAAATCAGAAGTAGTCAATGACTCTCTGTGACCAAGGATTCACGAGATTGTAAGTTTATCCTCATGTTTTAGTGAACACTTTGTAAGTTCCTTGCATTATAAGTATCTTATGAGAGAACAATAAGTATCTTTCTCCAAGCTCTATGCAAACAATTAACACACCAAAAATTTGAGTTCCTTTTTGATCTCCTTCTCAATCAATGACAATTTTTGCACTTTCATTGTATCGCCTGATGGGGGGAGGCAACGTACATGTAATGAAACATAAACACGTGCTAAGAAAAATCTGAATTTGACAAGAATATTTGAAGTACTGGATCTGTATCTCTAAACAAGTCAACACCCTAAAGTGAAGGCATATTTTTTACTTATCTTTTAGAAGTGGAAGTACAAGTGTTATCAGGAGCAAGGATATCAATATGTATATATAAGCACCCAACTTTGCACTATAAATTATTTCATTGTAGAAGACATAATTGTGCAAAAAATAATAAGAGGGGATGAATCAAGTCAAGATGAGTGGGAGAAAAGTATAAAACTTCCTTTTGTTTGTGCGTTCTCTCTACTCTGTGGTGGAAAAGTAAAGCTGAAAACTAAGAGAAGACCCTTTGGATTGTGAGAAATGGTGGGAAAAGTAAAAAAAAGAAAAGGAAAGGAAAACCAAGTCACTTGCTTGGATAACTAAGAGAGGTGACAAATGGGGATAGAGGGATGCTATAGTGCAAGGGTGCACTACAACATTAGTACTGTAATGCGACAAAACGACGTAATTTTGTCCACATTTAAAACAAGTTGGAGATGACGAAACGATGTAATTTTGTCCACATTTAAAACAGTTCACAGACTATCCAAACTAATATAAACCTAATTAAGCTCTAAACAACTTTAAATAGAGGCAAAACTGCATCATGTTGTTGTATTCTTTTTGCGCTACAGCATCCCGAGCCCAAAAAATGGTGAGAAAAGATGTAAAATGAAGCAAAAAAAGATACGTTCTCATTAGTAAATTTTTCTTTCTCATGAAGTCTCAGAAAAAACCACACTCCTTTCTTTTCTACCGCATTTCTCTCAATCTAAAAGGGCATGCAAGTGATAGCTCTTAGTGCATATTAGCAAGCCATTAACTCTAAAGAAGCTAGTGCATTCGAAAAATACAATTGATCAGGAAAAAAGTTTTGGAATGAGAAAAGGTAGTTTGGATTAAGACATCTGATATGATGTGAGACGTGAAAGGTAAGATCGACCGGGAAGGCTTATCCAAGTCGGCAATAAAATATTTGACCTAGAAGACTTGTCGAAGTCAGCAATAGAGGAAGTCCGCGGTCGGCCAAAGCACGACTAAGCTCATTTGATGACGCATCTAATCTTGATCGCAAAACATAACCCTAATTTTCTTGAACCACCTACTACTTTGGGCCTCTAATTTGGGCATCGTAGGGTCCCTGTTCACACCACACCAGGTGTCCCCAAGGCATTCTAACACTTTTTCCCGTCTTCAGGCGAGCTTAGCAGGGCCAGATTTATACGCTATCAGCAACCAAAAATCTTGATTGTTATGCCGAAAAGATCATCAAGGAAATCAACCAATACATGAATATGAGAATCACCATAGCAAATAATACACACTAAATGTTATGAGAGAGACTCTCAAGTGTGCTTTGATCTTTCTCCTCTAATACGAAGGGAACACATACCCTAACGGACACAGTGATACAATTTATGCATCAAGGGCGAGTAGTTATTGGAAAGGGTCTTGAACAACATAAACTAAAATCATGCTTATTAACTACCAACAAATTCTAAGCAATTCTTTCTAGCTCGGATGTGAAATTACTACACAGGAGAATGATTACCAAAAAAACTGCAATTTTCGGGACTGCAATCGGCCAACTGAGCTTCAATTTTCAAGAAATTCAAGTTTTCGTAATGGCAACCCTAAAGACTGGTTAGGGAAGAAGGGAAAAAAGGCAAAAAGTATTTAATATGGCCCATGCAGGTCTCGAACCTGCGACCTTCGCGTTATTAGCACGACGCTCTAACCAACTGAGCTAATAGGCCCTTTGTTTATCGCTTGGGATTCTACATTCTTATTGTTGGGATATCCAGATGTACCTGACTTCCTCTTCCAGGTCTAGTACCCTTGATTCAGCTGCTTGAGACCATACTACGGATGACTCCCTCTCCCATAGTTCTATCTCTAGTGGCATGAAATGGATCCCTATCTACTATCTAGTGCATCTTATAAAAGACGCACTCTAGGAGAAAAGTGTCGAGTCGAGTCTTTGCTAGTTCATTTCAAAGAAATTGAGTCCCGGTGATATAAATAATTTACTCTTTATTCTTGTTCTTTTTCATTGGCAATAGGATGGTTGACAACCAAATTGAAGTGGCTCGGACGAAAGGAGCCCTCTTACACGTGCGACAAATCCATTTTTTCTTTTTTGCTATAATTGTCTTTCTTTTAAATTAAGCAGCTTTGTGAATTAAAATTTGTCCTTATTTTTTATACTACCTTCATTTTTTATCATACCATCATGTGTGAGTCAGAGCTTCCAACACCGCACATTCATTGGCGTGACATTCATATACTTGTTTTGGGTTTAACTATAAATGTGTGGTGTTAGATGGCTATAGAACAATCACGTGACGATGTCATGAGAATACTAAATACTTATTTTTATTTCAAGGTATTCCATTGCTGTAAAATTTGATGGGATTTCTTGTAGCTTAAGCTCGAATGCGTTGCCCTGTTTAATAATGAAAATATGAAGTTCATGTTGTTTCCACTGCAAATACAGAATTGTGTTATAGCAAGAAGGATATAAAGAAAGAAAAGAAAAGAAGAGGAAGTGAAAGGTTGAGTGTATAGGCTGCAATGGTGATATATCAATTTGAAACTATCATTTGGGGGATGTGCAAAAATGTTGCAATGAAAAGGCATATATTTTCACAATTTGACAACCCATTTTACTATTTTGAAAATCAGAGAGAGAGAGAGAGAGATGCGAATTTCATATCCAAAACCACATTACCAGGATAAGAAAAATTCCAAGAAAAAATTCTACTCAAAGAGTGGCTATGATGAGCATTGACATAACAATCTTTGTATATCTATAAGAATTGTCAAAATTACTGATGTAGTGAACACATGCCCAAAGGGTCCAGATTCAAATTATTGAACAAAAAACTGATTTTCCTACTTGCCAACACAAAAACCAGAAACTACAGAAGAGCCTTTTGCTAGTTGGAAAACAAAACTGAGCATCACCCACTACTCCGGTCTAAGTGGTATGATATGACTCTTCATGGCCGAAGGGTGCCAGCTTCTTCGAAGTCACCCAAAAATAGAACCGCCCAGGACAGGAGTATTGAGTGGCTTTCCTCGTCCCATGGTGAAACCCCTTGTTCCATCTGGCATTCTGGGACCTTTTGTAGCCTGTTTAGCAGCAGATGATACTTCACACTGGATGGAGCAGCTTGATTGCAGCAGAGGTGAGGCAAGCAGGCCACGCCCGCTGTGACTCTGGGTGCGTTGTGGTCTGGAAAACTTTCCACGGCCTCGTCCAAACAATTTCTTTGTTCCAGCTAAATTTTCTTCACCCTGCCAAGGTAACAGCAAAACTGTCGTTAAGTTTCCTCTCCATTTTTCACTTGTGCTGAGAAAGGGCTATCATGTTATCTTGTAGTCTTTCATGTACAAGGCCTAGCATGGTGAGTTTGTTTTTAAAACAAGACTAGGTTTGCATCATGGACATCTTCAGGACTTCACCGGGAAAGGGAAATGACAGTAGACAGGCTACCGCGCCTTATTTTATAGGTTGACAAACCATCCTTTTTGATTTGATGCCACACAGATTTCAACTATTGAATAAGGTCCGAGACCCTTGATTCCTTATCTTTTTGTTGCATTGCCACCAAAAAGGAAAGAAGGTGAGACTATGGAATAGACAGAAACGATCTACCTTTATATTGATCTGAAGGTAACGACTTTAAGGGATTGGACTAGAGAAAAAGGACACGCATGTTCTAGTTCTAGTTACGAAGCTAGTGTTAGTGCTAGAGCCAATGCTGGTTTGTGAAAGTAGAATTGGTGAACACATGAGAGGAAGGTTTGGCACCCTTGCAGAAAAATTGGAAAAAAATTGTTTATAACTTCCTCACTTTGGCTCATACACAGCCTAAAAGAACACTTCCAACAAAGAAAAGAACAAAGGTATTTGCCTACATGGTAGAGAGAGTAGAATCATGTTTAACATTCTTATAGGGCATGAAAAGTGGAACCATCCTCAACATATATGTAGCCATAGTAACGTACAAGAATCTAGTAAACATAGTTAAGAGGACACAAAGAAACTAAATTAGCAAAAACAATGAACTTACTGTATTCTCAGCAAACAAGTCTGAGCTATGGTGCTGAGAAGCGTCTTCAGGTGATTCAGGGTGTGTCTCATCGTCGTCAAAAATCCCATCAAACTCTGATTTCCTGCCCTTCAAAACGGACTTTGGCTGCACATCCCCACAAAAATGTTCGAAAACTCTTCACGCAAACATAACACTAAAAACAGAAGGATGAAGTTTCAATTTGACATACCGAGCATCTAAGCAGCAGCCTTACGCGGAGGCCTTTCCTCCAGTTTCTTTCATCATTTAACGTCTCAACCTGGAAAAATTAACAAGCTTGTAACTAATGCAAGTGCAAACCAAGGGGGTCAAAGAAATAAGAACCAAAGACTTTTGTGGTGTAGGTAAGTTACATACTGCTTTCTCAGCTACCCCAGGAGTTTCATACTCCACAAGTGCATGGAGCTTCAAAAACAGAAAGACAAATGATAAGAAGATCAAATGCACAGAACCAGCACTCCATGCTAGTCCAGCAAAAGAGAGTTAGTACTCTTATACCTTGTTACTGATTAAAACCTCGCTTTTGGAACGTGAAGAATTAGATTCCGGGGGATGGCATATTCGGACTGCTTTCACCCTGTCCATAACACAAAAAAAATTATTTTACAATGTCAAAGCACGTACTATTATGATATTAGTAGATGAGATGTCACCTTCCAATTACGCCAAAAATTTTCTCGAGGTTATGATGTGAGCGATCTTCAGGTAAATTCTCCACAACAACAGTACGTGCCTACAAGACATAATAAGACAAATGTTCCACATTACAGCAGAAAGCCCAAAGAACCACTTTGGCCTAACTTGTTTAACTGGATCAATAGTGAAGAGATATACAATTTTATTGACTAAGAAATCCTATCAAATTACTAGCGAGAGATTGATAATCAAATTACTAGCGAGAGATTGATAATACTAAACACCACATGGTACTGTTTTTCTCAACTTTTGTAAGATACCATATCTGACGGATTTTTGATACTAGCTGCAAAATTACAACTAAATGTGGGGTATGTGGATCCATGGGATTCCTAGACCAGTCCGATGCTTTAATCTGGGCAAAAACAAGCAATGGCTTTGGAGTCAATTGAGGACGGCTGGAAAAATCTACCTGCAGTTCCTCTCTATCCTTTTCAGTGAAAAGGTGCTTGCGCTTAACCTTCTTGTTGTCATCGGCCACAACCTTCAGAATATCAAAGAAATGAACAACTGAATAGAACTTTAAAATAAACCGAAGAAAATATGCACAAAAATGTTCATCCCATTTATTGCTTTCCATCTAGGATAAGAGAGAATAGGACTTTCAGTTTACAAAACTTACAAGAGTAGAGGAGGACCGGAGAGCTTGGGCAAGCAAATCATGATTACTGATAAGGGACCTGATTTTCTTTGTGGATGCAATAACAGATATTGGAACTGTTATAGTGCAATAAAAGTTATATCCATCCAATTCCATCAAAAAAAAAAAAAACAGTATATTGATCCAAACTGAAAGATGAACTCTTAAACGCAAACGACCGGGTGATATTTCCTCATAGTCCTTACCATAACCTTCAGGGTCCTTATTCATTTGTTTGGACAAAGACTCATTTGCAAGCAAGCTTATGTCACTTAACTGGTACTCAACCTGTCACAAATGAAACCATTTTTATGTTCACGAAGTGCTCCAGATAAATTAGTGTCATCCAAATGGGAAGCCAAATCAGAAATCTTGAGATATAACAAGATTTTGAAACAGGAAGCAGGTTCCCATATCAGATGCCAACCTCTGACAAGTAACCCCTGCAGGCTAGATGAAACAGAGTGATAAAGCTCACTAAACAAAATCTTATGTCGGCTAACGCAATAAAAGCATTGGGACACATTAGGTAATTTGCCCCAGTAAGGGACATAAAGGCCATTTTATTTATTTTTTTCTTTTCCCCTACAATTTACCTAAAATACTAAAGGCTCAAAGTTCATTTTGCAGGAAGAACGTGATAATTTAGCAACCAAGCTACAAAAGTGAGACTCTTGAAATCATAATGTAACTCTGTCATGATATACAACAATCAAAGTAGCACCAAAATGATCCCTGTTGTTTTGGGTACAAATATCTGCAGAGGTGGAACTCAATTATTGTAATTGCCTGATTGGAAACGGCGAAGAGTTCCGAGGATGAGAATACGCGTTGGGTTACAAACATATATGTACATATATGCATACACAAATGCTCATGCACGTATAGAAGGTCCTTTCAAATGCTGTATGTCTTTTCAACCATAACTTTGTTCGAGAAATGCACAAACATGGAGTAAACCTTATGAATAATGTAAGAGGATATTGAGTAACTAGAAGAAATCCATGACCAATACCAAAATTAGAAGGATTACTATCACAAATTGTAAGAAAAGTGAACCATGATATGCCTCCTAGATACGTGATTTTCAAGATGGACTGTAAGAACAAATCAGACGGAGTAGAACCTTTTATCATCTCTAGAAAAGCAAATGCAAAGTTTGTCCATATCCAAATTCATTGGATTATTTTGGCATAACAAATGAAATATACCTGCTTAGTGATTTTTTGCCGTAGATCGTCAGTGAGGACATTTTTCGAAAAGTGGGGGGGCGTGGGAGTCGAATTAGAAAGGACATGCATCGGATCGTGATCCCCAACATAAAGCCAATCAGCCCCACCATTCCCACCGAGGATATGGAAGTAAGGGTAGTAATAGCCCGAAACGGGCACCTGGGTAAGTGTTTGCGGGACGAATTCAGGTGCTTGGGCGTTGAATTTGAACGAACCAGACCTAGAACGGGTGGTGGTGGTGGTGTCTTTCATATCCATTTCTGGTGTTTCTTGAGGCTTTCCCTCAGGCTGTGCTTGTGCCTTTTTTGTTTAATATTATTGTTCAATCTCTCTTTTTCTCTCTCACTCCTCTATGGTTATTTTCTTGAATCTCCTCCTCTCTTGCCTCTCGGCATCTAAAAGTGTGTCTCTTGGTGGAGGAGTGATGTTGGAACGAGGAAGTTGCATATTCTCTCTCCTGAAGTATAGTAACTGTAATTTGAGATTGAACCCACATTCCCCGCCCAAATAAATGGAACATCCTCTGTTTGATTGAAGGCAATTCACCCTTCTTGCACACAGCCGTTGCTTTTGCGTTTTGAGTTTTTGACCAAATCCAATTTTTTTTTAGTTCTTGCACACTTCACCCTTCTGGGATTTGCTTTCTTCATTTTCGGCCCAAATTCATGAAAGCCATTGCCGTCGACCGTTTGTAGGTAGCAGGGTGGACTTCATCCTGGTTTTGCTACAGCCCAATATTGACCCAACTACAGCAAATGCAAACTCTATGGCCCAAACAGAAAAAAATAAAATGGTGTTGTTATATGAGACACCATATATACACACAGAAATACGTATATGTGTGTGTGAATATATATATATATACATATACATTATACATTCTTGAAGATTTTGTTCTGCAATCCATGACCAAACACCCAAAATGAAAAACCAATGTAGTAAGGTTGGACCTCCTTGGTCTTGCGATACTACGTACACTTATGGGTTCTTGGCCCAGTGCGCTCCATCGGTGGGCTGAATTGAAGGAGTACTAAAGACTCTGTCTTCTCTGTTTGCCATTATGGATCTTCGGCTCAGTTGCTTTAACAACGGGTCAAATCAAAGGCTTAACAAAAGGCCCATACAACGTGCAACCAGCCCGTCTTCAGGCACATGACTAGCTTGTAAGTTGGGTTGAATGCCTTGCTATCCCACATTCGCGGTGCAACAACTTTTTAAACTTCCCTGTTGGGATGAACGCTAGGCACAACCACAAAAGTTGTAGCACCCAACATTCACTGAGCGGATCATGATGTTGACGTGGGCCTTGAGATTGTGGGTCGGAAAACGATTGCCAAACGTGGAGCACGACCACCATGATGCCCAAACGTGGTGCACGTGACGGTTGCACCAGCCCACAACGCGACATTGTCAAGCGTCGTGATATGTGCACCCTGACCGTCTCCTATATATGGTAGAAGGGAACTCAGTACGACGTTCGTGCAACTATCCGCTCAAAATGCTCACCAGTTAGCTCATTGGTTTCCTAGAAACCAACTTAAACATTGAAGACAACGAAAAATTTGACTCGAGTAACTCAGAGACATAATTCACAGTATTCTAGGATCCACAAACATAGAATGCAAAAACATTAACCACCTCTCAAATGATTAAGATTAGTATTTTTCGATAAATGAGTCAGATAGAAAGATCGAAGAGTTTGCTTAGAATCTATGGAACCTGACTCGAATTTTCTATACTCTAAACTATCTTAAGATTAGCAGTGTCAACAATCTGGAGAGAAAATAAAAATATAATTTCAGAATCTCACAATCCTTAATTTTGGTGTGCATAAAAATAAGACAAGTAAATATTGATGACCAATTAAACCCGGAATCACATTTTCAAATAATTAGGAATTTGATAGCTTAATTTCCTCCCTTACTATCATCCAAGAATCCAAGGTCAAGTCATAAAAAATTAAAATATTGTCTAAACATTTCAATAAGATCCCCTTAGAAAATATAGAAAATATAATACTAAGTATTTATTTTCTAATAATCATATTTTCAACGTCACTTGAGATTACGGGCATTCAAATGTAAATACAAAAAAAAGGGAGAAAGTATAGGAATCTATAAAGTATTGATCCCGTCTATGACAGATCTCGATTTTGTATCATAGCGGAATCAAATATCGATACTTTTCGAATATTTAGACAAATGTATCTAGTACTTTTCATACATATCTAATACTTTAAGTAAATTTTTTTAAAGTTAAAAATTGTTGATACTTTTTGGATATTCTAAATTATACATTCAAGGAGAGTGTTTGAAATAGTTGTAAAAATAATTTTAAATTATAAGTTATTGTAGCTGTAAAATTATGATTAAGATGGTAGCATTTGTTGCAAAAAATAAAAAAAATAAACTTTCCAAATTACTTACAATATAAAATTTGATTAGAAAAAAGACCCACGAAACTTCTCTCGAATCATATTTTAGACCATTTTTCAACTTTAATAAATAATTATTTTCAAAAAATCTGTTGATAAGAACTTTTTACAAAAACTAGCAATTGATTTGTAAAATTTACATTAAACAAATTAAGAAATGATATCACATGTGGTATCCATATCTCATAGGCTAGTAATGGCAATTAAACTTATTCCTATATGCTAAACTAGTTCATCATCTTTCATGAATTTGTAAGTGACATGATTCTAGGAACTTATTTACAAATGTATATCAGTTTCTTTTTCTTTATTTATTTATTTATTTTTTTGCATATCGACATGTCGTATCTAATCCACATCTCATATTTAACAAAATATGCAGCACGATGTTTACCCTCTCATAATTGGCCATTGCAATAGAAAGAAATATTTATTTGCAGTATTATGCTAAGTTTTGGCCTAACTTTTTTTTTATTTCCCCTTATTTTTGTCTTTTGTAAACTTTTTATAGTTTTTGTCAGATATTTTTAGGTTAGATTGTTGCGTCAACGGGAGAAATAAAAAAACAAAAAAAGTATGATTAGAAATTTTAAAAAGTTAAATTCTAAAATTTTTATATTTATTTTTTGATTTATCTCGCCGGAACCATTGCATGATCCAAAAGAAATATTGAGGCAAAGCTACTAAAAGTTTATGAAATATATGAAATAGGCTCAAATAAATAAGTTAGTATTTGAGGAAATTATTACAGGTTTCTTTCACCTTTTTAGATTTCGTGTCTCGATATTATTTCCGCTCGCTAATTTCTTAATGATTATACTTGATACGATGGAGACGTGGAAGGTATGATCCAGCCGAAAAGATTCATTAAGATTGGCAACAAAGGATTGAGAAGGCTTGTCGAGGTCAGCAACAAAGGAAAGCCCAAGGTCGGCTAAAGCGAAACTAAGTTGATCTGGTCTCAATCTTCAGAGGATTAACCACCAAATAAGGGTGTTCCGTATGTTTTCGACTCAGATCACAAAGTCTCGCAAGATCTTTAGGATACGATTCTTGAAATGACCACTCCTCAAGAGAGACGTGGAGACAGGATCGGGAGTGATATTCACTCCAATATATATACAAAAGGTACCACAAGGGCAAGAAATGACTAACCTTTTGCACTAAACATAGCCTTAATTTTTTTAAAACACCTACTATTTTGAGAGATCAATTTGTGCGTTAGAAGGACCTTTTTGACATCACATCATGTGTTCCTAAGGCGTTCTAACTTTTTTCTCTTGTCTTCATATTACGCATGCTCGAAATTCAACCAGAACAAATTTATACTTTATCAATGCTCAAACTAAATTTTGGTAGAAAGCAATAACAAAAATAAAATAAAATGAAGTGATATATGAAAACTATGTGAATATTACATTTGAGATAGTTTTGTTGGTCCTATAGATTCCTTCAGGTCGATCTCCATCCCTTCTCCTCAATTCAAACTAAGCGTTTGTGCTTTAATTTTTTTTCTAAAGAGTCACAAATTAGGTGGATTTTTTAAAAAACTTAAAGAGCAAAAGTTGGGAAAAATCAAGCTACACACATGAACTTAAGTTGAGACTCTTCCTTTATTAAAGAAAATATAATTGAGACTAAAGGAGGGGGAAAAAACGCAAATATTTCATGAACGTTGTGAACACGGTTGGGCAATTTTATGAATTTTTTTTTTTGTTTCTTAATTCTCCGAATGATTTGTTTCTGATCTCTATGGTGATTTTGTCAGTTTCAATGTTTATAATAGAACGTTCACTGTTCAACTATAAAACACGTAAAGACCAAATTGCACAATAAAATGTAGGATAAAATTTTATTACATGTTGACTAATCACACAAATTGCACAATAAAGTATTGTTAATTCAACAATTTTTTAAATACTATTTTAATTTTTTTATATTAATTAATAAATATTTGCTACACTTAAGAAAGAAAATTTTAGTTTCATATATAAATTTTTCTAAACTAATATAAATATAATTAAGCTCTAAATAACTTTATAAAGGCAAAACTACATCATTCTGTTGAACTATAGCATGTCCAAACCCTCGAATGTGTTGACGCTGCGCCAACGGGTTAGGATTATTTTTTAAAAAAAAAAAAAGAAAAAGGAAAAAATAGAAAGAAACAAAAGGTACAATCTATGTGAATGTACCAGCCATGTGAATAGCCACTAAACCTAACTGGTGTAGATTCTTTTCTTTATCTTTTAAAACCAGGAACCACAGAAGTTGTTGAATCTGACCATTTCATTTTGTTTGGAAAACTTTGTGCACATACTTTTTTGTACAGAAATCTGAACGCAGATGCGTCGGAAATCATTAAATACACACGTTTTTTTCATGCAGAATTTTACGTGCATCTAACGATTCTGAACACATCTACATCCGAAGATCTGTGTACAAAAGTTATGTGTATAAGCACTGCTCATTTTGTTTTAGTTTAGCCCAAGCAAAAATAAACTATTCAAGGTTCCATCATTCTCACTCCATCTTTCACCAAACCACACTATAATAATTATTATAAAAAATAAGTGACCCTATCAATGTGGGTTCACTCATTATATCCTGTCTATAAGATTCCCTCTCCATTATTTTGTTTGTGAAAGAGACTCTTTTGTCTATGTACTTTGGATAAGTATACCAACAGACTCTGTTTTCTTAGGTGGAATATGATATGTTAGGTTAGTGGATTATAAGTCTTGTTAATAAAACAGTGTTACAGACACAAATTCAGATACTGGCGTATTCAGAATCATACAATGAACGTAGATCCCCTCACGTATTGAACGGCTGTTGACACGTCTGTATCCTAATCTGATATCCAAATCTTTGTATAAAGTCTTTTTGTAGACAGCAGAATAGAACCATCATATTTGAGTTCTTAATATGTGTACCCAGAATCGTACGATGCACTTGGTCCTTCTTACATATTGAATGGCTACAAACATGTCTGTATCATATTCTGTGTATGAAGCATTTCTCTTGATAGTATACTATAATCACTTGACTTTCGATGATCTTTGGAAGCACGTTTCATCTTGTTTGCGTAAAAGTTGTGGCCGGAGCTCAACAAAGGGTTGAATAGATTTCTAAAAAGAAATTATTACATTTTAATTTGTTTTCGTATTATTTTGATGTAGATTAAGAAGTAGAACGAATTCCTAATTATAATCTGTTGAAATATGTGACTGTTTCCTAACATTATTGACAAAAAATTTAAGAACATATTTTGAGATTTTTTAACTTCTAGCTAGAAAGAAGTTTGTAGTGTTTATCGAAAAATCGAATCAAAATATTTTGAAATTTTAGTGATTTTTAGAAAAGGGGACTAAAATCTTATTCAAATAGATTTTGGGTACTTTTCATCTCAGATTTTTTATTTAGTAGTATTTTATAAACTATTTTGTTTTTTTCTAATAAATACTACTGGCTTATATTAAAGCTTAATTATAATTTCAGTTATAATAAATAAATTTACTTGCTTCTACTAGAATTTGAATTTATAATCTAAAATAAAATCTAAAGTTATAATCGATCTTTCTTCTCATAATTATCGCAAACATTTGTCTAGTTTTTCTTGAAACTAGAGGTTGAGCACACATTCTAAATACGCAATTGAATATCTGAAAGGCGTGAGAGTAAATAGTTGACTCGAGTTGTTTTACTATTTTACCCTGTTATTTAATAATTTAAAAAATTACTTTTATGACAAAACTTCAAAATTCTATTCACATCGATTAGCTTTTCTCCATTTCCATGTTAGAATAGATAAAAACGTCTCAATCGGGATAAGTTGAAGATAATCACAAAGAAGAAAAAAAGAAGAAGAATAGTAGAAACTTTACAATATTCTGAGAGGGGTAAAGTGGTCCAGATCCATCTTGCAATTTAGAAACACTGTTGCTTAAAGACTGGGGAATTGACTAATGATTTCTTCAAACCCATGTCCCCTGCACACCTTTGAAATTTCAAATACATTGTATTATTAACTCCTACAATGATTCCCAATAGGTATACTCATGACTCATGAGCCTCACATTACCAACAAGAACAATGAATACCAATACGATACGGACACAGCGATACGATATAATTTTTAAAAAATATTATACAGATACGAGTTATTATCATATTTTGTCCCAACTATATGATATCCAAATATTTCACTTAGTGCGTAAAACTATACCAAATATTTTATCCAAATAAAAAATAAATATTTTTACTATGCATATAGTGCACAAAATTATTTTACATTTATAAAATTAATTGATCGATAATACTTTACATGTCTATAATTAAAAAGATATCTTGATTTCTTACTTAATGAACAAACCGTTTAGTTTATTTTTCCTTAAATAAAAAAAGTCGTTGAATATTATTTTAAATTAATATATAAATAAAATTTCATATTTTCCTCTTCGTAGAAGAATATTTGTTTTGAAATTTTAGTTAAGATTTTGACCCACTAATCGAGATTTTTGGCTTTGCCCATGACAAGAAAGATGATAAAGTATAGTATTTTTCTTATTTTATTTCTATATTTACTTAATTACTTGTTTAATTGTTAAGACCTAAAGCTCATAGGACACACATATGACACAATCGTGATATCTATTACACTATAAAATTTGATAATACTATAAAAGATGGTGATACAATTTTAACTCACCATATCTTTTTTTTTAATGAATAAGTGAATTGATGAATTTTTTCTTTATTTCTAATAATTTTATTGTCGTACTATGGAAGAAATGTCACAAATTTCATTTTAAAAATTCGGATACAAAATTTAGAGTATTTAGAAAGTACCGGGTACCTCATTAATAAACCGAATTAATATTAACATTGTAGATACTTTTGAGTTATGCATTTACGATTATCAAGCAACTATTCATATATGTTACGATATGATATAAATAGGATATGAATCTCACTAAAAAAAATATCCGTACTTCATAGCACTTCGCAAAACAAACATTTAATGAACTCATTTTCATGTTCCAAAAGTATGAACTTGGGACCCTGTTCTGCACAACAAGTCGTGATGTGCGCCAGCATATAAAATATTGTTTTAGACGTGCTCTTATTGGTAGGAGTCTTCATTTTTACGTCAAAACGACATCGTTTTTCTGCACAACACGTCTGCTGTGCAGCAAGCTCCCCATTTCCAAAAATATAGAAAGCATGAATCCATGTGATCTACCAAAGTACGAATTCCGAAAATTGTTCATGCATCTATAATAAGAACTTAGCAACAAGAAGAAAAAGAATTCCAGTGCCGACTCCCAAAACTTAGAAATTTCTCAAAGAAATTTATAGCAATACGGGGGGGATTATTATTCGGCTAAAAGTGCAATCGTACTTCTACCACTTTTACCCGCAACTTGTTCAAGCATACCAAGAACTTAGCAACAAGGCAAATTCCAATGTCGAGTTCCAAAACTTAGCAATTTCTCAAAGAAATTTATAACATAACAAAAACTTAGCAACAAGGCGAATTTCAATGCCGAGTCCCAAAACGTAGGAATTCCTCAAAGAAATTTATAGCAATACAGGGGGATTGTTATTCGGGTAAAAGTGCAATCGTTCTTTTACCCGCAAGTTGTTCAAGCATAACAAGAACTTAGCAACAAGAAGTCGAATTTCAAAATCCCCAAACCTTAACAATTCCTCCAAGAAATTTATAGCCATAAGGGGTTGGGGGGATTGTAACTCCGGTAAAAGTGCAATAGTACTTCTTCATGTTCTTTATACCGGCACCATTACAGACAACAACTCAACTTCAAACTCATAAGGATCGGATAACTAATCCTGCAAAAATTTCACAGCCTCTCTCCCTCCCTATAGCTCTCCTGCTTTATGTATAGCATACTATGGTAATTATTTTTTTTCCCGGACTCTTTCCATGCATAGGGTTTTATCTGCAAAAATTATAGTGGATATGTTCTATACACAGACAACCTTTCCAGAATTGAGTTTGTTGTGACTTTTCCAGCTATAACTTTCTGATTTCTCATCGTTGTTGTCTTCTTCTTCTTCATCATCCTCCTCCATGCTTTCCCCACACGTAGTGGAAGTACCTGCACCCGTTGCAGCTAACTGAAGAGGACCCTGAGGAGAACCAGATTGTGAACTACTTTGCTTTGATAATTCATCTTGGGGCATCCACAAATTCCCCAAAACCACCCCGGATGATTGGGTTCCAGCTGTTGTTGGGTGTTTTCGAGTATGAAGTCTGTATTTCTGCAACCGCGAGAAAATTAAAAAAAATCACCTTAGGCCGATAAATCGCAACAAAAAAAGAAACGAAACCAAAGATGATTGATGAGGAGACAGATAATCAAAGTACGTACTTGCAAATGACTCTTCACTTCATCATTAGTGAGTCCATCCACTTGCATGAGTTCTCTAATCTGCTTAGGAGTAGCCGCTGCAACGTTTTTCAGAAAGACAAAATCAGAAGCACGTAAAAAGAATTGAATGAGGAGCTGTATGAGGTGAAAATAGTTCTACAGAGTGGAGATAAGGGTGACGTATCTGTCAATTTTTCCAATATCACCCACAAAAACCAAACTTCGCCTTAGGTAAAGTTGCCTCATTGGCTAAAAGATGATTCAAGATGACAAAAAATATCCCAGCTACAAATTGCAATTGTGTGTGTCATGTCTTATGGATGGAAGCTAGATTTGTTCCACGTGAATCCACAGTGTATTTAATGTGGTTTGGTACTACAACTTTCCCTCTTTTGTTCTGTGATCAACAATCAGCAACAGATACCACCACCATCAATTTAAAGTTTGATAAGGTCTAGATCTTTTAACATTAAAAAGAAATTCACAAAAGAGACACAAAAATCCAAATTACTATCAAACAAATGGACAGGTAAATCCAAATTTGGGAGATAAGATCTAGACTCATCTGTAAAATAAAGTCATACAAGGAAATCCAAATCAAGAATCTTTAAAGTTCTGACCTTGTGAACCACCAAGTTGCTGCAGGGCACTGATAAACCGCCGGTGTAATTCCGGTGACCAGCATCTTCTCTGTTTCCGGCCAGCATGCTGCTGAGTTGTATGCGGTCTAACCCTTAAATTTGACTGAACAATGGGTGTAGTAGTAGAGCAACCAATGATCTTAGAACTCAAACCATTAGAACCAATTTCTTCCCTTGGATTCTTAGTTCCGGGCGTTAGGAGGGAAAGTCCGGCCACTGGTAACTCCACCTTATCTTCCTTTCTTGTGGCTGTTGCCGGAAAATAACAGCAGTCCTTATTAAATGACATGAACGGTTTCAACCCGTTTCTGTTCTTATTGGACTTGAACGGATTATCAATCACAAGGGGGCACTCATCCACAGCTCCCTATAATCGAAACAAATGCACATAATGTTAAACATCTACCAAGGAAAAATCTTGTTCATTGCATTTCTTTTCTTATCTAATGTGTATAAATTTCTATACCTGCATAAACTGTGCTGCTGAATTTCTTTTCTGATCGTATTTAGAATCGTTGCTTTTGCGATCATCGGCGTTCCAGAGCTGCACAGAGCTCATCCAATTCATCTTCTCTCTATCAGTTTCCCTCTTAACCTCATTCTTTTCATCTTGATCACAATTTTTCTTCAGTGGCATGAATTCTTCCAGTACAGGTTCAAGATCTTTAGTCATACACTGTGTTGATTGCTCCTTCAAACTTCCAATTGCTGCAACAACAAAAATATGATCCTCAAAAACAGAAAACAAAATAAACCCACAGATCAAACTCATCAACAACCAAAAACCCATCTCCAGATTTCGAAAATAACCCACCAAAACCTCTATGTCCTCAATTGAATTTCGTAACTAATGAGGAATCTTATAAACAAAGTCAACTCATAAAGCAAAAATCTAAGAAGAACATATCCTCCATACATATACAAACAAGCAACAAAATTATCATGGAAAAATGACCCACTCATCAAAACGTTCAATGGACTATAACCCAACCCCTGAACCAAAATCAGCCCAGAACAAAAATTGTTAGGAAAAAATGGTAAATATACTAATTGAGGAGCATAAAACCCAACCCGAGAACCAAAATTATGAGCAAAATCAAAACCATTCATTAGGAATCTAGACTCATATCCGGTACTTAGTCGAACTGATACATTTAACAGCCATATAAAACATTATAAGTTCATAACTATGTGTATAGGTGAACAACCGACTCATCAAAATGTTGATAAGACTAAAAACCCAATTCCAGAACCAAAATTAATAGCAAAGGAAAATGAAATAGTCAGACGAACCATCGTTGAGAAGAAGCATGCAGAGAGGAAGCTCGCGCTTAAAGGCATCGATCTTCTTCATTTCTTCCTCTAATCTCTTAACAAAATCATCAATCCTCAACTTCTTCTCTGAAACGCTACCTATCGCTGTCAATTCTCCCAAAAACTCGTTGATTGTTTTGGGCAGGAAAGTTGGCCTAACATCCAAGCTCAGTTCAGGTGGAATCGAACCCATTTCGATCCTTCCCCTCTCTATCTCTCAGATCTTTCTCAAATAGATTTTACCATATAAGAGAGAGGGACTGAGGATCTCTTGATATATACGCGTATGTCTGTAGAGAGAGAATGGGTAGGGATAGAAAAAACCGGAATCTAAACAGAGCAAATGCGGTTTAGGTGAGGAGAGAATTGGTAAGAGAGAGAGAGAGAGATGGGAAAAGGGCGAAGATTCTGTTTAGCGATGCCGGGTTTCGACGGAGCGATAAATGCGTGTATAGAAAGTCAATTTCGGTTCGTCGCGTATTCTATCTGTCCGCCACTCATCTCTAAACTCCGCCACTTGTAAAAAGTCCAAAACACCCTCCTATACCTTTTTCTTCCCAAATACTTCTTCTAGTTCCTTGTAAATTTGATTCTGTTTGGTTGTTATTTTCACAAATGATTTTTCAGACAAAAATTCTCTTGCTTGCCCATATGTTCTTTTTCTATTTTTGTTGAAAATATTAGCATAAATAGAGAACAACTAATATTCAAAATAATGTTTAATTTTGTTACAAGTAAAGACGAATCGGGAATGTCGCAGTGAACAATTGTACCATAGCATTATAGTGCGGCGAGATAACGTAGTGTTGTTCGCATTTAAAATTATTTACAGAGTTTTTAAATTAATTTAAACCTAATTAAACTCTGAATAATTTTAAATAAAAATAAAATTACGTTGTTTTACTGCACTACACATCTCTAAACTTATTAAGTACTTATTCGATTCACTTTATTTATCTTTTTGTCTTTCAATTTTTTTTATAAGATTAGACATATTATCATCGTATATTTTTAATAGTTATCGATTGTTAAAAAAATTCTTCAAATTTAACACCTCTCATTAAAAGAGTATAGGTCTTTTATTTTCTTAAGGTTGAGATCTTTAGTTTTACATCAAAATTCTAATCTTTAACTATATTGTATTTCTTCTTATTGAATTTGGACTATATAATCATTATTAATTATAAAAATTATCATTATTAATTAATATCATCTAACTACTCATACCTACCGTATCACTTTTTTAAAAAAATACTCAAACAAATTCTTTATAACTATGAACATCTCTATAATAATTTTTTCATTTTACTATATGATTTTCTTATTATGTCTATTATATTTATTTTAAAATTTTAATCACTAATAAACGAGCTGCTAGTGTGAAAACAACAGATTAGCCAATACAAGAAGTCAAGAAGCTTAACGAGGGGGCAAGACCACAAGATCTAAAGTAAATCTACTTTAAATAATATAATAAAAAAATGAGAGATAGGTGTGTAAGGGGCAGCAATAGTAATTTTGAGCAATAATATTTTCTAATCACAAAGTATAGTTGAATCTTTACCGTCAGATAGAATTCTTCTGGGGGTTTCTTTGAATGTGAAACGTGTCCCTCATATATTTACCATTCGTTTTACTTTTCCACGTTTTTATTAATATATATATTTTTATGTCTTACATAAAGAAATCGCAAAAGTCTTGTTTATTTCTAGAACAATGCTATAGTCATATAATTGAAACCAAAAAATGCTCCCGAATTCAAAATTAAATATCATGATTTATTTAGATTTATGAGCTCGCAAATTAAAATAAATGTTAAATTTGGGAATAATTTATTGATTCTAATTCTGAACCAGTAGATTTTTTTTTTAAATTTAACCATTTTTTATCATACTATAGGAGAAATTACGGTAGCCTAAATCTAAGAGGATGGGGCCAAAGCGGTGTAGGAAATAAATCACCGCATAACACTATTTTACATTTGTAAAAGGGGAACAATAAATCACCAAGAAAATTATTTTTCACCTCTCTCCACTACACTCTCCCTGAACAAATATCTAATTTTTCTATTGAAATTTCAAAAATATCATTCCCCTTCTCTCTCCCTTTTCTTTTCTTCTAGATTACAAAAATAACACTCCTTTCCCGCCTCCGAATTACAAAAATACAATTTCCTTCTATTTCACTCTTTTCTATTGCGTTTAAAAAAAATTTTAAATAAAAATAACATCGGTTAGATTTTTAAAAGTCAATATAAATACGAAGACCACCACTGTTATTATTTTCAAAATTGATATCGACTACACAAACTCACATTATTTAACTTTATCAACACAAAATTATAGAGCAACAAATTTCAAGGTATTTAAGAGGTGCGAAACAAATTAAAAAATTTTTGTGCAAAAATACTTATATTTTTTGCCTTTATATTCAAACAAAAAAAAAGGTAAAAAAAGAAAATCAAGTACATGAAACACTTAAATATTTAAAAAAAACTTAAATATTCGCCCTTAAATTTTTAAGTACCACGGGACACTTAAAAAAATAAAAACAAAAACAAAAACAATCTTTTTTTAGAATTATAATTTTTTCTAAATTTTGTTGGATATAGTTCTAATTATATACAGATGAGGAGTTCAAGGTGATCAATTCAACCTGAATGACAGACAAATTTCGATTCTGAAGAGGAATCTAAGTCCTAAAACAATTAGGAAGATTAAGTTGTAGGGTCTATATATAAAAGTTCAGATTTATGAAGAAAAGTACGCATTATACGCTAATACAGAGTAATAGCTTATTCCCATAGATATTTATATAATATTTGTCTGACTTAATCATTAGAGTATCTTCCCGTCACGCAGGCGGTGGGTTCTTGGATGAGGTACTATTGATTAAAATTTATATTGTTATTTTCTGCATAATTCACAATTGTATTAGTAGTTAAAGTACTGATTAAATTATAAAAATACTAATTGCAAAAAATATTATGTAACATTTATTTAATTTTTATTTTGTTAAATGTAACTTTGAAGTACTGATTATTGGAGTGCAGCAGAAAAAGATTAACACGTCATATAATATAATTATGACAATTATAATACAAACATTAAATGTAACACTTATAACGCGTCATGTACATAATTTAAATTTTTTTAAATATAATACAAACATTAAATATGGAACTATTTTTAAATATTTTTTTATTTAAGTATAAGAAATGGCGTGTTTTCGTGTATTAACGAAGCATTTGTATTTTTTACATTAAGAAACACTTATATGTTTCGTCCTTATGTTTAAACAAAAAAATGGGTGAAAAAATAAAAACAATTTAAGTACCACGGAACACTTAAAAGAACAAAAAACAAATTAAAATTTTTCAATAATCAAGTGTGCGGTTGACCTTTAAATATTATTTTTAGTCAACTAAATTTTAAATATTTTTTTAAAAATAAGGCTAAAACCAAGTTTAAGTCCTTAAAATAATGATTATTCATATTGTAAAAAATGATAAGAGAAATAATTTTTAGTTTTTAAGCAGCCACACCCACCTTCCTAAAGCAACTCTCGCAAAATAATATCATTTGGGGCAAAAGATACTATTTGAATATTATCCTAATAGTATTTTGTACATTAAAACAATATCATTTAATGAATAATTCGCCCGATTGTGTACTATGTACAACATAATCCTAATCCCTTAGGGAATCTTACTATTGGCAAAGATTCGTGCTTATCAAGTTAATATTTTAAGTTTTGGGAATCGTACCTTCTAGGAACTAGAAAGTAGCAAGTTTTAATTATATTATTTTTGTTAGAAATTAAGGGTTGTTTCGTCACATTTTTTATATATTTTTTTATTTGTCTCAAAAAGCATAAAATTATTAGTTGAAATTTAAAAAATTCAAATAAGACAACATCAAAGATATTAAAAATTGTTTTTTACATTTTTTTGTGTCTAGTGATTTTTCTTGTGTCTAGAAATTTAAGACAAATTCGATGAAAAAAATAAATAGCTAAAAAGACAATGACATTAATACTCAATAATTAAGGCGAAAGGAACAGTAGGATCACCAATTGGTCCCAAAATCATATTGTTAAAATTATTTTAGCTTGCTACGATGTGAAAACTTTAAAAAATAGCAATAATATTGCACTAGTTTAATTTTATTTTGGCACAATCTCAAATTCAAATCATAAAATTAAATACATTTTATTCTTTCAATGCAAATCAATTTATTTGAATGAAAGTAGCTATCTGAACAAATTTGATTTGTTATATGAGAAATAAAATATTGGAGTTTTGCGTGAAATAAATATAGTTCAACCAGTTGTCACTCTATTATACTCAATCAACTTACTTTAAAATAATGCGTAAATGTTTTATTTATTGGATCTATAAAATGACAATTCGAATCACAATTTAGAATAAGTGGCTATTTATTCTATGAAATAAGCCGATAAGTGGCTATTATCTTGAAGTAATTCTATGTTTAGATAAATTCAGTCCCACTTCATTTTTTTAGGCACAATTTAGCCTAACTCGATTATTTACAATCGAGTTTTGTCTTTATTCATTTTTTTTTGTATTTTTTGTTTTGGTCTTAATTTCTTATGGATTATTGGTCCGTCTCGATGAGACGAATCTAAAAAGTATAAAATTGTGTTCAAAAGTTAAAAAAAAAGTCACTAAAGACGGCGAATAAGCACAAAAAAATCTTATTTTTGGATTATTTTTGTTTTTTCTGAACTTTTTTCAAATTTGGTCCATTATTTATAACTTTTCTAAAAGCGCTTGACAAGACGACCTAATAATTCACAAAAAAATTGACGAAAAAAATATAAATTTTTTCAAATAAGAACGAAATAATAATCAAATAATCAAGTCATTAGGCCAAACCTTAGTAAAGAAATTAAATCGCCCCAGTTTCTATCCAACCCACCAATAAGGGTCTTAATCTTTTTCTTTTTATACGAGTCGAACGTTAAAAAAAACATGATATTCCTATTTTAGTTTGGAAAATAGTTAGATGTAAGCAACCTTAATCCCGTAAAGTGGAGACTTATTTTGCGACCCGAACCCGTGACTATCAAGTTACGTTGAAATAACCTTCCTTGGAATCCGAACCAACCTTTGATCATATTCCTATTTTAGTCTCTCCCAAATACAAAAATTATAAAAACATGATATTACATTCTCATTCTTACTCAATATTTCTTGCTATTCAAATTGAGCTAAAAAATCGTATATTAAATGAGAAATATATATATATCACATAGTAAAAGAAAATAGCATTATAGAAACTCAAATTTAATTATAAAACTTCCAATCAATACACTATGCTCCATGTGATTGGTGTGTGCTGCATGCGTGCCAAACAATGATGGGAGTTAGGGATGGCAACGGGGCGGTTCGGGGCGGTTATCCGGATAACCGCCCCGATACCCGAATGGAATACCCGAACCGAACCCGCCCCGATACCCGAATGGAGGAAGAGGGGGTGCTCCATAACCGAACCAAACGGGGTTCGGGTATTCCCCGAACCGAACGGGTACCCGAATGGAGTTATAAAATAATTAATATATATATATATATATATATATATATATATATATATATATATATATAGGACCTGGGGTTATAAAATAATTAATATAATATATATATATATATATATATATATATATTAATAAATAAAACGACGTCGTTTAATTTCGGTTCGGTTCGGGTTCGGTTCGGGTAACAGTTCGGTTATTCTTCTAACCATAACCGAACCGAACCCGAACGGGTATTTGTTTGTTCCTACCATATCCATACCCACGGGGAAAAAAACGGTTACGGTTCGGGGAAAATTAAGCGGTTCGGTTCGGATAACCATCGGTTCGGTCCAAATTGCCATCCCTAATGGGAGTATATGTGATAGGAAAATGTTATGGACAGATCTAGACGTTCGAACGAAAATATATTCGAAATTATTCGATACATATAAATATTTATAAATATGTTCAAAATCATTTGATACATTTTAAATATTTTTTATACATGTATTGAACGACGCTAAACATATAAACACAAAATGCATCAAACAACTCTAAAAATATAAACACATTGGGCAAACAAATGAAATTATAAAGCTTTTAGACAAGACACCATGCTCCATGTGATTGGCATGTATTGTGTGTCAAACGATGATTGGAGTATTTCTTATAGGAAAACATTACGGACGTCCGAACATAAATATGTTCGAAATCGTAAGATATTTATGGGTCTCATTTGTATTGTTCGCACATTCAGCGAACGTTCTGAAAACATAAGCACATAAATATGTTTGAAATTGTACGATATTTATGGGTCTCATTTGTATTGTTCGCACATACAGCCAACGTTCTGAAAACATAAGCACATGCATCAGACGAATCCGGCCATATTTATGAAAAATCCTATTTGTTGATAAGGGTAAGGAATCTTGTAGAAGGGTGTTGTCTTGTGAATGATATCTGCTCAGAATATTTAATAATTATAGGTGCTATTTTTCAAACAAAAAAGGACAAAGCTTTTACAGTCATTAGATTCCAAGAATCTCATTCCAACCCTCTAATTTGTTCGAATTAAATAATTTTAATCTTCTTGGTTTCTGATCCATTCCAATATATTTCTTTTTTCGCATCTCCATTGTTTTTTGTTGAACCGTCTGTATTCAGAGAATCTATGCTCCTTTTCCATATTTCCAAGAATGCCCTTTATAATTTCTCAAGAGCGTGTTCGTTAGCCGTATGATCCATGATTTATCACTCCATGCTAGGTTTGACTTGACTTGATTATTAAATTATTATTTTGTCCTTATTTAAAAAAATTTATTTTTTTGTTTTTCGTCAACTTTTTGTGAATTATTGGTTCGTCGTGACGAGAGCTTCCAGAAAAGTTATAAATCATGGACCAAATTTGAAAAAAGTTTAGAAAAAATAAAAATAATCCAAAAATAGAATTTTTTTGTGCTTATTCATCGTCTTTAGTGATTTTTTTAACTTTTGCACACAATTTTTATACTTTTTAGATTCGTCTCGATTATAAAGTTAGGCCAAATTGGGCCTGGATATGATTATTCGACTTGTTATATTCAAGATTTATTTATTTCTTTAGATCTCAAATATGATGTCTGAAGGACTAATTTATCCGTATGAAGAAGAATAAAATTTTCACATCCCTACTTTTATTCATATCTTATCGCTTTTTATATTTATTTTTTAATTATGAGAATACTATTATTAATTACGAGAATGTCATTCACTTACTCATATTTACTAGGATTGGTTTTGTGTTGGGATTGGGTTTGTTACATTTATATCCTATTATTTCCATAAAACACAAAGAGCTGCGATTTCCACACTCTTTTATTTTGTGAAATAATAATCTCTTTTCTTTGTTAGCTATTATTTGGGATGTCGAAAAAATATTATTATTATTAAATCTATTTTGGTCTATGGAGATCTTTATAAGCTAATTTTTTTCAATTTGTTCTTATTTAAAAATATTTTATGAGCGATTAATTTATGTTCTGTACGTTACATTTTTCTTGTCCAAAAGAAGTAAAAAAATTATAAAAAAAAACTTACAAACGTAATCTCAGCAGTTTTTTGTGTCGCAATTTTCGATTGAAATTAAAATTAGTATAGAAATCGATATGATTTGTTATCTGGTCATTACATTTTGATTTAATTGAGTTTTCAATTTGTCAACAACGATTATATTTAGTGATGCTAACTTACATCACACTAGAACTTCCTTCCATCCAATTATGGGCACACGTAGTCGTGCTGTCATTAAGTAGGGAGCCGGCTTCAAAAAAGCAGTATCCCTATCACAACAAACTAAGTTTAGCTGACGGATCATTTTTGACTGGAGAGGAATTAAATTTTTTTGAATATACTCATACGTACTAATCTACAGACGCCTATTGTTGACTTTGACCCAATTGAAATTTTGAATATCCCTACCGTTCAGCTATCATTTTTGCCGGATTATTAAGATTCATACTTCTTTTTACTCATTGAGGGACGGGCGACTCATCAATATCAAATTAAATAATAAAAAATATTGTCCTCATAGTAAGATTGTACGCCTCATAGTGGCAAGACCCAAGGTAGATCGGCTCATCAAGAGTAGTCTCCTAGACACCGGTGAGACATCTACACAGACTCCCTAAATCATGAACCGTTTGGCGAATTCGCACGCCATCCAAGCATTTATTTTCCTTTTTTCCCTATCGCTTTTCTAATAGCTTGTGAAATTCTATCTTTCTAATTTTTTACGTAAATTTCTGAAGAATCGAATTGAGTTAGAGAGATTTTGTTTATATGTAGACAAAGAACATATACGCAATGAAGGAGTATTTTTGTTTATACATACTTAAGTATGTAATCTAAACAACTATTCGGGTCGTAATTTTTTTTTAAAAATTAAACATAGTATAAAAATCGATATAATTGTTATCTGGTCCTTACATTTTGATTTTACTTGAGTTTTTAATTTGTCAACATCGATTATATTCAATGATGCCAACTTACATCACACTAGAATTAAATTTTCTTCCATCCAATGGACATATGTAGTCGGTGTGCTATCAATAAGAAGCCGGCATCGAAAAGCCCTATCACGACAAGTGAAACTCAATTGACGAATCAATTATTGCCGGAAGAGGAATCAAAACTTTGAATATAATCATCGCTACGAATCTAAGCACACATACTGTTGACTTTGGCCCAATTAAACTTGTTTATCAAAATTCGTAGCTCTTTCTATCTGTTGAGGAACGAGTGACTCGTCAGTATCAAAGTAAAATACTAGAAAATACCACTTTGTTTGCCTTGAGGAAACCATCAAAAATTAATAATTTGTTGAGTCTTACCAAAGCATTTTTTCTATTTTCCCATGTCGCTTTCTTAATCGCTTGTGAAATTCTTTATTATCTTTCTAAATCCTGTACATAAATTTTTACAAGGAATCGAACTGAGACAGAGACATTTTATTTATATATAAAAATAAGAATTATATGAGCAATGAATGTGTATTTTGTTTATACATAAGCTGGTCTATGGGCCATTTTGGTCATCTACAAGATTGGTTTTTCTGACGAATGGGCGAGCTCATGCAGTGTAGTGTGCACAGCAAGACGTGTTGTGTACAAAAATGAAATCGTTTTGGTACTTTAAAAATTATCCAAAAATTATCCGAACACTATTCAATAGTTTGGATAATTTTTTGAGTACCAAATACTATGTGTTTTGACGCACAACACGTTCTGCCGTGCACACAGTAGCGTCCCGAGTCCTTTCTCAACCCTTTGTATTATTGAGGTAATGCGGTTAATAATAGTCAAAGGGTGTGAGATTCCTCATAATCCTCTTAATTAATGATGCTATGGAATTGAGAATTTCAAACAAATGTCAGGCATTGGCCATTCCATGGAAAGTAGATGGTCAATTCATGAAAGGTGAGCGGAAAGTAGCGCGTGTGGAATTTACTAGAGAGAGAGAGAGGGGGGCGCCATAAAAACAAGAGAAAAGCATCTTCATATCTCTCTCTCTCTCTCTCTCTCTGGATATATATATATATATGAAGATATTCTCTCAAGAGAATCCAATAAATTATTTTGGGTATCCAAGAAATGGTTTTGCCATTTTCGATCTTCTATACTTTCTTGCACATTATAAATGATATTCATGAGATTATTTTATGCATTTAAAGAAAATTAAAAGTATTTTATTTCTTCTCTCATTCATATTTTATCTCATTCTATCTCTCTTTTATTTATAGAAATATTATTATTAACTACGATAATATCATGATTAATTATAAAAATATCATTTATCTACTCATATCTATTATATTTTCTTTCTTACAAAAATACACAGACAAATTGTTTATAATTATTCACTCATCTATGATAAATTTTTCATTCTACTGTATCTTCGATTCTTCTTATAATATCTACCTATATCTTCTAAAATTTTGATCGTTAACAAAAAGGTTGTTACAGTTATTCAAGTTTAAATAATACTGAATAGACAAGAAACAAGAGAAAGTTGGCCTTTTTAAATTTTTATTGTGTGATAACGATAAAAGAATTCATTAATAATTAACATCAAAATTTATAATAAGAACACATCAACCGTAATTAGTTATTATGTCAACCCAATTAAAAACAAGTTCATTACGTACTTAAAAAGTCTTTATTAAGATTGTTGGCGATGAAGAATCAACTTGTTGTATCAACGTCAGGTCAAAAGACGAGCATCCCAATAAAAAATATGCCTGCGATGAGAGTAATAATTAAACTACATAGATAATAGTGGACTAACAACAATATTTTCTAACATACATCACTCCGATGACCGCCCAAGAATCAAATACCCTAGGTTGACTTTCGTTGAATTTCTAAATTGTAAAGTCACAATCTTTACAATTCGATCAATCTTTATAAATGTCGCTATTGGTGAGTTTTTTAATGTTTGTTATGCTAATATGTTTATCACCGTCACAAGAAAAAAATAATAATTTTTGTTTAGCAAGAATAATGATTATTTACGACTACAACACACCGTATATATGCATTATGCTGGGGAATATTATGTGATATTTTTCAAGTTTATTAAACTTTTCTCTGATTTTCTTCCCTTCAAAAAGTAATTATTCATAGTTAAAAACATACACACCACACACACATTTGTGTGTATATATATACATGTATATACTAACAACGAAAGTAAGCTATGAGTTTGGGCTCAATGTCATCAAAGATTCATTGAATTAGTCATCAACAAATTAGCATTAGTTATGCTAGATTAGATCCAAGGAACCAAGATAAAAGACAGACGTTAGATGATAATATATAGATTCATTGTTGACAGATTATACTGACTTCAGATCAAAAGATGAAGATCCCAATGAAAATGTGAATGTGAAGAAGGTGATAAACTATATAGATAATAGTTCAACTAGCAAAGATACTTTTTAACAGACATCGCTTGATGACTAAATTGAGTATCAACTAACCTAAGTTTACTTTTGTTGAATTGCTAAATTGTAAAGTCACGATCCTTAAAATTCGATCTATCTTTGTGGACATCACTATTAGTAGGTTTTTTTTTCGTGTTTTTTATGCTAACATGTTTATCAACGTCACAAGAAATAAACATAATTTTTGTTTCCCAAAAATAATGACTATTTACAACTACAACACACCATATACATGCATTGTGCTAGGAAAATGTTAATGATATTTTTCAAGTTCATTTATTTTTCCTCTAATTTTCTTTTTTGCGAAAAGTCATTATTCATAAAACACACACACGTATATGTATCTATACATATTTACATATACATATGAACAAGATAATCCTAGCTACAATAAAAGTAAGCTATGAGTTTGGACTCAATGTCATCAAAGATTCATTGAATTAGTCATCATCAAACATTAGTTATGCTAGATTAGATCCAAAAGACCCATATACGATACAAAAGGCAGACATCAGATGATATTGAATACATTGCCGATAGTTAAGAATCAACAAATCGTACTAACATCAGATCAAAAGATAAATATTCCAATAAAAATGTGAGTGCAAAGAAGGTGATAAATTATATAGATAATAGTTCGACTAGCAAAGATACTTTTTAATAGACATCATCTGATGACCAACCAAGTATCGAATACCGAAATCGTAAAGTCACGATCCTTAAATTTCAATCAATCTTTATGAACATCACTAGTAATGAGGTATTTTGTTATGTTTGTTATACTAATATGTTTATCACCATCACAAAACATAACATAATTTTTGTTTATCAAAAGTAATGATTATTTACGACTACAACACAACATATGTAGTCATTGTGCTGAAGAAAAGTTACATGATGTCTTTCAAGTTCATTTACCTTGTCCCTAATTTTAGCATAAGAAGGTATTATTCATAAAAACAACACACAAACACATATGTATCTATATGAAAATATGAATGAGAGGAAGGTGATAAACTATATACATTATAGTTCGAATAGCAATGGTATTTTCTCACATACATCATTCTGATGACCAATAAAGTATTAAATACCCTAAGTTGACTTTCGCTGAATTACTAAATCCTAAAGCCACAATCAGTTCGATCAATCTTTGTAAATGTCATTTTTTGTGAGTTTTTTTATGTTTATCATGATAATAATTTGTTATCGCCATCACAAGGAAAAATAATAACATTACGAATAATGGTTATTTACGACGACACCACACCATATATATGTATTATGTTGGGGAATGTTAGATGATATTTTTCAAGTTCATTAACTTTTTCTCTAAAATTTTATTCCCTTCAAAAAGTTATTATTCATAATTAAAACACACACACACAAACATTAGTTATGCCAAATTGGATCCAAAGAAACCAAATAAGATACAAAAGACAAATATCGGATGATATTAGATTCATTGTGAAGAATCAACAGAATGCACCGACTTCATATCAAAAGACGAACAACCCAATAAAAATGTAAATGCGAAGAAGGTGATAAACTATACAAATAATAGACGTTCGACTAGTAACGATGCTTTTTGAAAGACATCATCCAAATGACCATCCGAGTATCAAATATCCTAAGTTTATTTTTGTTGAATTGGTAAATTGTAAAGTCATGATTCTTAAAGTTCGATCAATCTTTGTGAACATCACTATTTTAGTATTTTTTTGGTGTGTTTATTATGCTAACATGTTTATCAAAGTCATAAGAAAAAAAAACAATATAATTTTTGTTTACCAAGAATAATGGTTATTTACAACTACAACACACCATATATATGCATTGTGCTAGGAAAATGTTAAATGATATTTTCCAAGTTCATTTATCTTTTCTCTAACTTTCTTCCCTTCAAAAAGTTATTATTCACACACACACATGTATATGTATCTATACACATATGAATAATATCATAATCCTAGCTACAATAAAAGTAAGCTATGAGTTTGGATTCAATGTCATCAAGGAAACCAAATAAAAAACAAAAGGCAGATGTCAAGTGATATTAAGATTCGTTGTCGACGATGAAGAATCAACAAACTGTACTGACGTCAGATCAAAAGACGAAGATCCCAATGAAAATGTGAATGCCAAGAAAGTGATAAACTGCATAGATAATAGTTCGACTAACAATGATACTTTTTAACATGCATCATCTGATGACCAATCAAGTATCAAATACCCTAAGTTGACTTTTGTTGAATTACTAAATCGTAAAGTTACAATCTTTACAGTTCGATCGATTTTTGTGATTGTCATTATTGAGGAGTTTCTGTTTAATATGCTAATATGTTTATCACCGTCACAAGAAAAAAATAACATAATTTTTTTTACCAATAATAATGATTATTTACGACTACAACACACCATATATGTGAATTGTGCTTGGAAAATGTTCAATGATATTTTCCAAGTTCATTTACGTATATGTGTATATATGTATAAACATATCGTGAACTCGTAAGGTCTCAGGGTTAAAACTTCTCAGGTGTTATTAATTTTTATGGATCAAATTCATACAAGACTTTGTTCTGACTTCAATTGGACCCCGCTAGTAGATAGTAGAATTAATCCTTCGAAAATTAATCTAGGTGCACCTAAACTAGACGTTTGAGTTACCACACACACACACACACACACACATTATATAATATTCCCTTTGAATGAAGGATCTCTCATTTTGCTAAAATGAAGACCTCCTATTTTTTGAACAAATTTTGATGATCCAAACTGTTCAGTGTGTTTAAAATATGTTTTTAAAGGTACCCTTTAGAAATCGACTTAAAAAAATATCAAGAAGACTTTGATCTTATAATTTTTTTTTAATAAATGTTGATAGGAATAATTTTATGAAAAACTGCGTGGATCAAATTCTTTTTCAGTAATATTTCAAGTTGATTTCTCGCAAAATTCTAAAAAAATATGTTTTAAACACATTGAACGGTTCGGATCACCAAAATATGATCAGGAAATAAAAAATTCTCATTTTAGCAAAATAAGAGATCTCTCCTAACTACAACAAAAGTTAGCTATGAATTTGGGCTCAATGTCATCAAAGATTCATTGAATTAGTCATAAACAAACACTAGCTATGCTAGATTGGATCCAATGACACCAAACATGATACAAAACATTTTAATGGGTTTGGAATAGTATACAAAACAAACAAATCCTTATCACCACATTGTTTCACGTGATGACAAGCTCAATGTTCATGGCATATGTGTGGCCCTTCTCATGAGGGTATCTCTTTGTCCTTATTATTTATTCTTCTACCCTTTTCTTTTTCCACTTGTGGTTGAGATGGAATCTTTCAGAAAGCAATGGAATACAAACAAGGCTTAATTGTACGTATGTCTTGGTGGTTGAAGCATTCCTTTCTTGATTTTAGGTTGATGTTTCATGTCTCATGAGTTATCAGGTTATCAAATTGAATATTGATCAGGTTTTCAATTCATCGTAAAAAGTAAATTTATAACGACTGTTCTTGTTTTTTTTTTTTTTTTATCTGCACGACTGTTCTTGTTTTGTACAATATTTATTCGTTTTAACCGCTCAAATTTCATGGACTTCGTAGTAGGTCATTTATTCTTGCATTGCTGTCATTCGGCTTGGTGCTCTCGCAATTTTAAATAGACTTGTACAAAATATGGTCCTGATATATTATAAAGTAATTTACATAAAATCTCGTCCATTTATCACTCAGTTTAAGTTAACTCTTTTTATCTTTTAATTGTCCCAATGCACCCCCTGATCTTTTCAAATATAACAATCGACTCATTTTGGATTGACGCATATGACTACTTATCGTATTATCCCCTAACTGCGTCAATTCAAAAGGAGTTGATCGTTACATTTAGAAAGATTAGGGGGTACATTGAGATAATTGAAAGATTAAAGGGGTTAATTGAAACTGACTGATAGATTAAGGGGTTTTATGTAAATTATATCCTATATTATAAATAACACTCACATTTGCATCCACCAATCGATGTGAGACTCTCGGCCACCCATTTGAAAATCTAGTGATGAAGCAAATAAGAGTCTTTTTTTTTAAACGAGTCAAACAAAAGCGATGTAATTTTTCTTTATTTATTTTTCTCTCTTTTTTCTTTCCCTTCATTAAGTTCCAAACAAACAGTTTTAGTTCTTCCTCCTACCTCAATGTCATTAAAAAGGGTACATTTATTTTTCTAAAAACCTAACTCATTAGAAAAAGCCCTTTAAAGCACCATAGGGATCCAAGTCTACAAGTAACTATTAACTTAATTTCTCCCCTTCAACGTAACCATCATCGACATCTTCCTCTATCCTTATTCGGTCCTCGTAAAATCGGATGCGCGTGAACTCACCCAAGAGACCGGCATTTTAGGCGATTCATTATCAGCAAAAATTCAACGCAAAACTTTCAAATTTATGATTAATTTCAGGAACTGACCTCTGCTTGTTCTTTCATAAATACATGAGAATAATGTAAAAAATTGTGTTAGGGCTATTTCGGTCATTTCAGGTTTGGTTGTCTTTGTCAACTTTTAAAGGTTGTTGGGTGGCATTATTGTTGGTGTGCATTTGCTCCTGCCAAGAATTCCACTCACTGGCCCCCCCTCCTATTATTTTTATCTTTGTGATGATTGCTTCTTTTTTTTTTCACATTCCCTACCTATCAATTTTCAACCCATCTTGAGGGCAATTCTGTCAATTATTGCATTTAACGGTCCGCTTATTGGAGGCCAAAATTAGAAAAACAATACGATAGATATACTAAGAAGAGAAATATAGTAGAAGAATGAGAGATTTACAAAAGATTGGTGAATTTTTATAAATAATTTGTTTGAATATTTTTGCAGAAATGACAATATGTGCAATATGAGTGAGTAGATATTATTTTTATTAATTAATAATCGTACTTGTGTAATTAATAATGGTAGTTACATGAATAGAACATGACTATAGAATAGGAGATAAGATATGATACAGAGAAATGTGTAATAATTTTACATTATTTTAGAAAATAAAACAGTCTCTCAAAAATATTATATCTGAAGTGTAAAACAGTAAACAAATCCCGAATATAATAAACCCGACCCTAATTATAAAGAGGCCATAAGATTTAGATATTATCTCATGCAAGGAATTAATGGAGTTTCAAGTATACCCAAAGATATTTAAAGAAGAGAAACTTGTTAAACAATCTCTTATCCTAAAGTTTTTTTTTTTTTGCTTCCATATCTCTTTGTCTGTAATTATCACTCTCATTTTTATTCCTAGGGATAGGAATAAAGATGTCTATGTTTGATGCTTAAGAATTGACCAATTCAACTACTAGTTGGATTGGTCAATTTAATTTACTCATTATCAAAACCAAATTAAATTATCCGAATTAATTGAGATCGAATACAAGAATTCATTTTCTCCTCCGTCAAGAGTATTGTGTTTTATAATATTTAAAACTAAAATTCTTTCGAACTACAACATTTGAAGTGAATTTGGGTCTATTCCTCCACTAATTTTGTGCTTTCATCTTCATGAACCGAGCTCGTATATATAGACATCTCTGAACCACTTTAATCTATTTTTCCTCATCTTATTTTTTATTATTGTTAGCCCTACAAATATGCAAAAACAAGCGTTCGTGACAATTTTTTTCACGTCCCCTACCTAGCAATTTTTTTAGAATAATTTTTTTTCCGTAAATATCCCTATAGTTATTAGGATGGAAGAAGGTTTGTAATAGTTATTAAAATGGAAGAAAATTTTTACGTGACTGAGATGAGATAAACTTGCATTTTGAAAGCAGTTTTTTTTATAGTGGCTCATTAATTATGGCTATTCCTAAGATCCGCCTGAGCAATTAAGGACGCCCCTTACGAGTTTCTCTCGTCGAGATCCAATCATGATTTATTTTGAGCAGATTGAGCAAAATATTCTTGAACTGAACAGATTTCACCCGATCAGAATGAGCATTTATCGATTGTATTAGTGCGTGCCTAGTCATCCGAACAGTTATCGTTTATACAAACAACCCTAAACCCCGTGCCTGGATATAAAACAGTCAGGACTTATAGTCGACTGCTAATCAATCTGTTACTGAGCAAAACTAAACCGGACTCATCAAGACGTAAAACATCTTTTCTATTAAAAAACAATTTGGGTGAAATTTTATGCATAGGCAAAAAGGTAAATTACTTGCTAATTCCAAGAGGAAATGGATCGAGGTCCAAGGAGATTCCATATTGAGGGTGGAGGGGCCCAAGTACCATGTGGGTAATGTGGGGTAACGTGGCAGCTGTCTGCTAGGCGCGGCCAATAAAATAGTGGAATCGGTTCGCCGCATACGAACGGCGGTGCTTTTGGGTTTTCCGAATATTTGTGGGTCCTACGTTTTTTCATCAGCAAAGATTCTCTTTGATTTGATTAGAGATGTCTCTATTCTTTTTCCTCCCATGAACCGAATTTTCCCACACTTTCCCATCACCATTTTCCATCTCTACCACGACAAAGTAAAATGAATAAAGGCATTGTCCCTTTCACCACTCACACCATGCTCATCATTCAAGAATTTCAAGAAAATAAAATGCATTTCATTTCACTCTTTATCTCACCTCGGTCACGCTCAGGATCAGAATCAAGATCTGACATTTTGAGATCGAGATCGAGATTGAGATTTTTTAGGTAAGAATTTAGAGGCGGAATCAGAATTCGATGTTTAGAAGATCGGAAAGTTTTTTTTTTGGAAACGAAATGGGCTGGATGTAATTTGAGAGGGCAAAAATTTAATTTTTTTTATAATTTTTAAAATTTATATTTAGGTCCTAAATATTTTTAAAAATTTCGGGAGGCCCAGACCCCCTTAGTCTCCATGTAGTTCCCCGTCATGAAAGGAAAGGGGCTAACTGTAATTTGAGGGTTCAAAATATAATTTATTTTATCATTTTTAAAATTTATACTTAGGTCCTAAATGTTTTTAAATTTTTTGGGAGGGCCTAGGTCTTCATATAGTTTTGCTCCTGGTTACGCTCTTTTAAATGTCGTTTCGATTCTTTTAGTGATGTCGAAAATCACTTAAATTATAGAAATAGTAATCATAGATGCATCTATGTTCAAATCGACCATGAGGATGGCTGGCTGAGGGCTGGAGCTACTTTCTTGGTTTTAGTTAACCAAAAAATATAACAAATATAGTTTAAGGTACAAACAAACTTTGCTCTCTAATTTGGCCTAATTTTAATTTTAATTATTTTTTTGTCTTTCTTTGAACTTTTTAAGTCAAAATTTTGAGAAATTATTAAATCATCTTGACAGAAAAATTTTGAAAAGAAAAATTATAACTAAACTTTAAAAAAAATGTTAAAGATAAAAATAATTTAAATAAATATTTTTTAATTTTTTGAAAAAAATCATATTTTCTTGTTTTTAGTTTTTTGATACTTTTTCATAGAGTCTAACGAATAATTGACCATAAAAATTACTAAATAAGAAATAATAAAATTAGACCAAACCTAACAGGACGCTTTCCACCACATATTAGTGCGATATCCATGTGTGGTGTGGAAATCCCCTTAATAATACTCAAGGCAGCTTTTTGTTTTCATCCGGATATAGAAAAGGGATATAATATTTTTCAGAATATAAGCTGAATATAATATCCTAAAAATATACCTTTGGATATATGTATGACATGAACTCATGTTTGTTTAGCTTAGGATATTGGTGAGTATATAGATGTTGATTTTTGATTTGTAATCAATAAATGTCTAAATTTTTAAATTTACCCTCGTAACAAATACAATATGTCTGTTTTGTCCTTGTGCAAATTTTTATTTCCACCAAGACATTTTGATAGATCCATTATGCCTGTCAATCAAATCACAAAAGTAACTAATTGTAATAAAAAAATGAAACAATCCATTTTCCCATATAATTAATGAAATATGATTTGTCCAATTAATTCTTAACCCAAATCATACAATTCAAAAAAAAAAATATTCCAATTAAGCAAATAAATATTTGAAAGGGGCATCTATGCCTAATTATGCAAGGCTGTATAAATCTCAAACAATTTTCTTATCTTCATACCTGCCATCTATGCAAACAAAAAAAAAAAACAAAAACAAAAATTAGAAAAAGAAATACAACTATTAGCTTTCCATATACAAATACCTTTGAACATGTAAGAGTACAAATATTATGGCTCTCTCATCAAATACTCTTCAATCAATTGAAATTGAGAAGATTGATTTTATCTCCCACTCCCGCTCCGAACGGAGAATCTTCAAATAGGGAACGGAGATCTAAAAATAAAAAATAAAAAATAAAAAAAACTATTATTTTCAATATAAAAAAATATTGCGAAAAATATATCGAGACAGATTTGAAAAGTACATGAAAATCCCAAAACTATAAATCTATTTCGTTAATTATCGAATCAATAAAAAATTACAGAATTGAAATTACAATATAATACAATAGTCAAGATACGAAAATAAATACAATATTACCTAACTGAATCTTATGTTTAACATAGCTTCCTTAAGATTAAATCTTCACCGTGGATGTTTGAGGATTGATTCGATGTCATCTCCCATGGCAAAACGACTACACAGACGGAGAAACACCGATCTACCAACTGCCTACGAATTTCTTTGTGTCTGTCTGTCTCTCTCTCTCTCTCTTGAAGAACAAACTCGGGATATACTGAATTTCGAATGATCTCATAGTAGTCCGCAAACTAAAATGTGATTGGTATATGAAGACCAAAGAAAGATTTTTGGAATGCTGAAACGGAATGGCCTTTGGATTGCTAGCAATATAGGAGCCATGAAAGAGAATAATGGAGCATTAAATGGTAACTCTTGGGTACGTAACAGAAGAAATCTTCCGGTTGCCGAGAGACCCTCCGATGTCTACTTCATTCGCATCATCGAGACCTTTCGAATTTTCAACCAAAAATACCTGAATTTCCAATCCATTTGGAGCGGATAACAAGACGGAACGGGTCGGATCGGGTGAAATCATGATTGTGAATACCATACCTTATTGGCCGGTACGTACCGATTCGGCATAAAAACGGTACTAAGTACCTCTGATACTGTACCGTCTTCAATACCGACCGTACCAGCTAATACCGGCCATATCGGCCTGGAACTTTCTTTTTAAGAGTTGTGAAAAAAAATCAATTTTTTTAGGCTTTATTTTTTGGAGCTTTCTCTCTATGGTTTATATATATATATTGATAGTTGCGGTAAATCCGGTATAATATCCGGTACATGACCAGTACCGATATGTACCATACTAATAGAAAAATCGATACTCAAGCTGATCCGATATTCAGAATCTTAGGTAAAATTGCTCTTAGGCCCAACACCCTTTTTCATGACATATAATATATAAAATCTAAAAATAAATACATAAATTTCTGATGACGGAAGGGTGATGAAACACCACGGGTCTGCCGGTACAGGAAGATCTAGACGAGGGAAGAAGGATCTAGAGAGCCACCGTCATCAATGAGGTGTCCAAATTATTTTGTTATATATGACCATAGTCAACTAACTTAAAATTATTCAATTTGTTGGGGACACATGCATTTTCTCGACAAGGTTCAATTGAATATTCTTACCCATATATTCTTTTCTCCAATTCATTTGATTCCTTGAAAATGTGTGGTGATTCTAAACCAAGTTCATATCATGATTCAATATTAATTTACGAGAAAATCTGCTCACACAGACTTTAATGTACAGATTCCAAACGCAGTTGTATTTAAAATCGTTCAAGCACATGAAATCCACAAACTAATAAGGATCTTACGTGTATTAAACAGTTCTGAATATATTTATATCTGAGTCTGTACACTTAAGTCTGTATGTGTAGAACTGTTATAGTGTTTTTGCATTGACTCAAGGAAGGCTTAGATCCCTTCAAATAGAATCAATAGAAAAATGGGTTAGGTTTCCAATGTTGGTCCCCTTCAAGTAATATCAAGGCCAGATCTGATCCCAAATCTGACAAAAATATAAACATAAAGAGAGGAATATGGAAGAACTTAGGTTTACTTTCAAATCCCATTTTTGGAGTATGAATCTTCTCATGTGATTCTTAATGCGTTCATCATTTGTGCAATCCATCTCTGACGATGATGACTCGAAAGTATTTCGATTCTTTCTAGTTAGTGAATCTCTTTTGAACTGTTCGTGACCTATTAGATGAGATATCAAGGATAGAGCGGTCGGCTATTATTTAATTGGTCGTGAGTTCAAATTTTATTTGGGGAGATCTGGTTCATTGTGAATTCTTCAATTCATAATGAAAGAGTTCGCTTCGACCAATCGAATTGATTGGACATTCCTATCAATTTGTACGATAGATATGAACAGCTAACCGTCTATTGCTCTTATGACCAATACAATTCGATCAAAAGTCTTCTTCCTAGAATTCAAACTCACATCACCTAGCAAGAGGAAAAAAATAAGAAATTAGGTATGATGATAGGAATTGGAATAAGAATCCTAAATAGTCCTTACTAAGGTTCGATGGATCTAATTTTTTTTGTCGTCATAGAGTTCACATCTAGAATAATAAAACGTAAGGTTTGAATAGTTAAATTGAGACCGGTCTTTTCATTTTGTGTCACATGAAAATTTTAGAAGCATGAATAATAATACGAGATACGAACATGATTTGATACAGATACGACAATACAATAAAATCTTAAAAAGTAAGATACGGGCCGGTACGTCCAGAATAAGTTAAATTAAAAATATTTCTGAAAATTTTTAGCACTGTATCGCGTATAATGACAAGAATGGTGATCAAACCATTATATTTTTCTTACGCAATAGTGTTGTATAGAAATCTTTTAGTTACTTTTTAATTATCAAAATACAACTTAATGAATTACACCTAGAACAAAATAAGAATATTTCAAAAACTATGTAAAAGATGATACTTCTCTCTATGTATTTTTCTCTACGAAGTAAATTAAATGCCAAAAATCTATCATTTTCTTTATTCCTAAATATTTAACATGGTATCAGTATCTGATACGAATACGACATCAATATACTTACTATCTAGAAGAATCCGTACTTCACAGGAAGACTGTGTACAAGATAATGACTAAACTAAACTAAACATCATTCAAAAAAAGGAGATAAGTTGCAGAGAATGTGAATTAGAATCGTAAGTGGCCCATTTAGCTAAACTGCAACCGCAAAAGTCAATGATGCTCACTCGAAGTTAATTTTGAATTATGGGTATGGGCAATATCTATCCTGTGCAAGGCCGGCGTAAGCCCACCAGACTATCGCCTAAGACTCCCAAAATAGTCCAAATTAGGATTCTCCATTAATTTTGGTTCTTATGAAGAAGGCCCAATTTTCTTTTACCCCATCTACTTTACTAAGTAAAGCCCATTGAAAAGAAATGCCCAATTAATTATTTGAGGTAAACTTTTGGATTTAAGAAATAAAACTTCAAGAAATCCCAAGAAAAAAAGTGCCGGCCCTCATTGTCTCATTTTCCCCAAAGCCAGTGAGTTAATATTATATTATTTGCATCCATTATGCATTTGGTTGAAATTCTCTATTTCAAAAAATAAAAACTCACATTTGGACAGAAATCAACTTTGTAATATCAATCACTTCATAACTTCATCAGAAGAACCATTAAATTACATTTGCTTCAACTTCTGTATTTTTTTATTTTTCAAAAATTTTAATATTGTTGCATTAACTTTTTTTTTTTTTTTTGAGATTGATATTGGTATTTATAAGAAGAATTTGAAAAATAATTTTGATTAGCCATGTTATTCACATTTAAAACTATTTAGAGACTTTTCAAAGTAAACCTAAGATCAAAAATTGTATTCATGACAAAAAAACAAAGGAAATGTCTTGAGATTTTAGTGTATAAACCCTTCCAACTTACCCATTCTTCCCGGAGGCATACAAAATTTGCATCACTTTGGTTTTGAAGAACTGAATATAGTCTTTTCCATTGTCTTCGTGTCAATTTTTGATAACTTAGAGTATCCGGACTAACTTACTCGCACCTCAACTAATCTCACGTCACTTTAGTCAACAATTTTTAACAAAAAGGTAAAGATAAAACAACAGACTAATTGCGAGTGCTATCCAGCATACTTGCTGGGAGTCGAGAGGAAAACCTCACGTTCTTAGTATTTAACACAAGCAAAAAAGCGCAGCTAAACGTCGCCCTTTATCTAGTAAGAAAATCTCTTATTCACGAACTTCTTTTGGAAGCAAACTTTCCGATCTTGCATTAAAGTAAACTTCACAAAAAGTATCTTTCAAACTTAACTTGAAAGATTCTACAAAGCAAAGGTGAAAATTCATCTTTTCTTTCTTATTAGTTGATTTATTCAACAAGGTCTCAATCCTAAGGAGAGGTTGCTACCAAAAAAGTGTTGTCTTACTAATTGTCTCATCTAAGAGAGACTGTTGTTCTTCTCTTTCGGACCGGGTGCTACTCTCCCTCGGGGAGTAGCTTTCTCTTTTTTCTTGCCTTTTGATCTGGGAAAAGAAATCAATACATTCATTCCCGCCCTTCGTCAATCAATTCAACATAATCCCCCATTTCTTTTTTGTTTGGAGCAGTCTCAAGGTTTCTATTCTTATTGCTCATAAACTAGCGAAGTTCTTTCGATTGAAATATCTATTACAATTGGTTCAAACTGGTAAAGGCCAACCCCATCCCACCAATTTCCTATAGCCTCTAAGTACTCCAATCATGTTGGGATACGATCCCAAGACACGATGTGAACACCATTTAGGGAAGGTAGGCTACGGAACTTATAACCGTTTGCTGTGAAGGCACTATGTTCAAGACCTTCTCAATAAAAAATAACTAATTGTTCGAAACAACAAGCTTCACGTGCAGGTAATTCAGAGAGCCTATATACAACAATCTATCCAGACATTGGCATACTTAAAGTGTCTCAAAATGGATTTGGTTATCTTGCCTTGACTCCCAAAAGAAAATAGGTAACTGGCTCCAAACTAAAGCAAGAACACCATTTGGAAAACAACATCGGTTCTGTGCCAACTGTTAGCGATTGAGTTCCATGTTGTCCCGCTCTGCCTATGTTTAGTCATGCCCTTATCCAGTCAGTGAATTAGTAGCTGTTAGTAACTTCCCGAGGTGTATTGGGACAACTACTTGAGTTGGAGCCTTAGAGGTAAAGCTGGGAATTCAGATGAAGTATCCTATCAATGAAGGAGTTCTCTTGTTGGATATACATTTACTCCCAGAGGGAAAAAATAATAAGTTCAACCAGGCAATAGATCATTATCCAAGCAGTTCGATGGATTGGATACAGCTTATGGAGTACAAATACGGAAGGAATACAAATGCAGTGCAATACAAATATAGTAATACAAGAAAACCTAAAAATAAGGTGTGCGTGCATAAAAATTATTCTCTCCGTTCTAGATTTATAGTCTATTAAAAAAGTCGTCACCTTTCGAAAAAAAAAAAGAAAGAAGTAACATAATGTATAATCTTTTGAAATTTTTAGAACCAAATTAAAGATTAGTTTTTTAATTTGGTTCGGAAAAATTTCAAAAATAAATATGAAAGTAATTTAATTCTTATTTAAAATGTTTGGCTTGACTTTCATTCAGTGTGGATATGAAATGGATGGAGTATACACTTCAAGAATTATAACTCTTCTTATTAGGCATAAAAATATGAGTAAATTGAATCATGATCGCAATCAGAGCCTCCACATAAGTTTACATCCTATTTATCAGCATGAGCTAATATATAATTCTCTAATTAAGTGGTTTATTAATTTCGCCCTTCTTAAATAGTATAAAGATATATATAGAAATTGCCTCCCTCCCTCCCTCCCTCCTCCCTCTGACATTGGCATCGGTGTTCCAACATTGCCATGTGACAGAGCTAAAAGTCATAAATTTGTTTATGGTAGATTCACTTATGATAAATTTAGTTCTTGTAATAAAGTTATCATGATTTCTAAGAACATGGGTACTTGTGTATCGAATATGGGTACTTCCTCAATATGAATTCTCTATGCACACAAAACACAGGGAAAACTAATAGTCCGACCGGGGCAGACTTGTCTAACTCGGCAATAAAGGGAAGACCGAGGTCGGCCAGAGTCCCGGCCTCTAAAGCCTAAGGCTAGCTTACAGATGGGGATGTTACGTATCTTTAAGCCTAGATCTCGGAGCTTTACGAGACCATTGGGACCTGATTCTTGGTATGAACAATCCTCAAAACACACATGGAGAGAGGAGCAGGGACTGATTTTCACTCCAATATACATAGGAAAAGGTACCATATGGACGAGGTAATCCCTAATATACCGACGAAAGATTGAAAAAGGCTATTTTATCTGAGCAATTCCCATGTTAAGCAGTCCTGAAGTAATGTGCTGTACTATAAGATGGAAGTTGTCTCACCAGATGTTCTTAGCTTGATAGGATTCAGCAGATTGGAAACTGATGCACAGAATTATCTGATGTGAATCCCAATCATGCACTTAGTAAAGAATATACTGTTATCCTTATCATGACCAGTAACCTGCATCGATAAATCAACTTTAACATGTTAGTGTTATTTGAAATATACACGACCATTGTCACTGCTAAGTTGCAGGGAACAAATACAGGGCATATGGCTAACCCGATATAAACTAAACGAAAATCCCAAAATTCCCCAGAGCCATAATTTTGATCCGCCATTATTCCTCTTACAAGTTGCTCCAATCAGCCACGTGGTCATGACTGTCTAGTTTACTAGTTGTACTAAGTGATGGAGGAATAAACTCCAACATGTCTTCCTCCCAACGCCCCCTAACTGACAGAAGGCATTTTCCAAAGCATTTTTCATATTTGGTTCCTATTACAAACTACACGAAAGTTGTCCCTTTTTCATGGGGATTTACCCATCACATAGATGCACAGAAGAACAGAATGAACTTCAAATGTCCCTTTCTACTCCATCCAGAGATAAGATCAGATGTTATTCCGGTTCGTCTCCATTTCCGTGAAACTATTCCTCAAGCAAGACAGCCTATAAGTCCTCGAAGTAGTTCTAGAGTCCTATTTACTTTTAGCATCTTGACTATTCTGATTTCCCCATCTACTCTATGGGTTGTGGTGGCATATATGATGTAGCCTAAAGCACTTAGCCTTCCTGCAGACTCCAATCAACTAATGTCATTCATTTTCTGTAAAAAGGAATACAAATATACCTCACTAAATGAAGTAACTCAAACAAGTGAAGGTAAAAGAAGAGAATAGCATTTCTCAACCATGCTTACTAAATGAACATAAAACTGATTAAACTATCCCATTTTGGTGCTTAAAGTTCCAAAAGTTTTGAAACTAACTTGATATACTCGAGCAAAAACTTAGATAACATCTCAACAACGGTTGGACGCAACAAAACATACCTTTACACGCAGATGCTAATCTTGTAAGGTGCTCTGCGAACCAAGGATTCAACCAGTGACCACTGACCAACTCAAGTGTTTAACTAAACTGCCAGTTGATGCCTTGCATGCCCATGCCCGCGCCCGAGAGAGAGAGAGAGAGAGAGAGAGAGAGAGAGAGAGAGAGAGAGAGAGAGAGAAATGAAACTTTTTTGGTTGTAGTCAAAATTTCCGATTATGAACTACTTGACTCGAAAGATTGAGGTAGAGTAGTGGAATGTCGAGTAATAATGTAATAATGAACGACAGAAAAAGTGCCGTCAAATGTAGCACTCTCTGTTTCATTGAAGAATTCTGGATCGATAAAAAATGACCAAAAGTTACTCACATGACTTCGTAAATCTGATGGGAAGGTTTTCACCACCTAACACAATGGAATTCATTAATTAATATTTAATATGGTTAAAAATAACACAAGACATACAAAAATCTTAACACCATACCATGACAAAGGCATGAAATACTTCCATCCCATTCCGAAGAGGTTCCTTAAACGGGAACGAGAAAAGCATCTCAATGAATGATCTAGATACCTTCCTCAGATGCCGAGACTACCTTTAATCAGTCAAAACAGTGATCTATAATTTGCTCACATTACATGGGATAATACCGAGATAGATCGTGTAATGGGAGACTGTCTCCATATAACCCATGGCTAAAGGTATAATGGTCAATCAATTACTGGAGGAAAAACTGAGACAAATACAATTAACAGAATACTAACACAGTAGACAAGAGAGTCTGGAAGAAAAAATATTGACTCTTAAGGTATCTATGTACAGCTTAACAATGCCTCGTGCAAAATAAGAGCCCTAGTGTTGGCAGATAATATCTGTGAATGTAGATAGAAGGGATAGCCCCTGGTGAAATGGGAAGAGAACAGAAAAGTGACTGATTGAACTGACCCTAGATACTTCATTGTTAGGAAAAAAACACAAATCAACTTAGAAAGTAAGAGATATTAGAACATCATATAACTTGTCGCAAACCAATCATTAAAATAATGAAATATTCTTCATTTCACCGGTTTAACCACATAACATGTTTAGTATTTATGCAGACTATATACAAAGGCATGGGAGGGCTCTAAAGCATCAGCGTGTGAACCTGAAACACTCAGTTTCTCAGCTTTACGACCTGTAGCAAAAAGACGCTAATGGTATCTAATCACCAAGCAAAGAATGAAACAAGGAGTCATACAAATAGTCATTGATCACCGTAGTCAGATGCCACGTCATCAGAATCAGACTGACTGTCAAAACTAGTTTCCGACATTCTGTCTAAGGACTTGCCACCTGCTTCTAGAAAATCTCTTAAATCATCTAGGATATAAGGTTCTACTAGTTTCCAGAACCATGTCGAATTGGTTCCCAGAAAACCTATCCAAAAAACCCTCCCCTTCTTTTTTACCTTGCAATCCAAAGATTTTGCCTTCAGCGCATTCACAATCCTGTCAACACCCTCTTGACTTCCCTTTAACTTCAACAAAATATCTCCTGATGATGTTCTGAATCCCCCAAACATATACCAATATGCAAGAACCCGTGGTGACAACCACCGATGAATCAGCTTTGGAATCACTGCCTGGCCCTTTGGCCAGAACTGGTCTGCGTAGAAACCAAAATAAGAATGTGAGATTGTAAAAAATTGAGATGGTATGTCATCACTGCCATCATTTGGTTTGCAGAAAGAAGCTAACCACTCATGGTACTGATCATAAATATGCCTTTTTAATACAGAATGTGTCTCAAGTTTCTCACTGAAAACAAAACGGATTGCATGTTTCTTTCTATCTTCGTCCGATTCAATGCGCAGCCCACCTAGCAGCAACCCCATCAAAATCTCTCGCTGCTCCGTGCTGAGTTTCAAGCTCACTGGTTTCTTGACAACTTTCCTGCTCAAGCTCAGAACATAATCAAGTTTTTCCATCAATGGGGATTCTATGTCGTACTTTTTCTGGCACATTATATCATATATCTTTTCTGCCTTCACATACTCTCCGTTAGACAGGTAAGCCCTTAAGATACTGTTAGTCGAGCGGGTGTTAACACCAATTGCACTATTACTGAACATTTCATGGAATATTTCTTCAGCCTTCTCAATATTGCCAATTTTTACCAATGAATCCAAGTATATGTTATAAATATTTCGATTGGGACGGCATTTCTCAAGGCTACGGGAGAAAGTTGACTCCAATTTGTCATGTAAATCTAACCTGGAATACATATCCATTAGATCAATAAAAGATGGCATTAGCGGCTTCAAACCACTCTCCATGAACTCTTTCATAAGGGACTCTGCAAGTTCCATTTCTTGTGCTTTAGATAACACCTCTACAATTTTTTGATATGCGGCCACATTGGCGGAACCTAAGTGCTCCTGCATTCCCCTGAATATCTCTAAAGATTTAAGAGGTTGTCCAACCCTTGCATAAACTTCCATTCTATACACGAAAGCTTGAGAAGGAAGAGAACTCTCACAATGAATAAGTTTGAGCCAAACTCTTTCAGCTTCCTGCACATCCCCTTCCTTAGAACAAGCTCTCAAGATGGACACAAGCACTTCTCTGCTCTCCTGAATGCCCGCTGCCTGCAATTCCGCTCTTAGTGACTCTATTCTCTCTTTGTCTATGGTGTCCTGATAACTATGGAGCCAAATCAGACCGCCATAAATATCCTTATGTATCTCAAGTTCAGAAGTAACCAAATTATGATATATAAACTCTGCCTGTTTGAGATATTGTTTTGAAGAGCCTCCTGGTTTGCTCACAATGGCTCTGAATAGAGAATTGTGCAAGCTAAGTCGGGGGTTGTAGCCGCCCAACTGAATCATGCGATTATAAATGCTGCACGCTTCCTGTAAGCAACCTTGAACTGGCGAACTAAGATAGGCAATGACCAAAATATGAAAGGTCAACTCACTGGGCACTCGTCCCTGATTGATGATGTCATCAAATATCTCCCGACATTTTACGAAGTTCCGCTCCTTGCCCATGAAATCTGCCAACTTAGTAGAAAGAGCAAAATCAAATCGAAACCAATGTTGTTGCCTCATCCATTTGTATACCTGAAAGACAAAAGATAATTTGCCTTAACCACAAACCTGAAAGGTAAACATGAATCATGCTACGATGGCCAAAAGGACAATGGTTCTCCTTAGTGTTCAACTTTCTAATATACCTACAACAAAAACGTATAAGGCGGCAAAATATTCAACTTTTTAAATCATTTTTTGCTTTGCGAACTGCCTCAATTCTAAAAAAAAAAACAAAACACCAGAAACCTAAGGCTAGAAAGAAACAGCCTTTCAGCATATTTCTTACAACCCAAGTGTTGGAAAATTGAGAAGTTTTAGAAACTCGCGGCTATTCTCAATTCTCCAATGAGAGTGTACAAAACCTATAATTTCTGCAATTTAATGCAACTTTGGAAACAAAAGGGCACGCCAGGCTTAGATTTGGACAATACCCTAAAAGCAGTCTCGTTCTCGCGAATCCGCATACAATGAACGGCCACATAGGTCGCATCCTCTTGTCTAATCCATTTCCTCTGTGCATTGAGTATCCGAATTAGCATCGAAGCCTTATGCGCAGGCAATTCCTTACACAGCCATGCTAGTTTTGTCCTCCGCCACTGCTCCGGAAGCTCGTCCAGCTCCCGAACCTCGATTGGCGGTGACTTCAACTGCTTCTTCAAGTCAGTAGACTCGAAGGTGACATCAAAATTGAACCTTTCACCTTCATTCGTGTCGGAATCGGTTGAGTCCGCCAACTGTTCGACTAAAGTACTCAACGGCAGCGCCGAGGACGCAGGCGGAGGTAATCGCCCGGAGAAGGACAGAGATTGACGGGGTGACGTATTGAGGAGAGAGATAGAGCGAAGGAGGAGGCAGCGTTGATGGTAGTGGTGGTAGTGGTTGTGGTGGAGGGAGGGGGCTAAAGAGCGGAGGATTGTGAGGGCCGAGCGCATGGGAAAGAATATGAATTTCGCCGATTTAAGGTTAGGGTTAGGGTTCGAGTTTGAGTGGAGAGAGAAAGTGAATGATGAAAGCTCTTGAGCTCTGCTCAGAAGCATCGCTGGTTTTGGTATGGTTGAGGAAGTGAAAGGGCGGGGAAGAAGAAGGTCACTTGGATATTTTGCCTTGTGGGTTGGGGGCCCAATTAAGCTATCCATATTCCAGACCCATACCCGGATCACCGGCCCGAAATCAGACAATTTTTTAAATATGTGAATTTGAAATTTGGTTACAAAATTTCAAACAAGTACTGCAAAAAAATAAACGAAAATGTACTATTTGATTGTATCTATTATACAAGAGACTGGGATGTAGATCCCAAAGGATTCGAGTCGAGTTAAATTTTAGCATGTTTAGGTTTATTAGTTAAAATTTCAGTAAATTTAAACTTGCGTTTTAACTCAATAAAAATTTAACGAGTTGAGCAGATTTAGGTTTGAATTGAGTTCGAGATTTTTTACGAATCTTAACGAATAAAAAATATTATAGATTTATACTCAACACAAAGGTTTAAGATGCATATTAAATTTTTATTATGGAGAAGATACCCTAACTTGAAGATGAGAATTGAGAAGATACACACAAAACTTCTAGCAAATTCTATCACGATTTGTTTATTAAATATATAGTTAGGGGAAAATAAAATTAATAGATTTTGTATGTGTGTGTATATATAAACATAAATATTTGTGTAAAAACTCCTAAAAAATAGTATTTATTTAATCATAATTGCGAGCCTAATTGAGTCGAATAATATAATGTTCAGGTTCAATTTATTTATTAAATAAACCTAAACTTAAAAGTCAATTATAATTTAATTACCAGACGAATCAAATTCAAATTGAGTCTCAAATAATTTACTAATGGCTCAATTTTACGACTCTGCTTGTTTAGAAAATATTACAAGAAAGGTCTATTTGACCAATGAATAATGTTGCATGGTACTTAAGCATTATTATGGAATTTGATTACCAATAATAGAAAACTTGACCCATAATTTGGTTAGTAGGGGTAGTAGCTGCTGCAAAAAAAAAAAATTCATATATATATATATATATATATATATATATAATATATATATAAGTTATTCCTGTGAAGTATATATATGTTTGTCCTTACTAAATATTTCAAAATTTTTTTTGTCTCGAACACATACTCACCCTTATAATAATGAAATTTATGGCTCTGTCTCTGCCATTATACTTTGGAATCGGTGGTGGATTGACATAGATGGTTATCTCGTACCGCACTAAGCATACGTACCTCATAGTGGTACTTGTCTACTTTTGTACCATTTTGGCCATCGAGTTGTTCATGAATGTACAATTTTTTTAAACTTTTAATTAATAATTTTTAAGCAATTACACATAAATTGAGACTACAAATATCACTTTTATGTTTGATGATTTATTTTAAATTATAAGATTTTATTTTATATGTCAAATATGAAATAGTATTTGAGAAATGTAAATTATTTTTTAGCGATAAATTTAAAATGATATGTTGAAAAACATCAATACTAGTACGTATCTTAGCAGTAAAAGAACGATATGTTTGTTAGTAAAACAACGATATGTTGAAATATCTTAATAACGCACCATACTTTTTTAGCAGAAAACCCTATATTATTTGTTAGTTAGAGATATTTGAAAGAAAAGAAAGAAAAAAGGAATTGAACGAATTTTTTAAAAAATAAAAATAAAAATAAAAATAAAAAAGACAAAATTGAACCTGACGTGAATCGAACACGCAACCTTCTGATCTGGAGTCAGACGCGCTACCATTGCGCCACAGATCCGCTGGTTATTCTTCTGCCTTACATTAAATATATTTACTATAACATGTCCGCCTACCTTTTCCAAGGACTTGGCCTGGCCTCATGTTAGCTAGAAGACAAGATGATGTGAAATTATCAAGACAGACACGACCCGAATAAGGAAAGAAAACCAAAAATAAATAAAAGGTCAATCCAAAAGGGAGTTAAGGGTCATCATTTAGCCTGGCCCTGCCTGATTTTGTCTGTCGGACAAAGTTAGCAGAGCCTGAATATTTTAGTTAGAAGTGTCACAATTTTAGATTTTACTAGTATTTGAAAAAATGCCCAAATTGTCAGAATAGGGTACGGAGCAAACAAGTGTACAATGTACATTATGACCAAGATGGTACATACTGCATTTTGTATGGGTAGAAAGAACTTTGTGCATATAGTGCTCGTAAAAACTAAAACAAGTTACACTTTTATTTATAAGTATTGATATATACTAGAGATATTTAACTCATAAAAATGGGTCAGGATGACTCGTACTCAGTATAGATAATGACTATCTTGTGTAGAAAAAAGCATAGTCTTTTATCTCCCTAAATGAGGAGTTTTTTTTACCTGTCAAAGTTTGTCGGGTAAAAGTTGCATGGATAAAAAAACAAGATATAAGGAAGTAATATCTTAACCTCTTCTTTTATCTTAATCATTCAGTAAATTCAAGTTTGAAAGACCAAACTTCCTAATTGGGAATGCTGTTGGATCCCGACCTTTTAAATAATTCCTACCTAGCTATTAGAAAGTTAATTAAACTTTGAATAAAAATTAAGGATATGACATAATAGCCCTTATTCCTATTCGACCATTCGATAATAATAAAGTGAATTAAAAGTTCTTTACAGATATAATTGTCGATATTTTTATGATTATATTTATAAGAGACCAAAATACTATGATTAAATTTGTCCCGTCAAAACAAATGGACATGTAGTAGACTAGTAAGGCTAAAATGGTGAATTTAATGAGTGTTAATCTATCGGATGAGGAGAGAATAATGGGGTTCCAACTGGGGTTCCAACTTCCAACTGGAAAGTCTCCTAGGGTTGGGTCCCAGAGGTAAGCCAAGATATTTAAGGAGGAGCTTCCCTACACTACACCCAATAGATTTGGCCATATCAACAACAACCTCTTCTTGGTTTTTCACCCCACACATTACATACTTGGTAAAATTGATCTTGAGCCCTGACATAACTTAGAAGCACCTAAGAATTCTCTTTACATTTTGAACCTAACGACTATTGATATTACTAAAGATAATGATATCAACAACAAAGTGCAGGTGAGAGACCACTGTATCACTCTGTTCAATCTTGACCCTTCCTTGAGATAAGACCAAGTCTTCTTGCCCTTTGAAAAAGTACGGTAAGGGCTTCCACTACTATATTAAAGAGAAAATGAGACAATGGGTCTCCTTGTCTCAAAACCCTAGCATCTGAAACTCTAGCGTGGGAGACCCATTGATAAGAATTGAGACTAGGCTGTGAAAATGTATGTCTTAATTCAAGAGCACCATTTCCCACCACAATCAAATCTTGATAGAAGGTCCAAAAGGAATTTTCAGTTCACACAATTGTAGGCTTTTTCAAAGTCCAGTTTGATCGATAAACCTCCTTCTTTTCCTGTCTTCCATGAATGGATAATTAGCAATAAGTATACCATCTAAAATTTGCTCCCCCTCAATGAAAAAAGCCTACGTTTCTCCAATAATGGATGGGAGATTGGGTTTCAATCTATGGGCAAGTACCTGCTAGAATTTTATAAACCAATCCCGCCATACTAATGGGACTGAAGTCATTGAGAGAAGTTGGGCAATCCAGCTTAGGTATTGAAGTAATAAAAGTTGAATTGAAACCTTTCACCAATTTGGCATTTGCATGTAATTGTTGGAAGAAGACAAGCACATCCTCCTTGATGATATGCCAAGACTTCTTAACAGAAGAGAAGTTGTATCCATCTGGCCCTGATGCCTTGTGGGGATTGCAGCCTTTAATAACCTTTGTAATTTCCTCCATAGAGAAACGGTCTTCAAGGGCATTTGCATCCTCCAAAGATAGTTTTCCAGAGAAATGTCGCCCCAGCTTAGGTCTGTTGGAGGTTCTGTCTGAGAACCTTTTCTTAAAAAACCTGGCTGCTTCCTTTTTGATTAGTCCGGCTTCTTCTAGAATGACCCCATTTGCTAGAATAAAATCTAGCATATTACTCCTTGATTTGTTATTAGCCACTATCTGATTTTTTTATTTTTTTTTGTATTTTTGTCACCTAGCTTGAGCCACATTGTCCTTGATTCTGCCTCCAAAGGCATTCCATCATGGCTGCAGTCTAGCACACCTAGTTCCTTACCAAGTCTTTAGTAGTCCTTTCCTGCTCAGTCAGGTCCCTTTTGTTCTGGCTGTTGGAAATTCGAAGGGTTAAATGAACGGGACACCGGAGGGTCTCTAGGCAACCGGAGAGTCTCGGGAGTTTCACATCCCAAGAGTCACAATAATGCCTACATTCACTCACGTCTCATTCAAAGGTCCTTCTGTTTCAGAACCCCAAAGGTCTCCAAAGGTCTTTATATACCGCTTAAAGTTTGGTAGATGTTATTCCCGAAATTCTGTCAGAAAGAGAGAGTCAGGCACAAGGAAGTTCAACAGGCGAACGAGGTTAGGTGTGACCTAGTTCGTGGAGCCGTTTTACCCTGGGAGACGACGCCGAAGCTATCCTCCAAACACCCACGGTGAGCCGGCGATTTAGTCTTAAGGGAACTGTGTTCAACACAGGATTCGGTTCGGTAACTATAGATCGTTCTGTGTAATTTTATTCTCGTATTATATATAAGTTTGGTAACTCTGTATCTTTTGTGATTCCATAATCTAAAGATGTATGTTTTCATGGATCCTTGATCCTTGCTATGAATCTGTCACGTTATATTTTATAACACTGGCTCCCCTTCCAAAGTATGTAGGTCTTGTTCTCACTTCTTGAGACTTTGGTTTATTTCCCAATTTTATGCTTTTTCCGTTTCTTGAGTTTGATTTTGCAGTCTTTCAATTTCTGCCCAATAATAAACCCTGCCCACCAATTAGACTTGGGATCCTTCCAAATCTTCTCCACTACTTGATGCACTCTGGAGACATGAGTCAAAAGTCTATGAATATGAATGGGATTGGGCCCCAGTCCTTTGCAGAGTCCTGGAAGAGTATAGGGCTATGGTCAGACACCATTCTAGGTAGACTCCACTGAGTAGCATTTAACCTTTGGAGCCAAATATGATCCACCAAGAATCTATCAATTCTACTAAGTATTTCATTGGCTTGGAGGTTAGACCATGTATATCTCCAACCTAGCATGGGGAGGCCTGATAATTCCATGAGATTGATGAACTGTTGGAAGGCCATCATACCCCTATCCACTCTCACACACCCTTTCCTTTCTCCCACCGCTCTGATATGATTAAAGTCCCCCTAGACACCAGAAGAAGGGATAGGATACTCTGATACCCTGAAGCTGCTCCTATATGTCTATTCTCAATGGTTCTTTGTTTGGTGCATACACATTCCCAGGGACACATTGGAAGTCTCCTTTTAGAACACCCACAATAATTATACAACTCTTGTGTACCTTGATTTCAGCCACCTGGATGAATCCTTCAGCCCACGTTGATATCAACTTCACTGGAACCCCAAATCCTTTGAATTGTGAAGATGTCTATCTCCTCCATCTTAGATTCCTGGATCAGTACCATGTCTGGCTTCTTGAATTTTATCAACTCAACTAAGTATTTTCTTTTGAGAGTACCCCCAAGGCCTCTCATGTTCCATGAAATAACCTTCATACGGAAACTTAATATACCCAATGAATCACCTCTGTTATAGGCCCTATTCTGGTGTTGAAAAAAGTAAAAAGCGTTCAAGACTCAAACTTGGGACTTCATGCCTTTGAAATGCTAATTACAAAGATTAAAGGGATAGCAAGCGAAAGGCACGCATCACAACGGCAAACTCGAATCCCAACTAGATTGGCACCTGAGTGACCGACAATCACATGCCGCTAGCACTTGAGCCCCGAGAGAAACAGAAGTCTCAATGTTGGCAAGGAGCCAACCAAATAAAAACAAAACTTTGCACTGGAGATAAACCATTACAGTAGGTGCAAATGCTATTTTTTCAAGCTGAATTGGTCAAGGACGTGAATTTGAGTTAGACATGATCGAGTCAAGAAATATTTCTGATACGTTGAACGTTTATAAATTCATTCTCTCAAAGCTTACTAGTGACTGTCATCAATAGCAGGATATTCCTAATGTCCTAAAAACTGGATGTTAAACCAAAGTGAAGACTAAACCACACTAAACCCAAAGAGAAAACTGCAGAAAATATAAGCAAAACCAAGCCTCAAGCCTCCACTTTGAGGCTCCAAACCAAAGAAACAAAACAACATGGTTGGAGGTTGATTCACTATTGCTCTTCTAATGTTTCCCAGCAGCTTCTGATATCAAACCCTGTCAAAATGGGGTTCTCAATTTTTGGCATTCTTAGAAGAAAAAAAAATACCAGTTTTGATCATATGCAATCCCGAGTGACGTCTAAATTTGGTATGATTCCTGCGCTTTTCTATCAATGTAAAGATGTAATAGCTCTTGTTTACCAACAATGTAACATACAACACGAATAATTGTATGGGACATGTCACCGACTGACTTAACAGTTAGTACGTTAATTTGTTGGAGCCTGACTAACCGGAAAATGCGTGGTTCTAAATCTTCGGGGGACCCATGTCCTGGAAATTAATGACCAATTCAGTGTACTGAGTAGAAACGAAAGGATAATACAGAAATGCCGGAGATACCCGTATCAAGGACTTAATGTTTAGCTATGGCAGATCGCTTTCCGACCCTTTGGACATGAATGCATAATTGTTCAGAATTTGAAGCCAGACTAGAAGTATTTTTTGTGGTGCTGATTTGGTGTGGAATCAATATCCTGATTGTAACTTCTCAACTTGGACGGTGTGTTTGCCACTGCAAAAGTTGGTTGTACATTAATTAACCAGGGTCGCAAGTTGCTTCTTTGTTTGTTCTTATTTTTTGGGACCCATTTTACACTCTTTTTCTTGATAATTCTGAATGTCCGGGCTAATTTACTTGCACCTCATCTCATCTACCTATTATCATCTGCCTAAGTTGTTAAAAATTACAACCAACATCGTGAAATTGGATCCATTTTGACAGCATTGTCCGGATTTTACTCTTGATTTTTTTAAAAAAATTGCGACGAAAAAATTATATCTAAAAAATGAACGCGCAATCAAAATTTTGAAAAAAAATTCTTTCTAAAAATACTCTATTTTTGTAAAATATAAATTTTGTTGCGAATGTAATTATATTCAACAATACTTATCTTTGTATGGCTAATAATTATCTACGTGTTCCTATTCAATGAATACATTTTTTGGGTCCAGTAATGGACAAAAAGACTTACAAGTTTTTGGCCCATTAACACTTTTAAAATGATCGACCTTAACTCATAAATTAAATTAGTTTGTCCTTAATGGACCAAATTAGCCCAGATTTATTCTTTTAACTAATTTTTCATTTTTATAAATACAAGAAGATGTGGAAGAAGGATAAAATATGTATAGGAGAAGGGCTAACCAAATTTTATTCCTCTCTAGACGGATAAAATTTGGACGCCGAATATCATACCCGAAGTCTAAAACCGTTAACAAACTCCGGATATGACAACTCGAATTGCCATATGCAGGATTTACATTTTACACCCCTCATTTAACTCTAACAATTATGGCCTCAGGGGTTTGTTTCTTCTTAAATCTCAAATTTAAAATCTTTCAAATGCTATATATTAATTTTTATGGAATCAGTTCATACAGAATATACAAAAACGTCTTTTAATAGAATCCACAAAAGTGGGCGATAAGATGGATCCGGAGAGACTGAGTAATTAAAAAAAATATCCCTATTAGAAGGTCAAGAGCCCTGTAATATAAGGACAGAAAGACTTGGAAGTTTCTGCAACTCCTCCTTCGGCCAAGATTCCTGTAATACAAAGGACAGAAAGACTTAGACTTTCTGCAACTCTTTCTTCCTTCACGCATTTCCTCTCAATTTCCCTCTTATTATTAATATCAATATCTTTCTCCAATACAGCCCGATCCTCCTCCTCCTCCAAACTTTATTACCTGCAATATGCGGTTAAATCGGAGCTAAAAGTCATTGCTATCGACAGAGTTTTCAAAATTCTCGTATGCCCAGAGGTAAAGATTAGGTTCTGTTTGTTTTTTGTAGGTCTTTGTGAAAGAAGAAGGCTTGGATATTATGGCGGAACTTGTGGCTCAGCCTTTTGTATCCTTTTTGGTGGATAGGTTGGACAACTGGCTCAGCCAACAATTGACATTGTTGCATGGTGTGAGGGGTCAAGTTCAGCAAATGCAAATTGAGCTTAAAAGGATGCAATGCTTTTTGACAGCTGCAGATGCAAGACGAGAAGAAGGGGACGCGATTGTGCGCAATTGGGTTGCTGAGGTAAGGGAATTATCATGTGATGCTGAAGATGTCATTGCAACTTTTGTCGTCAAAGTTGCACTTAGGAGGAGAGGTGGGATCCATCACGTGCTAAAGAGGTATTTCCGCATTTTTAACGAATCTGTAGCCCGTCATAAGGTTGGATTGGAGATTGAGGATATCAACAGGAAGATTGCTGACCTCAGAGGAAGTTTACAAACATACGGTATCCATTCTACAGTCGCCCCGGGGGAAAGCTCAACTTCTAGGTTTGAGAGGATTCGACAATTGAGACGGTCTTATCCCCATGTTGTTGAGGAGGATATTGTCGGCTTAGATGACGATATTCAAGTATTGGTCGATTGTTTGGTGAACAAGAAGACCAATTGTAGGGTTGTTTCAATTTGGGGGATGGGTGGTCTTGGCAAGACCACCCTTGCTAAGACGGTTTACAACCACATTGATGTTAGGCGTCATTTTGATTGCTTCGCTTGGGCTTACATATCTCAACAATGCAAAGCAAGAGAAGTTTTAGAAGAGATTCTTATCAAACTTCTCTCTCCGATATCACAAGAACAAAGGAATGGAATCGAAAAGTTGAAACTTGATGAGCTAGTTGAGAAACTGCATGGTGTGCAGAGTGAGAAGAAATGTTTGGTGATTCTCGATGACATTTGGGAGGGTGAGTCTTGGGATAGACTGAGTCCTGGCTTTCCAAATACTACAAAGATGGCGATGGGCAGCAAAACACTACTAACAACTCGCAAAAGGGAAGTTGCTTTGTATGTTGATCAACAATGCTTTCTTCACGAGTTAAAGCACTTGACCGAAAAGGAGAGTTGGGAGCTATTTCAGAAGAAAGCATCCCCGAGGAGGGAGGGTGTAGGTAATTACTTTTTTACCCATTAATTCTTCACACACTGTACTAGAAGTTGTGTGTCTTTTTGCTGCCATTTCTTCTAATTTAAACAATAATTGACTATTTCAAATCACCACTATTAGTAAATGACCCAACCAAGCAATCTTAGGCAAAAGGAAAAAGTTTTGACTCGAGTATGTGTCAGGTACGGGCCTTACAATTATATTTTCCAAACCTATTTAATTTCGCACCTCAAACATAATTGTAACTATTTATTTATTTTCTTTTCAAAAACAACTTGTAGAAGTGTAGTGAAGCATTCTAAAGTCATGTTCAACATTTTCACAACAAAAAATATTTTCTAAATGATGAGATTATTTTTGAAAAAAAAAAAAAGTGTAGCGGGAAAAATATTTGATTCTGAAAGCTTTTGATCTTCAATTATTTCCATCCGATGTGTTTATGTATCATATCAATTTTTGTTGCGTTGAGCACACAAAAAAAGGAGATTGGTGCAAACAAGAATTAAAAGCATTATAGTGTAGAGGACCCTTGTATGGAAGAATTGGAAAAATCAATCGTCACTTGTTTTTGGTGCTTTTTATTCTTCTTATTTATCTTACATTAACCAATTTTATCGTAGTTAATTGGTGTAACCTATAGCTTCTATTCTAGTCCCGCATATTATTATTTCCATGGTTGGTAAATCTAGGGAGAGAGGGAGGGAGGGAGATGTGATTACACATGGTTAAGTAAAACAATCTATAGCATATATGTAGAGTAGTGGAAACTTGTTAGTAGATTTATTCTGTTTTTTCTATTTTTGCAGAGTTCAGACTAAGCAAAGAAATGATATTGCTAGGGGAAAAAATGGTCAAGCATTGTGGGGGGCTGCCATTGGCCATTGTGGTATTAGGAGGACTTCTAGCTACAAAACACACGCTAGGTGAGTGGGAGAAGGTGAGTAGAAACATCGATTACTTAAGCAAGGGAAAAGGCCAAGGAGGAGTCCCTGTAATGGACGTTTTAGCCTTAAGTTACCATGACTTGCCATACCATCTCAAGGCATGCTTTCTGTATTTGAGCCATCTCCCAGAAGATGAAAGCATACGTCCTGAAAAACTGGTCCAAATGTGGATGGCTGAAGGCTTTGTGTATTTACCCGTTCCGGCACGAGTAGGAGACGTAGAAGAAGAGACAATGTTGGATGTTGGAATCAGTTACTTGGATGAACTTTTCCAGAGATGCATGATTCAAATCAGCCAATTAACAAGGTACAGTCGAAGGGTTAAATTTTATCGCCTTCACGATCTCATGCGAGACTTGTGCTTATTGAAGGCCCGAGAGGAGAATTTTGTCAAGGTTGTGTTCATAGGGGGAGACTCTGCTATTGTTTCTTCATCTTTCTCATTGTCAACTAAAATTCGCAGAATTTCTGTGTACTACTTGGGTAACCAGCCTGTTGGTGATAGTGCAAGAAGAGGATACGTTGATCCCCACCAAATACAAGAAATGTGTAACCACTACCATGTTCGGTCATGCCAAATCTACTTCTTTGGTAACAAGGTGGAATCTTCTGGTCGGCAACAAATAGCATCGCTCATTGAGGGCTTCAAATTGCTTAGAGTTTTAGGTCTCGAAAGAGCTACCTTCGGTGGTGCGGGAGAGATGTTGCCAAGAGCAATAGGGAACCTAACCCACCTAAGGTACTTAAGTATACGAGACTCTCAGATAGGAGGGTTGCCTTCTTCTATAGGCAACTTGGGATTACTCCAAACCTTAGATTTACGGGCACTTGATTGGGCAGTAAGAATACCCAATGTGTTGTGGAGGTTTAAACAATTGAGACATCTATATCTTCCTAAAATCTTTGAGAGGAGGCCTCATACGGGTAAGTTGCGATTGGATGACTTAAGCAAACTCGAGACACTAGAAGGCTTTCACACAGAGATTTGTGATGTTAGATGCTTTTCCAAACTGACGAATCTTCGGAAACTTGGAATTAGTCATGCAAGCCCAAAAGGCTTGGAGGTAATCTTCAAATCCCCAAGTCTTAGCAATTCGAACTGCCTTCTAAGAAAATCATACTTCACAATTCGAGCAGATTTTCGAACACAAGAAGTACAAAGTCTTCTAAGGCAACTTTTAGGGTGTCAACATCTTCATAAATTGGTTTTAGAGGGGAATCTAGCTAAATTGCCAGACCAATTCCCACAAAATCTAACCAATTTAGTCTTGTTAGGGGCTAAGCTAGAGGAGGACCCCATGCCAACATTGGAGAAATTGCCCAACTTGAGGTACCTTGGCTTGTCTTGGGATTCCTACATTGGGAAGGAGATGATTTGTTCTGCACCAACCCCAACATTGCCATCCAGCCAAAGTGGAGGCTGCTATGGTGGTTTTCCTCAACTCAGGTCCTTATGCCTTAGACGTATTGCAAACTTGGAGGAGTGGAGGGTGGAAGAAGGAGCCATGCCCAATCTCTTGCGTTTAGAAATTGTAGAATGCCCACAATTGAAGAAGATTCCAGATGGATTGAGGTTTGTTGCCACCCTCCAAGAATTGGTGATCACTGATGTATCTCAAGAACTTAGAGACAGTGTTCGAGAAGGAGGAGAAGACTTCTATAGAGTTCAACACGTGCCCTCCATCATAATCGCACTAGGTTGGTTCCGTACTTTGTTGTTATTTTTTCCAGTTTCTCTCTGTCTCTCTAGATGTGGAGATTCCACAATTTTGCCCAAGCTTTCCTAACTGTCTCATTGGCAAACTGCATAACAATGGTCCCCACCTTTTCTGATATCAGGTTTTCCCCTACAGCGAGGATGAGAAAGGCATAGGCCAAAAAGAGGTGTGACTTCTATCAACAGTATCATTTCGATTAAGCAGTAGAACTACATATTCCAGGATGGCTTTGTTGAGATGAAATAATCAGGACGGCTGATCAGTTCTATCCTACCTTCTTTTAAAGCCAACATTGGACGAATTTATTTGTTACTACTGAGTGGTGAGTGTTTGTTTCTTGCATTCTTTCTTTGTTACCTTGTAATTTCTGTTGCAATTATGCACAGCATTTTAAAAAGGTAAGAAATTTCCTTACCGATGAGTAGAGAAATTTCTGTTTCAAGGTTATGAGTAGAGAAATTTCCTGTAGCCTAGCCGATGCATAAATCCCTTGGGCTTGGCCCACTACTATGCACAACAAGGCGTGTTGTGCACCAAAATGATATTGTTTTGGCGCAAAAAATACTATTCAGGCAGTGTTCCCGAAAATTGAGTATGGTGGGCGAGTGAGAAATGATGTTGGCTTGTGGCACTTCAACTGCAGTTGGGTCCTCCCAAGTCACTGTGTCATGGACATAGTAGTGAAACTTTGTTGATTTGGCCCGATTCTTTGAACCATTTGTCTAAGGTAACAAAGTTTCACTTCTATTTCCATGACACATTGAGTGGCAGCCAGATACCCAACTATCAGCGCTGGAGGAAGTGGGTCTTCTGATGTGGAGAGTACAACGGTAGCACTCTTAGCATTTTGGGTGAAAACCCAATCTTTTAGATGTACAGTGAATTGCCCGTTGTACAAGGATTCGGTGTTTCCTGCCTAGCATGCGGAATTGTCAATACGAAAATGATTGGTTCAATACCACCTCCAGTAATGTTGCTTATCATTTTTTGTATTTACCCTAACTAGTTTTTCCCCTTTTGTTCGTTTTTTCCCTATATATGTTTGAGATAGAGAAACTAAATGTACACTTAAATAAGTCTGCAAGAAACCTCGTCGGCTGATTGAAGAAGAAAATTAAATTACATCTGCAAGGATTACTTACGAAAGCCCTAGGGTCATGTTCTATTTATAGGACAAAAGGCTTAGACTCTTTTATCTTTGATACAACAAAATATTTTATAGATATACTATTCAACTCGTATACGCATTTCATCAAACGTCTTGTAGGCACAAATATGAAACTCAACTCATCTACACGAAATACAAGTGAAGAAAAATTGAAAACGTGATTACCAATTAAACAAATAGATAAGAAATGATTAAACACATAGTTCTTAATACAACTATTGCGCTTTTACCTTCAGTGGGAAAGTCAATGCGAATGATAATTGCACAGTTTTTTTTACCATCCCGACTCCGAGCTTTGGCAACAAAAATCCAACTGCAGTTCAAGTGGCTCAAGCCTCAAGCTAAATTTACTTCTTACTCGCTCACCTTCTTTGGGTCAATTGTCGTGTTCAACGATGCATTGACAATTAGGCCCGATCCAGGGCCGGCCCTACTCAGTTCTTCACTCTTTTGTATGTTTTGGAATGTTTAGTTTCTACTTGCTGCTAGTAGAGCTCACTGGGTTATGGCTCAATGGATTGTTGCAGTCTTCATTTCCTTTTTTCGTTTTTCTTAGAACTTATCACCTAATCATCTCAAATTACTAATTGAGTGTTGAACCTGCAAAAATGGAAGGATATGTCTGACTAGAAGCCTGGACTCGAGCAAAATTCACAGGTAAACATTTTCTTAATTACTTTCTTTTTGAAAAACTCATCCTCTTTTTTCTCACTCTAGAATTTTCGGTATGGAATGGTTGCTTAATTCTGAGCCCCAGTTTCACTAGCCATTTGGTAGCAAGCAGATATCCTTCACAAGTCCAACCTAGCCTGGGTTTTATTATCCCCACTAATTTCTTTCCACAATTACACGATGACAGCATAAATACCCTAGAAACTCCTATCAATTTCGGAATTGCAAATGTATTGCTAAACCTGTCATAAGAACCAAACACATGAAATTCAGAAGATTAAAGGAGCAACAGAGAGCCCAAGTCTTGGAATGGTGTTCTAGGTCGAATGTTTTGCATTTAAAATTGTAAAACAGTTGAACCTTATTGGTGGGTCGGTCGGAGGGCTTGGATTAGAGTAATGCCGGTCTAACGAGATTGAATTGCTATTGGTTTTTGGATTCATTTGAGTTATGATAAATGAGGTTTGAGGCAATAAATATTATCCTGTAACCAATTTCCCATTGCTTTAGTGAGCGCAGTGTGGAAAACGGCACCCTCAGTGTTCTGGAAGCATCATTTCGAGTGGCCTTCCTTTGTCGGTTTGTCCACCAAAGTTATTAATCTCGATGTTCTGGCGTTTACCATTGCAACATAAATCTAATGGAAAATGAGGTGCAAGACACTAATATTTGACCCTTGTAACTCATTAAATACTCATACTTTAATTGTATCAGTATACACGCTGATCTTCTACTTCGATTTCAATTCTATCTTTAATGCCTTTATGTTAACTTACCTATCCGATCAAACTATTTATAGCTCGTGTTCACTTTCACAAGTTCTTGATGAGAATATCCATTTCTAACTCGACCACACTAGATAAATACCACATTTTACAACCATTCATCCTATCACTACCGGCCATTATTAAACTTACCATGTAATCACTCAAATTGGATTAGACCCCTTCATCTACATTATCCGATTCAGCCCCACGTCCGGTGAATCCAATATGCAACTCACTTTGCCAGCCTTCCTTGCCCCATCAACTTAGGCTGCCACTACCATACAACCTTTGCCCATCGCTCTCGTCCCCTCACAACTGCCCTCTCTCCCAACAACCTTCGCCTGAAGATTTTCCTTTTGGTGCGTTCTGCTTTCTAGGAAGAATTTTCGTTTTCCCTCTTGAATTATTTCATCTTTTAATTTTGGCGTGAATCACTGCACAACAACACGTGTTGTTGATTTCATTATTTATGCTCCATTTGCACATATTTATGCAAATATCAAATGCAATAAATCCGGTTGACCTACTGACAGGGGTTTAGATCATCCGCAATTTACCCTTATCCCTCTCCGTGGTTGGATTTTGTTTGATTAGAGATGTGAAAGTGAATATTAGTGGACTTGGATCCATAGAAGTAGCTAGAAAAGTTCTCATAGGAGGTGCGGACAATTGCTGGGTGAGGTTGCAAAAGACTTTGGCTGATGGCATAATGCTCCGATCTTATAGTACAAAGATAGGTAATTTGGTTTATTCTTCTCTCTAAGCTATCCATTTTTGGGGTGCAGGTGGGGAAGTTAGTTATCGATGATATGAACCATCCGCAGCCCACCCTTAGCCCTCTCCTTGTTGGATTTTGTTGATTAAAGATGTGAAGTGAATCTCAGCGGCCTTGAATCCATGAAAGTAGCTACAAAAGTTCTCATAGAAGGTGGAAATTTTGAGCAGACAATTGCCGGGAGAGGTTGCAAATGCCTTTGGTTGATGGCATGTTGCTCTGACCTTATAGTGCGAAGATTGGCAATTTGGCTTGTTCTTCTCTATAGGCAATCCCAATTTTTTGGGGCAGGTGGCCGAAGGGATGAACTCGTGGTGTTGAAGGAAACTAGAGTGTGTTGTGGGATGTGCAACTGCACGCAGCCCTTTGTGGTGGTGGTTGTAATGGCCTGCTGGGTAGAAGTACAAAATTCATTGCCTCTAGTGTCTTTAAATGGAGCTTAGCGATGCTTTAATGAGACCATTTCAAAAATGATGTTTATTAATAAGCTTATTGTTTATTTAGCTTTAATTTTTTTTGCATGTTTTCTTGCATGTTCTGACTGTATTGCTCTATTTTGCTCATTGCTCGCTGAGTCCTTGGCGAGTATTGTTGTGACGTGCTTTAAGGTTTTCCGCAAGAATTTTTTGTGCAAAGATGTACTGTCTCTCTGTGCAACAGGCTGTGTCTGTCTTTGCCGATATTCCTTTAGCAATACAAAATATTCGTGGGGATTTCTCTTTGGTTTGTTATTCATATTCTAATCATAACTGCATTCTAGGATGGGCATATAATTTAATATTTTCTTAACCAAAATTGAAAAACATTTGCTAACAAGTTTTATGTCTTGCATATTATGGAGTTAACACTCAACACAAAATGTTCAATGTATGAAATATGAATCATTGATGGACTGATCGTAAGGACTTAGTGATGAATAACATCCTTAGAAGTAGTATGACATTAATGGTTATGTAGTTTCACTATTTATAAGGAAAATTATATATTTATATTTTTTGCATATGTTTCATTTATGATGCTAAGTCGACAAAATCAGACAATGCGTCAACGCTACAGCTAAGTGCTGTACCAGTGACCAAAATGGTACACATTGGTATGGCATTCATACCTTATTCCCCACCCCTCCTTCATAAGTTAACCAACTTGAGCATCTTAGTCAAAATGAACAAGTATGGTAATGCTTTGATGGCCCTTCCTTCAGAAACCCTTATTGTTTTAGAAAGGTAGGTGGCCGATTTCCATTTTTAGTTCCCATCAATTCATATACCACTAGGAGGACATCTTGGTTGCTTTGAAAACATAAATAAGATCTGATAAACAAAAGAAAATGAACTAGAAGAGAAAAATCACAAGAGTGGTAAAAATGGAAACCATTAATTGTTATTTTGACTTAAGTTCATAACATTCAGTATCTCTTGACATTATCTCATTGTGGCATTGACAATGTTATTGTCCATCTTTATTAGACTTATGAGACAACTAAAATTCATCTATTACATTTCGAAGACGGAGGTGTGTTGTGTTAGGTGCAACTAATACTCCTCGAGCACTCCTAAAAGCGTGTCCTACCCCTCTTTTACCTACCAGGAAAGTAAATTCATAGTATGAGACACTTTACAGATGTTAGATGCCATAGAAGAAGTAAATGTAGTTGCGTGCTTTGCATTGGTAGGACTTCTAGATATGGTATATCGAATGGCACAAATTTAGAAGCCAAAAGCATGAATATAAGATATTGAATGGGGTTGCTCTTGTTCTTCTCTGTTAAGGTTTGGATTCTGGTCCAAGTGGTAATCGTAGAATGAGCAAGAGTTCGTTCTAGAGCAATCCCCCTATGGGAAGGGGATATTGTGTCTTCATAGGACATCTCCCCGGCGTATAACAGGGTGTGGAATCTGGTTTGTTTTCCAAGCACATTTCCCTTGGATATAAGGATGTTTTACTCCATTAGATTAAGTCATCACCTACACCTTCTACTAGTGTTCCAGTATGGAGAAACTAAGCTCTATCTCAGCGATTGGACTCAATTACCATGACTAGTGTCACAGGGTCGAATTTCCTACCGAGGTTCGGCCTGTAGTGGCACTAAACTCCACCAAGGATTTAGTCAGCCAACTCGCGGAATAAAATGAAATAAAGTCTAAGCAACAGTATTTACAGGTAATTCTTCCCAACCAAAGTTTATTCACCAAGAACTTACAATGGACCAAACCAACTTAGACAGAATTTCCCCACACTCTCTTTTTTTCCTAATTGTGCCCCAACACTGCCTTTATATAGGCTTCAATCTGAAAAACGTGGCTAGCTGCACATGGGTCATGGACATGCCCCATGATCACCATGATCTTGCAGTTGACACCCCCTACTGATTGGGGTTTGTGCTGGACCAAGCAAAACTTGACGGCACACCACATAATGGAACCACTGATAACTACAAAATAAAACTGGTAGAAACCATCCTATCAGCTTTTATAGCCACTTGTCCAAGCCCAGCTTACTTGCCCACGATATTAGCTTTGCCTGCAATTTTAAAGGAGTTAGCCCAACACAAAATATGCCACCAGCCCACATGTTCTAGCCCACTGCCTGCCTGATTGAAATGTACCACAAGCCCACTGCCTTTTAGCATCCATGCCTCAATATTCTGGGTCTTCGCCTGCATTATTAGTTGTTGCTTGTTTAAGGGACCAATGCCACCACCAAGTTGGCATTACCAAGTCGCCTTTGTCAAGACATGTCCCTGTCATATCTTGCTCGTTGCGTGCCCACCCGTTGCGTAGACACAGGTGCAAGGTGCCACCCTTGACCTTCTAACAAACCACCCCCACCAGAAAAAACCAATGTCCTTGTTGGTAGGGTTTGTAAGTACTCCAGCACGTACGACCTTCTCGCATTTTCTGTTAAGCTTGACTTGTCCCCCATCCTTAGTTATGTCCCGCTTACCCGACTTGACTGAGTAAACCAACGACACAATACATAGTTGATACTACCTCAGTGATCAGATTGGTTGGCATTCAGCAATTGTAACGTGCTAGCCCGCACGATCAGTCCTAAATCACAATCCACCTTGTTGTTGCCTTCAGCATCATTGCCCTCGCTTGCGCACAATGCATTCAATCGTTCCCGCTTTGGACACTTTCGTGCCCGATGTGGTCCGTTGCAAATGAAGCAACCAAAACCTTCCGCAGTGGGTTTTGTCTTCCCTTGCTGTGTTTGTTTGTCATCCCCTTTTTGCTTGGACGTTTGGCCATTGTCTTTCTTGTGCCACCAATCACCTTTCGGCTTGGACGTCTGACCATTGTCTTGCCTTTGCCACCCAGCATCCTCAGAAGCATACTGGTAATCTGCCAGACCGTTTGCAGCAGCCAAATCCTTGACTCCTAGCCTGTGAAGTTCCAACTGTGCCCAACTTTGCATCCCTGACACGAAATTGAACAGCTTGTCCTCATTGGACATGTTCTTGATATCCAGCATCAACGAACTGAATTCCTTCATGTACTCTCGCACTTTGCCCGTGTGCTTGAGCCGTTTCAGCGACTCTCTTACAACCCATGCCGAGTTGCAAGGAAGAAATTGATCCTTCGATTCCTTCTTCAGCGCCTCCCATGTTTCAATCTTTGGACGAGACTCGTCCTCTGATCTTGTCCTCCACTAGAGTTTCACGTCTCTAGTGAGATACATGCTAGTGATGGTAACTTTTTGCGCCCTAAAAACATTGGTAGCCATGAAGTACTGCTCAATGTCCCACAGAAAGTTCTCGAGCTTTTTGGCACTCTGCGCACTATTGAAAGCTTGAGGCTCCAGAACCCGCACGTTGACACGAATGCCTGATTTGTTGGAAGGACTGCTGAGTGCCCTCTTCACAACCACGAGTTCAGTCTCCATTGTCTGAACTCTGTCCTTCAACGCATCCGATAAAGAAACCAAGTCAGCCATCAAATCTGTAAATTTGGAATCTGTCATCGACTTGCTCTCCTCCAACGCGACACCATCCATTCGCTCAACCAGTGATCTCGAGTCATCTGGTTGTACAGCACCGACAAGTTCCTCCAAACGTGTAACCTGTTCCCGCATAGCATCCATAGCAATACCGCCAGCCTTTTTTGAGCAAACCGTGCTTTGATACCAATTGTCATAGGGTCGAATTTCCTACCGAGGTTCAGCCTGTGGTGACACTAAACTCCACCAAGGATTTAGTAAGCCAACTCACGGAATAAAAACGAAATAAAGTCTAAGCAATAGTATTTACAGGTAATCCTTCCCAACCAAAGTTTATTCACCAAGAATTTACAACGGAAACCAAACCAACTTAGACAGAATTTCCCCCCACACTCTTTTTTTCCTAATTGTGTCCCAGCACTGCCTTTATATAGGCTTCAATTTGAAAAACGTGGCTAGTTGCACATGGGTCATGGACATGCCCCATGATCACCATGATCTTGCAGTTGACACCCCAAACTGACTGGGGTTTGTGCTGGACCAAGCAAAACTTGACAGCACACCACATAATGGAACCACTGATAACTACCAAATAGAACTGGTAGAAAGCAACTCCCATCAGCTTCTATAGACACCTGTCCAAGCCCAACTTACTTGCCCACGAAATTAGTTTTGCCTACAAATTTAAAGGAGTTAGTCCAACACAAAATATGCCACCAGCCCACGTGTTCTAGCTCACTGCCTTTCTGATTGAAATGTCCCACAAGCCCATTGCTTTTTAGCATCCATGTCTCAATATTCTGGGTCTTCACTTGCATTATTAGTTGTTGCTTGTCTAAGGGACCAATGCCACCACCAAGTTGGCATTACCAAGTCGCCTTTGTCAAGACATGTCCCCGTCATGTCTTGCTCGTTGCATTCCCGCCCGTTCCACAGACACAGGTGCAAGGTGCCATCCTTGACCTTCTAACGACTAGCGTCTACTACTAAGAAGATGGTCCTAGTCGGATCTAAATGAATGAGTCAAGCTCGGAAGTGGAATCGTGTGACACTTGTTTGTCCCACTTGCCTTGCTCTTCTTGTACCCTACCAACACATACTATGTGATGATTATATAAATATGTTTTCCCACATTTATAAGATCAATGCATTGTGTTTATTTTAATATTGTGCCAGTGTTTTACATTTTTGTCGCCAATTGATGGGATACAAGACTTAGTTTGGTTTCTTTTGGTTAATTGTTTTGCAATTTTGAAGCTTAATTGTTATAGGAAACATACCTTGATGTTTGAATTCGAAATATAAGTTTTTACTTTGATTTTTGTTTGTTGCGTATCTTGTCATTCCATTTGGATAAATTAGTGATAGTATATGGCATTCAATAAATGTTTTTATAATAATGAACTTCGATGCATCCCAGGTGTGTGTTGGCTTGGATATTTGTCATTTTATGTTGTTGTGCGTCTGTTTTGTGCTACTTTGCACTTTGCATAGTTACATTTTATATTGATATGTTGCCCATGTCTTAGGCATAAAATCTGCCTAAGCATGGTAGTTTTTGCTTGGAAAGTGGGAGTGGCACTAGTTTGTGCTGTCCTCACTGTCCAAGCTCCAAGGTAGGTCATGTTCTATTGATGTTTCCTGAAGTGGCTCAAGTCGACTTATCTTAGTGGAAAGAACCTAGGAAATGGAGGAATTAGAAGCTTCATAAAGTACCAAGTATCAAAAAAGAAGAAGATATCTATCAAAGTAAAAGGTTTTTGATGGATTGAAATGTCTTACTGTTACATTGCATTTAGTTCTCATTGATCAAATGGCAATTGAATCAATAAGCACAGCTAATATTGAAATGAAAACATAATACTGACATGCTAAAACCCACCAGACTAAGAACCAAATGACTTACCATCATGGATGTGTCCAACAACATCAAGGGCCAATTCGATGAGATGTGGTGCTTTAAGTGTTGGTTTTTTAGTTTGAAAGCTCTCTAACAAAGCAATGGCTGCTACACTGGAGCACAGTCAGAACTCGTCTTACTTCCTTGGCTTTGTTGCAGAACAAACTGTAATCTTGAATACTTTTCTACTAAAATAGCATCGGATGGAGAACGTGCGTTTTAGTTGTTGAATTTTCTGTCCAATAGATGGTCTTACTTGTAACTTAATTTAACTATGTAATACAAATATTCAATTATTTAAGATAATTTTTAAGAGTGCTCCAAGTTTGATTTTCATTTTATTGATTGCAACTTGTATAGGCCTACCAATCATTTGCAGAAATGTCAGTTCAATTGACGCCTGCCAAGAGACAGTATGATCGTAGGCACTCGGAACCAAATGGAAAAGGCAAGTGGCACAAGTCGTCAAGTTTTAATTCACAAAATTTACCATTGAAAGTTTCTCGTGGCAGCAGTGTTTTTCGTCTACTATGCCTTGCTTCCAAAACTGGTAGTGTTATTGGGAAAGGTGTCAGCATCATATCCACAAATACGTCAGGAGACTGGCGCTAAGATAAGAGTTGAGGAAACTGTCCCTGGAGGTGATGAGAGAGTTATTATTATTATAGGTTCTGATAGAGAGAGTGAAGTTGCTACTGACCGGAGCAAGGAGGATATTGTTGAGACTAACACAACTGAAGAGGGTGATGGTGATGGTGCAAATGGAAAAAGTGAGAATGATGAAGATAAGCAATCCGTTCCTGTGGAAGATTTACCAGCTGAAAAGGGAATGTATTCTGTTCAGAAAGCTCTTTTACTTGTTTTTGAAAGAATGGTCGAAGGAGAACCGGAAGTAGAAGGAGGGGAGGATGAGAGTGATAAGTCTTCTACATTTGTTGTGAGGTTACTTGTGTTTTCCAGTCAAGTAGGCTGCCTTTTGGGAAAAGGTGGCAGCGTAATCAAGCAAATGGCATCTGATAGTGGGGCCCAGATCCGGATTCTTCCTAGGGACAAACTGCCTCCCTGTGCATCTCCTGATGATGAGTTGCTTCAGGTAATGTTGGTTTCTATACATCCTTGAGCTTATATATCATCCATTTTGCAAGGGTCTTTAATCAACTGTATGCGTTTGGGTGAATTTGTGGGTTATAATATGTTGTGTGTTTCAGTGTTGATGTCATTGTGACGTGCCTATCATTAACAAGGCCACTAAATTGCGTAAAGTATGGAGCTTGGTTTGCTTTGGCAATTGCCTTAAAGACTGGCCTTTTGGAGTCACAAATTCTCAAAAAACAAAGCTGTTTTTTCCATGGAAAATCTTAGAAAGAAAAAGGGGAAACGGAAATCATGGTGCCTAGTCGCAGCTAGGGATTTCCGGATTTGAGGGCAATCTGAATCGAAACTGTTCATAAGTCATGGTGCCTAGTCACAACAAAATCACTTGCGCAGCTTTATTGATGTTGAGCTGTTTTGGTTGACTGTTGTTTGCGTTAACTTGAGTGGCTTGCCACTCATTGTCCATGTGCCTAGCTCTTAGCACCTCACGCCTAGATGGCACTTAGTGAAATGACTGCTTGGTTTTGCTGTAACTAATACCAGTAGTGCGATCATATATTACTCATTCACAAGCAAAACTTATTGGTTTTAAATATTGATGGTTTTTGTCCATGATATTAGTTCCACATTGTGATGTATAACCTTGATTCAGATTACTGGGGCAGTGGATACAGTGAGGAGAGCTCTTCAATCTGTTTCTCAGCAGCTTCTGGAGAATTCACCCCGTGATCTGGAGCTATTTTCTTCCAATCCTAACGGGCCATCATCTCATTCATTTGGCAATCATTTTTCTAGGCCAGAAGTGTACCCGCCACCAAACTTTCCCTTCCCTCCTCAAGGAGCGCCTTATGCTCCTGGCCACATGAACACTCTTGAGGATATCCTGACCTTCCGTTTGCTTTGTCCAGAGGAGAAGGTTGGAGGTGTAATTGGAAAAGGAGGAACTATTGTCAAGTTACTTCAGCACGAGACTGGTTGTGAAATTAAAGTTCAGGAACGTTTGTCTGATTCAGATGACCGTATTATTATCATCTCTGCTCCTGCGGTAGGGTTTGACACTTCAAACTTGCTTAGAGCAACTCCAACCAAACTCTAAATATGGTCTCTAAAATAGAGTTCTCCTTACATGTCTTTATTTATGAAGGCTCACTCTAAAATGGAGATGAGTCTCTACTCTTACTTTTCACTTTCTGTTTGCCTATAATAATAATAGCTGTCATATTTTCAATCCAATTGTTAAAATATTGGTAGTATTAACGAGATATTGATGAGATAGTTAAATTATTTTTGATATTTTAACAATTTGGAATTTTGTCATTTGAACTTTTGGAAAGTGAGGTAATGTTGGTGTTTTTCGAAAATAGAGATTAGGCTTGGAGTTCCAACGAAAAGTATGTTTTCTACATGCACTATTTAAATTGAAAGCTTCATTTCTGGTCTCTGTTTTAGAGGCAATGTTTGGAGTTGCTCTTAGATATGAACAAGTTTTATGTTGCTTTACCGGGTACTGTATCGAATTTATCGCAACTATTAATATATATAAATTAAAGAAAGAAAGTTCAAAAATTATTTTTTTCGCAACTCTTAAAAAAAAAATCCGGTACCAGTCGATATGGCCGGTATTAGCCGGTGCGGTTGATACCCGGCCGGTATTTGAGAACGGTATGATACTAGAGGTACTTGATACCGTTTTTATACTAAAACGGTACATACTGTCCGGTACGGTATGGTATTTATAACATTAGTCTAGTGTGACTTGTGCATAAAATAATTAATTAAAGTATTAACTATACGGTATATGTAATTAGTAGGATACGTATCAAATTTTAATCTAATTTTTATATATTATTTTAAAATTATTGGTAAAAATTGGTGTTTGTCGACATATTGACTTGTTTAATTTCCTCCAATTTATTTAGCTCTAGAATTAGGGTAGTACTTGTCAGCATGCATCGTTTATATTTTATTGGGAAGAGAAGTTTTGATTAAGAAATCAAGTAAGAGAGCATTTGATTTTCCTTTTATATTTAGAGGCGTCACGATGTAAGACTTGTTTGAGAAACTAAAAGTATAAATGTGACTATCACAATCTAAATTGATATATTTCAGGAATACTGGTAAAATAAGGTAGACAATTAATGTTTATTAATTATTACCAAATTTCATAAATGTGGAATTATATTAAGCAGAATATCTAGCAAAATAAGGTAGACAATTAATGTTTATTAATTATTACCAAATTTTATAAATATGAAATTATATTAAGCAGAATATCGGGTAAAATAAGGTAAATAATTAATGTTTATTAATTGTTACCAAATTTCAATCCAGTTTAGCTTAATCCTTCCTGTCTACCTAATTTTGAACTTTTAAAAAAAAACTATTATTAAAAATCATAATTAAAAAAATGCCATTACCCTTTTATATTAGGTAAGAATGTACTAAATAGAAAACTTATTTATGTACGGTCATTTAATTTCGTGTTATGTTTTTTCCTTCGAATCCATGCTTAATTTAAAATGTGGAAATGCTATAATCTGATTACTAGTCTCGATTGTCAACTTCTGAAAAACTGAAATTGGTTCTGTAAGTTTTCGCTTCCTATTAATTTTCCAATCAATTGAATTTAGTATGCAGTATTTTTGGTGTTCTAAAATTTCCTTGTCGGTGTGCAGTTTCTAACATTTTATTTACATGTTTACAATATTCATTCTTCTGAATTATCTTAAATTCATAAAATATGCAAATAAATTTATAAGCGGCGTACTCATACTATGCACGAGAGTATGAAAATACGTTATCGAATTATGATTGAACATCAAATATGAAAATTATGTTATGAGGAGAAGTTTGATGGTTTTTTCCTATAAGTCAAAAGATAATTAGACAATACAAATATTAGTATTGATGTAAATTTTTTTTTTTTTAAATGTGTCATACATGTGAGTAGAATATAATACAATTTGGCTATGCATACAGATTGCGAGTACAGATTGTGTACCCATCCTAGTTGGATCCTAGCTGGAAGGCTTGGGGCCCATTCTCTTATAACCATTTTAAAATTTCGTTTGAGCGGCCCAAAATTATTTGCAGCTTTCCCAAATCCCCAATTTAAACGTTTTTTTTTTCCTATCGATGGGATCACTATTGAACCCAAAAGTCCCGACTAATAATAAATTTATTGACACTACATGAATTATTTTATTTTATATCGCATGTTTAGGTGGCAAATACTCATAAAAAATTGGAACCTAACACCGAGCAACCACCATCACTGGCTCCACCACCCATCCCCACCATCGACAAACACTAACGCCAAGCAATCACTAGCTATTCTCTCTCATCGACTCGCACTTCTCTCTCTCTCCACACAACCACTAGCTTTTTAAGAGTCTATTGGAACGTGTTTGTTGTAAGTGTCTCTTTTTATTAGGTCTTGCGTATCACCAAAGTTGATTTATGTGTAAAATATTATTATCTCTGTTAGATGTACTCTCGTAAATAAGATCATTTATAAAGTATTTTATCTTGTCAATGAGTGGTTAGTATCGAGTTTTATTCTAGTGCCAAGATAAATTAATCTCCATAACCATCGTAAAAGTATATCTAGCGCTCTCTCGTCAGATTTCATCACGCTCGATAGTCATCAAGTAACGCTTTTACTGGTTCAACGTATTTAACGTCATTTCTCGATCTTATTGGTTTTTGTCTAATCTATTCTTATTTTTTCCTCATTACAATTATGTTATGTCGACGATCACAAACTACTATTATCAGAGTTCTTGTAGGCACATATTGACTAAACTCGTCAACACCCATTTTTTTGTCTTTTTTCATGTCATTGTTAGCCTCCATTGTGCAACCTTCGTGACTACTAGCCACGATACAAAATCTATGCAACACCCAATATCGTAGCTCAACTCTAAAATCATTTTACGAATCATTAATTAATAACACAAACTCAAGTATTGATCGTTTAAATGATATATAACGATTTTATCATCCGTGCATGTTATTTTATCAAAGTGTTGTGGATGAGAAGAAGAGAGACAAGACATGATGGAGAAGGAAAGAAAAGAGTGACATGGAGTCGCAAGTAGAGATTGTTAGTGATGTCTAATTAAGAAAAAATTGATTGGATTTAACTCTTTATATTTGAGTAGATAAAAATATTACACAAGTATTTAGGTTAGATCTAAGTAGTAGGAATGAAATCGGTTTGGTTTGGCCTAAAAATTCGAACAAAATTTGTAATTTCACGAACTAAACTATTTCGATTTGGTTTCGGTTTGGTTTCAATTTGAGTTTGATTGGACATGAGCTCAAAATAAAAAAGCTTTTAAAAAATTAAGAGGCTCGCGTCAAATAGACCAAGCCCATATTGATTTTTATCTTGAAATTGATTTTCGATTTGATTTGACCCATGCCCAAATATAAAAAAAAAATTCTAACAAACTAAAAGTCCAGTAAAATTGACATACAAAATTTTATATACCATAGTAAAATTAAAGTCTAGTAAAATATGCATAAAATTTAGGTTTTTCATTTTTTAGGGTTTAGTATAAGAACTGATTCAGTTTAGTTCGTTCGGTTTAGGCCGGTTTGATTTCTAGATGACTATAATAAAAATTGAACATATTTTAAAAAAAATCTCAAATCGAGCTGGACCAAACTGATTGAACCAAAAAACCAAATTAGAATATCGATTCGATTTAGTTTACCAATTCGGTTTGATTTTTTGATTTGGACTTTCACCCCAACTAAGTGGAACATGGTTTGAAAGGAGAAGGATATGCATAGGGTTAACGCAAATATTAAATTAGAAGGGGGAAAGAAAGGTAGGCAAGAGAGCGTGAGAAAGAGAGAGTGCAACGGGGGCTGCAAATCTTTTTTTTTTTTTTTTTTTTATAACAGTCCAAAACGACGCCGTTTGGATTTTATAAGATAACTGACTTGGGAGTTCCGAGATTTTGGTCGACCGTACGACGTCGTTTTGGGGGTAAACTGACTTCGTCTCCAAAATTGTCGCACTATATACACAAATCTCTCTGTCATCAGAATCCGAAGCAGCCCAAAATCTTGAACTGAGCAGGTACCCTCTCTCTCTCTCCTTCTCTCTGTGCTGATGCGCGTTTGTGTGTGTTCGTCTACCCCCCCCCACTCCTCTCTCTCATCGCCTGTTTCTCTGTTTGCTGTTGTTTTATGGGTAATTCAGATGATTAAAGGGCTCCTTTAAATAATAACTCCTCCTGGAGTATTTGGTTGTTTGATCCACACACACACGAGTATTGAATCAAATTTAAAGCAGATGCAGGGGTACCATGCATTTAAGGGCCTTTCTCTTTAGCATTTTTGGGTGGCCTGAAGCAGTGGCTTTCTAGGTTTCTGCCCAGGGCCGGCCCTAGCCCGATCCCAATTCCAAAATAATGGCTCGAGCTGAAGGAATTTATGCAGCACTTGGGCTGGAGGAATTGGATCTTTTCACGACCTTAAACTTCCTACTTACGAGTGGAGGCCTCATATGGGTAAATTGTGATTGGATGGCTTAAGCAAACCCGAGACACTAGATGGATTTAACAGAGATTTGTGATGTTAGACGCTTTTCCAAACTGACGAATCTTCGAAAACTTAGAATTAGTCATGCAGGCCAAAAAGACTTGGAGGTAATCTTAAAATTCCCAACTCTTAGCAATTCAAACTACCTTCTAAGAAAATCACACTTCAGAGGGCAAATTTTCAAACACAAAAAGTACAGAGTCTTCTAAGACAACTTTTAGGGTGTTGCCATCTTTATAAATTGGTTTTAGTGGGGAATCTAGCTAAATTGCCAGACCAATTTCCACCAATTCTAACCAAATTAGTCTTGTTTTGGGCTAAGCTAGTGGAAGACCCAATGCCAACATTGGAGAAATTGCCCAACTTAAGGTACCTCGACTTTGGATTCCTACATTGGGAAGGAGATGGTTTGTTCTGCTCCAACACCAACACCACCATCCAGCCAAATTGGAGGCTGCTATTGCGGTTTTCCTCAATCCAAATTCTGAAGCCTCCAGGGTATTGAAAACTTGGAGGAGTGGAGGGTGGAAGAAGGAGCCATGCCCAGTCTTTTACATTTAGAAATTGGAAAATGCAAACAATTGAAGAAGATTCCTGATGGATTGAAATTTGTTACCACCCTCCAGGAATTAGAGATCACTGATGTATCTCAAGAACTTAGAGACAGGGTTCGAGAAGGAGGAGAGGACTTCTACAAAGTTCAGCATGTGCCTTCAAGATGGTGAGTGTTTGTTTTCACATTCTTTTGTTGCGGTCGTACAATATCTGTTGAGGAATACCATGTGTGTTATATGTAACCCTTATTGTCTTGTCTGTTGTTTTAGAATTTGATTAACTAACAGATAACAAACAGGCCGTGCGGGTGTAGAAGAATTTGTCTTCCTGATCTTATTAGTTCTCCATTGAATTGATAGTGATTTTGGTAAAATAGAATATTCACTATCAACGATATTAAAGAATTTCATCTTATTGAGACCTCACACCTGGTCCTTCTTGGTACATAAACGATGGGTGAGCCTCACCCTCTCAATCATGCCTCCTTTGTTATTTTTTTATCTTATTGAGTAGCTTATTGATGGAGTCTCGCTCGTTTCTTGTAATAATTAGTTCCATGATATTCAGCATAATTGAACATAGATATTAATTCAGAATCCAATAGATATGCCATGAAATTCAAAAAAAGCATGATATCAACAATGAGTAATATAGGCTTAAACTACTTGACGAAAAATCGGTCTTTTTGAGTATCAAACATGAGCTGTCAAAGAATTTAGTTACTTTTATGGGGCTAATTTATACATGGATTTATTTCGGCTAAAATTGGTCACCCACTAATGTACAACAAGATTGGTCCACCAAGAATGAATCGAAATATGCATAAGTTGGCGTGGACACCCCAACTTATTGAAATGGTTGATAACTTTCGGATGAACTCTTTCGAAACTTCTCAAATGTTATCAACTCTTATGGGAACTGTTCCCATAGGGTTTTTGTCTTGAATTTGATTAGGTCACCGCTAGTTAACACTGAAATTAGTTCTTCAGAATTAATCGAGGCGTGCATAAACTAGCCCAATTCATCTGAATTATAAAAAAACTTCCAGATTCTTTTTTGTTTTTGTATGCACCAGTGGCTTTTGTCCATTTGTGATAGCTTCAGATAAGCGTGAATCAAACAGTTATAGTGTCACATTCATCCAGAAGCAGGCCTGCATCTTGATATGGGATAACATATAATATACCAGATAGTGTTGTCTGCATTATCTGCATCTTCATACTAATCATGAATGATAAAGCATGTCTGCATCACTAAGTTCCAACTTCAAGCCCATAAGTACTCAAAACAGGTTTTTTAGCCCACAATAAACGTCAGGAGACAGAGAGAGAGAGAGAGAGAGAGAAGAGAGGGAGGGCCTTCAATGTGCTTCAAAAACCTTTGTGAGCTATACTTGTATTGAATGCATGATACTCTCTCTCTCTCTCTCATAGACAAGAAAATCATCAGGGAGAGTTGTAATATAGAGACAGATTTGGAAAGTTGGGAATAAGATGGTGATGATCCAAAGGTTGGAAAGGTGCAGGGAACTGCTGAAATTGGTAATAAAATTTTTCATTGTCTTAGTTGAAGCAGCAGATACACTTATCCATCAAAGCTCATCTCTCGTCTTCGTAAACCCTGCTGGTTCCTATGTTCCTCTCCTTCATTCTGGAATTTTCCCATGAAACAGAGCCCACTGTATACATCTAGAGCCAAGATGTCCAGTCAAATGCTGCGCCTCATTGCACTTCGGAAGAATCAACGTAACTAGTTCTGGGTTCGAGTTATATTTCATCCCTAACGAAAACTCATCCGTTAGGGTCATAGAAAGTGAATCCAGCCACTTATTTTATTCGATGTTCTGGTTGCGTTTTGCGCTAGTGCTTGACAACTTTAACTTGGCTTGACCTTTTTGTTTTTTGCTTTTCCCACTTTCGTTATAGCAACCAAGTTTTTTTTTGTTAGGTAGTTTTAATAAATATTAAAAAAATAAAAATATGATTTTGGAGGAAAGATTGTATTTTGAAAAGAAAAGAATGAAAGTTTTGAATTTCGAGATAGAAATGGAGATTGGTGGTAGTGCCAAACTCTATGACCACTTTTGAAAGGCTCGTCAGATAGTAATACAATTCAAGGGATGAAGAATAATGAGTTACATGTTACGATCTTGTCGATTGGTTTTAGATTTTGCTTGTTATCCTTAAGGGACTTTGGCTGCAGGACCGAGTCCACCTCAACAGCAGTTGTCGCATTATCTGGGCTCATGTCAGGTTTTTTCCTTGACTTCCTCTACCTTCTAATCTCTATTTCAAAAACTTGACTTGTGTTGGAAATGCTCTAGCACAAGTCTTCTTCCAAGCCAAATGTAAGGTTAATAATTTTCAAGCAAGCCAAGTGTAAGGTTAGTAATTCTCAAGCAGGAGGGGTTGGCCCATGAAATTTAAGAGTTTATTGTTACTTAGGTTCAGGTGTTATAAACAATTGTGGGTCTAATTAATTTATACTGGGATTTACTTCGACTAAAATTGGTTACCCACTAATTTATGGCAAGATTGGTCCACCAAGAATGAATTGAGATATGCATAAACTGGCATGGACACCCAACTTATTGAAACAATGGATAACTTTCAGATGAACCTATTCCAAAACCTCTCAAATGTTATCAAATCTTATGAGGTCAGCTCATAAAGGTCTTGTCCTAAATTTAATAGGGTCACCGCTAGTGAATAGTGTTATACCAATAAAGCAACCAAGCAAGAAGCTGACCAAACTGAGAACTCGAAGCGCTCATTGGCGAAAACAGGATCTAATTGAAGAACTGAGGATTGATTTTGTAAAATTAATCGAGACGCATATAAACAAGCCCGGATCCTCTGAGTTATAAAAAAAAAAAAAAAAACTATCAGATATTTTTTGTTCTTGTATGCACCAGTGGCTTATGTCCTTTTGTGATATTTTTAGATAAGCTTAAATCAAACAGTTATAAAGTCACATTTGTCATGAAGTAGGTCTGCATTTAGACAAGGGATAATATAGAATATATTAGATAGTGCTGTCTGCATTATCTACATCTTCAAATTAATCATCATGAAGGAATGAAGCATGTCTGCACCACTAAAAGTTCCAACTTCAAACCCATCACATCTCAATTAGGTTTTCAGCCGCGAGAGAGAGAGAGAGAGAGCTTCTCAAGGTGCTTAAAAAATCTTTGTGAGCTACAGTTGTATGCAGGTCCTCCCTCTCTCTCTCTCTTTTCAAACCCCCCCCCCCCCCCCCCCCCCCCCCCCCCAACAATATTATTGACAAGAAAATCATCAGGGAGAGCTGTAATATAGAGACAGAGAGATTTGGAAAGTTGGGAACAATATGGTGATGATCCAAAGGTTGCAAATGTGCAGGGAACTGCTGAAATTGGTAGTAAAAATTTTCGTAGTCTTAGTTGAAGCAGCAGATACAATTATCCATCAAAGCTCATCTCTTGTCTTGATAAACCCTGCAGGTTCTTATGTTCCTCTCCTTCATTATGGATTTTTCCCATGAAACAGAAACCACTGTATATATCTACAGCACCTTTAACTTGGCTTGACCTTTATTTTCCCCTTCTTTCTAGCAACCAAGGTGGAACATGGTCATCACTTTGAAATATATGAATTTCGTTTCGAGTGACCTTCAATGATCATATATTGTAAAGGCGTGGTGTACATCATTGTATTTTGGAAGAAGACGGGCTTTTATGAAATGGAACACGTTTATCACTTTGAATTGTATGAATTTCGTTCGGTAACCTTCAATGATCTTGCAGTGTAAAGGCATGGCTTCATTGTATCATGAGAAATGCAACATGTTCATCACTTCGAACTGTATGAATTTCGTTGGGTGTACTTCATTGTGTTATGGGAGACACACAATTTTTTTTGAGATAGAATATGTTCATCACTTTGAATTGCATGAATTTCATTGAGTGACCTTCAATGATCATATGGTTTAAAAGTATGGCTTCATTGTATTTTGAGAGACGAGAATTGAAATTGCTAAACGTTTACATATTCAGTTTTTCAAACATGTGATGCCATAACTCTTATGTTTGGAACAAATAGGAATATGATTCCATAACAGCATATCAAACTAGGAAATCCATTCCAAACTAAGTAGAAAAAAAATCAGATCCTCTCTTTTCTTTTTATGGTAATCGTAGCTTTTTTATTCAATCCATAAAAAAATTGGTCCACTACTTCGGTAAATTTCCAAATAAGATTTTCATAATCGTCTTTTTTGTGAACTTAAATTGTGTATGAACATGTTTATCTTGTTCACATTTATTCTCATGTCTAGTCTACCCTATGACACATGCTAAGATTATCCATTAAACAATTTCATTTAGATCGTTTGTATTTTGGATTTGCAGAAAGATTAATCAAGAATCAAGAAAACAATATAAAAGAACTAGACGACAGAAAAAAAAAAGCAATAGAAAAGAACCCAATGAGTTGTTTAAGGCTAAATTATGTGCTGTATTAACGCCAACTCGTACACTAAACTTAAATAAGAGAAAAGAACTAAACGAGTTGTTTAAAGCATTACACACTATATTAAGATATCGCCAACCCATTCTCTAAACTTTTAAATATAAAAGATGTTATTTCAGAAATCTCATCGGAGTAAATCAGGAGAGTTCAATGTAATTTACCCTTATTCTTACACAATCTAAGGTTGGATCTCCTAGATAATGATGAGTATATCATAAGAAGTAAAGCACTTCCATTTTACACAAATTATTGTTATAGCATAGAACTCATGGAATCGGAAACTTATGCACACAGCGCAGAGTAGGACGCACAACACCACTTTCCTTATATACAAATCATTATTATGGCATAAAACTTACAGAATCGGGGACCTACGCGCACAGCGCGGAGTAGGGGGCACAACAACGCTTCCCTTCTAAACAAATTTTTATTACAGAATAAAACTCACGGAACGGGGGATCCTATGCGCACATCGCAAAGGAAGGTGTGTTGAGCGTCAAAATGACGCCGTTTTGACAGTCCAAAATGCTGCGTCCAGTAAGACTTTCTGTTCATACGCTGATAGTATTTTAAACGCCAAAACAACGTCATTTCAACTTGCAGCAAACCCTTTTGGACCCCGTGTCCCATATTCACATACGAAGTAAACAAGGATTACAAATCCTCCTTTAATAAGATAATTGCTCTTGGATCTTGAAATGATAAATTTGGATGTTCTCAACACCGAGCTTCTTGAAGTTGCTAAGCTTTCTGGTAGCAAAGAACTTCCCCCAATTGTACGGCCTATACTTAGCAGGGCTTTGCTCTGTTATCAGCTCCTCTAGGGGCTCCACCATCACACTGTGGTCTGGATTGAAGAAGAAGGGCATTGAGAATCTATCCTTCTCAGGATTCACCATTACCCTGTGCTCCACACTCTCATACCTATCATTGCTCCATACCTATTCATCCATTTTCCATCCACACAAATATAACAAACAAATTATTGTACTACAAATACAGATATGATCAAAACTGTTTGATGCACGTGAGTCTCAAACTGTTAATTCGATTCAATTTTCCGGTTTAGTTCAGTTTACCCATTTTCCCTTATACCCTGTCACTATCAGATATGAATTCTGGGTGGTTGCTGGTTCTTGTCAAAAACATGGTGAGTATCCAAAAATTTCAAGAAGGGTACCTGAATGATGTCACCAACATTGATAATATACGCATGAGGAGTTGGTTTGACAGTAATCCACTCCCCATCTGTCTTCCTTTTTACTTGGAGTCCTCCCACATTATCTTGTGCTAGGATAGTTAACGCTCCACCGTCCTTGTGTCGGCCAACGCCCAGAGCTAGGTGAGGGATTGGGCAAGGTGGGTAGTGATTCAGCCTGAAGAAGCTGGTATGATTGTTGAAGAAGCCGCTTAACCGATTCGCCGGCAACCCTAAGCTCAGGGAGATGAGTTCCAGCAACTTGTGAGCCAGTTTCTCCATTTCCTTGGCATAATCTTCAAATACATCCCTGCTCAACACAAATTTATTCCCAGGAGAAATAATAACCTAAGTTATAAGAAGGATGATACATAATCTAAGCTCTCATTTAAAGTGCAAACGTTTTTGTGCGTTTACATGTCCTTGGTATCGGCAAGGTGTCATTAACGAGTTGTATTTCTCATGGCCAACAAGTTCTATTCAGATCAATAAGGAAGAAAAACATCGAATTGCTGGATCTAGCAACCCCACAAATATCTTTGATGGGTCAAGGGATGTCTCAGCTCAAGAATGCACTCAATAATCCTCTATTCGGTCGAATTACACACTCAAATTGGCCTGGCCTCGTCAGTCATACGATTCTCAACTCTTTCCTAACCGTAATCCTATTATCAAGGGCTACGGACCAATTTCTTGTAGCAGTTATCTAGTTTTCGATCTCCTAATTGATAAAGATCACAGATTTCGCTCTGGTGCCATTTCTATCTTTAAAGAACTACTTACTTATTATGCTCCACGATGTTAGCAAGGAAATCCCTATGCCTATATGGCCTAAGTCCTATGATAAAAGGCACGGAAACTCTATCATTCTGAGTACTGAGTTCTTTCTTATCATTTTCTACACATTGGAGGGGTAGTGGCAAAACATCGCACCGGTGTCAAATGTGTTGCGGGTTTCAACAAGTGGAAGGCTCTCCAATCCATTCCATCAATCTTGCTGTTGGGTTAAAAATTTAATGGGCGAGATTTTTTTTTTTTTTTGTTTTTGCTGAAGCTATGCCACCTACTTCCTCACATATTTTAGTGAATTTTCACTTACTTTGTCTTCGTACAAATGACCTTGCTGACAACACTAAAGAATAATGAAATTGTACAAACAAAAATATGTTGGTGTATTTTTTGGATCTTGAGTAAACCCCTCTCAATCCCTATTACAGCAGCCCCTGAGAATCCCGCCCCACACTTATCAGGCTTCATCATAGAGAGAGAGAGACAGAGACAGAGACAGAGAGAGAGAGCGTGTGACAAGACAGAGAAGATGGAGACAGGTGACCTCTGCCACTTATACATCTGTTAGCTCATCAAGTTTAGATTTGCTGTTGTTTTCATGTTTTCATATTGTGTCTAATATTGCAAATTCTGTTAAGTGTCATTAAATCAAATGCTATACTTTTGAAATCCTCAGTTTCTAGTGACAAAATCTTATGCTCCAATGAGAAGGGTTTACCTCAATTCAGAAGGGTACTCAGGCCACCTATTAACCAACTTCCTCAGACCACTGTCGCCGGGATCAGGTGAAGCCGGTATCACGGTTGGATTCTTCACGGTCAGATCAAACACCTCTTTCCAGTCTCTAACATTCTTGGTCAGCTCAGTGTCATAATAACCCAGTGGATTCACCTCATCCCTCCTAACCTTCCTCTTCTCCTCTGTTGACTGTGCAAAGAACTTTCTTGATGCCACCTCAAGTTTTTCCCTCTTTTCCAATGGCACACCATGGTTGATAATTTGGAAAAAACCCCACTTCTTGCAGGCATCCCCTATCTCTTTTACTAGAGGTTCAATGGTATCACTAGGGTTTGATGACAATTGGGTGTTTAAAATGGAGAGGTCGATTAGAGGGATGCCTTCAGCTTCAGTGATGACTAGTTTAGGCCTGTGTTCTTCTGCTTGAATGAAAGCTTCATCTACCTCTCCCATGGCTGAGAATACTTCTGGGTAAATCTGGAATTGTCTAGTTACAAGATGAGGCTAGTGGTGACATGGTAATATAATGTGATTGTCTAAAGAGGTACATTGAACCTGGACTTTTTTGTTGTGACCATGATAATGTGGCTGCTAGGTGGGCAGGTTTTGTAGGATTTTTTTTTCAAGGGCTTGTCATTGTCCAAAATTGTCCTGACTAGGTAGGCAGGTTTTGTAGGATTCTTCTTTTATAAGGGCTTGTCTTTGTTATGACTAGGTGTGGGGTTGTGATAATCCGTCAATCTCAATCCCGATTGATCTTTTGGTTGTGCAAGGAACAACCAATTGTGCCAACGGACTATTTTCAGCGTAATGGCACTCTGATGCTGAAAATTAGAGCTTGAAAGGTCAATTTGCAACACTAACAGCATAGTAATTGATAGTGTACTTGATTAATAGGCAATGATCCCTTACTTATAAACCATCGAATGCTATGTTTGACAATAGAATATCTAAGGAAACTTTTCTTATTCACATATCACCAAATCTCATTATTGTCATGCAAAAGAACCTTCAATATATGGCGCATTTCCAAACTCTTCCACGGTCAGATTTGCACTTTTCTATTTGCGATGCGCTATGATTCCAGAAGATTCTAGCCGCCTTAATCGAACGTGTGGTCAGTCATTGAGCACGACAATATCTACGCATACCCTGTAATAAGCCCGTTCGGCAATACATCAGCCGAAATCTCACGCTGTCGATACAGTCTGGATATTGTTCTGACTGATGGGTTGAACGAACGTCTTGCTCTGTAGGCCATTCAGCAACACATCGACCGGAGCCAGACAACCAACACGGGCCAACAATGCTTATTTTTAATCCACGAGCCAAACTTCATTATAGGGGACCGTTCAGCAATACGTCGGTCGAGCCCCATGCTGTCGAGACAGCCCATCTCCTTCTAGGCTGGGCCTCGTCGTTCGCTCATTATCACTTACTGGGTCAGCCCGATATTTCTTGTCACTACACTAGTAATAACGCATAGCGTCCTACGCTAATTTCTGAGCACCTCAGACTAATTCTTATAGGCCTCTCACAACTATTTCACACATTTACGCATGAAGTGAGGTGGCTCTAAAAGTTCAAAGAGATTGAACCCAAAACCACAGTCAACCCTTCAAGGTTCATGACTAGGAAATTGTTTGTTTGATAATAGAGATGACTAGGTAGGCAGGTTTTGTAGGATTCTTCTTTTATAAGGGCTTGTCTTTGTTATGACTAGGAATAATGCATATAGTGTCCTAAGTTAGCTTGTGTGCACCTCAGACTAATTCTTACAGTCTTCCCACAACCATTTTTCCCACAATTGTTTCACACACTTACGCGTGAACATCATAGGCCAAAACCACCAAGCCAACCCTTCAAGGTTCATGACTAGGTAATTGTTTGTTTGTTAGTAGACATGATTACTCACATATATGGTTGTTCTTTCTTTCTTTATTTTCTAAATAAATTACTTCACGTCCATATCACAGTGTTAGAGTGAACAAGTACCTCTCTTATAGAGATTGGAAGATCCGATTGATAGATGATAATAATACTACGACTAAATTTTGCTTCATGTTAAAACTCGTTATTCGATGTGCGAGAATTAATGTCTATATAGGACCAAATTTTGCTAATTCACGGTGTCTTAAAAAGTGAAAATTGATACCTATATTTGAAGGAACAACATACTTGGCAATCAAATAAACTTAGTCAATCCCCATAAATGAGAATTCATTTCTAATCCGCTCGGTTAATGTTGCAGATGTTACCAAATGCCATGGTTAATGAAATCAATGCTGTAGCTTTTTGGGGGCCCAAGGCGGTGACCTGGTGGGGCTTGTCCTTGGGCCGGCATTGAGTCGTCTCTTGTCTTCATAAACCCTATTGGTTCCTATGTTCCTCTCCTTCATGCTGGATTATTTTCATGAAACAGAGCCCCCCGTATGCATCTACAAACCCTAGGTGTCCGGTCAGCTGCTGTGTCTCAATGCATTTCGAAAAGAACAAGCTAGTTCTGGGTTCGAGTGACATTTCATTCCTAACCACAACTCATCTGCTAGGGTTGTAGAAAAAGAACCTAAGCTCCTATTTCATTCAACATTCTGGTGGCATTTTGTGCTAGCGCGTGGCCTTTAACTTGGCTTGACCTTTTTTTCCCCCTCCCCTTCTTTCTAGCAACAAAGATGGAACACATTCATCACTTTGATTTTATGAATTTCATTGGGTGACCTTCAATGATGTGTAAAGACGTGGCTTCATCGACGGATCTTTACGAAATCCTAAAATGTTTACATATTCGATTTTTCAACATGTGATGCCATATCTTTATGACTCCTATGTTTGGAATAAATAGGTATATGATACCTGAAAACTTGAATAACCTTCCATGTGTGTGAATGGACGGATTTTAGAGAAGATATTCCTGAGACTGAAAAATTCAAAGCGCTGCTAGAGATAAGGAGAACAAACATTGTTGACCCAATAGAGATTTGAAAATCCTTTGAAAATCCAGGCTTGAAAGAGATTAAAACTCATTTTTTTATTCTCTTCTTTGTAGTGTCTATAAATATGCATGTATGTGTTGTATACAAAGTAGGCTGGTGAGGAGTAAGGCGGAGAACCAAAGTTAGAGAGGGAGTCGAGTTGAGGGGTGTGCTCTCCTCCGAGAGTTTTTGTAACTATATTGATGGTATCAATAAAGTGAAATTTTCTCTTCGGTCTTGTGTGTTGAGTGACCAACGATGCATAATAAACATATCCAACTAGGAAATCCATTTTAAACGAGTTGTTAAGGCTCCATTATGTGCTATATTAAGGCATATCCAACCCGAAGTCCTTTGTCACTACATAAGCAGTAGCTCCGCCAGGTAATTAAGTATCCTTCCATTGAGAGCTCCAGGACTAATAAGACCCTATCTTTCCTGTCCAGTGCCGAAAGGTCAAAGAAGTCAATGGCCTGTTGAACAATTTGTTAACCCGCATTCCGCTTTATTTTCTCAATTTCCACCTGAGAACCGACTAATTTAGTTTATTTCAGAAATCACATTGGAGTAGCTCAGGAGAGTTCAATGTAACTTGCGCTTTTATTCTTATACAAGTTAAGGTTGGATCTCCTAGATAATGATGAGTATCATAAGAAGTAAAGCACTTCCCTTCTACACAAATTATTGCTATAGCATAAAACTCACGGAACCTGGAACCCTATGCATACAGCGTAGAGTAGACTTTCCTTTTATACATATCATTATTATAGCATAATACTTACAGAACTGGGGATCTATGCACCGCACAACGCAGAGTAGGACGCACAGCATCACTTCTCTTCTACACAAATTATTATTATAGCAAAAAACTCACGAAACCGGGGACCATATGTGCACAATGCGGAGTAGGGTGTATTGTGCGTCAAGATGACGCCATTTTGACCATCCAAAACGTTGTGTCCAGATGCCTAAGACATTCCATCCAAACTCTGACAATATTTTGAGCACCAAAACAACGTCATTTCAACATGCAACACACCTTGTTGTACATGTGCACAACAAGTACCCTGTGTCCCATATTCACATACCAAATGAAGACGGATCACAAATCCTTTTAATAAGATAATTGCTTTTTGATCTTGAAATGATAAATTTGGAGGTTCTCAACACCAAGCTTCTTGAAGTTGCTGAGCTTTTTGGTAGCAAAGAACTTCCCCCAATTGTATGCCATATACTTGGCAGGGGATTGCTCTGTTATCAGCTCCTCTAGGGGCTCCACCATCACATCGTGGTCTGGATTGAATCTGAAGGGCATCGAGAATCTTTCCTTCTCAGAGTTCACCATTACCCTGTGCTCCACACTCTCATACCTATCATTGCTCCATACCTATTCAACCATTTTCCATCCACACAAACAGCAAAACAAATTAATATGGTCCAAATTCATTCTTAAAGTTATGGGGAACGCTACAAATACAGATCCACACATATATTTAGAGTTGTTTGATGTACGTGAGTCACACAAGCACATAAAACTCATACAAATTGAACGATTTGCGAGCATGTGTGTTCTTTTGTTGCAAACACTAACATTTAAACATTTGAAGAAGGGTACCTGAATGATGTCACCAACATTGATAATATAAGCATGGGGAGTGGGTTTGACGGTAATCCACTCCCCATCTGTTTTCCTCTTTACTTGGAGTCCTACCACATCATCTTGTGCTAGGATGGTCAAGGCTCCACTGTCCTTGTGCCGGCCAACGCCCAGAGCTAGGTGAGGGATTGGGCAAGCTGGGTAGTGATTCAGCCTGAAGTTGCTGGTATGGTTGTTGAAGAAGCCGCTTAGTCGATTCGCAGGCAGCCCTAAGCTCAGGGAGATGAGTTCCAGCAACTTGTGACCCAGTTTTTCCATTTCCTCGGCATATTCTTCATATGCCTCCCTGCTCAACACAATTTGTATCAATATTTACAAATCTTTTTCTGTTAGTTACATAATCTTAAGTACGAGTTCCGCTCCCGCTCTTAACCCTCGCTCGACGATAGCAATCATCAGTCATCACCCTCACGAATTTTAGTAATTTGGAATGTTCTGGAAAGACACTTGCAGGCTCATGCTGCTGCTTGCGCACGCCCATTTCCTAACTTCACTCTATATAAATTGTAGTGGGACTGGAATGTGAGGTTGCTCTCATTAATCCGCAACAGCGCGTGACATGGCAAAAGGTTGGCCGAACCAAGAGTTAGGCCAATAAGCCCGGAGGCCCAACAGCCCACAGGCTTATGTCTAATATTGGATATCATGCCGGATCGGTAATGTGGCCCGGAGGAAGATTTGCTTTGATGGGCACTGCAAAAAGTCCTTGGGAGATCTTGAATTGTTATGGCAAGAATCAAAAGGGACCCCAAAAGATTAAGCAAGGGACCCAGAGAGGAATCCACAAAAATATTTTGGAGAGATCCTAATGATATTCTAGGTGAGAATCAGTTATAAGAAGGATGTTACAGAAACTACGCTCTCATTCAAAAAAGTGCAAATATCTTTTTGCAAATTGTGTCAAGTGTCATTAAATCTAATGCTATACTTTTGAAATCCTCAGTTTCTAGTGACAAAATCTTATGCTCAAATGGGAAGGGTTTACCTCAATTCAGAAGGGTACTCAGGCCACCTATTAACCAACTTCCTCAGACCACTGTCGCCGGGATCAGGTGAAGCCGGTATCACGGTCGGATTCTTCACGGTCAGATCAAACACCTCTTTCCAGTCTCTAACATTCTTGGTCAGCTCAGTGTCATAGTAACCCAGTGGATTCTCCTCATCCCTCCTAACCTTCCTCTTCTCCTCCGACGACTGTGCGAAGAACTTTCTTGATGCCACCTCAAGTTTTTCCCACTTTTCCAATGGCACTCCGTGGTTGATAACTTGGAAAAAACCCCACTTGTTGCAGGCATCCCCTATCTCTTTTACTAGAGGTTCAATGGAATCACTAGGGTTTGATGACAATTGGGAGTTTAGAATGGAGAGGTCGATTAGAGGGATGCCTTCAGCTTCAGTGATGACTAGTTTAGGCCTGTGTTCTTCTGCTTGAATGAAAGCTTCATTTACCTCTCCCATGGCTTAGAATACTTCTGGATAACCCTAGAATTGTCTAGTTACAAGATGAGGCTAGTGGTGACATGGTAATATAATGTGATTGTCTAAAGAGGTACATTGAACCTGGACTTTTTCTTCTGACCATGATAATGAGGTTGCTAGGTGGGCAGGTTTTGTAGGATTCTTTTTTTCAAGGGCTTGTCTTTGTCCAATTGTCCTGACTAGGTAGACAGATTTTGTAGGATTCTTCTTTTATAAGGGCTTCTCTTTGTCATGACTAGGAATAATGCATAGTGTCCTAAGCTAGTTTGTGCGCACCTCAAATTGATTCTTACATCTTCTCACAACTGTTTCACATGCTTACACGTGAAGTGAGGTGGTTCCAAAAGTTGTTGGCGAGGAAAGTTGAACCTCAGATTTTAAGAGGGAGCAAACCCCTACATCACAGGCAAAAACCACCACGCCAACCCTTGAAGGTTCATGACTAGCAAATTGTTTTTTTGCTAGTAGACATGATTAATCACACGTATAGGGTTGTTCTTTCTTTCTATATTTCCAAGTAATTTACTTCACTTTCATGTCACAGTGCTAAAGTGAAGAAGTACCTCTCTTTTAGCGTGTATAGTTTGGAGATTGGAAGATCCGATTGATAGATGATAATAATACTACGACTCAATTTCGCTTCATGTTAAAACTTGGTGTGAGAGAACTAATGTCTATATAAAACCAAACAGTGTGCAACTAACAAATGTTTATGCAATAATAAGGGGTTGTCTTTGTCATGACTAGGTAGGCATGTTTTGTAGGATTCTTCTTTTATAATGGCTTGTCTTTGTCATGACTAGAAATAATGCATACTGTCCTAGGCTAAATTTGTGCGCACCTCGAATAATTCTTACAGTCCTCCAACAGTTATTTCACACGCTTGCGCATAATTTGATTCAAAAACTAATCATTGGTCATTAAAACATATTGTTTTTTGTCATGATTAGGTAGGCAGGTTTTGTTGGATTCTTCTTTTGAAAGGGCCTGTCATGACTAGGGATAATGCATAGTGTCCTAAGCTTAACTTGTGTGCACCTCAGGTTAATTCCTATAACATGTGACATGAGGTGGTTCTGCAAATTGCTGGCAAGAAAAATCGAACCTGATACTTTAGGAGGGAGCAAAATCCTGTTAAAAATTCCAAAGGGTATTTTGACTTTTTGGGTGAATTATGTTGGGATATCAGAAGGTCTCTTAAGGCAAACCGGAAGATTCCTCATTCATACATGCCATTGATGTCCACCAACTAAAGATCTCTCCGTTGATGCATCCATTGATGCATGCATCCAAAGGCCTATCTGTTTTGCTGCTCAATGGACCCTTCATAGCTCTGTAATTTGAGTGTCATTTCATGGTTTCATGGTGTTAAAAGTGAACAAATACCTCTCTTGTAGCGTACGTGTATAGTTTGGAGATTGGATGATCTGATTGATAGATGATAATGATAATACTCGATTCATGTTCAAACTTGTGTTCATATTCCGGATTGACTTCATCCCTGTAGTAATTGGATGAATTGAGTTGCAAACATGAAAGCATAAGAGCTCAACGGTTGCACTTTTACAAATGCACATCTTAAAAAGTGAAAATGATACCTATATATGAAGGAACAACATACTCTGCAATCAAAAAAACTTAGTCAATCCCCATAAACGAGAATTCGTTTCTGACCCACGCGGTTAATGTTGCAGATGTTACCAAATGCTATGATTAATGAAATCACTGTTGTACTTTTCATTGGCTTTCAATCCATCATGTGTTAATACATTACATAAGTTTGATACAAGTTGGTCCTGAATCACTGATACAAACTTAGCCATGCTTCCTAAAGTTTTACACCCCCTGGATTGCCCAAGAAAAGCTAGAACAACACATTATTTCTACTACGTAAAATCTTAATTAAGCATTACTCTGATTTCCTGAAATCGTAAATCTGGAGGTTCTCCACATGTAGTTTCTTGAAATTACTAAGGTGTCTGGCACTGAAACTTTCCCCAGTTGAATGCCTTGTACTTGGCAGGGTTTTGTTCATTCACCAGCTCTGCCACGGGCTCCACCGTGGTGTAATGTGCTGGGGTGAAGAAGAATGGAATGGAAAACCTTTCCTTCTCAGAGTTCACCATCACCCTGTGCTCCACACTCTCATATTTGTCATTGCTCCAAACCTGTACAAAGTGTTAGTCATATTGGCCAGCCATATATATAAAGTGTTAGCCATATTGGCCAGCCATATATACTAACGTCGAATGAAAATCATGTTGAATGAGTTGAAAGATGACAAAAACCCGATGCCCTGTGAGAAATTCCATCTTAACTTTATTGGCTCCATATAAGATGGAAGATCATGAAAGGAGAGAAGGGATTAGAGGGTTTCCTAGTACCATCAGAAACCGTAAATGTCCCATTGTCCTGCGTTCTAGCTCAAAGTGGGAGGGAAGGAACCAAAAAATGACCCCCTTCTCTCTTTTTTTTCTCAAAGAAAAAAACAGCACATAGAGATTAGACTAAGCAGCAAGTGGTTAGTATTTTTTCATATAAGGTTTCCGGGTTAGGTTAATGGAGGCGTTGACGAGTCCAGTACAGTTCGCAAGGAAGTATTGTGAGCCATAAGTTTTGTACGTCTCTCTTGAGTTTGCTCACTCTTTAGAGATCTCTTTCCTAGGTAGCTAACTCAGGAGAGCTAGAGGAACAATCTATTGGACCCTAGAAGTGCAGCTCGAAATCTTATCACATGGGATGTTGTGGGTGCATTCCAATAGGACATGTAATTTTAATATTTTATTGATCAAGATTTGGTACAAACACATAAAATGAGTAGCTACTACATAGGTTTTTTCTTCTACCTGGTGACAAAGTGGTAGTTCAAGTGTCATAACTAATGCACAAACATCTCGCTTTACTACATGATTCCAAAGTAGTACTAGTAGTAGGTAAGCAACTGATGAAACGGATTTATGATCGTCCCCGGCTGACCTGCAAAAAGAACTTGACACCGGTGTGGTATCTTGCCAACACCCCTCCGATGCCTAAGTTAGCTTGAGGATGGAGGAATAAAGTAGAAAATACTGTTATGGGTCAAATTGGGCAGAATGTTCGTACCTTGTACCATAGAGCTGCCTCCATTATATAGAGATCTTGTTGGAGACAATTTAGGAAGGGACGTGGTCCACTCCTGATTTGGCGGAGTAAATCAAGGCTAGTGGCCTTTGATTTGGTAACTGAATCCCCAACGATCACCTTTGCCTTAAATAGCGGGAGCGGGTGAAGATGGCGCAAAAGAGGTGGAGAGATCTTTGGGATCTTCCTTTTCTTGTGGGACGATCCGCTTTAGGCAGATAGATCCCAGGAAATACGGAGATTGATCTGGCAGAGTAGTTCGGCCAATGGTCTGGGCTGAGCAGAGCGGGCAGTGGCTGAGTTGAGCCTACCAGGACCCTGGCTGAGCTGAGGATACCAAGACCCTGGCTGAGCTGAGGATATCAAGACCCTAGCTGAGCTGAGGATATCGAACCGAGCAGACCAGAATACCAACCGGCTCAGCCTACACGTCATGACCCATCAGCAACCTTAACCCATTTTTTTGGGTGCAGAGTTTGATTCTTGTGACATGAATTCACGACACAATGCTCAGTGCAGGTAAAACATCACAACCTTGAAATTTAGAAGAGGTAATGATCTGTAAAGGTTGTCACTTCAATGAAATTTACCTGAAAGATATCACCAACATTGACAATGTAAGCATTTTGGGTGGGCTTAACCCGGATCCATTCTCCATCCGTTTTTCGCTTTACTTCCAGGCCTCCGATATCATCTTGAGCGAGGACAGTCAGTGCAGAGTCATCCTTGTGGCGACCGACGCCAAGGGCTAGGTGAGGAATGGGGCAGCGCGGATAGTAATTCAGCCGCATAATGCTGGTTTGGTCTTTGAAGAGATCGTTGAACCGATTTGGAGGCAGGCCTAAGCTGAGGCAGATGATTTCTAACAACTTGTAAGACAGTTTTTCAGTTTCTCTAGTATACTCTTCACATGCATCTCTGGTCAAAGACAAGCTATCAGGTCACATAATTCAAGTCCCAGATAATCAAAAAGGATAGAAAAAAAGGAGGTTAACTTACCCTTAGCCATAATGTACTACCCAATTCTCATTTTGAGCCTTAAATATTACAAGTTTCCATTTTGATCCTTCAACTATTGAATTGTTTTTCAAGTTGGTATAGTTGGTAATTGCCTTTGAACTTCCTAACGACACCACAGGAAACTGAAACTCTGTCCACTTTAGCCTATGGCTTGCCTGATACCTGTGGCTCGTTACTTGCAGGTATTCAAGATTTACCTAGAAAAAACTTGGTTACCTAAAGTTAGGAGGGAATTCAGGCCATGGATTGTGCAGCATCTTCAATTCCTTGTCATCGGGTTCAGGGGAAGCCGGTATGACAGCCGGAACTTCGACACCAAAATCAAAAACTTCTTTCCAGTCCCTTACATTCTTGGTGTGCTCGCTGTCATAATAACCCATTGGATTCAGCTCATCTCTCCTCACCCTGCTCTTCTCCTCCATCGGCTGACCAAAGAATTTCCTCATCACAGAATCTATTTTCTCGCGACATTCGAACGGAACTCCGTGGTTGATCACTTGGAAAAAACCCCACTTTTCACAAGCATCACCTATCTCGGCTACAAGGCTAGTGATGGCGGCCGAGTTAGAAGAGTTCAATGCAGAGAGATCAATAAGTGGGATGTCTTCAGGTTCTGAAGTGCTAGTGGGTTTGGGCCTGTGTTCAATGGCTTGGATAAAGGCTGATGAATCAACAACCTCTCCCATTGTATTGAGAATTGAGTTGCAGCCACATATTTGGTAGCGGCAGTACATCTTTCTGGGAATATATATAACTTAGGAAAAATGTGGGACATGTGATGTGACACTGAACCTTGACAGCTTTCTAGTACTGGGGTGAAGTAAATAAAAGGTCTGGTTGTATTATGTAGCATTATAAGTTGGATACACACTAACTAGTATAATAGAAAAATGCATTATAAAGGACTCACATGATTATTAGAAATCAAATACGTTTTATCCAGCCTCTGAGAGCTACTTTGCATTGAAAAATCTCGAGAAAATCTCGGGAATATATTCTCCGTGCAACAACTATTCATTCTACTCGGAAAGGATTTTTCACTGTGAAAATCAGGGCACCCATCCATGATCCAAGAGAGTAATTTAGATCTAGTTGGGCCGGCCCATATATCATCAAGACAATTCTACCCGGTGGAATATTATGCGTCCATCTTTCTAAAAATTCTCACACGGTATAGTTGATTGAGGGAAGCTCAAACCATGTAATTATCAATTATTTCATTACATGAGTTTGATTCAAATAGGTCCTGAATCTTTGATACAAACTTAGCCATGCTACCAAAAGTTTCCACACACACTATGGATTGCCCAAGAAAAGCTAGAACAACACATTATTCTTTTTTTTTTTTTTTGGGATAAATAACAACACATTATTCTTGCTTCTACATAAAATCCTAACTAAGCATTACTCTGATTTCCTGAAATGGTAAATTTGGATATTCTCCACATGTAGCTTCTTGAAATTACTAAGGTTTCTGGCACTGATAAACTTTCCCCAGTTAAATGCCTTGTACTTGGCAGGGTTTTGTTCATTCACCAGCTCCGCCACGGGCTCCACCATGGTGTAATGTGCTGGGTTGAAGAAGAATGGTATGGAAAACCTTTCCTTCTCAGAGTTCACCATCACCCTGTGCTCCACACTCTCATATTTGTCATTGCTCCAAACCTGTCCAAAGATGCGAGTCATATTGGCCAGCCACATATGTACCAACAGGTAATTTTGTTGATCAATAATTGGTAATATGCATAGTTTCAGCGAAAGTGACACGCCACCTAATTATTTATTTTATTTTGAGAACTTCCCTATGATTAGGTTTTTTCTTCTAGCTGGTGGCAAAATGGTAGTGCTGGTGTCATAACTAGTGCACAAGAATCTTGCTTTACTACATGATTCCAAAGTAGTACTAATAGTAGGTAAGCCGCGTTAACCCGGCCCCTCTTTGTATTCTTTTGTGCAGAGTTTGATTCTTTTGGTGCAGTCTGATTCTTGTGACATAAATTCATGACAATACTTAGTGCAGGTAAAACCTAACATCGTGATTGTTTCACAGTTTTTGAAACTTAGAAGAGGTAATGTTATCTGTAAAGGTTGTCGCTTCAATGAAAGTTACCTGAATGATATCACCAACATTAACAATGTAAGCATCTGGGGTGGGCTTAACCCGGATCCATTCTCCATCCGTTTTTCGCTTTACTTCTAGGCCTCCGACATCATCTTGAGCGAGGACAGTCAGACCACCGGCATCCTTGTGGCGACCGACGCCAAGGGCCAGGTGAGGAATGGGACAGCGCGGGTAGTAATTCAGCCGCAGAAAACTGGTTTGGTCTTTGTATAAATCTTTGAACCGGTTAGCAGGCAGGCCTAAGCTCAGTGAGATGAGTTCTAACAACTTGTAAGACAGTTTTTCAGTTTCTCTAGTATACTCTTCACAAGCATCCCTGGTTAAAGACAAGCTATGAGGTCACATAATTCAAGTCCCAGATTCATCAAAAAAAGAAAGAGGATAAATTACTCTCAGCCACATTGTACAACCCATATCTCATTTTGAGCCTTAAATAAGGAAATCAAAGAATATATAGACTTGTAGCGACCCTCTATATAGTTATCTATCTAGGGTGATCGATACATCTTTCCATGTGTCTCAATTTCCTATGTGCGAAATGTAAGGGATTAGTTCCTATGGAGATTCCCTTGGTCTAATTCATGTCTTATGACCAAAAGGGAGTTGCCGTGGCACAAAGTGAAGATTGGAGGGACTGGAGCACGCTGAAGGTGTAACCTAGGCAACAAAAGGGATCCGGTACTTCAACTAGGGGAGCGACTAGTTGGTCACCAAACCCCAACCCAGAGTCACATGTTCTCCTGGTCCGAAGGGATTCAGTGCCCAACTACGACTCAAGATTTTCCACTTTGGTCCTTCAATTGTTGTATTTTTTTCCAAGTTGGTATAGTTGATAATTGCCTTTGAATTTCCTAAAGACACCACAGGAAACTGAAACTCTGTCCACTTTAGCCTATGGGTTGCCCAATACCCATTGCTCGTTTCCTATCAAAAAAAATACCCATTGCTCGTTAGTTGCAGGTATACAACAAGATTTACCTGAAGTTAGGAGGGAATTCAGGCCATTGATTGTACAGCATCTTCAATTTCTGGTCCTCGGGTTCATCAGATGCAGGTATGACCGTCGGAACTTGGACAACAAAATCGAAAACTTCTTTCCAATCCCTCACGTTCTTGGTATGCTCACCATCATAATAACCCATTGGATTCAACTCATCTCTCCTCACCTTGCTCTTCTCCTCCATCGACAGATTGAAGAATATCCTCGACAAAGAATCTACTTTCTCGCGATATTCCGACGGAACTCCGTGGTTGATCACTTGGAAAAAACCCCACTTTTCACACGCATCGCCTATCTCGGCTACAAGGCTAGCTATGGCGGCTGAGTCAGAAGAGTTCAATGCAGAGAGATCAATAAGTGGGATGCCTTCAGCTTCTATAGTGCTGGTGGGTTCGGGCCTGTGTTCAACGGCTTGGATGAAAACTGATGCATCAGCAACCTCTCCCATGGTGTTTGAGAATTGAGTTGAAGCCAAAGATGTGGTGTAGGAGCTGTACATCTTTCTGGGCAAATATATAACGTTGGAAAAATGTAGGGAAAATGTGGGTCATGTGATGTGACATTGAACCTGGACAGGTTTCTAGTACTGGGAAGTAGAGAACTTGATTTTGGTCAAATCTGTTGCGTTTACTTCCTCAAGAATACAGAGAAAAACTTACTTGCGTCCTTGTGAGTTCATCCATATGTATAAGTTTAACCCGTTTTACGTTGGGTTATGCTAGTTACATAGATCTTACAGATATATTCAGAGACATATATATTCGAAACCGTTGAATATGTGTGGGACCCTCAATAATTTAAGGATCTATGTATATTCAACAGTTCCGGATACATTTGTGTCCATTCTGTATCCGTAAGATCTGTGTATCAAAACTCTCTCTTTCATGTTTCTAGACATTAGAATTTTTCATTCTCAATAGCATATTTTAATTTTTGTGTTCTGGAGTGAGAAAGAGACAGACACAAATTCAATTGGACAAATAAATAAATGATGATTTTCCATAGACTAAGTTAACCATTTTAACCTGTGAAATAGATTTCAGTGCGACTTTCGAGGTGAGATGACAAATTTATTTTGACTTTTAAGTGAATTGTGATTTTGTAAGAATCAATTTGTTTTGTAAGTTTTTTGTTTTTTTTTTTCTTATTATGATTTCAAATTTAATAATCAATTAAAATTATTGTATAGAAGTCGAATTTTTTAATGGCAAAATGAAAACTCACTTATGAAACATAACAGTGCCACAAGCAAATCAATTTTCTTGGTTTTTTCTCACCCACTTGATGGACCACAACCCTCTTTATTTTCTAATCTTCTCACCTGTCGCACCAAAAAGTGACTATTAATCTGATACCTTAAAATGACAAATTTCGACATTTTCGATATCAAGCTTCATGAAAATCTTGAGTTTTCTATTACTGAGGAAATCTCTCTCTCCTTTTAAGTATTGTAGTGTCCACAATAAGATGTGTTTCGCGTTAAAACGACGTATTTTGACGCTTCATAAACTGCATAAACGGTTGAACAGTATTCCGACAATTTTTGAAGCGTCAAATCAATGTCAACCGACTCCACCAATCCGGCAAAGTAAAGGCCATTATCCAGCTTCCATCCAAAAAGAGAGAGACTATGCCAAGCCAAAATTTTGATTTAGAATTTCTGATTTATGAGAATATCTTCCTCTCAATTTCATTATCCCAACAGCGATGATAAGGCTGTTTCAATGCTGAAATACAGACATCTTTTACGATGCAATAACTTGCAACAAATTTTGTGATGAAATAGAAAGGATTCTGAATCTGAAACTTTAAACTAGTGAGAGTCATGTTTTTCTTATAATTTAGAGGTTCCGATTCGGACAAGGCTAAAGAAGACCGAGAACGAAGTAGTATCATGAGGATCGTTATAGCACCAGAGTACACCGATGTCTATTGTCATGGTCTATAAGAAATAGGACAATTGAATTCTGAAAAGTAAAAGATGAAATCAACTGATCAATACATCAAGGCACAGATTCAAGCTATAAAGAATTTTCTCTCACAACGAGCTCGGTTTACAAATTGTGTGTGAACATATTTTCGTCTTCCAAACTAAAAGTGGATATAGCAAATAGAAAAGATGCTAATGCTATACTACTTAGTAGCCTGGAAACATTGGCGGCGGTGGCGAGGAGTACTCAGCGCCTAAGTTTGGTGGGAGGGCGACGTCTTCAAAGGTTGGTGGTGGGGGGGATAGGACAGGAGCAGGAGGAGGAGGAGATAAAGTTGGGGCAGGTGGTGGGGGTGATTGTACTGGTGGTGGTGGGGAGTGAACAGGTGGGGGTGGGGATTGAATGGGTGGAGGAGGGGAGTGAACTGGAGGGGGTGGTGAGAATACGGGTGGTGGAGGTGAGAAAACTGGAGGGGGTGGGGAGTGAACTGGAGGTGGCGGAGATTGAGCGGGCGGTGGAGGAGATTGGACCGGAGGTGGTGGGGAGTGGACCGGGGGTGGTGGGGATTGAACTGGCGGTGGTGGGGATTGAACTGGGGGTGGAGGAGAGTGGACCGGTGGTGGTGGGGATTGAACTGGGGGTGGGGGCGAAGAGAAAGTCGCTTTAGAAGGTGGAGTGGATGTCACTGGCACCGGAGATGGTGGGACCGAGAAAACTGGTGGCGGCGATGGCAAAACTGGTGTTGGTGAGGGAGTAGGTGGAATGGGGTAAGATGGTTTATTAGGAGTTGGGACCGGTGCCGGAGTGCGAGCTGGAACTGGCACAGGTGAGGGAGTTGGTGGCTTAGTAATGGAAGGTGGAGGGGATGATGTTTTGGGTGGAGGGCTCGATGGTTTTGGGGTAGGTGTGTTAATTGTAGGAGGTGGAATGGAAGGTTTAGGAGGTTCCGCAACCGGTTTCGGGCTGGGTGGTGACTTGATTGTGGGTGGAGGGTCAGGTTTGGGGTTGGGCGACGGCTTCGGCGTGGGGCTTGATGGGGTAGGCTGTTCAGGAACCGGAGGTGATGGCGGTGGTTTTGGTGTTGATGGGGTGGTAACTGGTGAGGATGGGGTTGGTGGCTTAATATTAGGTGGTGGGACGGAAGCCTTGGGCGGTGGGTTTGGTGTTGGCGTTGGCGTTGGCTTAGGCGTTGGTGTTGACGGGGTAGGAGGGTGAGGTTTCGGTGTTGATGGGGTGTTAACCGGTGGCGATGGAGCGGGTTTTGGTGGTGGATGCGGCTTCGGTGTTGGCGGGATGTGTTTATGACTCGGAGGTGAGATCGGGTTGGGTTCTGGCATATCAACAGGGCTGGGATCATCAGGACTAGCTCTACATTGCTTGCTGCAATCAACAGGCTCAGACACCACAGGCAAACAAGTTGCCTCTGATTTTTGATCTGGCCTTCCCTCCAAACAATTTCCTGCGTCCCACAACACCATGTTCTTTGAAGGTGGATAGCACGCCTTGCCCTCTTTCTTGAAATAATTTTCGAAGAATGTGAAGTTCTTCAGGCTTGGCAAGCTGCAAATTGTGTCGGGAACGATGCCCGTGAACTTGTTATTTGATAAGTCCAAGACCTCAAGCATCGTTAGGCCGCCAAAGCCCGTTGGCAATACCCCCGTGAAATTATTGCTGCTCAGATCAATGACAGTTGCGTTTTGTAGCCGCCCGATTTCATCAGGCAAACAACCGCCAATGCTGTTGTTTGAGAAGATGATCTCATTCAGGTTTGGCATGTTGCCAATGCTCTTTGGGATGCAACCGCTGAATTTGTTGTTAGCAAACACCACCACGGAAACGGTGGACTTGCCGAGAGTTTCAGGGATGATGGAGGTGAACCTGTTGTCGTTAACGAACAACGCGTCCAGCTCCAGCTCGAAGAGTTCCGGAGGCAATGGGCCTTCGAAATCATTATACCTGAGATCAAGGTATTTGAGGCCTGGAATCCCCAACATGACCTTCGGGAATGGACCCACGAAGCGGTTGTTGCTAACGTCAAATTCTTTCAGGAGTTGGAGCTTGTTTAAGCCCTCAGGGATGATTCCACAGAACCTATTCGAGTTAATGTGGAACAAGGCAATGTCCGTCAAGAGCTCGAGTTCAGGAGGTAGATGCCCGGCAATGTCAGCGTGGTTCAGATCAATGCCCGCAACAACCGTCACCAAGGGGTCATCCAGCGCCGGAGAACAAAAGACACCATAATAGGAACACACATCGGGTCCAACCCAACTCTCAGTCGTGTTGAATGGGTCAGAGAAAATAGCTCTTTTCCATGCCTGGAGAGCCTTATATGCCCTACTGAGCCTCGAATTTTCAAATTTTAATTGAACATCAATCTCTTGAGCAGTCGTAGAGAGAGACGAAAATGAAGAGAGGAAGAGAGAGAAGAGAAGGAAGCAGCCTAAGGCCTTCATGTTTTGAGGATTAGCCATGGAGACTACCTTGGACAGGCCAAAGGCTGCTTATAGGAGTTATGTAATGGGGAGTTGGGGGTGTTATATGGAGGTTCTTAGGGGAGGAGTTGACAGAGGTCCTCCAATTTTTTAGGCCCTGGAATTGATGGTTCTCATTGAAAAGCACTAAATTCGGAGGTACATACATTTGTTAGTCACAAAGTTAGGAGGGGGGCTTGCCCTGGCCATGACAATGGCAATGACAATGGCTAAAATTCGACGATGACCAAGTCTCCCCAGACAGTTAGGAAAATACAGAGAATAATCTCTATTACAATAGAACAGCCATGTCTATTTCTGGTACTTACGCCTTTCTATTCGGTGTCATCGGTCGATAGGAAGATCCAAAATCTGCAACCCTTTTGGAACTTAAAATTGGTTAGAAAATGCCGGTGTGGCTATTGAGCAGATGAGTTAAACCTGCAACTGCAATCCAAACTAAAGCATCAGTGGCCTTGAAACATAACTTCTGAGCTTTAAGCAGAAACTTATCAACCAGACAAAATGCCTAAGTCAACCAGAAATCACTTCCGAATGCTTAAGTCAGTCTATGAATAAGAAGGATAATCAGATGTACTGTTGAAAAGGCGAGTAGCATGTACCGCAATGCTGAGCAAGTTCTCTATAAGGTCAAAAATAACCGTCGCTATCCTGACGTCATGCATAATGCACCTGATGTGAGGTCAGATGCACGTGACAGGACCAAGTCACCTGGAAACTATGTGAAAATGGACGTAGCCATGTCGGTCTGGTCTCTTGGGTTGGTTCTTGATTCGGCACGATCCACCGAACGCGTGCCTGCCAAACAGGCTGGTTGCACAAGGCCATGACGACCACATTGGGCTTCAATCCGGCCCGTTGGGCTTGCCTGGTAACTGAGTTTTAGTAGAATTACAGCCTAGATCAGTATTGACCCGGCTATACAGCCTCAAGAGCTAAAACAATGAAAACTCAATAAGTACTTTGGACCATAGATATATAAATGAAATAACCTTCCACAAATTTGAGTAGATCTTAGTTCTAACTTGCTAATAAACAGATACAAAGGCTAAGGATTGAAATGAAGGGAGACATTAAATGCACAAAAACTTCGAACCTCTACTACCCACGTCCTGAAATAAACATAGAAACCAACTCAAGCTCCTAAGCTTTGAACAAAATATTACAGAGAACAACCTAAGTGGGTTTGAAGCAGATTCCGAACACACATGTTTAATCCTAGCTTGCTTTTTCTACGGATCCCATGAAAAGCGACTTTTCTTTGTTCCGAATACTATGATATTCTATTGCATCAAGTCCCATTCCGACCCTCTTATTCGTTCTTATTGAATGGAAAAAAAAGGAAGATGGATGATTAAACTCATAGAAGTGAATTCTTATTCTAGTAAAGGACCCTTTCGATCGAGAAAATGTCAGACAATCGAATGAAGCCGTGGACACGAGAAAAGGGAACTCTTTTTGCACTTCTAATGGTGGGCTCTTCTTATTCATTTGGATCCTCATATATCTGTTTTTTGAGACTAACGTTTTCAAGGCATTAACTACCCAGCCCCGGAAAGCAAGACCGACCTTGTTTCGTTTAGGGTCATCTCTTTTCTCCCAGCCTTGCCGAAGCTCCAACAAGAGCAAATGTTGGGTGCATTATGAGAACACGTCACCTATCAATCCGAATCTCATACGAGATCGTACGCTTTTCTCCATAATGAAATAAGATCTCACGAAAACAGGAAGACGGTGAAACATAACTTCTAAGTTTTAAGCAAAAACTTATCAACCGCACAAAATAGCTTCAAAAGCTAAAATTATAGACTCAACAGGCACTTTGAACCATAGATATAGAAATGAAAAAAAACCTTCCACAAATTTGAGTAGATCTTAATTCTAACTTACTAATAAACATAGTAAGATACAAAAGGCTAAAGATTGACACGAAGGTAGACATTTATTTGCACAATAAGTTCGAACCACCACCACTCACACCCTGAAATAAACACAGAACACAACTCAAGCTTCCAAGTTTTGAACAAAATATGTACAGAGAACAACCTAAGCATTCCATAATATTTGCAAAAGGCAATGTCGACGAGTTCATACGTACAAGTATGTGTACGTATCAGTCTGATTCGTGGTCAGGTCTAGTTTTGTACCAAGCAGGGTACACCCTCATGGCTCTGAGCAGTCTCCCGTGCGGCGTATCTGGCATTCTATCTTTCTCTTCTTCTTCGAGCTCTTCTATTGTTTTCGGCATCCATTCGGGCACATGTTTAGGTTCCTCTTTCGTTTTCTCTTCATTCAATGCCTTGGTAGTAGAGCCACTGTTTTCCTTCTTTTTCTCTTCATTCAATGCATTAGTAGCTGATCCTTTGCTTTCCTTTTCCTTCTTCAACCTTTTGTAATATAGTGAAGTACTATGCAAGTTCTTGATCATAGATTGTAATCCATCCCCACCCACTACCATAAGCACTCTCTCTAGCTCTTCTTTTGGAAGTTCCCTCTGGAAAATATAAGTGACAATACAATAGTTAAGTTAGATCCTGCTGTTGAAATCACCAAAACATACAACTGAAACCAAGAACCTAAGAACTAAGAACAAAGAACAAAGAAGCAAGAACAATCACCGCAGAACTTGCAAGCTGGCCCAGTTCATTGGATGTTTGAATAAATTTACACATAATAACGGATTGACACGCAGAATCTAAGAACGGCACTTCAAAAAAGGGTGACATGCTTGTGTCCGACACGTGCTGGACACCGACACTGCTTGAACTCTCTCGGACACGTGTCCGACACTATTTTTTAGTGTCTATAACAAGAAATGAAAATCTAAATTCGCGCAAGTGTCCCACACTCTTTTCCAACGTGTCTGACATAGACACTTGCTAACCTATGATTACCAAAATTTCAAAAGTTCTACAAAGCACTATGTGATACAAGCTGAAAAAATGTAATTATATCTACACTTTATTTAAAATTCTAGAGAAATGCAAAAAGTATGCTGATGAATCATTAAGGAAGAAGATTTAACTACGTACTCCAACTTTGTGTGTAATATGATGATCATTAATTACTACGGTCAATTATTTTGTGTTCTTTTAGAGTTGAGATGCAATACTTTCTTATCAACTGATATCGTATAAACTATACGCACTGTAGATAAATAATGTATTTTATTCGTGTTGTACCCGTGTCCGTGTCGTATCCGTGTCTCATGCTACTTAGCACGGAATTGTCACCTACAGACCTACTTTAAGTAAATTCAACTTTCAAGCCCACAGTGCGTCTGATAATGACTACAACGATGCTCTGCTTTGCAGTTGGGAGAACGTAGACGTCAAAAAGTGAAGAGAAGATCACAACAGAGCAGCAATGCAAGTTTTGGGATTTGTTGATATGCCTTTGAAATTACTTGAAGATTAGAACAAATTGGTAAAGGGTACAAAAAAAGGAAGAGAAACACAGACAAAATACGAATTCCCTGGTTTTTCTTCGCAACCAAACAAAAGATTTGGGCGCGTCCGCGTGCGTGTGAGAGAGAGAGAGCGTACTTGGAGATCGCTGAGTTCGGACAAGGCTCTCCAACAATAATAGCAAGGATCCCCTTCGAGCGTGAGACAGTAATCTGGACATTAAAAGAGCAATACATGAATATACAAGTGATTAATCCTCAAAATCACTGGAAATTTTGACCACGAACCCAGTAATCTATACCAAAAAAATAACTTTTTTTCATAGTCCAAATAATTTACGCGCACATCGATTAGCCTCTGAAACGGATCTCCGTAGATTGGTGTTATGGTTCGAATATTACAAACAAAAGACGAAGAATGAATCACTGAGAAGGGTATAGAACTATGGAACGTGCCTGTGAGCTCTTTTTCAATCTTTTGGATGAAGGGGAGGTCTTCGTATATTCTATCGATGCTGTTTCTGTCGAAACCACTGCGCTTTGGTATACTATCATAGTTTCTCAACGCACAGATCTTCGAAAACCTTACTCTCCTCGCCACCACCACTGATCTAGGACAGTTTAGGCGGCGAACATCGCTGGGTTCAAGAACAAAACTAGAAGATGACGGAATAGTTGTCGCTGATCTTATCATCTCTTCTCTCTCTCTCTCTCTCTCTCATGAAAATGCTTCAATAACGAAAAGACTCAGCTATATAGGCACGAATATATCCAATATGGATAGTATTCCGTATCGGGTATTATTTCGAAACTTATTTATTTTTGTAAAATAAATTATAATATCAGATTGAAATTTATTTAATTCAAATAAACACTATAATTCTCAATTCATATTAATGCCCGATTTGGCCTGATTTTATTATTTAATTATTATTCGTTATTATTTTAAAAAATTTATACTTTTTTGTTTTTCGTCAACTTTTTGTGGATTATTAGTTCGTCTCGACGAGAGTTTTTAGAAAAGTTATAAATTATGGGCTAACTTTGAAAAAAAATTAGAAAAGACGAAAATAATCTAAAAATATAATTTTTTTTGTTTATTCGTCGTCTTTAGTGATTTTTTTAGCTTTTGGATATAATTTTATACTTGTTAAATTCGTCTTGTCGAGACGGATTAATAATCCACAAAAAATTGAGACAAAAATAACAAATGTGAAAAAATTAAATAGAGACAAAACTTAATTATAAATAATCGAGTTAGACCAAATTGGGACTAAATAGTGAAAATCTATTTATATAATTTTATAAATTTTGATACAAATGTATTCAAAATCATTAGATGTATAATTAATTTATTAAATAATGAAGGTTTCATATACATCAAACCATTCTGTACATATCTACATCTGAAGTTATACACAGAAAATTATATATTATGTAGTACTGCTCTATTAAATAATATTCAGTTAACATAAATTTTTATACAATTAATGTTTTAAATGAATTTAAGAACATAAACAATTCCAGCTATTAAAATACACCGAAAAGGATTTTAAAAACATTTAACTAAATTCTTTTATTCTATTTAAAAAAGGGGAGAAAATCCGACTCGTGCGTGTCAAGTTCTGAGATAATGATGGTATGGATATTAGGGAACGAGGGACACGCAATAAAGAGAACTATAGTGGATAAGGCTAAAATATTTTAATGTAGATAATTTTTCCGTAATTTTATTCACCATTGGATTCGAGTTTTTTTTTTTTTTTGGGGTCAAATGATTGTGTCAGTAAGGGTCCATTTGGCCTGTGGTTATTATTAGATTATTCACTGTTTAGTTTTTTGTCCTTATTTGAATTTTTTTTTAATTTTTTGTTTTTCATCAATTTTTTGATGATTGTTGGTTTGTCTCGACAAAAGCTTTCAGAAAAGTTATCAATCATCGGCTACATTTGAAAAAAGTTCAGAAAAGACAAAAAATAAGTCAAAAACAGCGTCTGTGTTGGCTTATTTTCGTCTTTAGTGACTTTTTTTTAACTTTTGGACATAATTTTATACTTTTTAGATTTCTTTCGTCGATACGAACCAATAATCCACGAAAAAATAACATAAAAATAACAAATACAAAAAAAATTTGAATAAAGACAAAAAATAAGCCTGAAAATTTTTTTTGGCCAAATAGGGCCTAAATACTATGACATGTTAATTGAACTAAATTATTTTTTTATTAAAATTATTTTGTATCATTATTGGACATTTCATTATTTTTTATAATTTTTGTTGTGTTTTTTTAGTCTAAAGGGTTGAGCTAATGGTTAAACGCACCATAAATAGGCGTTTGTTTTGTTTTAAAATTTCAAATTCAAATTTTTTCCGATATTATCAACTCATATCCAGCCCATCAGTATAGGTTTTTTTCCTGATTATACTTTGACACCCACCTAGTAAATCATGTAGTTGGTCTTCATAAATTAGTTAGATTCGCGTAAAGAATAATGCTAGTAACACTATATTTTACTTCAAAATGAGGTGGAAGAAGATAAGTGACTATTAGTGAATATGTGTGTGTGTGTGTGTGAGAGAGATATGTAATATCACTAGCATTACTCATCAGTATATTAACACGAACACTTTGGGTCATAAAAGAAATTGTGTTTCTTTGTTCATTTCGACGATAAAAATTAAGAAGTACAAAGAGGTGGATGAGATTTAAAAAAATAAATAGAACGATATTAAAGACATTAAAAATAAAAAATAATAATTTTTTTTACTTTTGTAGTGTTTGGCTCATATTTTGCACTTATTATATTTCAAATTATAAAATAAAAAATGGCATATAATTTAATAAATATTCAATTCGGCGCGGCGACGGGATTGATGAATCCGTGGGAGTTTGAACCAGCGGATTGAGAAAAAACTGAAACCGAGTGTAGACGATTTCTCCACACCAGCAGCGCCCACCGTTTTCCCTCTTTTCCCGTTTTGAGCTCTGTCGTTTCAGGTCCAGATGATATATAATGGTGTTGTAGGCCCATTGGGTGGCTCAACAGGCCCAATGGGCTATAAATGTACATGGACAGATTGCCCTGTCCAGATAGATAACCATTGTTGAGAATAGTGACCTCAAGCCCAATGGTCTATTAAGATTTTTGATTATTTTCCTCTCTTAATTTTATAACAATAATGCTAGAGGCACATCCTCTCAACCACAACCCCAACCACACCCTCCAAATCACCCACTCTCCTTCTCACACGTGGAACACCCACCTAACCCCCATCCTTCTCCCTCCCTCCCTCCCTCCCTCCCTCCTACAACCTTATCTCTCTCTCTCATATTTGTTTTTTTAATTTTAATTTTAATTTTTTAGTTTTTTATTTATTAATTTTTTTGTATTTATTATTTTGTATTAATTTTTTTATCATTTATTAGTTCGTCTTGACGAAAAAAATAAAACAAGTAAATTTTTTTTGTTTAAAGGTAAATTTTTTTTACTAGAAACAAAAAATAATCATAAACGTGATTTGTTTTGATTTTTTTTCTTTAATGAATTTTTTAAATTTTTTAATATAATTTTTTACTTTTTAAAAATGTCTCGTCTAGAAGAATTAATAATTAATAAAAAATTAATAAGTCAGATAAAAAATAAGTCTAATTACGTAAAAAATAACATGATTTATACTTTTCGTTTGTAAAAAGACTTATTTCATGTTATATTCATATTTTTCGTTTCTAAAAATACTTATTTCTTTCATGTATGTGTGATTCTCTAAATTTAATTAATTTATTTGATTAGTTTTACTTAATCAGATCTTATTTTTTGTCTGACTTAATAATATTTTATTAATTATTGATTTTTTTTCACGAGATATTTTAGAAAAATTAAAAAGTATATATTCAAAAATAAAAAAATTTCATAAAAAAGAAAATAAGTCAAAACATATCAAGTTTAGACTTATTTTTTGTTTCTAATAAAAAAGAGGTGACATGTTTAGGCAAAATTAATCAGACTTAATTTTTTGTAACATGTAGTATAGTTTGATTAGGTAAAAACAAATCTGATTAGATAAAACTAATTAGATAAACTAATTAAATTTGGAGAATCATATATACATGCAAGAAATAAATCTTTTTACAAACGAAAAATATGAATATAACACGTGACATGTTATTTTTTACTTAATTGGACTTATTTTTTGTATGACTTATTAATCTTTTATTAATTATTAATTCTTTTAGACGAGACATTTTAAAAAATTAAAAAATTAAAAAAATAAGTCAAAACAAATCACGTTTAAAATTATTTTTTGTCTCTAGTAAAAAAATATTTACCTTTAAACAAAAAAAATTTACTTGTTTGATTTTTTTCGTCAAGACGAACTAATCATTTATAAAAAAATTAATACAAAATAATAAATTAAAAATTAAAAAATAAGAATAAGAATTAAAAAAACAAATATGAGAGAGAGAGAGAGAGAGAGAGAGATGGTTGTAGGAGGGAGGGAGAAGGATGGGGTGCTTGAGTGGGTGTTCCACGTGTGTGAGGGAGAGTGGATGATTTGGAGGGTGTGGTTGGGGTTGGGGTTGTGGTTGAGAGGGTGTGCCTCTAGCATTATTGTATTTAGGTCCGGATTGGACCGGTTCTATAAGAATCTAAGAACCAAACCATATCTAACGGTTCCAAAAAATTAAGAATCATAACCAGACCATTACACATATGGGACTAAACCAAAACCAAACCATTAGACCGGTCCGGTTCCAAACCATGTTAGCATTAAAAAAAATTTAAAAAAAATATGAATAGAATAACACTAATTTTTTAAAATTGTGAACAAAATAAATAACATAATAATTGCATCAACTTCATTAATCTTAAAAATTGAATTTATACATCTAATAAGTTTATGAAAAACACAACTACATTGAGAATGAAAGAGTTTTTTATTTTGAAAATGGAAGGGTTGTAAACTTTTTTTTGGATATATATATATATATATATATATTTTCTTTTAATCGGTCCGGTTCGGTTCGAACCACGGTTTGTAATTATGAAACCATGGACCAAACCATAATATCCGGTTCTAATTTTTTTAGAACCATAACCAATCCACTAAACCATAGAACCAATCCAAAAAGACTGGTTCGGTTCGGTTGGTCCGGTTTAACGGATTTTTCGGTTGTATTCCAAATAATGCACATTTTAAAATGTTACATCATTATTTGTACGAGCAATGCTACAAACACAACAATTTTGCACAACATAATACACAACACATCAAAACGACGTAGTTTCATTAAGGAAAAAAAAAATCAAAACTCAATCTGTTTTTTTCTTCCTTAATGAAACTACGTCGTTTTGATATGTTGTGCATTGTGTTGTGTAAAATTGTTGTGTTTGTAGCATTTTTGTATTTGTACAGCTTACAACTGCCAGCGTGTCACATGTATAGTACAACTTCAGAGCAACGACGATTCTTCGCCTTTCTTTCCCACCTTTTTCTTCTCTCGGACCAAAAGAAGAAGAAGAAGAAGAAAACGTTAGTCTCATGGTTGTTTCAACACCATTTATCCGATAAGTTCAAAGGATTTCTGATTCAGAACCACATAAGAAACCTAGATTGTTGATGTCAACCTCTTCTTGTTGATCCAGTATATTTTGTTATCGAAAGCTTTGGAACTTCGGATTCAGTTCGTTTAAGGTCGGTGGTTTTCGGGATCGATTTTGTGTTTTGTCAAGAAAATTGAGGATTGTTGAGACAATGATTGCGGCGGAGACCTTACAAGATTTGATTGAAGAAGTTAAACTTCGGACGGTGTATTGGGCACTTTGTGTCTTCGCCGTATCTTACTTCTTGACGCGTAAGTTCTCCAATTTCGATTCAACTCGTTACTCGATTCTCTTCAATTTACGTTCTTGTACTTCTTTTGTAACTGAGTGTTGTTTTTTGGTGTTTGGACCAACGAACTGTTTAATTCGCCTGCTGGTAAGAAGGAATTTCAGTTTAGTCTCTACCAGGTTTTTGATATTGCAATCTTTGATCTGGTCTTCATTGTGTGTGAAAGACTGGGAAAACTCATCTCAGCTTTGCATTTAGTTGCTTAGTTCAGTACATATGTTTTGTTTGATTGTAAATCACCCATATATAGGTGAGAAGGGTAAACAATTCAGCCCGATCACTTTTTTTTTTTGCTACCTTAATGTCCAAAAAAGAGATTTTCAAACTTTCGTTCTATGTTTCTAAGCTTTTGGTGTTAATTGCAGACACGAGTAAATCAATGTGGATGAATGTCCCCATATCGATACTATTTGTTTGTGGATTACGGATTTTATTCAATGAGGTGGAGTTCCGATGGAAAGTACGGAAAGCTCATCAGCAGACATATTTAGCACATTTGCAAAAGAAGCAGTTGGCGGCGAATGATTCTCGTCTTCCAACAACGCCACCGCCACCTAAATGGAAGAGGAAAATTGACTCACCCATTGTAAAGGCTGCAATGGAGGAGTTTGTTAATAAGCTTTTGCAGGATTTTGTCACAGATATGTGGTATTCAGATATTACACCAGACAAGGAGGCTCCTGAGCTCATGCGAGCCATAATAATGGATGTTCTTGGTGAAATATCGAGCAGGGTTAAAGAGATAAACCTAGTTGACTTGCTAACAAGGTATCTTTTTTCAAGAATTTGTATGGGGTCTGAGTAAGTGTATGTGTCTCTGTCCGTTGTTCAGCAATCAAAAGCTAAGAATTTGTTATCTATATGTATCAGGGATGTTGTTGACTTAATAGGGGATCACCTAGATCTTTTCAGAAGAAACCAAGCTGCTATTGGTCTGGATGTCCTGGGGACACTTCCATCAGAAGAAAGGGATGAACGTTTGAAATGCCATCTTATTGCTTCAAAGGAGCTTCACCCGGCATTGATATCACCCGAGTGTGAGTACAAGGTGTGAGTGGAGTGTTCTGAGAGTAACTTTTGGTTTGTTGATTTAATTGGTAGTGGACCCTCTGATGCTTTTCTTTGTTGCAGGTTCTTCAGCGGCTTATAGGTGGGTTGTTAGCCGTGGTGCTAAGACCACGAGAAGCTCAATGTCCCTTGGTTCGGTGCATTGCCCGAGAGCTTGTAACTTGCTTGGTAATGCAACCTATTATGGATTTTGCAAGCCCCGGGTGAGTTATTCTGAGACTAAATTTATTTTTCGCTCAGTGTTTCATTGGTAGCTCTTTGATCCGAAGTCTTTAGTTCTCTAACATACCCAGACTCCTATGTAAGACTTGATATAAAAATTCCTGCAATTTCGAAGAAATCTATTTCTTCACATAGTCTCTGTTTGGCTATTTCATACATACATAGGATACAGAGATTGGTGAGTTTTCAATTTAGCTTTTTCTGCCTCAAAAAAAAATTGGCACCTCTCAAGTTCTTCTGATGCTGAAGCATTCATGCTTGTGAAGTATTCAGGATAAATGTTGTACTCTGTCACATGCCATTTAGGTGCCATTCACTGAGGAAAGGTTTTTAGCTCACTATGTAGTTCCTTTGTGGATGATCCTATTGGTAAGTTCTTTATGACAAAGAAAAAAATTCCTTATTTTATTGTTTGGTCCACTCATTCCAACTAAAAGAACATATCTATTGTGATGAGCAAGGGGGGTTTCTTGGATATGCATTCGAAGCGCATTCATTGGATATAGCTTGCCCCGTGTATTACCACATTCCTGATTTTTTTTCCTTGGGAGCTTCTGTTTCCACTGCCAAAGAGGCTCCATAACAGCCTTTCACTCTCAAATTGGTCCAGGCGTGTGAGTTACATGTATTGGCGAGGCAACTTTGGATCAATGTTTTCATAGGCAAAAACGCAAGGCGGGGTGTTTGCCCTCTTATGAGGCGAGGTGCAAGCCTCGAGATATTGAGGCGTAAGCCTATAGAGTTTTTATTGTTTTATATTAATTAAAAAACAATAAAAAGTGCTAAAAATAAGGAAAAATTACTAAGACATTGCCAAAAAAGCATGTGAAGGCTTAAAAACAGAGCACAAGCAGAAAGCTAAAAAACCAGAGAACATGATGCAGAAAAAAAAGAGTCTGAACAGCCTGAACCAGCAGAAAGCTAAAACGAGAGAGAGAGAGAGAGCAACACTGCAACAGAAGAAGACATTACCTGATGGTCAAATGGCTGAAACCCTAGCAATTTGATGAAGAAGATTGTAATGCTGCAATAGAAGTTTCCTCCAGGACTTTTGAAGCAACACAGTTTTTTTTTTTGTCCAGACAAATTCTTGGTCTTCTACCCAGCATGGACTCTTGAAGTACCCAACAAGGAAAAAAAACTTTTCTCTTTCCCTCCTCTGAGGATGTCGCCTTTGACGTCTGGGCGCAAAAGGCGTACACCTTGCCTCCAACCTTGAGGCGATAGTCTTTGTGGTTCAAAGCCTTAAAGTAAACACCGTGAGGCAGTCGCTGTACGCCTCACCTAGAGGCGAGCCTCAAGAAAGCCTTTGAAAACACTGCTTCAGATGCAGCCTTTGTGGCTGTTATTAGTCTCTCTGTAGTACTCTTTCGATTTATGGAGCTTTTGGATAAGTTTTTCAGCTCTGCAGATATATTCACACTATTTTAAATTATCACCTATGTTAGGATGTGCTAGTGCAAAATCTGCTATAACCATTTCTTTTAGTGTAACATGCATGAAAATGATTATTACCTCTCCACCCAATGCAGAGATTAAATCACTCTAAAATACAACTTGCTTTCAGGAATATAAATGAGTTGATTGAGTATATTTTCCTTGCTACTGATGATAACGGGAACAAAGTGGCTGGGGACAAAAAGCCACCCAATGTAATAGGTCACACCAGTGATCAAAATGAATCGACTTCAAAGAAGAATGTATCTCCCTCCAATCAAGAGACTGGTCGGATAGTGACAAGGTCCAACAATCAGAAAGAGATCTTCCAGGATGCTTCAGCAAATTTGAATTCTGGTTTATTTGGTGAAGAATCCATCCAGGCACGACACACAGACTGGGCACGGATGCTGGAGGCAGCAACCAAGAGGAGAACAGAAGTTTTGATGCCTGAAAATCTCGAAAACATGTGGACTAAAGGGAGAAACTATAAAAAGAAAGTCCAGAAGATTGCTGCGGGAGGACTTCATACACAGACTCAGACAAGTGATGGGAAGAACAATCCGGTGCACTTATCTTGTAGCCCAAACAGGGAACAGTCTACCGGGGGAGCACTTTTTGACAAATTGGAGGATACGGCTTCTCTTACTGCCATTGGAAATAAAGGGGGACTTAGGAGATCAAACAGCACTTCTGCTCTAAATTTTCAACCTATTATTGATGAAGCATTGGGAAGCGAGGGTGGCAGGCCCATCATTTCGGAGTTCTATAGCACAAACTTTAGCAGGCATAATGATGTGCCTATTGTTACAAGTGCCTCAGATATGGTGTCCCGCAGTGAAGAAGTACACATTACCAAGCTTAGGTGCCGGGTAAACTCCCTCATCCTCTTTCAAGTGAATTGGAGAGCTGAGTATGTTTTGGATAGTACGGTGAAGTGAACCTGTATTTATACGGGATTTAGAGAACCTATTGATTCATCTCTGTTTAAAGTTTGGTTTCACTGTTGCCCTGAATTCGGTTTGATTATTGTTTTTGCATCTCATCTCCAGCTTCTGATTCTACCTAACCTTTACAGGTTATAGGAGCATATTTTGAGAAACTTGGGTCAAAATCATTTGCAGTTTACTCCATTGCTGTGAGAGATGCTGATAACAACGCTTGGATTGTGAAAAGAAGGTCTTATGCTTATCTTAGTTAGTAATGGAATGAACTACTGGCTTATTCATGCACATCTTTCTAGTTACTACTGCTAATTAAGATGCTTTAGTCCTTTGTTTGTTCAAGAAAGTTCTAACTTTTTTGTCATTTATTTCTTTTTTTTCATCTGGTCTTTCTTTTTCACTTCTTTTCTTGTGTGAATTTGTGAGCAGATACAGGAATTTTGAGAGATTACATCGTCACCTTAAGGACATTCCTAATTATACATTGCATCTGCCTCCCAAAAGGATATTTTCCTCAAGCACCGAGGATGCTTTTGTTCATAAGCGCTGCATTCAGCTTGACAAGTATCTGCAAGTATAGTCCATCCTTCATCTCCACCCATATTTATGTTCCTCTCATCTTTTTGTTGTTTTGATTAAGCTGTATTTCCCAGGATCTCTTGTCAATAGCTAATGTTGCTGAACAACACGAAGTATGGGACTTTTTGAGTGTTTCCTCAAAGGTTTGCATTTCATGGAGTGTTGTTGTATCAATAGATGTGTTTCCCCTTTCATATATCATGGCCAAGTCTAATAGTTGTTCTCTTGTTGATGAAGAATTACTCCTTTGGAAAGTCTTCCTCGGTGATGAGAACCCTGGCAGGCATGTAGCATTTCTGGTTGATGTAGTTCCTTTCTAATGTCTTTTTAAAATCTGTGGAAATATATATTTATTCATCTATTTGTTTCATCTTTTTGTTGAAATCAACAGTAAACGTGGATGATGCTATGGATGATATTGTACGCCAGTTCAAAGGGGCTTCAGATGGATTAGTGCAGAAAGTTGTTGGTTCATCTCCCCCTCCTTATGGAGTCTCTTCTTCCATTCCGACTAGGAACTTATCGTCGAATGCTGATGAGATTAGTAAACATCTTTCATGGCAAAACACAGCAGAATCAGCACAAAGCTTTTCTGATGACGAGGAAGGTGAAAATAATGGAATTCGTGGCCATGAGGAAGTAGGACATTCCTTTCTAGATAACGGGTGGCATTCAGACAATGAATTGAACTCTAAGGGTTTCCCACCTAGAGTGGTTAAACAAGGTGACAATTTTAGAAACTCAAATTATGAGAAGAAACATGGTTCAGAGGCAGAACCTGTATCAGCCAGCCTGGGTGGATATCCCACGGCAGGTCTACCAGTAACTTCTGATCACTTGAAGGATCCTGTTGGAGTGCCACCCGAGGTATCAAACAACCAGAAGGCTTGATTTTTGTTTCTCCTATTTCACCTAATACCCTTGATCATAATCATAAAGAGTCTTGTATTATTTATGAAACACACTCTTATGTTTGCGATTAATGTTTCTCTATTAGTCTATAGTTTCTTGTGTTTTTACCAATCTGGTGCTTCTGAGCTTGTAAGAAATTTTTCGATCTGATGTTTCTTGTGCTTGTCACTTGTTGATAAGAAAAAATCTTATGTCTTTTAGGGTGTTCCCTTCACAAGTGTAGTTCCTTTCACATGTTACTTTGGTCATATTTGCTCATAGTAGAACTTTTACATTTATCATTCTTTGGGTTGCTGCAAAATTTGTCAAGTGACCTCTATTTAGTTGAGTCTCCTGATGTCTTGTCATGATACTAGTAATATTTGATCTTCTCGTTTGACTGCTAGAACTATTGTCATTTGATCTTCTTTTTTTGACTGCTAGAACAATCGTTGTCATATGCTACATTTCAGTTAAACACTTTTTAGGGACTATATCATGGATTTTTGGAGGTTGTATGGGTTTTACTGGTCGAGGTTGCTTAAGTTCTGCATTGAAGTCAAGTCTTATTGGAGTTATGATTGGCCAAGTATCCGTTAGTATTTGAAGTTGAGTGAGACTAACTTCTGTAGAAATGTTTTTGGAACTTTGAAGCTTCATTGGGATTGTGATACACTTGTAACATTGAAGTAAACTAAGTGTGTTGCTGGGTTTATTATTGGTACTTTTAGTCTTGCTTATTTGATTTGTGCACTTCTTTAGGGCATTTTATTCTGCTGATGCTACAATGTTAAGCCTGATAACTTATCTTTTATTGGACAAAAACTCTAGACAGATGCTATTGATTTTCATGGCTACTACTCTGGGCATTGTTTAAAGCCCTGAACAGCGTTCAAAAAATTTTAGGTTCTCATCTATTTATGTTTCTAACCCATCTCTTTTACTCTTTGTTTGAAGGATAAAACCCTACACCTTTCTTAGCCTTTAATAACAAAGAAAACCAACTAATCTCCCCATCTGAACCTACCTTCTTTTGTTGCCCTCCATTGATTGTGCTACAATAGCTCATAGGTGAGTCTTCATTGCACTTTCCGTAGTCTTCATTGCAAAGGCGAGTCTGAGGTTTATGGGTGGGATGAAAGTGTAATCAGAGTGTTTTGTCGAAGAAGATGCTTGTATGTGTCACTTACTTATTCATTGCATGAACTTATGTTGGGTGGTTATTTCCTTTGCAGTGGACACCCCCCAAGCTAAGTGTACCTGTGTTGAATTTAGTCGATAAGATGTTTCAGCTAAAGAGAAGAGGCTGGCTAAGGTACGCTAGATTTTCTTTGTATGATTACTTGCATGGTTTCATCATAATTTGGACTCAAAGGAGCTGTAGCTGTGCACTGGTAGAATTTTGTTTCTCCATATTTGGTCTGATGTGCGATGCTGATCTAAATTTGTGTTAACATAGTAGCGTTCTAGTAATTTTTTCATCTTTAGTCCAGTTATCCACGCCTTTTTCTTGTAAATATGAAACATTAGAGTTTTCAGAAAGAGTAGCTTTTGTGGGTACCACTTTTTTACCGGATAGGGTCACATAAGTCTTTATCCCCATTATCCCCCTTATGATTGTTATATTTGTCCTTTCGTATTAGATAAAATAATGTTTATTGTGTGAACAATCAAAATATAGGGTCCGATAGTATTATGCCCTATTATCCATTATCATTGAGAACAGTGGATATTTGGTCTGTTTTGAAATTTTTTTTTTTATACGCAGTCTGTAGAAAGATTAGGTTCGTGTAATGACTCTTTTCTCTCTCACATCACCATTTAGCCTTAATGAAGTGTTGTTTTTTTGGTATTGCAGAAGACAGGTCTTCTGGATATCAAAGCAAATATTGCAGCTAATGATGGAAGATGCTATTGGTGACTGGCTTCTGAGGCAAATTCAATGGCTTCGGAGAGATGATGTTATTGCTCAAGGGATTCGGTGGGTCCAAGATGTAAGAACTGATCTGTCGCCTTCATTTTACTAAACTTACTTTTAGTCGGTGGCTCGTAATATGATTTATGTGCTGCAAGCCGGCAAGTTTAATTATATCCAAGCTTTATATGATGGTGGCAATATCAAATTCAGACTCTCTAATCCATTTTATCATGATTCTTAACCTCTGTTGCATCAGACTTTCGGTTGTGTTTCTTTTGGAAAGACATGTTTCCTCCTGTGAATTTTTTGTCACTAACGCGTAGATTTGTTGGAAACTGTAAGCTGAGCCTTATTAAGGTCATCCAATACCCAATTGGTGCCCAAACTCTTAGCTGGCTATTATTAATTGCAGTGTGAGTCTTTGATTTCAGATTCTGTTATCCGTCAGATGAGATTTCCTCCCTTCTTTTTGTTGGGAAATGTTTTCTTCCCTCGTTTAATATTATTTGTTCTGTTGATAAGAGGTCTCAAATTATGCAAGACTTAGCCCACACAAACTTCAGGTGCAGTTCAGAACAAAGTTGGAGTGTATGCCAGCCTATATAGATGAGTATTGTGGGGGCGGCTGACCGCTCAAGACATGCCATCTCCTCACCCCCCAGGGCCCCTGTCGGAGATTCAGTCTAATGATGTGCAGGGATGAGAAGAGAACTAGGATTCTCCCCCTCATCCACTAATACTCACATTAATTCCTTTAGGTGTAAATAACACAGCGTAATTGTATGACATCTTTCGTTGATCAATTATACCTAATTTGTTTCTTACAGTTACGTATTGTTCCCTGAGGTTCTGAACATTACCTCCATTACCTGAGCTTCAGAAATTCAGATTTTGATGATGTTATCAGTAGAACTTCCGATAAGCCAATTCTAATGGTGTAGTATCAAATGTTTCTTTCCTTCTCTGAAAATGGATTTATTGGTCAGGTTCTTTGGCCTAATGGCACATTTTTTGTGAGATTAAATGCTCAAACTGAAACGGAAGACTGTCAATCTGATGACGGATCCTTTCAAACCACAAGCCATGGTGGTAAGGTCACTCAACCAGGTACTTTTGAGCAAAAGCTTGAGGCTGCTCGTAGAGCTCATGATGTGAAGAAAATAATCTTCGGTAAGCTTTTCCTCTTTGTTTTTATTTTTGGTATTGATAAATCATTGATGAGGTAATTAAAGGAATTTTTACATTCGTTGAGGTTACGTGCCACTTTTGGATTTAAAACTTTTCCTGCTCTTGCATCAGATGGAGCTCCTACCGCTCTAGTCAGCTTGATTGGGCCTAAGCAGTATCGGCGTTCTGCAAAAGATATATACTGTTTCCTTCAGGTAAAGTGCCTTCTCTAATCCTTCTGCACGAAGTGCAATGCCACACTGACTACTTTTCATTATTCGAATTCAAATGATACTTGTGACCGAGAAATAGCGACTGGTTTAACTGTGAATTGCAGTCTACCATCTGTTTGAAGCAACTTGCGTATGGAATTCTTGAACTGGTACTCGTATCAGTTTTCCCTGAGCTGAGGGATATCGTGCTCGATGTTCATGAGAAGATGCGCCCTCAACCTGTATAGAAGGAGTTATTCATTTTTTCATCACACGCTACTGTATATAAAGAGTTATTCATCATTCCGTTCGAGAGTGGATGGTCAGTTGCCCAACAGATTCCAGGCTCAAAAGCTGGAATTGTCCCTCTCTTACTGTACAGAAAAGAACGGAGACAAATAGAATTACAGTAAGTTCTCTTCGATGAACATTTTTTTCTACGCTACACCCTTTGATGGGAATTTCGTATCGATAATATACAATTTTTACCCCAAAAATCTCATCCACTGATGATTGCAAGACTATTCATTCATTAAACATAGTTAAAAGGGCTGCTGCATGCGATCATCGGCAGGATTGATGTACGGCACGTTGGGAGCTTCCTTCTGGAAATAAGACACCCCGTACCACGTACTGAGCATGTTGTCGTTCTTGTCATGGCCGTTGAAAACTAACTGTATGTGAATGTTGCAGTCAACAGGTCCGCCGTTGGTTTTACATTGGGAGGTTGGGATTGTAGAGCTTGATCCAAACTCGAACTCCTTCCAAGATACGCCTTGGAGAATCCCCTTTTGGAAATCAAACACCTGTTATAGGACATAGAACAAGTTCATTACTCTACTAATCACATTGCCAATGGTTTTTTCAACTTGTATTGTAGTTACTTTGCGTGCGTGCGCGTGTGCATGCGTGCGCGCGCGTGTGCATGCGTGCGTGTGTGTGTGAGAGAGAGAGAGACAGACAGATAGACAGACATTTTAGGACACAGAACAAGTTCATTACTCTACTAATGACTGCCAATGGTGTGAGAGAGGGAGACGGAGGAGGGGAATTGGGGGGTTTGTAGTTGAATATGTGAGGTGTGGGAGTGAAGCAGTTGGCTCGAGTAATTTTATCGATTTTTTTATAGTTAATTCATGTTATAATGATATTATTATTAATTCATGTTAATAAAAATATTTTTTATTAGGACAATATTAGATATTACTTTTATGACGGAGCTTCAAAATTTTGTTCACGTCAATTGGTGTTCTTTCTTTCTATATTAAAATAGATGAATCCGTATCAATTTGTTTGGCACGACTTTCATTTCAATAACTTTTTTGGTTGTCTATAATAAGTTGAAAAAGTTACTAAAATAGAAGTTGTGCCTAACAGACGCCCCAATTGCACGATAGATAGTCTAAGAACACAAATTATTCGCACACATTTGTATCCGGTTGTGCATGAATGATTTGTGTTTTTAGACTTTTTCATTGCACAAACAACACCCCTCTCTCTCTCTCACACGCACGCATGCACGCACACAACAAAACAAGCACACGCAAAGAAACAAATGGACATGCCTAATATATTGGTCTTACCAGAGTGAAACTATTTATCATATGAGTACTATTTGCAACGGACACAGGCTCTGATTTTACTGCATTTTGCCTTCCAGCAAATGCCACCATGAAGCCACCAACCATAGTCTGCATATAAAAACTCATAAGAATCAGAAACCAAAAATGATTTGAATGTTCTTCATTAAATTTTCTTATCAAGCACACAAACAAATGATCCAACATTATTTGAAGTACATTAAGTACTCACCAGATTAAAGGTAGAGCTGTTGATTGTTAGGACAGAGATCTGGTCCACCTATGAACTAAAGGTTCCGAGTTGAGCTTTTTTTTTGGAGAGGGAGACACGCGAATCACACGGAGAAAGCCGGGTCTGATTGAGAAAGAATGATTCATTTGTAGAGAACGCGATACCAAATGGAAACAAATCCATTCTCTGAACTTCCGTATCTGAACAAGGATCGAATACGGGATTTGTGTCCCATGCGTGGTTGGCTTGAACCATTACTGAGTATGATCACCATAATGTTTGTTACAACAATTGTTTTCCCCATGGTGGGTGAATTGCCTTGTTCTTCTGTTTCAAGTGTCAATCAAATGCAATGAAAATATTGAAATAAATGCTTGAATTTAATAGTGAGAAACGTTCTTACGTTACCTTTGGATCTTGGAATTTTTTATTGATAATAGGACACGATCGTGACATCGGAGTCAAAGCAGACCGTTATGAAGGAAAGAGAGATCCATTTAGTTTTTTTTTTCCTTGAATGAAAATAGTTTTTGTTTTTCTCCTTGGAAAACATGTTTTCATTTTCTTCTAATTTGCGTAAGCAACCCAATGTTTGGAGTTTTCAAACCGCATTAGAAATTTATTGTGTTCAGATCAATCACACATGCACACATCTAAACACAGAGACACAAAAAATTTACGTGAATGGGATTACATTTAGGGAGACAATCACAATATTCGTACAAAATATCAGAGAAATTTTACACAAGAAAACTCAACTCTCTTTCTCACACTATCTAATTTTGCTCTCTAATCTTTCTCTTTACCTTGCCAGATCATCATCATAGCCTCACCGCAACAGGAGCTCCGTTCCTTCCTGAATAGAGGGAGCACCCACTGCTTAACTCACTCACCGTTGTTCTCTTTTTCTGCTCTTAGAACTCTTTAGCTCTGCTTATACATGAGTCCATGTAGCAGGATTGCGGAAGAAACAAACAAAATCAATAAACCTATAATTCTCTCATATTAATAGGCAGACAGAAGTCAGTTCATTCGCCTATAGTCTTGTTTTTTCCCTTTCAATTTGAATAACTTTGCACATTAAAGTTATGGCTAGATTATGGCTACACATGCGTAATCTCTCTCGTGTCTTTCCTCTTATATTGATACTTGTCATTGGTCCATGAAGTGCAGTACAACCCTCCAAATTCTTTGACTTTGCTCGTGGGAACCTTCAATCGCCAATAACTGTCACATTTCTCAAAACGCCACGCATTGTCTTCTACCCACATTCTTCTGATCACATGCACGCATGTTTGTGATCTATTCTTATTGGAATACAGATTAAAGTATAAACAATTACAATACTCTATCCATTCATAGTTACACACACACACACAGAGGAGCTTAAAAAAGATTGTTAAAAGGGCCGGTGAGAGTGTCGCGAAGATTGGAGTACAAGCCAAAGAGAGAGTATTGGCGGAGATTAGCCACCTCGTACCAGGAGTTGAGGACATTCTCGTTCTTGTCTGTGCCAGAGAAAGCTAGTTGTATGCCAATGTTGCAGTCAACAGCTCCACCGTTGGTTTTACATTGGGAAGTTGCAATTCCACAATCTTGGTTGTTGAGGCAAACTACCGATTTCCCAGAGCATGAATCACACCCAAACTTCTTCCAGTACAGGTTTTGGAGGGTCCCCTTTTCGAATTCCAGCACCTGTTACACAACACAGAACAAGTTCATTTCACTCTACTAATGACATTGCCAATGGTTTTCTCAACTTGAATTATGGTTTCTGTGTGTGTGTGTGTGTGTGGGGGGGGGGGGGGGGGGGGGGAAGAAATTGGGGTGTTTTCTGCATTGTATAGGTTAGTGAGCCACACATGGCCTATGTTGGTCTTTCTTTTTATAAGCCTTGGTCAACCCTTACTTTGCAAAGCTGGTTTTCAAAATTGAGTTAGGCCAATAGGTTTCTAATATGGTATCTGAGCTAGGTCCGTATGCACTCGTTACGCACTCGGATTCTCTCGTCTGCAATCCATGTTTCGCATAAGAGAGGATGTTAGCGAGTCCCGCATCACCTATGTTGGTCCCCTCTCTCTCTCACACACACAGAAATAATTGGACATGCCTAATAGTGGACTTACCAGAGTGAAACTAGTTATGGTATGAGTATTATCTGCAACAAACACAGGCACTGATCTTGCTGCATATTGCCTTCCAGCAAAGGCCACCATGAAGCCACCAACCATAGTCTGCATACACATAAACTCATAAGAATCACAATCCAAAAGTGATATTTTCTTCCAATGTTTGGCGACAACAAACTCGAACAAATTGAAGTACATAACAAGTACTTACCGGATTAAACGTGGTGCTATTGATGGTGAGGAGAGAGATCTGGTCCACCGTTGGCCTAAAGATGGCAAGTTGAGCATTGTTTCCGGAGAGGGAAAGACGCGGATCGCATGGAGAAAGCTGAGTCTGATTGAAAAGAAATGCTTCTTTCGAAGAGAAAGCCAGACCAAACGTAAAACCATCCATTCTCTGAACTTTTGTATCCGAACAAGGATCAAATACTGGATTCGTGTCCCATGCGTGGTTGGTTTGAACCATTATGAGTATGATCACCACAATGTTTGTTACTACAATTGTCTTCCCCATGGTGGGTAAAACTGCCTTGTTCTTCTGTTCAAGTGTCAATCAGCTTCATCAAAACGGAACGAAATCATGAAACAAATACGTCAATTGCATAGTCAGAAACAATCTAACGTTAGTGCTACTTTTGGATCTTGAACTTGTGATGGAAAAGGAAAATGCAAGTTAGTTTATTTTTCTAATTGAGGGAAAGAATGAGAATGAGTTTATCTTTCTTCCGGAGAAACATGTTTTCATTTTCTTCTCATTTGCGTAGGGAACCCAAATCTAAACACAGTAGAGGCACGAGCTGTGACAACAGTTTGTGAAAAATAAGATAAAGGGTCGAGACCGATAGAAACAGTCTATCAAACAGGTAAAGAAGCCGAGAATCGCAAAGAGAAGACTACGTGTAATAAATCCTTGGGTAGAACTCACCCTCAAAAGCTAGCTATTAAAGGGAGGGTGCCTAAGGACTTATTAACCCCCCACCAAGAGCCCATACTCCCGATGTGGGACAAGTCCCATACCTTGCATTAGGATCATAACAAACCCGACCCCTTCAGAACCGACGTCCACGGCGGTAGGTCGCCCCTTTGGCACCTCCGACAAACCCGTGACATCCACGGCGGCAGGTCGCCCCTTTGGCACCTCTGACAAACCCATGGCGGTCTCGTCTAGGGAGGAACCAGCTCTGATACCAATGTAATAAATCCTTGGGTAGAACTCACCCTCAAAATCTAGCTATTGAAGGGAGGATGCCTAAGGACTTATTAACCCCCCACCAAGAGCCCATACTCCCGATGTGGGACAAGTCTCATATCTTGCATTAGGATCATAACACTTATTAACCCCCCACCAAGAGCCCATACTCCCGATGTGGGACAAGTCCCATACCTTGTATTAGGATCATAACACTACGAGCTTCTCTTAAGCGTCAAACGGGCAGATCAATCAAAAAGCATCAAAGCAAAAGTGGGGGGTTGACTCGTATCGTTTGTCCAGTTCCAAGGATTGGAGGTTTTTGTCTTTGTGATGATTTCTTTTCTGTAGTGAAAACAAGACTTACAGATAACAAAATTGGGGCTACGTTGAGTAGAACGTCTGCTTGATTTCTGCTTCCTATCTCTTCATTTTTCTCCGGAATCCCAATATCTAAACCATTTTCTTAGGACCATTCCTATAACTGAAAATGGAAGAAAATCCAATGTTTTGAGTTTCCAAACCCCATTAGAAATTAACATCCTCCAACAACAGGAACCCACAACGCAAAATTTCACTTCTTCAACCGTATAACATGGTCTAGCAAAAAAAAAAAAATGAGGTCAATGTATTGCGTATCGATCACAGATCGTACGAATGTCACAATAATATGATTTTTATTGTATCGAATCCGAACACATACGTATCGTGAATGGTAAGTGGTTTGTAGGGGAAGGGCAATATAACCCAGTTAAAATCTTATCGGACCATAACATGAACATGATGAAAACACAATTCTGAAACTAAAAAAGATGAGAAAAATGAAACCCTAGTTTCAGAATTCACCCAATAAATCAAAATCCTAATGCCCATTAAACTCACCACAACGGGAACGAAGAAGATGCCGGAGTAATTCAATGTTCTTCAACTACTTTCAGAAAATTAGACACCCTTGAACTTCTCTTTGTCGTTGATTCAACAAAATCGGAGGGGACAAAATCAAATCTAAAGAACTTAATCGAGGTGGGTTTAAGAGATTCGGAAAAAAATATGATTTTTATTGGTATTCAACTTCAAAGAGTGTTCTCAATTTGTTGGGTCTTCTTTTTCTTTTCTTTCCTGTGAAGATTTGCAGAGAATTGAATGGTCCGAGGTGGCGCGAAACGGTTTTTCAGGCAGGTCAGTGGGATCTTGTCCCCTAAACGGTTATGGAAGTTGATGAACAATGTATAGTTACTGAAATGTCCTCCTTTCAAGGGCAGGTTTATTGAGGAATGAAAAATATGACAAGAAAATTCTGTTGCATACAACGCAGAACATAGTGTTATGTGTGCCAAAATAGTCAACCGTCTTGACAACATTTTGATGATTAAAACGATATCATTTTGGTGCGCAACACATACACTGTTGTTCACTGTGCACAATAAAATTTTCGGGTCCTAAAAAATATTATAACATATATTTCTATTTAAATGTGTATTATATGCATCGTGTCGCCTTATATTCATAACAATTTGTGGAAAAACTCATTAGTTTGAATTCATAACTTTTGTATAAAAGTAAATGACATTTTGACATAAATTCATAAGATTAATTTTGAATTCACGACCTTTTTGTATGTTGTGATTTTTTTATGTTAAACATTTTGAACAAATGTTACGAATTTCTAATCAAACATTATGAATCATTACATAAATATTGTGAATTTCATAGGAAATGTAATGGTTTTCTATTCAAATGTAATGAATCTAAAGGTGACACAAGAGGTGCATTCCATATAGACCCAAATAAAAGTGTATGGATATGGTGCTTTGCCCGTAGGTGACAAGCAGTTATATGGATACGGTACTTTACTTGTAGACGTTTATCCAACTCTCGCAAGAATTGGATGGGAGTCGTTGGACTTCTCGAATAACTTGTACCAAAAAATTCTACCATACTTCGTGTAGTTATTATTGTTGATCCTGCAGAGCTTACCTAAAGATTTAGACCGGATTGTAGGAAGCGAGCAACACATTTTTGTATTTATATGAAAAGTTTTACGACACCCACGATTCCCCGTAATGAGTTGTCGGCATATCACGATGCTTGCTTCACTATAAATAGAATAGTAATAAGATATTAAGGAACTACTAAACCCGTTATTCCCCTTTTTTGGCTATAAAACTCTTAGCTTCGAGCGAGCTAGTGCATAAATACATCAACTGTTACCACACACAATAAATAACCTAAAACAAGGGCCATAAGTGACCATAAGACAAATTCGGACCTAGAGCTCCCAAAAGAGTACTAAAATGGCCACGCACCTCCTTGAACATGACCACCAAAAGCATGAAAGGGAACAATAGTCGACATAGCGAATTGGGCCAGTTTGTTTGCTTCATCAACAGCATCCCGGGAACCCCAGATATCCTGCAAAAATACCCTCCTGCAATGCTCTTTCCAAAATCTTGTTTATAAGAGGTTGAGGTTGAGTTTGAAAATCAGCTCATTGTTTTTCAACAAATCTGCAGAGTAGCATTAAGACAGTCGTCAGTGTATGCGTAGAGAATGCTAAATCGCACATGAAAAAGCAAAGATAAATAGCTAAAACATAACCTATCACTAAAACACCAATGATCTTCCCTTCCATAAGGGCTGGAAAAAAGAGAGAAATTGGAGAAGAGCATCAGTGTGAGCTACCCAGCTAGAACATGATGAGCCAAAACCCAAAAGCTGTTTTTTGAATGAATGAACTTCCAGAGCATTAAGTCCAAAAGACAAGCTACAAACAAACCAAATTAGTTGAGACAACTTGCCATGGCAAACAACTCTCTCCAGTTTGAGGATAGGGGATCGATGATTTTCCCCAACATCTCAATGGGATCTAGAGGAACTGGGATAAACAAGAAAGCATCTAAGATCACGATCACTGGTGTAGGAGATCAGATTGGATAGAGGAACATCAAGAGGTGGCATCCATTTATCCTTGCAGGTTTTGATGGATTGGATATTCCTCAGCCACCATTCGATCCCTCGCAATATGATCTCTCCCAGAAAAAAGGCTTCTCCATGCCCAAGAAGAAGATTGAATAGGTTGCACACAACAATGTCAAACTCAGGAGCGATAATTTTGGAAAGAACTTCTTTAGATATAGAAAGATTATTGTTAGGGCAACATATGCCAAAATCAACGGGCAGCAAGGGCCTGATTTAAGACTTGAAAATCTTGAAAAACCTAACTTCCCATTCAGTTTGTAGAAACATAAAGATTTCCAGGATGTATAACCAATAAATGGGCCAACTGATATTAGACTTCCACCAAAAAGAGGAGATGATTCACTCGACATAATCACAGCGCTTAAAAGTAGGACAAATGTAATTGAAAAGACCGTCTATTATGGATGTGGGCGAAGTAACTTTACCAGCTTGGGACAACAGAATGCCTTGCCATCCTCAAAGGCGATTCATAAATCTATCTATAATAAGTAAAACAGGGCTTGGTCTTTTACCGGAACAGAGAATAACCTTTTAAACAAGCATCATCAACGCATTGTCCTGAGAAAGTGCTAAAGCTAGATAAGGCCCTGCAAAGAGATGAGTAAGTCAGTAGTAGCTTCAAAGAAAACAATATATTCATCCGTGAAAAAAAGATAGACCGATAGACTGCAAATAGTGCTTTAGACATATGGAAATCAATTGAGTGGTATGATGACCTAATTTTACCTCAACCTAAGTCTACGTCATCACGACCTCAAACCGAACATTGCAAACACAACTTGGCTCTATCAGTTAATCCCAAGCCAAAACCTGCCTAAATTTTTATTATAGGAAATACTACTTTAAAAATTTTAGATTGGTATTATATTTAAATACTTTGACTTGCTCTTCAATGGATATAAGTTAGCTTATTTATCTCATAACATTTAGGCTGATTAGGCACAAAATTGAGCTGTGGGGTTTGGAATCCGAATTAGACTTCTCGGATGGATATATTGAACCCGCTCGATTATCCTGCAAAACACTCAACACTAAATTAGTGCCGACCAGGATTGGGTCTCCGGCGGGCACTCCGACGATCAAGTTAGACTCAAAATAAGAGCAAAAGTAACTTGAAAGCAATCTTGGCGCGAGTGTGCATGTACCTATAGTAGGAGTACCCTTGGAACATTTATAGTGTAGAAGTCCAACCGCTTGCCGTGGGCAATGGTCGAGAATGTAGCGTCGTGGTCCGGGAACCACAGAGGTGCTGCCACGCGTTTCACATCCGTGTGGATTGGGCGGGCACACCTATACATTCCCTCAAAAAGCGGAGAGCACGTTCCCACGTGCGGAGGCCGAGAGAGCATTAGGCGCTTCGACTGAGAGACAAGAGATGCAGTGTTTAGCCAAACGATGATGCCTAGCATCAATCTGCCGAGGATTGGTGCCGAGTGAAAGGCCATGAGATAGCACGGCCGAGTTCAAATCTTGACCAAAAGGCCGTTTGGCCCACAAACCGAAGATCCGTAGCGTTGCTATTGGGCCTAGTCGTACTTGGGCCAAGCAGGAATATGCCGAGGATGGTTGGCCCACTGTTGCATATTTTGGCCTACTACATGAGCACTCATTGTTTCTTAACTGGTTATACTTTATTAAGGCCATATTCACAGCTTGGACCCCTTAAAGAGCATCTGGTAACTAATTTTCGATGCCAACTAATTATTATAATTTGCAATAATTTGTTACATTAAGTAACAGAATCTCATTCATTTAAAGGAGATTGTTGTAACAACCCATTTAATGTTAATAGTCATGGTATCCTTTAAATTTTGGCAACCACTTTTAATAAGTAATTGGTCATAAGTGCCTTAAATACATTAGTCAAAAGCAGTAATAGCTCCTGTTTCGTTTCACACATGATTCTAGTGAATCATGATATGGCCATATATTATGAGTATCATTCCAAGAATTGCAAATCAGGCCTGGAAATGTAAAAGGAGATCAGTAAAGGGGCGTGAGGAAATCACTTTAATAATCTTTCTTCTTCACATTTTAAAAGGAGAATAGGCGAAAAGTTGCATTAATACAAATTCAGCATGAATTCTCTACTGTAATATGTCATGAAAATTGATAAATTTTGTGCATGATCGATTGATATGTTACTCCAAAGAAAGTTAGCATAGAAGCAATATAAATCAGAAGCAGGAAGACTACATAAAGGTTCCGGAACCACCTCCAGATCGGGTGAAGAAAGGACCCAACTATAGCCCTAACAGCAAACCAATAGGCACCTCTATTTGGCCATTTTAGGTTTAGCTAATTTTCAAGTTAAAGAGAGGTTATGTTTTTCTTTGCATTGGTAGCATTACCAGTTAGTAAGTTAGATTACAATAGCAGCCGAACGTAGCTCCATCTACTCGAACTGGAGACCTCTCCCATGGGCAATTAGGCCCCACTCCATGCCTCTAGGCCAAAGACCCGGTGGCAAAGAGTAAGTTATCTTTGATTGTCCTAGTACATTAAAATTCGTTACATTGGTAATAGCTTAATTAACTATCAAATCCAACCATCACATAATCGGGATTCTCTATACAATTAACACAACCACTATAGATAAAAAAGTTTGTCGTCATTTATAATATTTTTTTGAAGTCATCATAGGCTTCAATGTTTGCGTTCACGCGTGAGAGATCATATCAGCAATCAGTTTTACTGTTAATTACCGTTAATTTTTATGGGGTTTAGACATGTTTTTGTCGTATGATTAAACTTGATAGCACTTGAACAGATCCCTGTAAATTTCTCTCAAGCTCCATTTTAATCCAGATTTAATTCAATCAACCAATATTCAAAATCACGTTACAACCATCAACCAATTTCCAAAATCGAGTTTCTATCTATTCTAAAAGTGGAAGTTGACGTGCGATACACTAAAACTCAAAGTAATTAAAAGGTTTAATTACCCCGACAAAATAGCCCGTGCTGCATATAGATCCATAAGCCTATGCGACAAAATACAAGAATTGATCCCGAGGGTAATAGGAAATGGGAAAAACCGAAAAAGATTAGACCACTATGTTTGGATAAGGTAAATATTATTTTATCAAATTTTCTACAGACCTATTGCATGGGAACCAAAGTTATTGATCTCGTACCATACCAGGTCGGATGGTACGTATCGTACCGGTCTCGTAGCATTACTGACCTACCCTTGTACCGTTCCGGCCACTATACAGGGCTGTACAATTTTTTTATTTTTTCAAAATTCTTAATTGATGATTTTTTGGGTAATTAAACATAAATTGAGACTAAAATCATCCCTTCTATGTTTGGTGATTTGTTCTTAAGTTGTGAGACTTTATTTTATATGTCAAATATGATTTTTTGTTAAAAAATATTATTTGAGAAATATATATTGCTTTTTAGCGATAAATCCGAAACGGTACGCTGGTATCAGTAGTACCGTACCAATAACAAAAACGGTATACTTGCTAGTACGAGATTGATAGTTTTGATGGGAATGTCCTCGATTTCAAATGTTGCTTTCAAGGTCTGAATTTGTCTCGTTAGAAGCGATAGATACATAAAAACTTCCGATTATTATCAGTACTCATCATTAATGAGGGTGTATGTGTGTACACAAGTTGCTATTTATAATCAGTACAAAAAAAGTTTATTCCATGCAATTCCAAAATCAAGCAAAGCCTCAAGCATCCCAAAACATATCCACCTTCCTACCTGCCCTATATATATCCTATAACAAAGGGGAAGGCTCACAGTTGCCATCACACTTAGCAGTCCCATTGGTCCCTGCCTCATACCCAGAAAATGGAGAACATACCATTGGAAAACAATTGCAACATCATGGTTGGAGATGAAGGGCCTTGCTTCTATAAGATTATCAGATGTCAAACAATGGAGGAAATGGTAAGTTTGATTGATCCTCTTGGTTCTATACCGCTTGTTTTAAGCGTATGGGTTCAAAACTTTCTTGTTTATTCTTTTGTTGCTTGCTAAGAGATGTTTATATTGTGTTTAAGCATCTATGGTCGCTTTCCTTGACTGATGATGTTAGCTGAAGAGATTCGATCTTGATTTTGAATCAGCAAAGTTTTCTGCTAATTGTTCTTTTCCAATGCATGCATACTTGAGTTGAAATATATCTGGCCAAAATAGATTTCACGATGTGTGTGGGTGGGTGGGTTGTTTTGTTTGTTTGGGGGGGGGTGTTTGGTTTCTTCTGCTTCGAGGAATAAGGACAAGAAAGAAGAAAACTTAGGGTCTGAGTTTAATGAATTAAAAGTGCATTTCTTTAAAATTTGGCAAAGCAGCGAGATAAATCCTCTTAGATTTATTGCAAAGCGACATTTGTGGTAACTTGCTTTTGACATACAAATCTGAGATTTTCCTATAGAGATACAGGTAATAATCTTTCAAATTGTGTACTTCAATCAAAAGACCTGAAAAAATATGGAAAATTGAAGGTAAAAACCAAGCGCGGCTAATATTGTATGAAATGTTATTAACACTACCTTTCATAACAAAATAAATGTCTTTCTTTATGGGGTAATTAATAAATGTCTTTCCTTCTTGAAACCTTTCACTCTTTTCAGGTTCACCCTATTTTCTTCTTCAGAAATGATTACAGATGCGTTTGCATCCATTCAATGTGTGTGGGGCCCCAGAAACAAGTGTGGGGCCCACATACATTGAGCCGTTCCAGATACGTCCGAACCTGTGTCTGGATATTCGTAGTTGTATCACTGCCCTTTTTGTTTTTCTCCTTCTTCCTATCTCTACATCTAATCATCTAGAAGAAACCCTCATGAGTCCTAAGGGAAAAGCAGTTTTTAAATAAATCGATAACAACAAAAGACAAGTTTGTTGTATCCTATAATCTGAATACTTTAATGCTTATCCTAGTTTTTGAGTCACAATCAAATGATTTCATAGCCTTTTTCTTGTGCTTATACTCTATGAATGATAAGTATAATAGTTTGGCATATTTAGTGTTCTTTGGGCATAGTGTGACACTAAATTTTATTTAGTCAATAAGTTGGCTTAATATTATGTCTAATACAGTTAGTGGTTCAATAAGACTACGCATGTCTAGGTCCTTATCTTTTATTAGATTAGTAAATAGATGAAGTGGTTTCTAATACTTCAGTTTAATTAGAAAACTGGTCTTCCCTACCTATAAAAGAGCATCTAGTCTTTCATCTCTTTAAGTCACTAAATAACTAGAAAATAAGGTAAGAAAGACAAACCCATCTTCCACCTAGGGCACAATGCTTTTTGTAAAATCGTTGATATTTTATTAACTGATGGAGTACAGATAAATCCGGATATATCAGTTATGTTCATGGATTTGGATACACCGCTCTTGATTATTTAATTTTCGCTTAATGTTTCATTTGTGAGATCGTGATAGTTCTAGATTCTTGCATAAACGTATGTTGTTAGTTATTTAACACCATGAAGAAAATTTCACTCTTAGTTGTGGATATTCCTGTATTTTAACTACTTGCATATCAATGGCGAGCCCCACTCCCTCTCAATCCTTCCATTTAATGGATATACAAAGAAGAAGTATATTTCCAAAACTTCTTTCTGGTCATTTTGTACCATTAAATTAAATTATCAAACTTCGCGTATTTTCTAGCATTCCTCATTTTATTTATTTATTTATGTTTTTTTAGTTTCTTGACTGGACATTTATCAAGGTCAAATATCCTCCTTTAAACTGTATCTGTAAGCTTATCAGTCATTTAAAGTTTCAGATTCTAAAGCTGTTAAATCAGTTTCTATCTTGGTCCCATTTTTGTCATTATACCTTGCAGCAAATCCCTCCAGAGTTTATGAAGCATCTATCAAACCAATTGGGTGACAAAGCAATTGTGAAGGGCCCTTCTGATGACGTTTGGACAATTGCAGTACATAAAAAGAATAACGTTACATATCTACAAGATGGATGGCAGGACTTCATGAGATATCACTCTTTAGGGAACAATGAGCTTTTACTATTTCACTATGATGGAAATTTTCATTTCAGTGTACAAATTTTTGATGAGAATGGATTGAAGAGAAAGAGTGGATCTGTTACCTTTAAACATCGAGAAGCTAGGGAACTGGAAGCTGAATCCTCCGTAGGAAGAAGAAAACGAGGTAGACCGCGTAAAAATGATGTCAATCCAAATAACCTCCATCAATCAAAATCCTGCAAAGATGGAGAAGGTATGCATGCATTTAAGATGGTTTAACTTCACAGAAGAAAAAAATTCATGGAATGAAATACACAACACGTACACACAACCACAAGTCTCAATGTTTAGGATACCAGAGAAAACCAAGGTGATATCAAACAATCTGATTTTTAAGAAAAACATGACGCGATTGTTAGTTAGTCCTGTATGGATGCATAGACCCATTCACATGCAAGCATGTTTTCTGAAAATATTGGAGTATTTATGCTTTAGATGGGGCAGGTCTGAGCTTTCCCTCACATAAATTACCAAGGGTCAAGCAATTTAAGACGATCGAGCATACCACAAGGAAGATTAAGGAGGAAGAATTGGAGCCAACCAATGTGATAGCAGATCCACTGCTTAAGATGAACGACAAGGAGAAACGTAATAGCGAAAGGAAGAAAGAAAAGGGTAAAACACATGAGAAAAGCCATTCAGAAAACATCAAACGCTCAAAAAGAAAGATTAAGGAGGAAGAAATGGAGCTAACCATTAATTCACAGACCACATGGTCCGAAAAAGAGGATTCATTTACCTCCAACTTCCCTTTTTACAAGTGCTGCCTAACGGAGACCGGCGTGCAGACCATCTTCCTTCTAGTAAGTATATCCTTCCTTTTGTTTTTGGACATATACATTCCCGTATTCCAGTCCAATCTCTCGCATCTTCTGTTTCGTTCTTATTCCAGTGAGTTATGCAGAATAACCACGACTTTTTCTTCGTGAGCACAAATCTTCATGTAATTGCGTGTGAATATTATCTTTGCAGAATTAGTAAACACCTCCATGGCTTACTTAGCCTAACTCATCCAGTCTGACCAGAAAATTCTTATACAACTCCCAACCTTACTCCCGCATCTTTGCTCTTGTTACCCCCCTATAAACCTTTTACTTTGAGTTTCCTTCTGAAAAGAATTCTTGAAGATACTCACACGCACACCCGTGTCTTGCACTTTTTACCCCCTATAAACCTTTTACTTTGAGTTTCCTTCTGAAAAGAATTCTTGAAGATACTCACACGCACACCCGCAGATGTTAACATAGCATGAGATGGTTTTTGTGCAAGTATGTTTTCTTTTGAAATACTCTTCAGGTTTTTTAAAAGTTTTATGCCTCTCTCTCTCTCTCTCTCTCTCTCTCTCTATCTCTCCATGATCAATTTCCTTCAATGAGCAAAATAACTTGACAGTGGTCATCCATTATTGCAGCCCATCCCCAGGCCCTTTTCTCAGGCACACTTTCCTCCATTCAGAACACATGTAGTCCTGCGGAACTCTAAAGGAAATGGTTGGGTAGTGAATGTAATTCCTGTAGCGGGGAGGCACTCATTTTCTGGAGGGTGGCGCTCTTTTGTCGTTGATAATGGACTCAAGGAAGGTGATGTTTGCATATTTGAGCTTGTCAAGAGAAGTGAGATGCAGGTCCATGTTTATCGAGCTGGAAAAAAGTTGAGCCTCCTATCAGAAATGTGAACCCACACTTACGTGGGAGTCAAGATTGGTGATGTTTGTCCTCAGTTTTAAGTTGTTTTGTCTTTCAAGTTGAATAATACTCGGTTGCATGGGAGTCAACATTGGTGATGTTTGTCCTCAGTTTTATGTTGGTTTGTCTTTCAAGTTGAACAATACTTGGTTGCGTGTATTATACAAAAGAAGTTAGTTAATGCATATAACATCATGCGTTTAAAAACTCTATCTAGTATCTATAAAATACATATTTTCATTCTTGACCTGGTCATTAAATGCTACTTAACTAACTAAACAACTCATGGAGAGGCAGAAGAGGAGCAAAAGGGGGAGTAAGAATGTCGTTTGTGATATTTTACTATATAAATGCATATTGGTATCTTTGTAAATGTACTCAAAATTTAGCCAAGTAATTAGGTGAAGTTGGATCACAAAAAATCAAGATATAGGGATACCTGAGGCGGATACCTGAGGCCTTGTCTTCTTTGAGCACCGAATTATTATTCCCAGAGGCACCCAATGCCCATTAACAAACTGGTCTTGCTACAAACACTACCTGAAGTTATGCAATTACCCCCAGCATAAAATTTGCTAAGCCGTGCTGTAACCACCACCGTCCTCAACCATCACCATTTCAGTAGTAAGTGTTCTCGGAAATGCTTTTGAAGTGATATCTGTGTTGTTAGATAAATGTTACCAGTAGTCTGTGCATGAACAAACCCCATCTTGAAAGACATGGAAGCGGTTGGTATCTTTAACAACAATAACTCTCTCAAAAACTTTGGAAATAAACTTGCATGCAGAATGGCAATCGTTGCACGTCCGCAGATTTTTTGTGATCCGAATGATTGTCCCAGGCTTGGTTCTCCCCAAACCAAACGCAGTAGCCAACTTCTCACTGTGGTGATACAGAATATCTGTTTTCACATCGTCTGAAAGTTCCTGAAGTACTGATTCTGTGTCGGGCACATACCCTGCTTCTTTTATTCTTAGCATCATGCACTTTAATAGTCCCCCAAGTTCAAAATATTGAGGATGATCCTTCTGCCCTGCCATGAATATGTACAGTTCTCCATTTATCTCAATCGAACTAAACCCTGGGTCCTTCTTCAATCCTTTTGATCTCAGCGATCCTCGAGTTAATTTTACACCCTCCCAGTTCCCTGCCAAAGCATACATGTTTGAGATCAATACGTAGTAACCAGCATCATTTGGCTCCAACTGAAATAGTTTCTCCGAAACTTTTATCCCCAAGTCAATGTTACCATGGATTTTGCAGGCACTTAGCAAGGCACAATAAACATCGGAATCCATATCTAAAGGTATACTACTAACCAATGAATAGGCATCACCTAATCGCCCCACACGGCCAAGAAGATCAACAACACATGCATAATGCCTTGAGGTAGGAACTATATTCCAATTTCTAACCGAGTGACGAAAAATATGAAGTCCTTGATCAACCATCCGAGCATGACTACAAGCACACAATACACTCACCAATGTCGACTCATCTGGATTAACGCCTGAACCTTTCATTTGCAGAAAAAGATCAATTGCATCATTACCAAAGCCATTCATCCCATTACCGGCAATCATTGCATTCCAGCATGCCACATCCTTTTTGTCCATCCCCTCAAAATATTTTCTGCCATCTTCTAAATTTGCACAGTTTGAATACATGTCTATTATCGCAGACCCCACAAACATATCTTGTGTAAAACCTGTTTTTAGTACCAATGCATGGACCCGTCTGCCTTGATGCAGAGCTCCTGAATTGCTGCAGCTCGACAAGATTCCCATCAAAGCAACAGAATCCAATTCTAAGTCCTCTACTCTTATCATCTGATTAAAATGCTCGATGGCCCTGTTCCAATATTGAACACTTGAAAAGCCTGTTAACATTAAGGTCCATGCAACCACATCCTTCGCATGCATCTCATTGAAAATAAAATAAGCATCCTCAACACGGTTTCCACTTAGATAAATATCCATCAAAGTTGTTCTCACAAGTTGATCGTTCTCAAACCCAGTTCTAACTGTAAAACAATGGACTCCCTCTCCTACCCACAACGCCTCCATACTTAACGCAGCCGATACCAAGCTCGTGATTGTAAAAGAATCCACCGTAAACCCTTCTCTACGCATCAAATTGAAAACTCCAAACCCTTCTTCACCCAACCTATGATCAGAATAGCACGATATCATTGCATTCCAGGCAACATCATTTCTCTCAGACATACAATCGAACACCTGTCGAGCAACATTGGTGAAGCCAAATTTAGAGTACATTCCAATCAGCGCCGTTTCCACAAACACATTCGGTGCAAAACAACGTCGTATCCAAAATGAGTGCGCGGATTTTCCTATCTGGGTCAGACCCAAGTCTCCAAAAGCAGGCAGAATGCTTGAAATCGTAACCTCATTTGGCCGCAAGCCATTTGTTATCATCTTCCGGAAAACATCAATTGCTTGGACCAAAAGGTAATTTTTTGCATACCCGGATATCAAGATTGTCCAAGAAACAACATTTTTAGATGATATTCGATGGAAAATCAGCTCAGCATTGTCCATGAGCCCACATAGAGCGTATGAGTTCATTAATCTGTTGGAAAGGAAGATGTTTTGAGAAAGACCAGAGGTGACTATGTTTGCGTGAACTTGTCGGAGGGGATTTAGGTGTTTCACTTGTTGGAGGATTGAAGCTTGTGAGATGGGTTGGTTATATGAGCGTTGAATCAAATCGAAAGGATGATTATAGAAGGTAGTGAAGGTGAGATGGGGACAGTTTAGGTGGGAGAAATAACGGTTAATTGTCGTTGAAATTTGTTTCATCCTCTCCCTTCTGCCTCTGTTCGTTTTAACATTGGTTGAAGCTGAAGCCCAGTATGACTTCAATTGGGATTTGGGTAGGCACTTCTCTATAGTGCGAACAAAACGGCGCAGTTTTGTTATCTTTGTCATCAAAATTACATCGTTTTGATTCCATGTATTTTGACAAAAAATTGCATGATAAGTTAAAACGATGTAGTTTTAAGGAAAATATACAAAACTATATTGTTTTGTCCGCACTACACGTGCACTACAAAAAAGTGCACTACAGCCTCCCCGAGTCCCTTCAATTGAGCGTGGAAGGGAAAATCGGAAATCGAATCAAATTAATGATTTGGTATAGTTTTTTTTTAGTTCGATTTTATTTATTTTTAAAACGTTGAATTTAAGTGTCAGTTTTATAATACATTCAGTTTAATTTTGATTTTATAATTTTTAACATAAGACAGAATCGAATAAGACTGAAATACTTGTAATATGTATTTTCTTAACATTTTAGCTTAAACCGAGCAAATCAAAATTAAATCGAACTGAATTAATTTAGTTAGATTTCAATTTCTAAATATTTAAACCAAACACACGAGTTCAATTTGAATTTTTCCTCAAAATCAACCGGTTACACTTGTACTTTTATCAACTCTGTTTCCATTTTTTTCTATCCTCTTACTTTCTCTTATTGTAGAAAATTATTTTGATTTATCTTACTTTCTTTTTCTTTTCCATATAATTTTTTAAAATCAAATAAAAAAGGAAAACACATTTTTATAATTTCTTTCCTATTTCTTTCACTTGTTTTCTCATCTCTTATCTCTGAGTAAAAAACCAATCTGGTTTAATCCAGTTTGTTCGAAAAACTCGGACTAAACCAGTAATCTCAAATTAAAATTTTGCAAACTAAAATCGAATTAAACTATTTTAGTTCGATTTAGTTCAATTTTTTTGATCAGGTTTTGGTATTGAAAATACTTCTAAAAAAATAATATGCCATGTCAAATGGGCCAAGATTGATTTTTAAAACCAATTTTCAATTCGTTTTGGCCCAAGTCCAAATTAAAAAAAAAACCTTCTAAAAAAATAGAGGCAAACTTTTAAAAAATTAAAAGGTCCTAGTCTAAGCATTGACATGGAATAAAAGGATTTAGTATAAGAACGAATAAATACATGAACCTAGGTTTTTTACTTTTTAAGATTTAATATAAAAATCAGTTTGGTTTTTAAGTGACGAAGACCGAAAATTGAAACCAGCTCTTTTAGGATTTCTTTTATTACTTTCTCTTATCTCTTACCGTAGAAAATTATTTTGATTTATCTTACTTTCTTTTTCTTTTCTGTATAGTTTTTCAAAATTAAATAAAAAAGGAAAACACATTTTTATAATTTCTTTCCTACTTTACTCACTTATTTTCTCATCTCTTTTCTCTAGGGATAAAACCGGTCTAGTTTGATCTAATGTGCTCAAAAAACTCGGACCAAACAGTAATTTCAGTTTGGAATTTCGTAAACCAAAATCGAATTAAACTATTTTGGTTTGTTTCGATTTTTTCGATTCCGATTTGGTTTTGATTTGGTTTTGGTTTGATTGAGTCCATCTCCAAATTTAAAAAATCTAAAAAGTTAATAGACTATGTCAAATGGGTCAAATCTAGATTTATTTTTTTTTAAAGTCGATTTCTGCTTTAATTTGACCTAAGTCTAAATTAAAAAAAATAGAGGGTAAACTTTTAAATAAATTAAGAGATCTAAGCTCAAGCATTGACATGAAATAAAAGGATTTAGTATAGAAATGAATGAATATATGAGCTTAGTTTTTTTTTTTTAAGATCTAATATAAGGGGTTGTTTGATAACTCATTTTCAGCACTTAAAACTGAATAGGTTAAGTAAAAAGATATTAAGTTGGTTTGATAACGAAATTCTGAGGAGCTTAATATATTAAGTCTTCAGCAAAAACAAAGAGTAGACAATTAAGTAGCTATCCACCTACTTAATCAAAAAGCTGAATACACTCAAAAGAATTTTTTTTTTTAAAAAGTCTGTTTACCACTTTGCTGACCACTACCACTAACCACTACGAGCACCTGCCACTAACCGCCACCGCCACCCGCCACCACCACCACTACCCGCCACAACTATACTGCTGACCATCGGCATTAAGCACCACCGACACAGCCAACTGCCACCATACTAACACCACCCGCCACTAACCACCAATACCATCCTCCACCGCCACCGCCACTAACCCCCATAATGCTGACCACCGCCACTAATCATCACATTGCTGACCACTACCGTCACCAACCACCACCGCCACCTACCACCACTACACTGTCAACCACTGGCACTAACCACCACCGCCACCACACTAACAACCACTGTCACTAATTGCCGTCGCCGCCACCACCACCACCATCACCACCACTAACCACTACGTTGCTGACCACCGCCACTAACCACCACCCGCCAACACCTGCCACTAACCACTACCGACACCTGCCACTAACCACCACTGCCACCCGCCAACACCACTACCACTCGCTACCATCACACGCTGACCATCGGCACTAAGCACCACCAACACTGCCACTAGCCACTACACTAATGCCACCCGTCACTAACCATCACACTGCTGACCACTACCGTCATCAACCACCATCGTCACTTACCATCACCACATTGTCAACCACTGGCACTAATCGCCACCACCACCACACTAACTATAACTGCCACTAACTGCCGCCATTGCCACCGCCACCCCTCCACCACCACCATCGCCATCCGCCAAGACCACATTGCCGACCTTCGCTACCACCACTAACCACCACACTATTGACCACCATCGTCACTAATCACCATCGCCACCTGCCACCACCACACTGCCGACCACTGGCAATAACCACACCACCACCACACTAACCACCATTGCCACTAACCACAACCACCACTCCCACAACTTGCCATTAACCATCACCATCACCCATCACCCGCCACCACCATACTACCGACCACTACCACTAACCACCACACTATTGACCACCACCACTAACCATCGCACTGCTGACCACTGTCACTAACCACCACCGCCATCATACTAACCACTACCACCACCTACCACTAAACACCATTGTCACCTGTCACCACCACACTGCCGACCACCGTCATTAACAACCACACTGTTGACCATCACTACTATCCGTCACCACCATACCGCTGACCACCGTCTCTAACCCCCAGTGCCACTAACCTCCATTGCTATCCGCCACCATTGTACCAACCATGGCTCCACCCTCCAACCACCACCACCACGCCTACAATATCAGGTGGGGTTTGGTGTGTCGTAAGACCTATTATGGGATAAGTTAAAAAATAAATAAACTTTAAATTTCAACTCTTTGTGCAGACCAAATAACTTAATTAATTCAGTACTTAATTTTAGTACATAACAAACAACTTTATACTTAAAAAATTCAGTATTCAGTTTTCAGTGCTTAATTTTCAGTTTTAAGTTTTCAGCTTTCAGTTTTATCAAACAGCACCGAATAGGGTTCAATTCTCTTCGATTTCTAAGTGATGAAAACCAAAAATTGTATCGAATTTTCATAAAATTTAAAACCATATTAAACCGAATCAATTTAACTAAAAAACTAAATCAAACAGCCGGTTCAATTTTCACTTACCGAATTGTTCTATTTTGTGGTTTACACTTTCATCCCTACTTTCTCCCCTTTCACAAATTTCAAGCACAACCCAACTCATCACCTGCTCATAGAGAGCAACGAGAAAATTATCATCTGTATAAAATTGAAGCTCATTTTTAGACGGTCATATTTTTGCTCTTGAAAGCTAGATTTGTTGTCTTGTCTGACCATACCTAAAAGCCAAAATTCACCTAAAAATAAGATCTTGGCCACCAAATTCTTAAAATAATTGAGAAAGTGAAAATTTCTATGTCAAAAAAGAGTCTCAATCATTTCACAATTATAGAGGAGGAAAAGGAAAGAAAATGGGAAAGGAAAATTTCACAATTATGGAGGAGGAAAGGGAAACGGAAAGGGAAATTTCACAATTATGAGGAGAAAAGGGAAAGGGAAAGGGAAAGGGAAAGGGGTAAGGATAGAGAGAATAGATGATAGAGCTGCCTGGGAACAAGGGGCTTTTGGATTGCTTGTAAGGAATGGAAATTTTACTGTGTAGTGCGTACGGAATATAAAAATGATATTTTGAATGTCTAAAAAATTGCACAAACAATTGAACAATAATTTTTTAATAATTTTTTGGATGTCAAAGCGATATTATTTTGACATATTACATGCTATATTGTGCACTCCCCATTCTCCATATAACATTGCTATCAGCAATGAAAATCACACTGAATTTTTTATTGAACATCTTTAAAATTTGGCATGAATAATTTAACCGTTAAACATGTTCGGAATACTTTTCAGGTCATTTTCATTGCTGATAGCAATAGGATTCTCCATAGTCCATATTCTTTTTGCAAACACCTTCAAAGGGTATAGTGCTGCATGTTGTTATTGGGACCTAGAGATTTTATTGTGCATAATATACAACAGAATATATTGTGCGCTAAACGATATTATTTTGGCACATAAAATACTGTTCGAACAATTGAAACGTAATTTGAATAGTATCTTATGTATCAAAACAACAGTATTAACATCATCATACTCCCCTCAATAATTACTCAGGAAACCTATAGCTAACTTTCGCTTTCGGTCTCTATAGTTTTAATTTCATCAGTTTAGACTACTTTTACTTATGTTCTTACGAAAATCTTCTGTCATTTACATCTGCTGATATTTCAATTGAAAAAAATAAAAATGTGTAACTCTCCTTACTAAACATTAGAAGTATTTTAAACTTTTTGTAACAAATCCAATCCAAGGAGAAAAATGATAAATTTCGTTGGAAATTTCAAAAGTTGTGAATGAATTTAGGCTGGAAAATCTTAGGAGACAATGGAAAGATTTCAGGCATTTTGTAATTCAAATGTCACCATTATTGCCTCTGCAACTCGAAATTCATGTGAATTGAAAATGTGGGAAGTCCCTCGATTTTTGTATAAATATTAAATCTCGTCCATATTCTTTTTACACTTAATTTTTCGTCACAACCATATTTTTGTAGTCTCTCTATTTTCGTGTTCTTTGTGCAAAGGAGATACAGACACATAAGAGTTGACAGGTAGTGTTCATTTGCCTGCTTAACCATTTTATCTTGAAAGCAGGCGTTGGTGCATCCTTCAACACCTATTAGGAGGCGCAAATCCGTTTTAAAAAAAAACTGTGATTCTAGATGACTCGATTCGATATCGTATCGTATTGTTTTATGTTTTTAATTTTTACACTATTATTCATTTCTTTTATCTTATGTATTTTGTTTTTTGTTAATTAATAAAAGTATTGTTTTGAAATATTCGAGAATCTATTCGCATATCTTTTCTTACAAATTTTAATCATGATCTCGTCATTTTCATTTGCTTTGCGCTTTAATTGTTACTTAAATAAAAATATAAAAAAATTGTTATAAATAAAAATATCAATAAATATTTTACGATCTGATGTACGATCCCAACATCAACCCCTAACAATCTCACATACTGATTCCAAGAACTCCAAGCTCAGAAGCTGAAGAACGCCGTCGCCACATAATGGGAAGCGAGGGAAGTGATAGCCGGCGCACAATTTCTCCGGCGGCGACATGTCCAAGTTTCTATAAGATTATCCTCCCCTCCACCATGCATGACCATAAGCTGGTAAGTTAATAGTACTCTCTCTCTCTCTAGATTTTTCTTTCTCCAATGTCAGGTTTAAGAAACAATCTTACGGAGTATTGATTGCAAAGAACATGGACACGAGATGAAAATAATGGTTGAGAGTTATATTTTGTTTTGTGTTGGTGCCCTAACACAAAATTTGGGATGAGCCAAAGCGTAGCTTCCACACGCGGTCAGCTGGTTGAAAAGATTAAGGCCCGTTTGTTAATGGGAGTATCAAGTAAGGGACTATACCGAAGGATACGTAATCTATGGATTGATAGTGATGGGATAAGTACAAGCTAAAGGTTGCAATTGTATATGGAAAATTTCGTGGGATCACAAATTCAATGGGTATTTAATTTGGATTGTGAAATTTTACCAAACACCTGCTATGTGGTACCTGGATATAGTAATAGATATTTGTGGATTGTGCAATCTGATGCCTTATCCAATCTGGGCCGATTGACCTAGGGGCACGCGAGGTCATGTCCCCCACTCAATTTTGAGAAGTATATTTATGTAGTTTATATATCTTTAATACTTACATAAGTGTTTTTAAATTGAAGCATATCAGCTTTTGCCTACAACTCAAAAAAAAAAAAAATGAAGAAAGATAAGGTTTCATTTTCTACCTCATCTTCCTGCTGTATGATTTTTGTGGATTACGATTGTTGGGTTATAAATTGTGTCTAGTTGAGACATTAATAGTTGATAATATTTATATTCAATCGAAGAATATACTATAAAAAAAATTACAGATCAATGTTCACTTTTTCATTTTGCACTTATTTTTCGAGTGTTTTTTTTTTTAAAGAAACACACATTGTTAACATTCATGGTTAGTAATGGATGTCTAAGTTTAGTATTATGTTGTAATGATGTATTATGAAAATCAATTTTCAGGATTGTTATGACCAAAATGATCCCACTAGGTCCAACTTTTGGGTCCTCCACTGTATCCAATCAAATGGAGATCAAGAGAAAAGAATAGGAGTGGATTGAGAAACAGAAACAAACCATCTGAAAGTTGGTTGGATAAGTCGCCTTCTGTCCCATTTGACTCTACTAACGGTTAAACCCAGAAATAACCCCACATATGTTAGACATCGTCGGCATTGTTTAAATAGTAAGAGCATAAGAGGAGAAAATTGGATGGGATAGGAAAACAAAACGGATACGGATATGATAGAGTATGCTTATCCTAGTTTTTGAGATTTTTTCCGTATTGCCATACCTATATCGTATCTGTATCTTGACTCCTTTTCAATATTTGTGCTTCACAGATCACCATTGGAGACTTTGGGTTCTCTCTAACATCTGCAATATTTTTGAGCTGGAATTTTTATTTTGTGCATTGATCACTATATCCACTAGACCAATAGACATGCCTTGATTTTGTTTATCTCAGAGGCTGCCAAAGGAATTTTCTACAAAACATGGGAATGAACTCTCTACCTTGGTCACTTTTACCGATCGCAGTGGTCAAGTTTGTCAAATGGGAGTAGAAAAAGCTGATGAGATGCTTTGGTTTACCAATGGTTGGAAAGAATTCTTGGAGAATCACTCTATCGGTTGCGGATTCGTCATAGTGTTCAATTATGAAGGGAATTCGAAGTTTAATGTAATCATATTTGATTTAACTGCTACTGAGATTCACAATCCACGAAAGACTCTGGACATCTCTAAAGAACCACGTAGAGGAAAGCGGTGTCCATTATCCAATAAAGGGGAAAAAGGAGGCAATGACTTGGTTAAAACATTGGGATACCCACCATCAAGGCCAACACTTGCTTCCTGTAGGGATCAAAATGGAACTGGTAAAAGATGCTGTCGTTCATTGATTCAGAAGTTGTCCGAGTTTGCACCTGAGTTTGCTCTCAGAATCAACGAGTGTGGAACATGTATTTCTTCCTTGGAGAGCCTGAGATATAATTTCCAACATTTAACAAGAAACAAACGGTACAAAATGGAAACTCAGGGAAAGATAGTCAAAGTAGAGAATGTAACCTTATCGGGCAATGGCAAAATGAAAGCTAGTGAAATGTCAAAGTCACAAAGTTCATCAGTTGATAAATTGGTGAAAGAGAAGTGGAATCTAACGAGTAATGTTGACAATCTAGCAGCAGTTCCATTTGTTCGACATCGCAACCTTTACAATGGGGATAGACTTGCAAGCCATATTGACTGTGAAGATAAAGAGGGCCAGCATAAAAAATCTGATTCAGTATTTGCACCACTACGAAACAGAAAAGGTTTGTATTATCAGTTCAACGAAATCAAGCATACGAAGAATGCATATGAACTAAATTCTTCTGATGCAGCAAATCAAAGAACTGATTCAAGTAAGATTTGAGGACCACTTTTAACTTTTTGTTGCTGGATCGACTAATGGTTTTATTATCAATGATATGATATGCAGATGGACAGCAGCTAAAGGGAAAGCGTAAAGAGGAAGAAGAATTGCTTGGTGCAAATGATTCCAGAAATATTTCAAGGATGTGGCCTGTGACAATCCAAGAAATAGAAAAGGCAGTTAATGCCTCAGTGATGTTCGAGACAAACAATCCATGTTTTATGAAAACCTTGAAGTTATACAATGTCCGCAAGAGTTTTTCTCTGGTTAGCCCCTCTATTTAGGGAATGTTCACTGCCAGAGCTATTATTGCTTCCTTGATTATTGAAGTGATGGTTTCCTACTATGAGTTTATTACCACTGAGGCCAACTAAATATTTCTGGCAACAAATTGGTTTATATTTACGTATTTTGTAATCTTACTTTGCCATTGGATGATAGTCAAAGTTGTTCCTGCTTGCAGCATTTGCCAGCCAGATTTGCCAAGACCTATCTGCACAAGGTTTCAGATTCTATTCAACTTCAGGTTTCTGGTGGAAAACAATGGACAGTCCATTGCGTTCGAGAAAAGGGTAAAGTAACAACCCTAACCAGGGGATGGAATAAATTCACAAAGGATAATAATTTGTGGGAAGGCGATGTGTGTGTGTTCGAGTTGATCCAGGTTAAGGATGTTGTGCTGAAAGTGTCCATATTTCATGCCAGAGAAGATACCAAGCAAACCAATCTCCTGATTTAGAATCTAACTCGTAGGTTTAGAATCATGATTTGTTGCATTTTTTCCTCGGTGACTGCTTTTGACTTTGCCCCTTTTTTTTTCCTGTGTTGTTGCACGAATTGTTATCTGACATATAAATAGTTAATGCTCATATGAGGTCCCATAAGATTTTCATTGCAATTGAAAACCTTTCATTTCAGGAGTTTGTCATTTGAAATTGAATCGACACAATGTTCCGAGTCGGTTGTTTGATTCAATGGTGAATCTTGAAGTTGTTGAATTCTTTTTCCATTTTTAAGTGGCTTAACTTTTTGAATATAACGGTTAATAGCCGTTGAAATTGGTTTCATCCTGTTTCCTTCTCAGCCTCTGTTCGTTTTCACATTGGGTGAAGCCGAAGCCCCCCAGTGTCACTTCAATTGATTGTGGAAGGGAAAGTGGAAAAATCGAACCAAATTGATCTAGTTCTTTAGCTCGGTTTAACTCTTTTTTTTTTTTTTTAATAATGTTTGGTTTAGTTTTAGTTTTATGATTTTGAACACTTAACCGTTGCAACAATACGTAGTTCTCCAAATTTCAAAATGTATTGATGATCATTCTGTTACTTGATGGTCTAGTTCCTTATTTATGTATTAAAATTTGATTTTTTTTATTATATTAGAGTTGGTCCTTTCGAGCCCAACTAAATCGAGCAAATTGAAACCAAGTTGGACTAAATTAGTTCGGCATCATTTTAATATTTAAATTTCTAAATTTTTAAACCAAACATATGGATTTAATTCGAATTTTTCCTCCAAATCGACCAGTTGCAACTGTCCTTTTATCAACTCTGTTTTCATTACTTTCCATCCTCTTACTTTTTCAGAAATTTTTTTTGGTTTATCCTACTTTCTTTTTTATTTCCGCATAATTTTTTAAAATCGAATAGAAAAGGAAAACACATTTTTATAATTTGTTTCCTTTTTTTGTGTGCTTATTTTCTCTTCTCTTCTCACCTTTCACAAATTTCAAGCACAACCCAACTCATTATCTGCTCATAGAGACCAATGAGCAAATTATTTTTTGTATAAAATTAAATCTCGTTTTCGCCGTTGCAAGACGCTCATATTTTTGCCGTAGAAAGTTCATAGATTCGTTGTCGTGTTTGACCAGAACTAAAAGCCAAAATTCAAGTTTAAAAGTCAGATCTTGGACACCAAAGTCGGACCAGGGGGCCATGTGCTACACGCTAAAATGATGTCATTTTGAAGCGCAAAACATTGCCCGAATAGTTAAACACTGACCGAATAATTTTTTATTAGTATTTTACGTGCTAAAATAGCATCGTCTTGACGTGTAACATAAACTACTATGCAATTGTTTACCCAATTCCACCGGTCACAAAATATTAGAGAAAGTGAAAGATTTCTCTCTTCAAAAAAAAGTCTCAATCATTTCACAATTATAGAGGAAGAAAGGGAAAGGAAAAGGAAAAAAGAAAGAAAATTTTCACAATTATAGAGGAGGAAAGGAAAAGAAAAAAAGGAAAGAGAGAAGAGATGACACAGCCGCATGGTGAAAACAGGGGTCTTTTTGGATTGCTTGTCTCGCACAGAGAGTTCCCCACACTTCATAGTCCGGGATAGGGATGTATATTAAAACAAAATCACGCCTAAAAATATCCGAACAATTTGAGCAGTGTTTGAATAATTTTGAAATTATTTTTTAGAGACTAGACGTTACAATGATACCGAGTCACCGACTCTTAGCACACTGCAGACAGGGAAGGAACTACATAGAGACCGCGAAGGGCAAGGCCTCCAAAACTTTTTAAAAAAATTTAGGATCTAGGTATAATTATAAAAATTATAAAAAAATTATATTTTGGTCCCTTCTTTTTCTCAAAAAATAAACTTGGCTCCCCAAACGTTGAATTCTAATTCTGTAGCAAGCCCTCCATTCTCCATAGTCTATATTCTTTTTGCAAACACGTTCAAAAGGCAAGTGGCTTTTTCTTTTGCATGCTGCTATCGGGACTTAAGGGTATTTTTGTGCATGGTACACAAGAGGGTGTTATGTATTAAAACGATATTATTTTGACACACAACAAACTCTCTTAATAATTACTTATGAAATCTTTTCCGAGGGTGGAAGGGCACGATTCCCAATCACCTAATCTCGAGGCCAAGGGTAGGGGAATTTAATTTCAGCCTATAGGGCGTGTTTGTTAGCGGTTAAAGAAGGGTTCATTACTTATCAATTTCGATATAGTTTTTGGCTTGTCATGTCCCGATTTTGTTTATTTTTTAGACTCCGGATATAATATTCGGAGTATAATATTACCCGTCTAGATGAGATAAAATTATCTCAACTCTCCCCCTATTCATATTTTATTTTTTATATTTTCTTTCTATTTACAAAAATTTCATTCACCTACTCATATATACCATATTCCCTTTTTATTAAAAAAAATTCAAATAAAATACCATTTATAACTATTTATTCATCCATAATGAATTCTCCCTTACTACTTAATTGAGATTCCGGTCAGTATAGTTTCACTTCCATCAGTTTAGACAACTTTCACTTATGTTCTTACCAAAATCTTCTGTCATTTGCATCTGCTGATATTTCTATTGGAAAAAATAAAAACGTGTCACTTTCCTTACTAAACATTAAAAATATTTTAGATTGTCCAAGGAAATAAATTATAAATTTAGTAGGAAATTTCAAAAGTTGTGAATGAATTTAGACCGAAAATCTCACGAGTCAATTACAAGGTCTTAGAGAATCAACATTAGCCTCTCTTGAGCTCATCTTTCTATATTTTGAGGAGTAATTCTTCCAAATATATTTGCATATTTTTTTCTAGAAATTTTAATCGTGATCTCATCATTTTCATTTTCTTTGTGCTTTGATACCTATAAACTCAAATATAGGTCTTTTTTTTAATTTTAAAAATACATTAGCAGAAAATACCGAAATTGAAGTTACAAGGTTCAAATTAAGGAAATTGAAACTATCGTGACCAAAGTAGGATGAGATTAAATCGATTGGACCAGAGGTGTAATTTACCCGTTCTCAGAAACCCGGGAAAATAATCTGATGTACGATCCCAACATCAACCCCTAACAATCTCACATATCAATGCCAAGAACTCCGAGCCAGAAGGGTAAGAACGCCGGAGACGCATAATGGGGAGTAAGGGAAGTGATTGCCGGCGCCCAATTTCTCCGCCGGCGACATCTCCAAGTTTCTATAAGATTATCCTCCCCTCCACCATGCATGACCATAAGCTGGTAAGTATAACCGTACTCTCTCTCTCTCTCTCTAGATTTTTCTTTCTCCAATGTCAGGTTCAAAAAAGAATCTTACGGAGTATTGATTGCAAAGAACATGGACACGAGATGAAAATAATAATTATGGGTTTTATTTTGTTTTGTGTTGGTGCCCTAACACAAAAATTGGAATGAGCCACAGCGTAGCTTCCATACGCCGTCAATTGGTTGAAAAGATTAAGGCCCATTTGTTAATGGGACTATACAGAAGGACATGTAATCTGTAAGACATGTGATCTATGGAATGATAGTGATGGGATAAGTAAAAGCTAAAGATTGTATATGGTAAATTTCGTGGGATCACAAATTCAATGCGTATTTATTTTGGATTGTGAAATTTTACCAAACACCTGCTATATGGTACCTGGATATAGTAAAAGATTTTTGTAGATTGTGCAATCTGATGCAATATCCAATCCGGGCCGATTGACTTGGGGGCACGTCCCACACTCAATTTTTGAAAAGTATATTTATGTAGTTTATATATCTTTAATACTTTCACAAGTGTTTTTGAATCGAAGCATATCAGCTTTGCCTAGAACCCCCCAAAAAAGGAAGAGAGAGAAAGTTTCATTTTCAACCTCATCTTCCGCTGTATGATTTTTGTTTATTACGATTGTTGCATTATAAATTGTGTCTAGTTGAGACATTAATAGTTGATAATATTTATATTTAACTGTCATGAACATACAATTTGTTAGACAGTTAAGTAGAACGATTCCATTTTGAAAACTCATGGAGGTCAATCGAAGAATATACTATAAAATCAATTATTGATCAATGTTCACTTTTTCATCTTGCACGTATTTTTCAAGTTTTTTTCAAAGAAACACACATTGTTAGCATTCATGGTTAGTAATGGATGTCTAAGTTTAGTATTATGTTGTAATGATGTATTATGAAAATCAATTTTCAGGATTGTAATGACCAAAAGGACCCTACTAGGGCCAACTTCTGGGTGCGCCACTACCCAATCAAATAGAGATCAAGAGAAAAGAATAGGACTGGCTTCAGAAACAGAAACAAACCATCTGAAAGCTGGTCGGATAAGTCGCCTTCTCTCCCATTTGACTCTACCAGCCCTTAAACGCGGAAATAACCCCACATATGTTAGATATTGTCAGCATAGTTTAATAGTAAGAGCATAAGAGGAGAAAATTGGACTGGATAGGAAAACAAAACTTATACAGATATGATAAGGGTATACTTATCCTAGTTTTTTAGATTTTTTCGTATTGCCATATACCTGTATCGTATTTGTATCTTGATTCCATTTCAATATTTGTGCTTCATAAATCACCATTGGAGACTTCGGGTTTTCTCTAACATCTGCAATATTTTTGAGCTGGAATTTTTATTTTTTGCATGGATCAGTATATCCACTAGACCAATAGACATGCCTTGATTTTGTTTATCTTCAGAGGCTGCCAAAGGAATTTTCAAAGAAACATGGGAATGAACTTTCTACCTCAGTCACTTTCACCGATCGCAGTGGTCAAGTTTGTCATGTGGGAGTAGAAAAAGCTGATAAGATGCTTTGGTTTACCAATGGTTGGAAAGAATTCTCGGAGAATCACTCTATTGGTTGCGGATTCGTCATAGTGTTCAATTATGAAGGGAATTCGAAGTTTAATGTAGTCATATTTGATTTAAGTGCTACTGAGATTCACAATCCACGAAAAACTCTCGGCGTCTCTAAAGAACCATGTAGAGGAAAGCAGTATCCATTATCCAATAAAGGAGAAAAGGGAGGCAAGGACTTGATTAAAACATTGGGATACCCACCATTAAGGACAACACTTGCTTCTTGTGGGGATCAAAGTAGAACTGGTAAAAGATGTTGTGGTTCATTGATTCAGAATTTGTCTGAGTTTGCACCTGAGTTTGCTCTCAGAATCAACGAGCGTGGAAGATGTCTTTCTTCTTTGGAGAGCCTGAGATCTAATTTCCAATATTTAACAAGAAACAAACGGTACAAAATGGAAACTCAGGGAAAGATAGTCAAGGTAGAGAATGTAACCTTATCATGCAAAGGCAAAATGAAAGCTAGTGAAATGCCAAAGTCACAAAGATCATCAGTGGATAAATTGGTAAAAGAGAATTGGGATCGGACGAGTAATGTTGACAATCTAGCAGCAGTTCCATTTGTTCGACATTGCAACCTTTACAGTGAGGGTAGACTTACGAGCCGTATCGACTGGGAAGATAAAGAGGGTCAGCATAAAAAATCTGATTCAGTATTTGTACAAGAGCCAATGCGAAAAAAAAAAGGTTTGCATTATCAGTTGAATGAAATTAAGCATACAAAGAATGCACATGAACTAAAATCTTCTGATGCAGTAAATCAAAGAACTGATTCAAGTAAGATTTGAGGAGTACTTTTAACGTTTTGTTGCTGGATCGACTAATGATTTCATTACCAATGATATGCAGATGGACAGCAGCTAAAGGTAAAGCAGGAAGAGGAAGAAGAATTGCTTGGTGTAAATGATTCCAGAAATATTTCAAGGATGCGGCCAGTGACAACCCAAGAGAGAAAAAAGGCAGTTAATGCCGCCATGATGTTCGAGACGAATAATCCATGTTTTATGAAAATCTTGCAGTTATACAATATCCGCAAGAGTTATCTGGTTAGCCCCTCTATTTAGGGAATGTTCACTGCCAGAGCTATTATTGCTTCCTTGATTATCGAAGTGATGGTTTCCTACTATGAGTTTATTACCACTGAGGCCAACTAAATATTTCTGGCAACAAATTGGTATATATTTACATATTTTGTAATCTTACTTTGCCATTGGATGATAGTCAAAGTTGTTCCTGCTTGCAGCATGTGCCAGCCAGATTTGCCAAGACCTATCTGCACGAGGTTTCAGATTCTATTCAACTTCAGGTTTCTGGTGGAAAACAATGGACAGTCCATTGCTTTCGAGTAAGGGGTATGTTACAAAGCCTAACCAGGGGATGGAATCATTTCATAAAGGATAATAGTTTGGGGGAAGGTGATGTTTGTGTGTTCGAGTTGATCCAGGTTAAGGATGCTGTGCTAAAAGTTTCCATATTTCATGCCAGAGAAGATACCAGGCAAACCAACCTCCTGATTTAGAATCTAACTTATAGGTTTGGAATCATGTTCCGTTGCATTTTTTCCTCAGTGACTGCTTTTCTTGGATGCAGGGACTTTGCCTTTTTTTTTTTTTGTGGGTTTTTGTATGAACTGTTATTGACACAAATAACTCAATGCTCATATGAGGTCCCATGAGATTTTCATTGCAATTGAAATCTTTCATTTCAGGAGTTTGTCATTTGAATCGACACAATGTTTCGAGTCAGGTGTTTGATTCAACGGTGAATCTTGAAGTATTGAATTTTTTTCCATTTATAATTGGATTAACTTTTTTCACAATTGCTTTCATTTGAATCGACACAATTTTCCGAGTCAGGTGTTTGATTCAACGGTGAATCTTGATGTATTGAATTTTTTTCCATTTATAATTGGATTAACTTTTTCACAATTGCTTCCATTTATAGACATGTTTCAATGCCCTGCAACGTATTAATGACATTAATGTGACAGCCTGCACTGAAAAGGTATGAAATCAGTGAGATCTACAAGCAGGTCAGTCATTCAGACTCACCTTTGCTAGTCCAAATAGGAAAGAGCAAGGACCACAACCTAACACAGGCCAAGGACTCCTGGACTGCATACTTCAATTACACATCACATTGCAATCTTCTATCTATTAGCTAAACTCCAAAACAAATGTTAGCTGCGAAAGGGCCGCCTCCTGGAATCCTTCAGTTTTCGGAAACCGCCACCCTCCTCTCACCAGGCCTTTCTAATGTTCGTTTCAGACACTCAATTCACAGCAACCTTAATACATCGGTCTATGGTGGTGTAATTAATGCCGAGAATCTATTGGTGATTTCACTCTGCTTAGTCGCGCATGGGCTTTTATCTTGTCTTAGTGCGAAAGCATTAAATTCAGTCATGGCGTGAACATCACCCTCTATAGACATAATTAAAGGAATCGCAACTGTTTCTTAAAATGGAATCAAACAGTGACTGCTAGCGCGTATTGAGCTTGCCAGAGTGTATATGTGGGCCCCACCTGGGCTCTGATTCCTTTCATTAGAAATTACTTTGAGTAATCAACCGACGGAGATGTAATGCTTTATTTATCTACAGGTGAGGTTTTCCAGTGCTCTATTTATCAATCACCTTATCTGCTTTGCAGCCTGTTTCTCTCTTAAATTCCCTGAACTGATTAGGTTTGGTTCATCTGCTTCATTTTGTCCACAGAACTGGGTTTGAGACAAGCTTGTATTATCAAAGATGAACGACCTTCCTGGTTTCTTCAAGGTCTTCCTGCCATCCAACAGCTCAGAAAGATTGGTATGTATAACCTTCTCTCAAAGACTTCTGTTGTTATGATTTACGTTAGCTGGATTTTATTTGTTGTATAGGCAAGACCTGACAAAGAAAATCTGAAACAGTTGTGTAGCCAACCAAGCAAGGCATTCGAGTGTTGGAAATGTGGCAGGCAACTGTTACTTCTTCGAGAAGTCCATTTGGTCTCTTATATTTTCATTTCGTTTGGTGAAAGTAAAGCATTATTTTGGAAAGGGAATTTGATGAAAATGGGGAAGATGAGAATGTTAGAGAGGAACGCAAAAGGAGGACCTCAAGTGCTAAAACTAACAACATAAAAAATGCATTATTATTTGGTTTTGGTAATTACTTATGGTGCCTCACTTGAAAATTTATGGTTTGTGTCCTTGTATGGCAAAAATGTGGCATTATTTGCTTCGATACTTTGACTGTATGATCCCTGAAAATTAGATGGTATTTGTGATAAGTGTATCATCAGTGCAAAGATATAATTTTCTTACAATTGGAAGCTTGAGAAAAAATTTTAGATGGGAGTTTCTACTGAGTACCCTTATTGTAGGTTGTACGGCACATAATTGCCATCTGAGGATTTTTCTTGAGGACAAAAAGAAACCATGCGTTGAGAAAAAATAAAAATAGAAAGAAACGTGAAGAAATACACATTACAGATAATTTAATGTGTTGATGATGTCCTCTTATAGTATTTGTTTCATTGATTTTTTACAATTGACGATATATTACATACCTTTTTTTTTGTAGTGCATTCCATCAGCTTTTGTTGCAAGATTGAACGGAAGAATACCTGAGAAAGTGTTCTTGAGGAATCGTCGCGGAAAACTTTGGCCAGTAAAGACCGAAGTCGGAAATGACTTCTACTTCACTGCTGGCTGGGTGAAATTTATTGAAGATAACTCTTTGGAGTTTGGAGATTTTCTACTTTTTGAATATGATGGCAATGACGTTTTTTATTTCAAAATATTCGGAAAAACAGCATGTGAGAAAGAAGTGATGGGATCTTCGGATTTAAGTGTTAACAAGGAGGGGGATGTTGAGGAGGGTGATGACGACGATGCTGTGGAGGTTGGGGAATACAATGACGGAAACGGCTATGTTGTTGAGAAGGAGGAACTTGAAGCAAATACATTGGAAAAGAAAACAGAGAAAGGAAAAAGTGAAAAATCCGCCAAGGGCTTAAGAGTTGAGGAGGAGGACAACGACAACGACAACGATGATATGGAGGAGGAGGAGGAGGAGGAGGACAGTGAGAACGACAGTGATGAGAAGGAGCATAAAGAGGAAATTGACGGAGTTGTTGAGGAGAGGGATGAGGAATACAACGGAGCGGAGGAGAAGGATGAGGAACTTGAAGCAAACACTTTTACAAAGAAAGCTGAAAAATCTGCTACAAGCTTGAACAAGAATAGAGGAACTAATTGTAAGTTATCATTTCCTTCTTTCCCCCACAATTGAAGTCATTTCTAGGCATTTGTTCATATTTGCTTTTCCTCTCATTAATGTCAAAATATCTATTGGATACTTTTACTAGATTTAGATAGCAATAAAGGAAAAGCTGCTGTCAGAGTTGAAGATGGAGGATACAAAAGAACCAACGTAATTAAGGCTCATGATGAAGAGGATGTTTTTGAATATGGGATGGTTTCCCGACCCAAAAATCCTTATTTTGTGACAAGACTTCGAGAAAGGAGGCGGAATGAATTGGTAAGACGTGTTATGCATCAGAACTGCTATCTTTATCTTGCCATAAGTTTCTCTGGTATGTTCTGTTATTTGCATTTGTTACTTCATGTTTCCTTGAAAAATAACGTATGCGTGTGGCATAATAGAAACATGGTAAGAAACCTGAGAAATATGTTAAGAATGACTTATGGTAGGGACATGGGACAACGGGTTCCCTGTCCACTAAAAAGCTCCCTTTTTTAAGGCTTTCATTCACATCACTCAAGTGGGGAGAATTCCAAATTGAAGATCTCTTGATCCATATACGATCCAGTTCTACATCTTAGCGTTGAACTAATGAAATAGAGATTGAGCTTCACTTTGCATGTCGGGAATGACATCATTTCTTAAAAACTGCTAGCGCTGACAAGAGGTGAGTTGAAACTTGAAAGAAAAGATATCTAACAAAAGCCTAAATCGGGAAGTACATGATGGAACGGAATTAGGCTTTAATGCGGAACTACTTCCAATGGCTTGCCTCGTTACCCCAACTGTTGGGAGGGAGTATGAGCCGGCAAAGAACCTAAGGAGGAACTGACTTTGGAAGTAGAGGAAATGATGTCAAGCAGCTCACAAGAAGGCCGAATAATCAAACAAATAATTCATGAATGCAATGAAGCAAGCCAAGATCATTGGTGGGGCATCCAATCAACTGTCTACATTCTGATTCTCAATCATTGACGAGCCTCCTCTTTGGACGCCACTATACTGTATGGGTCTGGGCACGTAAAGTCGGAGTTTAACGGGAGAAGAGTGAGGCCCATATTGTCACCCTCGTGATTGATAGTGGGACCCATGCTTTCAAGACTGAGATCCAGCCCAATTAATGCAAAAAATATTAATTACTTTTGTAATGGCAATTGGAATGATATTTATGATGGAATCTTAGAGGCATTCTTATCATTTGGTAATCCAAGTCCATGGCCTATTTTGGGTTCACTTGGAGCTCTCTCCGACAGATAAGCATCCTATTACTAACTAACCCCTGCCCTCATGTGGAGATACATGGCTGGTTACATACAAGTATAGCCAAATCAAGATGAGATGTGATGGGACGGGACAGACGGTCAGAGGCTGAACTGAATTCCATATAAGAAGGGGGGGGCCCAGGACTCGATCAAATGTGACTGCACCAATCCCTGCTTTCTTTGGTGATGATACACCCTCAACCCGTATCTTGTTCGTTCTGAAAACACGTCTTCCTATTCCATCTTTTCTTAGGAGGGGGTAGCCCTTTTTCTTTCCTGCTATAATAAGAGTATTGTCTTCTTCCCTTAGAAAAGACAAAGTAGGATGCCATAAGGACAAAGACCCAACGAACGAAAATCAAAAAGGTGAAAAGCATTAAGTAATAAGTAATAAGAAAGCGGGAGACTGATACTCACCTAGTAAGATTTTGTAACATTCTTCTCCAGTGAGTACATATAAGACTGGATTCTCTCTGCCTGCTACGGGCATGGGTTCATTTCCATTTATGAAATCCCCGAGGTCGAGATGGATGCGAGGGTTGCCTTTGGAAGCGTTCGTCGTTAACCAAAGCTCCACTCCTTCCTTTGGATTCTGTTGTGATGTATTCTTTGTACCATACAATGAACATGGATATAGATACGGTACGGAATACAGATACAACACGATATGGGTACAGCGATATGGAATAATCTAAAATAATACGATGCGAATATGTCGGGGATACAACTGTAAAAATCAATTTTTGGTTGTAATATCGATTATGTACTACACATAAAAAGGAACCAAAAGAAATAAAAGAGTAGTTGAATTGCTAATACAATTATACCAAATACTTAGCACATGTCAATTTTCAAAAGTCATTTAAAGTAAAAAGAAAGCTACTAAAAGTACTACAAAACATTCAATACATGTTAAAAGTTCCAAATCAATAAGTGATAATTCTTATTAATTTCTACTCATCAATTTCAACATTCAATTATCAACTTTAATTGCATCCCCTTCGCCTTCATCTATAAATATCATGGCATTCATATCGGGCTCATCAAGGGAAAGACTTGCAACTTCAAGTTTACCGGCACCCTCAAGTGAATCAAATGCATCTCCACCGACATCACATAATTTGGTATCTCCTTCCATGTATACTTGAGTTCTCCTTGTTAGAAGACAAAGATTGTTGTGCACTTTGCCCCTTATATTCATTGCGTATTTTTTTAAAATTTCATTTTTGTCCCTGTTGTATTCTTAAAGTCTCCCACTGTATCCCTAAAATATCCACCGTATATCCGCAACATATCCGAAATTCGAATAATTTCTTATTTTCCATATCCGATATGTATTGCGGCGTATCGGTATTTGATAAGTATCCGATATGTGTACACGACTAATTTTGGAGTATCCACGCTTCATAGGTCCCGTGCTAGGAAGCATTACTCTTCTTTTTATTCCAAAGTAATACGACAGATACGATTATCTTATCAAGCCTCTTGTGTTGTTGTTTTTGATGCAAGGGAAACCCTTAGTGATATATCACATGGTGTTGGCTGGAGTCCTCCATGGAAAGTATACTGGGGCAATGTGATAGGTTGGAAGCAATGAATGGGGATTACTCTGTTCTTTTGCCCCAACAATTCCAAAAATGGTAACTAATTGTGTAACGACCCACTCCCGCCTTGTATAATACTGTCCGCTTTGGTTGTCCAAACCCAAAGGACTTCCCAATAGGTCACCCATTCCTGGAGCAAGAAAGTATACTGGGGCAATGTGATGTGTTGGAAGCAAAGAACGGGGATTACTCTTTTCTTTTGCCCCCACAATTTCAAAAATGGTAACTAATTGTGTAACGACCCACTCCCGCCTTGTATAATACTGTCTGTTTTGGTTGCCCAAACCCAAAGGACTTCCCAATAGGTCACCCATCCCTGGATTGCTCCACGACAAGCACGCTTAACTGTGAAGTTCCAATAGATTTTGGCACGCTCACGGCTTTTTAAAAGGCCTTGTACAAGGAAGGTTCATAATCCTATAAATACCACCTAACTTACATCCACCAAGCGATGTGGGACCCTGACCATCCATCCGGACGACCCACTGAGACTCTATCTCCCAGACGCTGGCCTCACAGCTGGCACCACAGCCTGGCTAGGGTGTCACAATCTCCCCCACTTAAGAACACACGTCCTCGTGTGGGGCTGAGATTTTCTACATTTCCGGTTAGTGCAGGCTCTGATACCATTTTTAATTACCCACTCCCACGTTGTACAATACTGTCCGCTTTGGTTGCCCAGACCCAAAGGACTTCCCAGTAGGTTACCCATCCCTGGATTGCTTCAGGACAAACACGCTTAACTGTGAAGTTCCAATAGGTTTTGGTACCCTCACTGCTTTTTAAAAGGCCTTGTACAAGGAAGGTTTATAATCCTATAAATACTACCGAACTTACATCCACCAAGCGATATGGGACCCTGATCACTCATTCGGACGTCCCACTGAGACTCTATCTCTCAGACGCCGGCCTCACAGCTGGCACCACGGCCTGGCTAGGATGTCACAAATGGGTCTAATTATGAGATGTTTTTGTTGATTTGTATGTGATCGATTTGGGGCACTAGCTTTTTGCCTTACGAAGCACAATCAGAACATTGTACAGCTCTCGGAAATCAGCTTGTGCGATACATAAGCTGTCTTAAGAGAAACTAGTTAGAAGAAGAATGTGTTGCTTGTCAATCTAAGGCATTACTTTGTTGATGAGCTCCATACAGGAAGTTGATTTTTTTATTTATTTGGATGGAGTTATTGGAAAACAAAGAACCTGATGAAACAACCACAACCACAATCATGTTGAATGAGTCGATCAGTATTGCCTAATCCTCACACGTAACAATTGTTTTTCTTGAAAAAGGCTAAACGGGATCAGTGACCTGCAAACAAGAAAAGGCTAAAAGGGAAACAGCACTGTGATGCTGGCTGACTTTCCTCCGATGTCTAAGTAAGAAAAGGTGGTGTACAATGAAAAGTAGACTCAAAAGGAATCAGGCTAACTTTTTCTTATCTTATGAATATGATCCAACCTTCTACCTTCTAATAGTAGGGCTGTAGGGGTACTCCCAACTAGGAACTCTTCCGCAGATGTGGGGAACGATAACAAACCCAATCAGTCCTGCGATCTCAGGGCTAATACACGTGACTGTCAACTGTGGATAGAGCTCCTTCCTGGTAATCTCTTGACATCAAGTCTGCGGCATCTTTCATGGTGTTTGTTCTCTGTAGTCTGTCCTAATCCCCGTTCAATAATGGTTTAGCTAATGTATCGAACAATGCCTTGTCCTCGCAAAAGATAATTGCTCGTTACTTATCTCGAACTGTATTGAAATTTTCATGCTTGAACTTGTTGAAGACATGTAAGTTTTGTGCTTTGCACTAGTTTCATTCTGTTTATGTTTTTTTTTATACATTAAGCTGTCTTCTGATGGTGCAATCTTAGAATGCCATGCTTAGATGCTAACTTGGTGATTTCTACAAAGTATATTTTTCCTTGAATTTGTACCAACTCATTTATTAGATTACTCACTACACTGTAATGGACTTCTTTAGATAGCTCAATTTTTGGTCGACAATTCATTCTTCGGTGCCACGTATTGCAGTACGTTCCAGCAGATGTTATCAAAGACCACGGACTTAAACTTCCTGAAAACCTAATCCTCCTCGATGAAGAAGGGAGGAAATGGTCCTCAAAGGTAATTGTATGGAAGGATGGCCGGACATGGCTTACTGGAGGGTGGAGAGCATTTTGCAAGTGGAACCATCTTAAGTGGGAGGACCGGTGCCTTTGTGAATTTGTGCAGGAAGAGGGCAGTCAAGGACTACACTTAAAGGTGCGCATTCTCCAGGAAGGATCATGGTTGCCAAAAGGAGAAAACCAAACCAAGCCTGGACCAGGTAACTGAGAAATACTTTGAAGGGTGTCCAGAATAGAGTTTAAACAGCATTTTTGTGTCTTCTTTTGGTTTTGTGGTGGTGTGAATTTTAATTTATGATCTTGAAAGGCTGTTTTGCCTGCAGTATAGGGCTGTATTGTGAGCTGCACTGCAGTCTCCCAATCCGACCTTGAAAACTCTCCCCAGATCGACGGGATCTCTTCTATCCTGGATAGTTTTTTCTTGCCCTCAGTAAAAGGGTAGAAGGACAACCAGTGTAGCCACCTCATTGAATGTGACCATAGGGTTCGCACCCGCGTGGAGTGTTTTCCTTATCATGTATATTGTTGTGGTTTGACTGTGTTAGCAATGGGATTGGATTCAATATATGGGTTTAATAGTAAATTAGTGTTTGTTTCTCTAATTTTTCTTTTATGCAGTTTCTTGTGTTTTTTAGTAGGACTGGAAGAAAAACAGAAAGAATGCTGAATCGGTCCAAACCAAACTGAACCAAACTGTACTTTTTGGTTTGAATAAGTGGATTAATGGTCTGGTTCTGGTTTTAAAAATTTGAGAACCATGGTATGCAGTTTAGTTTATAGTTTTTTGGGTATGGAATTGTGGGTTAACTGAACTGGTTCATATATACACACACACACATAGAAGTATACTGCCTAAATTCTTTACCAGAGATTTTTTTTGACAGGGGAGAGCTGATCTTCCAGTTCTACAGTAAAAGGGTTCGAGCCGACATTTCTCTTGCTTGTTTTCTCCCGTATTATCTAGATTCGATGTCTTCATTTATTTGGTAAATTGCAAAATGACAATTATTGTACTTGGATCCATTATTTGCACTTTTTTCTTTCAAATCATCTGATTAGATCTCTTTTAACACTTGTCGCGAGCTTTTAAAAGTCATAAATACGTGTTATTATTCTCGCTTGAATAATAGATAAGAGTATGAAATTGGTAGTTAGCAATTGTTATTTTTCGCAGTTTACGTTAGGGGTAGTTAGCAAAACTGTGAACTGAAGTGGAACTGAATCATGATTCGTGGATTAGTTTGGTTTGGTCCATAAGACTCTTAGTCTGAATATGATCCTTAATTTCTTGAAACCGTAAGAACAGTTTGGTTCTCAAAATGTTGTATTCATCTTTTCGATTTCTTCCTCTGTATATCTATTGGCAAATTTATGATTAGAAACACAACCTAAATAATATTAGTGGTTGATAAGCATGATATTTGCTCTATAGAACGAGGCTAGCTGCTAATTGTGGCTCCAAGTTAATCAAATTCAAATATTGAAATGTGATTGTTCAATCATTTTGAAAGATATTTGTTTATAGATAATGTGCTCGTATGCTATTTTTCTTCATGTAATGTGGGAAGTCCTCTATTCAATAAATCGTGAGATTTCTTTTGAATTGCAAAAGTAAGAATTAGTTAGTGTTGTTCAATTGGTGTTAAACAAAAAATATTTTAATGCTTAAGTCAATTTGTAAAAAAAAAGAATTTGATTGTTAGTACTTGTAGAGAGATAAAGTGTGTACAATTATTTTTTATCTTCAATTATCTTATATAGTCTGACCTAGCTTGAACATTAAGCTTTGACACAAAGTTAGCATGTGCGGAGCACATTCACCAAGATGTAAAAAATAACAGTCGCTACCACCGATATAATGCATGACGTATTGGACATCAAGTTGTACATCATGTATCAGGACCAAGCCGCATGGAAGATATGTGGAGGATGAGTATAGCCACGTTGGCAGGATCATATAGATAGAGTATCGTTTCGATCTAGCCTGCACGGTCCGCCTGCCAAGAGGGTTGGTTGCTTAAAGCTATACAAATCATATCGTGCTTCGGTCCGATCCATTAAACTTGCTTGATCGCGAAATGAGAAGTCTCACCTAACTAATAACCTGACTCGATATCGATTCAACTCACCACACAAATTGACAATGGATGGTCCACATGAGTCCAAAAGAGCCCCCCTCCACCTAGCTGTCTCATTTGCATGCCACGAGTCTCACTTTTTCTTGGCCATCAGTGCACTAGGAGGAGTGGTATAGCTCACTTATGGGTGATTGATCTTTTTGAGACACGTGGTAAATATAAAAAAATTTAAAAACACAAATTATTAGTGCACATTTAGATATATTTATATCCGAAACTATCAAATGTACATAGAACTGTCATAATCATGTGAGGCATCTGACGATTTCAACCAAGTTGTGTCCGAATCTGCACCCAAAGTTGTGAATTCCATCCTGTACCGCCCTCGGAACGGTACTAGATCACAGGAGTACTGTTTCGGCGATTGTTGCGGTCTGTTCCGGCGATTTCAGCTTGTTCCGAACAGTACCGGCCGGTACCGTACCGTACCGGTCTGTATTTAAAAAAATTAAAAAATTAATTAATAGTTTTTTTGGATAATTAGGTATAATTGAGGTTAAAATCATCTTTTTTTTTTTATGTTTAGTAATTTATTTTTAAATTATGACGTTTTATTTTTATGTTTAGTATGATTTTTTGTTAAAATATATTATTAAAAATATGTATATTAATTTTAGCGATAAATCCGAAACGATATGTCGGTACACACCGGTACCGGTACGTATTGTACCAGTAAAAAAATTGATATGCTCACTAGTACGAGATTGATAATTTTGTCTGCACCAATAATTTGTATTTATAATCTTATTCATATAAAATTTCGAGGATTGAGAGAGAGAGAGAGAGAGAGAGAGAGAGAATGATTTGGTGTGGCAGATTAACTTGGATCTTCTGATTTTGTGATTCTTTCCGCAATAATTATCAAATGAGCAGTTGTATGAGATGTGCCAGAGTGTGAAAGATGAGTTTTTTTGTCATTTTCGTGGTGAATGTCAGTCTTTAAAGACACTCCACATTAATTAATATTTCACAATTTTTTTATAGTATTTCATCAATTTGTGTTTTCATTTGTCTTGACAAGAGATATCGAAAAAAATAATAAAAATATAAATTAAAAATTAAAAAATTCAAATAAAACAACGCTACAACTACTAAAAAGTAATGAAAATTGTATTTTTCGACTTTTTTTAATGAACTTTAAAGTTATTTCTATAACAAATTCAACTCAACCACTTGGCAAGAGTATGTTTTGCTCAGCCGGTGATCAGGGGCGAATTTAGAATTTAGGACCAGCGGGGTCAAGTATTATATTACATATAACTTTTTCATTGTACGATAAACGAGTAAAAATAAATACAATCAAATAATAAATAAAAGTGATATCCGTTCATAATATATAATCAAAAAATGATATCCAATCATAACATATCGTTTCATTTACAATTCATCCCGACAATTTTTTATATTTTGAAATCGATGCATTATAACCTCATTGGTAAGTCACTTTCTTTACCACTTTTCTTTGAAGGCTTATTCTGATTCGGAAAAATCAGAAATTCTAAAGATACTTTTCTTTTAAAGTATTTCTCCATAGCAATAGAAAATTAAAAAAATAAAAATGTCAATAACTATATATACCATATACTACATCCAAAAAAAATATTACATCTGAAGTCTTAGAATATAACGAAAACAGATAATACAAAAGCAGCTAATATTTTATGTGTGAGGCAATAAGGCAAGCACAAAGTTCACAACCCAATAAGGATTTCTAGCATATTAGATTAATAGGTCCATAAATCATGCATAATCCATATTTTTTACATAAAGCATTAGGCAAGTCAGGGGCAAATTACTAAATTATCCAAAAAAATATATAGACTACCTAGTATATTTTCCAATTGAGTGGGTCACTTGCCCCCACTTGCCGCAGAGTAAATTCGCCCTGCCGGTGATATGTTATGTCGTGTATGTTCTCAATGTGTGAGTCTCTGTCTTACGTTTGTATGTCATGACACGCATTTTTTGGCCGGTCACATGTTATGTCGTGTCCAACCTTTTCTTCTCCTAGTGTCTTGACATGCCATGGCATGTTGTGCCCAGCATTTTTCTCTCACCGTGTTTTGACATGTCAACATCGTGCATCTACGTAGGCAACAACATGCTTTCTTCACTCGATGACATGTCATTTTCTTTGACTCTTTAAATTCTTTTTGTAAAGACAAATAATTATTTTAAAAAATTTAACATGAAACTTGATAAATATTTTAAAAAAATCTAATACCAGTGACGTTTATATATCACATACATAAGGAAAACATGTCCCCTCGAATTCTGGGCCTGCTACAAAACAAAAAAAAAAAAAAAATGAGCCCCCACATTTCACATTCAATGATCGCAGTCATTATATTTTATGGGCTATCAAACAAAAAGGGAAACTACGTGTCTTGATGGATGAATTGCCAAAATATCACTCATAACCTTAATGGAATTCTCGATCTCTTTATTTTTTTTTGTTAAAAAGTAGTGACAATTTGGTCATTTAATGTACCTGCTGCTGGAAGTGGACCATTCTGTTCATATCCCATCTGCCTCTAAGACACCCATGGATCTTGAACATGGCAGCCGACTGCAAAAGCATAGATTATTACAAATATATGCATGTATGTATTGTCTCCTGCGTACTCGTTGTCCTTGTTTTGAATCTTGAATCGCGGGAACAGTTGGGTTCACCCATGAAAGAATACTGAGTCCATGCGCCCAATTTATATGCATTTGATTTGGGTTACTTTTTTCTTTTTTAGATTTTCTTGCTGAGGAATGGGAGATTCAAAAGGGTTTCTTACATACGTCTGTTACTTCCTCTCGTTCGTTCCTCTCTTTCTGTTCCTTTTGGTGTTGGGCATCATCAAAGGTTTATCTCTCACTTCAATTTGTCTCCCTTGTTGGCTTTCTTGTTGAATTTGTTTGGATAAAACCCATGAAGATTTGGATGCAGGTGTTATATTCAGCCCCTTTGTGTTTCTAGTCATTGCTTTTGGGGATGCAGCTGTGGTGTTTGGGTTATGGCCTTGTCATCTTGTCTGGAGTACCTACTGTATAGCAAGGTCTTAATTACTCTATCTTTTGTATCTTTTGACTACATAAGTGTAAAAAGATGATCCTCTGTTGTGTTGCTTAGCAAATGTACTGAAATTTCAAGTAGTCATTTCTGTCTGAAATTTCAAGTAGTCATTTCTGTTCCTTTTTGGGTTCAGAATTTCTTCAGCAATCAAATAGAGGTCTAAGCAAATATTCTGGAGGAAAATTCAACTCGTTTTACTTAGCGAACAATTTTACTTTCTGCTTGTTGTAAGAACAGAACGAAGATACTCGGTCCGTGGCTGAAGTGCTTATTGATTCTGACCGTCCCAATACCAATTGTATTGTGGACAGTTGTGGGATTAGTAGGAAGCATGATTATGGGTATTGGGTATGGTTTCATTTCTCCTGTGATGGAGACATTTCGCGCTATTAGCCAGGAAGATGTTTCATTTCCAATGAAGTTGCTCAGATGCTTCACGGTAATGCTTAAATTGACCTCTTGTGAGCCTTTGCTATTTGCATCTACCGTTAATAAATTGTCAGAGAATTTTGATGATCCTGAAGCCATTTCTGTAGGAAGGTACTTGGGGAAATGTTTGGGGAGCCTGCACCATTGTTCGCGATTTTGCAGACTTTTCGTTCCATTCTTACTTTTCAGTCATGGATGGGTTGCTCGAATCAAAAGGGGAGGAGCCCATTGAACTAAAGTGAGTCTTATCACATTTCTGCGGTTGTTCCTTATTATATTGCGCCACAAGGAATTTTGATTATTTCTATCATCACTTATTGAAGCAGTGTCATACAAATAGATGCTCCACCTGCATCTGCATTGGGTAATCTTAATTTACTTAGATACAGTGTCAATTATTTGGTAGATTTTTGAACTTTTTACATCTTAAGGAAGATATTATTCCGTTCAATACCACCTATAGGTCAGATTGAACGGTTGGGTATCGATTTTTGATTAGTTCCTCTGCTCTGGTAGTGAAAGATAGACTTTAGTATCAAAATAGTGTAATTTATTGCAGTTCACTGCCTTGGGAGCTATCTGAGGTGAGGTCTACCAATGCAGCTAAGGCTTTTATGCACTATGAGAAAATTCAGAGTTCCAATCGGATGTCTATCCAGTACAATGACGTCACCTTACTTTTGATCGACCAGCAAAAGTGTCGCTGATGCGCCGGCCAAATTAATATTTAATTTATGAAACTGATCTTTGCCTCAAGAATATAGAAAACCAGTAGAGTGGCAAGACAAAGTGTCAATCCACAAGGAACAATAAGAAAGGAGATTACGAAAACTTATAGCTGTAGTTTTTCGAACACTAACCTTTGATTATATCTAAAGCTGCAATTTAAACTAAGATGGGAAACTATGGATTAAGAAAGTAGGTTAGATCCATAGAATCCTTCCATCCTAGATTTAAAATAACAACATCTTCTCCTACTATAACTCAATCAAGAATTCAGGTCAGAAAATCTAAATCGGAAGATTTTTCTATGAAAAATAATTTGATTCAAAAGATATATTTGAAACTGATTCTCGTTCAATAAAAATGAGTCAAATCATAGAAGGACATCTACCCAAGTATCAATCGTACCAAATTAATGGCACGACTGATCAAGACTATAACACTCCTTGTTTGGTTAAAAAATAAGAACTTGAATTAATCTTGAATAAACGGTGAAAAAATATGAGAAGATGTTGAAACCGTGGATCAAGGGATGAAATCCATCATTGGATCTTGCATAAAGAATTAAAGAATTAAAGAATTAAATAATTAAATAATTAATTGAAAACATCTTACCAAATTCGATGAACGAAATAAATCTTCAACAATTTTACCGGAAAACTTGAACGGAAAGCTTGAATTAATTGAATGAACTTAGAATAAAAGTATCAAAGTTGCTGGAAATTTATTGCTAGAACAATGGAATTCTAATACAGTAGAAAACTAATGGTAGGAATTGTAAGTAGTGGAATGTAAATTGAATGTAATGGAATGTTAATGTGTTTAGATCTAAGCCTCCTAGATCCTTAAATAAGGGAAACTTAGGAGAAAAATAAGGAAATGTTTTTTAATTCTAAAAGAAAACTACTTACAAATTAAAGATAAAATAAAGAAAAGGAAAAGAAAAAGTTACCTAATTCTAATAGGAAACTAATTTACAAGATTTAAAATTGAATAAAGAAAAAGTACTAAAAATAATGTTGTCACGTGCATGGGTGGACCGGTCACGCAATCTGGCTTTATGCACGTGATGGGTCACGCAAAACTACTGGAATTTTAAGATGCATCTGCCTGATTGGTCACGGAATCTGGCTTTATGCGTGTGACTGGTCACGCGAACCTACTGACTTTTTTGTGGTTTTGGCTTGACTAGTCACCCATTTGGCTTGATGCGCGTCAGTAGTCATCCGGAGCTACTTGAAATTTTCTTCTTTCTCTTGATTGGTCACGGCTTTGGCTTGACATGAGTGTGACTGGTCACATACTCTTTTGTTGACTTTTCTTACTCGTTTGATCAGTCATGCCAATTCTTCTTTTTTTTTTGACTTCTTTAATTTTCTTTGCGTTTCGCATTACCATCGGTTTCGGCGCTTCTTCCAATCGCACTTTCATCCTTCGTTGGGTGTCGGGACCTTCCCTGAGCATTTGGATTTCACCATTTCATCGCCAAAAACCTTTTTATTCATAGAGAACCTGAAAGTGGACAAAAACTATCCGACGTGCATTATTCGATAAAATTGACGTTTAAGTATGGCACTTATGCCAAATTAGGACATTTTGAGCTGTTTTACAAGCCGTATTATGGCCTCAACAGCTTTGTAGTTGTAGATCCACCTTTGTCGAGTTCCAAGTGTTGCATTAAGTTGTGTTTGAGCGTTGAGTTTGTGGAGGGATTTGCGGAGGGAAAAGAGAAATAAATCAGTTTCAGCAACCCCTTTGCCTTTGTCTTTCCACCAAATTTCCTTCCATGAATACAAGATCCAAACACAGTATAGGGGTTAACTCTAATGGGTGTGTTGTCATTTGTTACATTCAAGCTGGAATCAACAGCTGTTTATAGCTCTCATGTTTCTAACTTTCATGCAGGGTTGATCAAATACCAGCGTGCATTTTGTGTGCAGTTTTAGGACTTTTGGTCGATGTGCCTTTTATTACTCTAATAGTGCTTTACAAGGCTCCTATCTTGCTGTTCAAAGGATGGAATCAGTTATTTCATGATCTTATTGGAAGGGCCGGGCCTTTCTTGGAAACTGTTTGCGTCCCCTTTGCTGGGCTTCTAATTTTGTTGTGGCCAGGCGTGGTTGTCTTGGCCACCTTTGTCGGAATTGTTTCAAGCTTCTTCTTTGGAGTTTATGCTGCTGTTGTTGCATATCAGGTATCTTTCTTCTATATTCATGGAGACTCTGTGCATGTCTTTGAGAGGGCAGAGCTCGAGAAATCATCTCCTATCACCACAGTTTACATTCTCTATTGTGTTAGAAGTTAAAAAAGTATGATCTTGCTAAGTGATTGCTTTAGGAAAGTTCTACGAAGAAAGGATTGCTCTACACAGCTGCTTCTCTATCCTTGTTCGATGAGTATACAAATGACTTCCTTTACCTACGAGAAGGGTCATGCTTTCCAAGGTAATAACCTCAGTACCATGTATCGATTTCTCCAATTTTTTCTTTCTTCTTTCCAAGGTCGTGCTTTTCTGTAATTTGTTGATGACTCTAATCTCATATTTTTGCACGTATGGCTTCCTGTGTACCATACAATAACCTCTATTCGTGTGTGTTACCAGACCTAGGTATCGAGCTGTTAAAATGACTTCCTCTTCATTTTCTGTAAGAGGAAAGCATGAGCAGCTTCATATTGTCGGCACCATGGAACCTCTGTTAAGAACACCTTCTGAGAAGAAAAGGGCGCTCAGTCCTGCAGTGGTAAGAAGCGCAGATCTTTTTCGAGTCTATTACTTTTACGCAAGTGATTGACTAGTGTAAATATGTCTCAGATGTTGGCAACTAGTACTTCTTTTTCTCCACATATTCCTTCGAAAACTGGTGTTTGTTTGTCTCAGTTCCATTAATGAGTACCCGCGATGTGCTTGTTGACTTTGACAACATTTCAATCCCTTTTCTTCTCGTCTGAGAGAATTTTTTCTTTCCCCACTTTTTGAACAATTTACTTCTGGGAGGAATGCAGGTAATTTCAACCTCTTTTCTGATAGCTCTTCTCTCTCTGGTGTGCATTTTTTACCTACACTTTATTTGAACATTAGCTAACAGATGGAATAAATTAACGAATCAGATATGGTTAAACTTCATTAAAGCATGTGAGCATATTGGGAAAGAGCTCCTTAGAGAGGAAGTTATTGGGACATCAGACCTGGAGGCATGGCGAGATTCGAAAAACAAGATATTCAACATTGGAATTCCTGCATATACGTTTCTGGAGTGCGTTCTCCGCTCTGTGAAGAGTGGCTCACCTGGATTCGTTATGCGTATGATCTCCTCTTAATACCTTTCGAATACAGATTTGATCAGTACATTGTATGGAAACAGGCTTTTGGTTATGGGATGAAAACAAATCATTCATTTTGATGAACTTCATTTATGTAGTATATTTTTTCATGAAAAGAAATTTGCTTATATTCGATGAAAACAGATACGGTGTCCTCAGCCGTCTGATGATGAATCTTTATCTTCTTCTTTTTTGGGTTATATTATCAGGTGACAATGTTGAGTTAACAAGTTTGAATAGGCCTGAGGGAAGGGTTTTTGATTGGCTTTTTGAGCCCATGAGCATAATGAAAGACCAGGTCAAGAGTCTGAAATTGGTAGAGACAGAAGAGTTGTATCTATACAAATTATGTCTATTTAGTGGTGACAAAGTGAGAATGGAAGCTTGGCAAAATGGTGGCTTTCCCCCTCAAGATGAGATCAGAAGAGCTCAACTGGAGGGCATCAGTAGAAGGTAAAAATAAACACTCATACCCTTTTTTCTGAAATTTGATTCCAATTTTATGTTCACACGGTGATATTCTATTTTTCAAGAGTACTATTTTGTACGTAGGTTATGTCTAGGGAGCATACGTAACATGAGATAGACGTAGGCGGTAAAGAGATCCCCACTTAGATTCCTGCCCCATTAGCATTTCTGACGGAATTACTCCGTTAGGTTTTTTCGGCCCCATGTGGACAACTAATAGTAGTTTCATGCTTTATCTAGAGAACTGGTACCAAGGGTTTGAATCCCTCTCTTTCGGTTTGTTTTTATGACTTGATATTGATTTATCTTTCAAATTTTTATGAAGTCCTTTTCTTTTTTCGTAGTTAAATTTGCGGAATAGATAAAATCTTAAGCAATTTAAAAAATCAAACAAGGACAAAGATAAACTTTTTTAGTTTACTCTTTACACTCTGGAATATGTCTTGGATCATTAGATATGAATCCAAAGATGAAGAGGGAAAAGTTATTAATGTTAAGTACTGGGTTCTCCAAATGGTATTCAAGCCCTTGCTTTTGCAACTTTAGCCGCGACTTATATTGGTGAAGCCATGGAGGGCCATCATTGACTAGTTTTCGAAATAGTCTCTTTTTTTCGTGTAGTCCAAGGCTTTTCGGTCATCGAAACAAAAATCATGCTTTAGCTATTGAAGTGATTTTTTTTATAACTGGTATTTGACCCAATGTACCGACTAATATAATAGACTAATTTACTCATCCACTAGCGAGGGCTCAATATAGAAAATTGATAGCACATGGTTCATCCCATTTCGTAATATGCTTTGTAATAGGTTGCAAGGGTTTTGTTTGACACTCTCAAGGCTGCCAACATCAAGACGGCAATTCTGTGCCCTGGTGAAAGAGTTAGAAGAAGCAGCAGCAAAACGACCATCAACTAACTTTGTTATTGGTGATTTAGAAGCAGCTGCCTAGAGAGCTTACGAGTTTCGAAATATAGCATTTTGTAGAGCTTCTCATAGACAGACAAAAACGTATCACTCACTTACTACACTACGGACTAAACTTTCGAGTAAATTTTGCTGGATCAGTAACTGTATGGAGTATGGTAGAATTCCTCGGTACAATCATCATTCGGGAAGTTTTCGGGCAGAATTCTTTGTTTGTTATGTACTGATGTATTATGTATCATATCAGCAGGGAAACTCTTAGTTTACCCCATCCATTCTTTAGGTTTGTTGGCATAGGCTTGGCAATTTCTCTTTTGTTGGTAAATCTACATTTAATTGGTTCTTCGCTTTTTAAAATAGGAGAATGCTAACCGATGCTCCCGGTGGCTTAAAGTCTAATAAATATGCTTAAAAATAGTAAAGACTATTTTTCCATCAAAGCGTGAAGTCACAATTACTTGGAATCACTAGGCTCAAAAGAAGAAGAGGGATAAATAGGAGTTTCCTTTTAAATTATAAGAATAATAAAGTACATTGGTAAACGAACAATTCTCCGAATAGTTGTATTTATTGTAAATGTATCAAATACTTATAGTGTTGAATTTACTTTTATTTAAAGTGTTTTTTGGTTCACGTCTTTTAAATTTTTTTATTGCATTTATTAAGATTAATTTATTGTCCCATGGACACTTGTCAGCAAGACCTTGTAACATGTACTATTATTGGGATTTGAAAAGCTACATCAATGTAAGTAAGCTCTTAGGCGTTAGGCGACTATTTGGCGCCTAGACAATAGGCGGTGGCGGCCCAATGCCATAACTTTGTAATTTTAGGCGAACACAAGGCAATTTATCTCTAGTCGACAATTAGGAGGTAAATAATTGATTATCTCAATTAATCAAGAAGTTGATTTAGTAAACTTTTATAAAACAATTGGGCTTAAATTAGTATTATTTTTAATTAATTTGAAAATTTGTAGGTCATGTCCAAGATGTGTAGGTCCACGAGACCTAAGTCCAGAAAAAATGGCTTGCGAGTCGAGAATAACTGTCAAGCTAGCGAATCGGGCAGAGGTCATGAGTAGAAATAAGGCCCCGAAGAGGCCGATTGAGAATCTGCAAGTCGAGGTCAGGCCGCCATAGGGCGGCGAGCCGAAGCAAGGCTGCGAATGCTGAAGAAGAACCCATAAAGCCTCGGCCAACTCAGGGGGTGGGGGCGGGAGCCCCTAGGTACAAAGTTGCAATCCAGTGTGCGTGCGCTGAAAACGATATTTTCGAACTTGGTTGCAATAGAAAAAGATAACATTTTTTGGTACCACGAGTCCGCCCCAAGCCGCGGAGAAGAACCAACCACGGGGGTCAATAGCCGCGAGCCCCCAAGCCATGAAGGAAGGGCCGAGTCACGACGGAGGCGTGACCCGAGCGCCACTGGGGCCCAAGATTCCAAATTGAAGGTCAGGACCAAATACGGCCATGTGCTGGACGACCAAGAGACAATTAAAGGAATAGGACAGAGACACGATCAAAGTGAATTTCGAGATCCCGAACGCTAGTCCTAACACGTGCCCATTAAGCTGCGATGGCAGGGCTCGAGCGAATGGGTCGTGAAGATAGGATGACAACGGTCGGGGAGGGACCGAGCGAATGGTCTCCCGATCCTATTCACGGGAAAAAAAAAGGACTAGTGGATCGGTGGCTTCAAAGGAGGAGGAGTTGTCGTAGGACCTACCGTAACCGTGAATCATAGCGGGGGTGAGACTACCGTAGTTAGACATTTTGAGAAAGGGACACGTGTCAAGAATACATTAGGACACTTGGCACCAGAATATGAGCCTGGTGTGCCTTTATGTACTTGACCTCCTATGTCAAATCAGGAGTTGGTTGATTGATTGGGTGTTTAAACATTCTAGAGAGATAGATTGCTCTAGACTTGAGAGAAATTTTCTCCCATCCTTCTTCTAATCCACTCTCTAAAATTTGTCCTTCACTTATCTTCCTAGGCCTGCTTCAAGGTTAGAGAAAACTGTTATTCTCTTTCTCTTGGTATTTGTCTCCTCCTTCATCCTTTCCACTTTTTCTTCTTTCTCTTTAGCTAACCAAATTTTACTGTTTTTAATCTCTTCAATATATTCATTCGAATATTCTCTCCATCCCTTACAAAGTTTGTGTTAATTTCTAAATTTCATTTGATTTTGACCTTTAAATTTTGTTTTTGACTTGTTATTTGCTACTGATTTTTAATTGTTACTTTAGGCTTTAATTTATTACTTCCTAATGTCATGTCATTTATACTCAGAACTTTGGGAAGGAGAAAATAATTTTTTAACGTAGTAGAAAAAAAAACCCAACTAATTTGTAACCGCTGACTAGTCCTCGACTAATTAGCCAAGGCACTAGGCGTTCTTCTTTCGCTCAACTAGTGCCTAGTGCTTCGACTAATTAGCTGAGGTAATTTTTTTTTTGTTTTTTTGGAACCGGGCCCCTATTGTTACAACATACAACAAGAATTGTTGGTGGCCAAAACAACACTATTTTGACCACCAAAATACTGCTCCACTGTTTGAATAGTATTTTAATGACTAAAACGATGTCATTTTGCACACCCTACGATGCGTTATACATAACAGAGTTATCGTGTTTGATTTTATGTATGGTAGAAATAGAAGAAAACAGGAAATGGAAAATGGGAAGAGGCAGAATATAACTGTAAGGCACAAACCATTCCAACCCATTCGGTATCATAGGTAGTTATTAAATCTCTCTTTGGGAAAATCCACAACCCATATTATTCATAACTTGCATTTTAGATGTTATGAAGCTCATGAGAACTCAAATATTACACATCACTAGCAAATTGAGTGATCAATCCTACTATATATCATGACACCCAAGCAAGTTCAGGTACAACCAAGTCTCACTCTGATATACTCATTCATCAACTTTGTATTTACAACATTCTTCTATAGTTTTTCATGGACTAGGTTGCTTGAAGCCACTAATAGCAACTGAGACATTTGCACCTGTGCTATGAAGTTGTTCATACTCGGTCAACTCCCCCCTTGCCCTAGAATTCCATGCATATTTCAAGCAAACACACGATGTAAAAATCATAATTCCGGCAAGTATCCAACTGAATTGCATGTTCGCCAAGGCCATGGCCCTCGAACCAGCCTCGTGCGTTAGACAAGTGACTGCTCCGTGCATATTGTCACTATCAGAACCACCCATATCTGCAACACATCCCTGTGGAACAAACTTTGGAACCCATAAGATAAATCCCATGTTCAAAAACCAACAACCTTGGAGAACAACTGATATCGCGAGAACTAGGGCTGCAGGGAAACTTGAAGGGAAACTAGTTGTGGAGATAGAGGAGATGAGGGAGACAAATACTATTAGCTGCAAAAGCCAATGGTAGTGGCCTTCTAATCCGACATGATCGGCTGAGTGATAGTGGAGTAACAGAAGCTCTTGACTGAAAACAGAGGAAGCAAGGACTCCAGAGACCCCAGATAGGGACCCGGACGAATGAGTTAACTCAGCGCAAAGGGTAAATCCAGCAAATATAGCTAGGTGGAGGAACATTGTTGCATGCTCGAAATTGTCGAGCTTGAAGGAGAAATGGAGTAAAGGATAGTCCATGATTTGCATGAACATAGCAAAGATTGAGAAAGATAGGATGGAAAGGAGTTCTAAGTGTTTTAGCTTGAAAAAAGGGCTCTTGAATGGATACCAGAAACTGAAAACAAATTTGGCAGATCCTTTGACATAGTAGTCACTGACTGTGTTCATAGTGTGCCATAAACCAAGAACAACAAGGGCCAAACCAGGTACTAAATGCCCCACAAATGTGCCCATTATAAGCTTCAGTTTTCAGAGCCCAAAGGGTGTTTTGGTTGCAATGCTCATGCAAAGCTTAAATACAAGCACTATTACCAAAAAGCTAAATGGCCATCAAATCAAATGGGTTGGTGCATGGTGTATATGTTTCCACGAATAAAATTGGAAAGGGAAAGGCACCCACCCACCGTGACCTCTCAGCATTATTTGAAGTATATGGGCATCAAAAAAGGGAAGGCGCCTACGTGAAACGAAAGGATACCAACGTCTAACCAATAGAAGGGAGATGTAGAACTGCTTACCTATTACCTCTCCCAAATCCATGAGCCTTGTGCACTAGATACAATCATACAACCTTCTTTCTAGGGTGTCAAAGTCCCTGAGATCAATGGCCAAAGATCTACAGGGTAAGGATATTACCATGGTTGATTGCCTTTCAAACCGTAAGTGCCAGAAAAAGTCCTTGTCTCTTCAAGATAAAGATAAAGCAGATGAGGAAGGATGAGCTTGTGATGACCCCATTAACAAGTAGTGGAACATTGACATGTTTCCAATATATTTAAGTGTAGCCAATACAACGATCCCACCTTGTTCAAGAAAAACAAATCTTGGACTGGTCTCTGTCTAACAAAAGTATAATTAGGTAAAGTTACAAGATTCCAAGTATATTACCGAACTGGATAGTGGTGCACGGAATTGTAAACTAATTTCATAAACTTGTAGTACTAGAACAGAAAGAAGTAGCAGTACGTTGTCTGAAAAATGTCAATAGGACAGGAAAATGGAAATATGGAAAGAACTTGAGACACCCAATTGTATGCAAACTTATTATCAAAATTAGAAGATCTCTTGGGAACAAAAAAGGTGAATCTTCTGCGAACACAGCAGATGCAGTGAAAAATTAAAAAGGAAAAGAGAAGGGGATAGGCGATAGGCGATAGGCGATAGGCGATAGCAATATGCACCCAAAAAGAACTATATGCTACCTTCTTAAAGAGGAAATTACACAAATCTATTTTGCCTCGCCTGCTGCTAAACTATTTGCATCTCTCTTCTTCATATGAGAGACGAATCTTCAATCCCACATTTTTTTAGCATTACAAGTTGACTACATAGTACAAAATAACAAGCGTAATTTTCACTCATACATAATGTACCAATTTGTATTGATGTTAGACCTAAGAAGCCATATCATAATGTTGCAAAAAGTGATGCTGGGAACACCTTGACTTACCCGATGATGTGGCTTGTAAGTGGCTACAGGTATTCTGGGTTTAAAAGTGGCCTTGCTTGGGTTCCTCATTACCATGCAAGCTGCAACAAGGAGGTAGATACGACAAGAGCAAGGGCAGGGATAGGTAAAAGCCTATGGGATCAGTTGGACCCATCAAAGTGGACAAAAAACATAAAAACGTATATTAAATGTAATATTTTTGGCAGATCTTTAACGTGACCGCATCAAGTTGAATGAAGAAGTATGTAGAATAGGACCTTGGGTTTAATCTAGTTGTCCATTTAACCTTTCATGTCAATCTAATCAACTTATTTACTACTTAGAGTTAACGTATTTGTAAAAACGAAATTAAAATTACAAGGCAGAAATTTGGGTTGATAATAAAGATTAAAGAACTCTAGTACTTTATGTAGTAGAATAATTTTTCATGAGATAAATCCTTCGTTGGAGATCCTTTTGGTGTAACCAGCGGGGGCTGAGGGCAAGCCAAGAAGATCGGAGAGAGGCATGCTCAAAAGTCCAAGATCAACACTTCTAGGGATGAAAGGATCAATGCTAAGGTAAGGAGCTGCTCGACGAAGCCAGGAGCGTCGAGCATGGTCCAAGTGGAGATGGTGCTAGGAACAGAACTTCTTAATGGACATAGAGGCCTTTCCTACTATCACAGTATAGGTCAAATTTAACTCCTAGTCTATAAAACGCTACGACACATTTGAAGACTTTGAACCTATGTTACTTGGAACGCGGATCGTATAGATAGGAAAAATGGGAACAAGGCACGCCACATATATCTAAATTCTGATACGCTAGGGGTAGACTTCTATAGATAACAAAATTAGAACTTACTCTTTCAAATGATATACATCTAGTAAAAACTAGGTCTTATTTTTCAAATTGTCCAAACAAAACGCATTTATAAGGGCATAATGAGCGAACTTTTAACATTTCTGCTCACCAAAATTTTGTCTCTGGATTTTACCTCAATAAGTTGATTTTGGAGGAAAACTGTGGGGAGCGATTTGGATCGCCAAACTTACCAGTTTCTAAAGGAAGTGTACCATGTTTCGGAACGTGCGTACCAAAACATAATTCTCTAGGTATTAACGTTCCTAGGTATTCAACCTTATGGGTTCAAAGTGTGAATGAAATCAAAGAGTGCAAACTACTGGGTTGCATAAAACTTCAGAAGCCGCACATTAGGGGATAGTCTTGGTGTCTACCTCTCGAACACCTCCAGTTTCATTGCAATTAAAGACCTTGATTCAATAAGATCAACAATTATTCTCTGAAAAATAATATTACGACTCGAATCCCATGAAATTATTCTGTCAGCAACAGTAATGTTTTACACTTCTAAACACTCCAAACGTTCAAAACACAACACAAGAACAAGATATTGTCAAGCCGCCTAAAGCAACAAACTTCGTATAAATTACTCCAAAATATCATCTAACACTTCTACATTACGTATTAAGTTACTTGATCTCTGCAAAAGGCAATGACAAAAAACCCAAAAAAGACTACGATTCAATATCCGAAAAAAAAAAACCTAAACCCAAACCCTAAATATAGCTTAAGTTCCACGCAATTACCGTCAGTAACACATGTTTTTCTTTAACATAATACAAGAACAAAATTTCGTCAAGACGAACGCTAAAGCAACATGCTTGCTGTAAATTACTCCAAAACAAACCATCGAACTCTTCCACATCATGTATTGAGGATTAACTATGACCTGGAATTTTTTCAAGCGACAGCAATGGGCTGTGGCTTGGGGGGCTCGAGATGCTTCTTCGATGAATCGCCGATAAAATCCTCGAGATTGTAAATTACTGTGATGTAGAGGGAACAACTAGGGCATCGAGCGATCTCTTCACCGATCTTGAGATCTTCCTTTGTTATCTGGAACAAGTCTCCGCAGGGGCACGGGTAGGTGAATGCCTGGATCTTGTCGTTCCACTCCATGTCTTCAATCTCCACGTCGTCGTACGACATCGTGTTTTTACTTCTTCTTCCCGCGAAAGCTCGCACTTTTCCGATCAATATGCGTTTTTTCTTCCGCTGAATTTGGAGAAAATTGATGTTGCGATCGGGACCGGGGATTGGTGATGGATAGGCGGTGAAGAAGTGGTCTTGGCTTTGGAACCTAGGGTTTTTACGCGGCTATGACCGGAATAACAGGGAAAGAGTATACGACGCCGTTTTTTTGCTCTGTCGTTAAGTCGGTTACAAGTTACAACAAACCCTTATTAAGGTGATAAATCGCATTGTCATCCTTATTACTTTCAATAATTACATGAAATTCTTATAACTTTTCAGAAACTACGTCACCGTCCGGTACACGAGACAAGAGGATAGGGTTGGCAATGGGTCAGTTCGGTTTGGATTTTGACAAAATCAAATTGGTACCTAAGGAATTCGTAATTAGAACCAAATAAAAACCGAAGCCAAAATCGAAACCCAATAATCTTTTATTCTCCTGAATCATGTTCTTATAAATTTTCTTAAGCCACACAACCCTCTTTGATTAGAAAAAAAAACAAAAAACCACACAAACCTCTAAAACATGAGCCAAGAGGGCAAGGATGGTAATGGGTCAGTTCAGTTTTAATTTTGACAAAAGCAAATTGAGACCTAAAATCGATATAATATGGGTCAATTCAATTCATGTCATTTCTCTAGTCTCATAATTAGATTCTTTTTTCAATGGTTCTTTTAATGAATTTCAGTGCAAAGAGTTTGACTATGTAGAGTTATAATTTGGTTTTTCTTTTTGACTGTCCCAAGCCCATAGATTATTCTTTGTTTCAATTAATAAGGGACGAGTCTGTTATCTCTTGAGCAATGAGATCAAAGCTTCTCTAGTCCCATAACGGGAACTTTTTATTTTAAGATAATTGATTTTGTACCTTGGTTGTTTGATTTGCGTAATATCTCTTAGAGAAAATTTTTAATTTTGATAAAATCGAACTGAAATCTAAAATCTATAATGGGAACTGAATTGAATACTTATTCACCTAAATTATGACATATCCAATTAAAATCGGTTCGATTCGATGTTTCTCTGAACCCGACAGAATAATTAATACCTCGAGCCGAAATCTAATTATAACCAATGTGACATAGAACATGGTTTCCTTCGTAGCAATAAAATACCACTGAATTAGCCAATGGTTTTAGAACTTTATCGGATAGAAGAGACCGACAAATGGGCTCGGTGAATCGACAGCCCAATGCCCATATAATCTCAGCACATAGATACACACGGATGAATGTATCTACGCTTTTACAACAACGTGTGCGCCATTGGACTTCAAACCCAAAACCACCTCAATCTCCTCACCTCACACCCACACAATATAAATATCATAGGAAACTGCTACGATCCAATTCATATCTCAAAATATCACACCCCCAAAAAAGCACATTCCAAGATCCTTTTTCACGCACTCTCTCTCTCTCTCTCTCTCTATCCTCAACTGGGTTTGTCTTTATTGTTTGATATAGAAAGTGGGTCACAACTCACAATGTCAGCGCTGGTGGATATATGGACTAGGGAGCTAGCCAAGATTCGGAACAAGGGTAATTCAGCTGATTTGCCAAGTGGGTCGAGCCCAAAAGCTCCTGAGTCGAGCCAAGCGGTTCATCATGATCAAGTGGAAGAAAGGAGTAGTAGGAGTAACCTAATTCAGTGGCCACCCATAACTAGCAGTGTCTTGCCTAAACTCAGCTCCCCTTTAGCTTACTCCGAGGCTTCACTTTCAATGCTTGTTGAATGCTTTAGCCCTTGAAGGGAAAAAAACAAACTTGTACCCTGTTTTCCTTCTTTGAGTTTGTAAGTTCTTGTCACTCTGTTATACAGAGTGGGGAGCTCTGTTTAATGAAATAAACGTGTTTATTGTAATTCGATCGCTCACTATCACTAGAAAAAAGTGATCCGAAAGCTTTCTAGTATGTTTTTACTTTTAGGGTTTTAATACGAGTGAGGACTTCCTTTATGTGAACATAAAATGAAATTTATCACTGTCCTATTTAACGAGTTAGAATGATTATTTTGGACATACGTGTCAATCATCAATATGTATGCTCGGAAACAAAGATTCTTCAATAAAATTCTAGATAATAAAGGACTTGAATTATCAAATGAAATCATGATAGGTCGACTACATATATTGGAATCCCACTTTAATATTTTCCTGACTAAATATGAATTCCCCCAAAAATACTCAGATAGTACATAACAAAAAGAAGGATTTGACAAGCAATTGTTTGATAAAATATCCCAGATATTTTCAGATATTATTAGAATGAGTATATGCCAATCTTTGTCATGGTGATGGGTTAAGAAAGCCTACAATATATATACACTAGCGCGCGCGCGCATACATACATCGATAATTCAATAAAATGAAAAAAAAACCCACATGACCGTTGCGTTTTTTGTAATTATGAGTCATAATGATGAGTTTTTTACTTTTCAATTTTGGAGTGAATACAATATGCTGCATTATTCGGTATGTATGAATTCAGTATGTGGTGTTTGTTGTATAGATTTATCATGTATTCAGGTATTCCTTGATTTTTTTTTTAAAAAAAACTTGAAGGGGTGAAATTGAAAGGACGGAGAAATTAAAAGATAGAGAAATGGAAGGGAAAGTAAGAAAGAACTTTCACATTCAAAGGAATGTTTCCTGTTTGGTTCTAGAGAAAAAGGGGAAGAAAATAACATGCAATGAGAAATTGAGAATCACAAAAAGGAGAGAAAATAATAGGGAAAGAAAAGAGATGGAAAACCAGTTTCTATCATATTTTTGTAATTTTCTTTCCTCTTCATTTCATACTAAGAAGTAAGAACCAAAATAAGGAGGAGGAAAATAAAGATTCTCCTTTTGTTTTGTCCTTACTCCAAACAAGGTGTAAGAATGAGCCAATAAAAGGAGAGGATGTTAGATTTCTTCCCCATCTGAATGAGATTCTTCTTATAGGATTAAGGGTTGTTAAGAGATAAGTCTCGTCAGTCATGATTTTTATGTTAAGTCTCTTGATGATGAAAGAGCATTAGTTGCTCTTGAATGTATTTTTATTCCTGTCGTTACACATATGTGTATGTATATATAGCATAGGAAGAAGAGTCTGTGTGGCAGATGATGGCAAATATGGCGCAATTAAAGACACAAATAAAGACGATAATCTTGAAGAGCATGTACTAATATTGCAGATTGAATGTATTTTTAAGTTGAAAAACCATAAGTAGTAAAGCTACCGCAAGGGGGTAATGGGTACTCATAATCAAACAAAGTTATTTGAGTTTTACGTAGAATTGGACGCCCACCGTCCTGATTTCGAAGACGAAAAATGAGAGAAGACTGATCAAGATTATCTCCATTCTAAAGAAGAAGAAAGACAGAAGATAACCTTATTAATTGTATCAATAAAGTAAATTTTTTTTCTCAAATATTGTTTCTCCAGGTGTACGTGTGTAATTCTCCTATCCCTTAAAATGCATAAAGACATTGTTCACTAGAGCTACCACTAAACCAGCAGCAGCGCCTGTAGGAATGCATTTTCCCTTTGCCCACTGGACTTGTCTACCTTTTTACAGAACTCTGGCATTAAAGTAGTTCTCTGTTTACCTATGAATGAATATTCAACACAAAAACTGTGGTCCTCCCTAATGAAAGAAAGCAAAAGAACACCACTTGAACAAAAATACAAAAATATGCACGTGGAGTCTGGAATTTCACATGCTTAATTTCTCGTCAATTTTTTTGGGCGTCTTTGTTTTGTTGCAAAACACTCAATTTTAAGTCAATACCGATTGGAGTTGGGTTTTTGGTGAGCACTCTGATATCTAAATTAGTTTTTTGGCAAGGAAGCAAGACCAACTTGAATGCTAAAATGGAGTGAATGCACGTACCCGAGAGTAAAGCACCCTTGGCCTATTTATAGAGCAACACAATGAAATGCCAGGAGCACAGACCAGAAATATAGCGTTGTGGACCGCAAGTCGCGTCGCTTCCACCACGTGTCTTACGTCCTTGCAAATCAGACGAAAACGTCCACATGTCTAGCAACTAACTTGTCCCCACGTCTTCCTAAGTAACTGCCCGTAACGTGGAAGACACATCACCCCTGGTCCTGCCGAGCATAGTTCCCTAAATGGCACGATCAAATATCGTGAGTTGATAGCTTTGACCCGTCTTGCATGTTGAGTCGTTGACCGTAAATAAGGGTTTGATCAATTTAAAATCGTGCACTCGATAGGGTTTGAGGCACTTGAGATGGGTTTGCCGAATCTCACGGTATGAATGAATCCATCTTCAAATTTAGCCCAACTCGATTCCATTACAAAGAAACTGAGCATATAATTAGACCGGAGGTCTAACTTTTGCGTATCCATCCTATTACAATGCAAGTGCCGTGATTTGTCCCAGAACTTTCATCCATATCCAAAACAAAACAAACAGTCATAACCTTCCAAAACAATGCTCAACCTATAGTCTCGAATATCCTATACTCGTGAAATTGTGTGCCCACAAATCAAGGGGCTTCCACACGCTGATTTCCCTGCAAAACCCCTCTCCTCCTCCCTATAAATACATCCACACCTCCCCACCACCAATATTCATCTACACACTGTTTATTTAAGAAGTAAATTTAGAGAGAGAGGGTGAAGAAGATGTCGGCAATGGTTGACGCGTGGATGGGTGAACTGGGAAAGCTTGGAGACAAGGTACGAGCTCGGAAGCCTTTCTTGCTTAAAAGAAGAAAAGATGATCAAGAAGTTCGAGAAAATGGAGCATCACTAGCCAAGAAGAAAGACCCTTCTTCTTCTTCTTCTTCTTCTTCTTCTTCGTCTTCGGTTTCGCAAAGAAATTCAGCATCAGAGAATGAGAAAGACAATACAATATCAGAAGCCACAGTTTGTATTCTCATGGACCGTTTTGTGCCATGGTGAATCAAAGAGAGTTATAATCTGAGTGCAGGCGTGTACATAGTTTGTAGTTATAAGTATATATTTATCTTCCCTTTGTTATGAATGCAAGAATTTTTCCAATAAATTTTGTTTTCCGTGCATAGATAGAAGTTTTTTGAATCGTTGCTATGCTAGCTAAGGGCATTAATGTGATCTAACATCCCGGTCTCTAATAGTGTCACTGAAGGTTGTCCTCTGGTGTGACATGAAGTGGAAGTCACAGCTAGATAGGCTAGATCATATCATCTGGTAGGAATAAAAACCACTTTCTCTATAGCTAGGGTAAAAGAGAGGTTCCGAGCAATATTATCCATACTGTATCGTATCGGGCAATATATATATATCGGTCAATCTTTGTTTATTGGTATGAGAGTGATAATTTTGGTTCGGAGAGTGAAACAAAACAAGGATAAGAAGAGTTATTCGTCTCTAAGCTAATCTCTAATTTCTCGAGTGTTATGGTCATGTTTTGGAGCAAAATTCTTATCCCGGATTTCATTGAAATCTCCCACTCAATGAAGTAGGAGAGCCGATTTCAAAAAAATTTCAAGTTAAATAAAAAGAATTTAAATTTGATTGTGACAAACTCTCAGAATTTGCAATTTTTTGCGCATAGTACTTTTTTTTTTTTCCGGTCTTTTTTTTTCTTTCTGTCTTTGAGTTTTTCACGTAAATGTCTGTTTTATGCTTTCTTGTTTTATCTATTTATTTATCTTCTATGAAATCAACAAATTGAGTTCCATTAACGGTAAATCAATGAACGTTCTTACATTGTTTTGAGTTATGTAAAAATCTCACGTTACAAATGTGACATAGAACATGGTTTCAACAAAATACCACCAAAATAGCCAATGGTTTTAGAACTTCATCGGTATAGAGACCAAGAAATGGGGTTCACTGATCATTTTGTCTCAATAACCCAATCACATGATAAATCTACTTCTTTTACAACAATGTGTGCGCCATTGGGCTTCACACCCAAAACCACTTCAACCTTATCACACCCACACAACATAAATATCACAGGAACTGCTATGATTCAATATTCTTATCTCAAAATATCACACCCCCAACATCATTTTTCAATCTCTCTGTCTCTCTCTACTCAATTGGGTTTGACTTTGTCATTTGATATCGAAAGTGGGTCACAATGTCAGGGCCAGTGGATATGTGGACTAGGGAGCTAGCCAAGATACGGTGCAAGGATGGTTCAGCAGATTTGCCGAGTGGGTCGATCCCAAAAACTCCTGAGCCGAGCCAAGTGGTTCATCATCAAGTAGAAGAAAGTAGTAGGAGTACCCTAATTCAGTGGCCACCCACAATTACCAGTGTGTTGCCTAAAATCATCTCCCCTTTGGCTTACTCCGAGGCTTCACTTTCTATGCTTGTAGAATGCTTTAGCCCTTGAAAAACAAAAACTTGTACCCTGTTTTCCTTCTCTCTGTTTGTAAATAAGTTCTTCTCTCTCTGTTTTAGAGAGTGGGGCGCTTTGTTTAATGAAATAAACGTGTTTAATTTATATCTCTTGGAGTCGCAAATATGAACTGGAATCTCTTATGTATACGTGATGTTGTGGAGTTGTAAACTTGTTGAATCTCTCTATGGGTTGTGAGTATTATATTCTTCTTGTTTGGGTTACAAAAACAACAATTAGTTAGTATCATTCGATTGAACTTAGCCAGCCGAATGGAAACTCAAATGCTTAATTTAGTTCCTTAAAGAGAAGGCTATAATTGAAAAGCATTTATAAGTAGGTAATTATAGGGTGTCCCATGCATTAATTGCCTCCTTTACTTTATATAGAGAACTATATTAGGTGCACGTGTTACGATGTCTGATATAATCTGACTTGAAACAATTGCACTGTGCATCACGTATAGGACAATAGTCATGTACACCACGACGTTAGGAACAATGTCTCTACCCCTGATATCATCCATGACATACCGAGTGTCAAACCATACCTCACGCAGTCGTGCCGAGTTACTTGTCAATTATGTGGAGCCACGGAAGCTGTGGTCATGCTGAACAATCTACGTTCAGCTCGACCCACACGCTAGTCGTGGTCCCGAAGAAGAGCTGGTTGCATGACATGCGTGTCTCATAGAACTTTCGATCTGGTCCAATGTTAGAATGTACTAGACCGAGGACCCATTATGACAACAGAAAGAATCAAGTCTTTGGTGATCTTTCGATTTGGCGATTGCCGAATCCAACGAGCTGGACCCCTATGTGCCGTGGTCCGACGTCTTGTGGGTCCGCAAACGTTAAAAGATTTAGGTCCACTACTTAAGAATGAAAATCAATAAATGAAATATGATAGGTCGCTGGAATCCCACTTTGATATTTTCCTCACTAAGGCCCCGTTTGGATGGGGGATATCCCTCCATCCAAAAATTATCACCCCTTATTAATTTTTTTGGCATGGTTTGGGTAGAAAAAAAGTACCCCTCCAAAAATTATTACCCCCTCTTATCTCCTATTACCCCCTCTTATCCCCTCCAAAAATTATTACCCCCTCTTAGATTTTCACTCCTCCCAAAATTATATTTTTGACTTTTTCATTGTTAACTAAATTTTTTTCTTTTTTTCTTTTTTATTGTTAACTAAATTTACGCGAGCTAAATTATATATTTTTTCTTTTTAACTAAATTTTTTATTGTTGATTTATATTTTGTTGTTATTTTTTTCTTTTTTTTGGTTAATTGGTAAAAAAAAGTTAAAAAACTCTTAAATTATTCAAAAATAGTCATTTGAGGGGCTGATTGGATAAGGGATTATAGGCCCCATTTGGGCTATAGTTTTTATTTATTTGTTATTTTTATCTTTATTCTTTTTTTTTTTGCATTTGTTGTTTAAATCTCAATATTTTGTAGTTTATTAGTTCGTCTTGTTGAAAGGAATCTAATGAGTATAAAATTATGTCCAAAAGTTAAAAAAAAGTCACTAAAGACGACGAATAAGTACAAAAAACTCTATTTTTTGATTTATTTTTGTCTTTTCTAAACTTTTTTCAAATTTAGCCAATGATTGATAACTTTTCTGAAAGCTCTTGTCGAGATGAATCAACAAATCAAAAAACATTGATGAAAAACAAAAAATTACAAAAAAAATTTAAATAAAGACGAAAAAAATTTCAATAAATACCACAATAAATACCGCAGTCCAAATGGACCCTATTTTTAGGGGGATAAGTTATGGAGGGGTGATAAGATAAGAGGGGGTATTAGTTTTAGAGGGAGGGCCCATTTTGATGTGATGTTTATAGAGGGAGGGTAAAAAAATAGATGGTTTGGATGAGGGTTTAAATAGGGGATAAAGGGGGATAAAGGGGGATAAGAGTGGGTGGATAAGGAAAAAAACTGCTCGTTTGGATGGGGGAAAAAAGAAGGGGGATAATTTTTGGAAGAGGTAAAAGGATCGACGTGACATGTTTAGCATGGTTTGGGAGCAAAAAATGCAGGGATAAGATAAGAGGGGTATTATTTTTAAAAGGTTGACCCATATTGATGTGATATTTATAGAGGGGTAGTAAAAAGTAGATAGTTTGGATGAAGTATTAAAAAAGAGGGATAAAATAATACTTGATTTGGATAGAGGGGTATTATTTTTAAAGGATTGACCCACATTGATGTGATATTTATAGAGGGGGTAGTAAAAAGTAGATAGTTTGGATGAAGTATTAAAAAAGAGGGATAAAATAGTACTTGATTTGGATAGAGGGGTATTATTTTTAAAGGATTGACCCACATTGATGTGATATTTATAGAGGGAGTAGTAAAAAGTAGATAGTTTGGATGAAGTATTAAAAAAAAGGATAAAATAGTACTTGTTTGGATAGAGGGGTATTATTTTTAAAGGGTTGGCCCACATTGATGTGATATTTATAGAGGGGGTAGTAAAAAGTAGATAGTTTGGATGAAGTATTAAAAAAGGAAGAAAAAATAGTACTTGATTTGGATAGAGCATAAAATAGGGGGATAAAGTTATTTTGTATTTGTAATGAGGAAAAAGTGGTATTATTCTTGGATAATACCCCCTCCCCTCTTTATCCCTCCCCTCTTCGACGTGACATTTTTGGACACCCCCCCCCCCTACCTAAAAATTATCCCCCTTTATCCCTCTCCGGGGGATTATTTTTGGAGGGGTGAAAAATTATCCCCCTGCATTTTTTATTCCCAAACCATGCTAAACATGTCACGTCGATCCTTTTACGCACTCCCAAAATTATCCCCCTTCTTTTTTCCCCCATCCAAACAAGCAACATTTTTTTTCCTTATCCACCCCCTCTTATCCCCCTCTTATCCCCCTATTTAAACCCCTATCCAAATCATCTACTTTTTTACCCTCCCTCTATAAACATCACATCAAAGTGGGCCCTCCCTCTAAAACTAATACCCCCTCTTATTTTATCACCCCTCCATAACTTATCCCCTTCAAAATAATCCGCCATCCAATCGGGGCCTAAATATGAATTTTCCAAAAGATACTCGGAATATATATATATATATATATATTTGATGTTGACAAGCGATTTTTTAAACAAAATATCCTAGATATTTTCAGATATTATTAGAATGAGTGTATGCCAATCTTTGTTCTGGTGATGGCCACAAGTTGAGGCATGAAAGTTTACCCTGCCAGGGATAGATACGTACATATATTACTGTATATATTCTTATTTATTGTAGGAAATTGGAATGGTTATGTTAATGAATTTAATACATCGAAGGGTTTCACAAGACGCTGTATTTTCGGATATCATTGTACGTGCACCCTAATTGTCCTTTATATAAGTGATAGGATACTTATAACAAGGTACGAGCAATTAATCACTCAAAAAAATTGAATTAGACTCATCCCTTCCCAGAACTACCTTAGGTTTCGGTCGGTCAGTCGCACTAAGTAGTAGTTTATTTTCTAGCTTAGACAAAGAGTAGTTCAATCCAAGCAACCCAAGAGAGATTCAACGGGTTTAGTACTCTCTCTCTCACACCAACAACAAAAGGTGGGTTGTACGGCTTCTGAGTAAAGCGCTAGGAAGGATAGAGATAGCTATACGGCGGTTATTGAATTGGTTAAACGGGTCATAAAACTGTCATCTCTTCCTATGCTCCGCCGCCCTCCCGACAACAAGAAAGAACACTTCCTTCTGCTTTTGGTTCCGCCGAACCATACCAAGAAGGAAAAATGAAGATTTTCCCTTCTTTTTTTCCTTACTCCTTCGGGCTCCAAACAAGGTATAAGAATGAGCCAACAAAGGCAGAGGATAAAAACATTCTTCGTTTTGACTCGAGCCAGTTTACGCATGTCTCGACTAATTTTTTTAGATCACTCCTATCGTTCAATGACGAACATTCTTAACAACACATACCAGCAGCAGCGCCTGCAGAAATGCATTTTCCCATTGGCCAATAAACTATTGACTTTCATTGTCCATCTTTTTTTACAAGTCTGGCAATAAAGTAGTTTTAGGTATCCATGAATGAATATTCAACACAAAAAGCTGTGGTCATCCCTCAATACAAGAAAGCAAAACCACCACCACACACCAATTGAACAAAAATACAAGAATATGCATGTTCCAGAACAAAACAAGTCATAACCTTCCAAAACATGCTCAACCTCTAGTCTCGAATATCCTATAACATATACTGTAAAATTGTGTGCCCACAAATCAAGGGGATTCCACACACTGATTTTCCTGGAAAACCCCTCTCCTCCTCCCTATAAATACATCCACACCTCCTCACCAGCAATATTCATCTACAAACTTCTGTTTTTCTACAAGTAATTCTAGAGAGAAAGGAAGAGAGGGTGAAGAAGATGTCGGCAATGGTTGATGTGTGGATGGGTGAACTGGGGAAGCTTGGAGAGAAGGTACGAGGAGCTCGGAAGCCTTTCTTGCTTAAAAGAAGAAAATATGATCAAGAAAATGAAGCATCACTAGCCAAGAAGAAAGACTCTTCTCCTTCTTCGTCTTTGGTCTTGCGAAGAAATTCAGCATCAGAGAATAAGAAAGACAATACAATATCAGAAGCCACAGTATGTCTGCTCATGGACCGTTTTGCGCCATGCTGAATCCTAGGGAGAGATAAAATCCTAGTGCAGGCGTATATAATTCGTAGTCATAGGTGTATATGTACCTTCCCATTAATTGAATGCAAGAATTTTTTCAATAAATTTGTTTTCCTTTCATAGAAGTACTTGTGTTTTGTAGTACTTCTGTTTTGGGAACAATAGTTGGAACTGCATGTTTTGTAGTACTTATGTTTTGGGAACTGGGAATTTAGTAAGATGAATGTTTTGGATTACTTGTATCTTGGGAATCTTAATTTGGGAACTGTTGAATTAGTTAGTAAAGTCTTAGGAAGTAATTTATCTCAGTGATGTTATGGAAACTTGGTATATGGAGAAACTGAATGCATATTTAGGAAGTTGAAATGGAATGTCAAACAGATCTAGAGTAAAACGGCTTCTCAATCGAAAGAACTACCTCTATCTCACTTGAACAAACAAAAATCGAGAGTTTTGTCGTAGACAGAATTTCGTGCATCATAACCAAGAATGGAATTGGTATGTATAGAATCATGGAATGACCTTTGAGTTATAGAAACCGAAAGATCTTTGGCTTGCTAGCGATGAAGGAGGATTATGGAGTCTTAAATGGAGACACTTTGGTGCGTAACAAACAAGACCTTCCGATTAACGAGAAATGCTCCGGTGTCCCATTTCATTCACACTCTACGAATCCCTTCGAATTCCAACAAACTGAAGTGGCAATGTTTAATGTTCTGGGTATGTTCTGGAAATGGATGGTAACGTTGAAAATCTACCCTTACTTTATAGTTTAAACAATCCAAAAAATCTCATGTCCGGATTGTTGTCCGTTGTTGACATTCACATTGGAGCTCTAAATCTGCAATGGCAAAGCACTTGTCCGTAGTACGCTGTTTAAAAACTACTGTTGGAGCTTCGAATACTCGAAGGCATGGTTCGGATTTGGAAGGGAAAGATAAGAGGGGAGAGAGATGTCAAATTTGAGGGGGATGAATAGTTCTTGTGTACTGAAGATGAAGATGATGGGTGGTATATAGATTTAGGGTTCCCTAATCAAACAAATATTTTTTTCCTCCAAAAACATTTTACTGCAGTATTCTCATGGAAGACTAACAAAAAGGTTAAAGTGGCACGCTCCATTGTTTTAGGGAATCAAAGTAATTCAAAAAAAAATTGAGGGGAGTTATGTGACTTTGAGTGATAGTTTAAGGGGTCCTTCGAAATTAAGCCTTTTTTAATTTCCTTTCCTTTTTATTTCATACTGTAGTAGGCTGAACATACGAAGTGTTAGAATATGATGCCTACATGTTTAGGTTGGATTAAGCAACCACCGATCGAAGGATGATTGAAAGTTTGGTTATCTCCTCATGCTATCATAGGTCCTCGGCCCAGTCCGCTCCAATGCTGGGTCGAAGCGAAGCTCCACAAAGACCTGTTTGTTGCATAGCCAGCATGTCTTCAGCCGCACGACCAACGTATGGGTCAAGCATGACCACTGTATAGCAGCTTAACGAACCTCCTTGGAACAATTAATGCTCGGCACAATCGAATGGGTTACAGCTCCTGACATGTTGCGTCGAGCATGACGTTAAGGGCAAGGACAATTATCTTTGACGCCGTGGGAGATAGACAGTTGCCCAAGCATGGTGAACATGGTAGTTTCACCAGATATTGTGGCTCCCGATGCGACATTCTCAGACATCATAGTGCGTGCACCTTGATAGTCTTCTATATAAGGAGGACACTCACAACTAGGTACGCACACTTACTCAAAAAGTTTTTTAATTAGAACCTTTCCTTTTCGGAACTAACTTAAGCTTCAGTCAGTCAGTACTAATTGATTATTCTTTTTGTAACTCAAAACAAAGAAAAGTTCAACACAAGCAACCCAGAGAGAAATTCAACGGGTTTAAAACTCTGTCAGGCTCAAAACAAGGTGTGAGAATGAGCTAACAAAGGGAGAGGATAAGGACATTGTTCACTTTGATTCGGGTCAATTTACGTATACCTCAATTAATTTTTGGAGATCAATCATATCGTTCAATGTAGCGCCAGTAGAAATGCATTCTCCCTTTGGCCACTATGACTTTCATTGTCAATTTCTTTTACAACTTTGGCATGAAATTAGTTTAGGTACCTATGAATATTCAACACAAAAAAGTGTGGTCCTCCTTCATGCAAGCAAAACAACCACCACACACCAATTGAACAAAAATACAAGAAAATGCATGTCCCAGAACTTTCATCCCTACCCAAAACAAAACAGTCATAACCTTCCAAAACAATGCTCAACCTCTAGTCTCGAATATCCTATAACATATACTCGTAAAATTGTATGCCCACAAATCAAGGGGCTTCCACACATTGATTTCCCTGAAAACCCCTCTCCTCCTCCCTATAAATATATCCATAATGTAACGCCCCAACTTTTGGCACGTTAAATTTCCACGATAAAATTTTTTTTAATTTTATTTAAACCACTTTATAATCGAAATAAGTTATCGAAAGAAAACTAACTTTTATTTAATGATAAATTCCAACAACATTTAAACATTCGAGTTATAAACTGAATTGACCAAAATACCCTTTCGGGTTTACAAATTTATTTAAGATAACTAAAATGTTAAGGTCATCTACGGATAAGGCAACCATGTGAATGTCTCCCCTCCTGTAGTCTCCAGCTCTTCCGACACGAATGGTTCCTCTATATGCACTTCTACATCTGGCATGAAACGCCAGGGGCAAAGAAGTTGCACCGATGAGTAATGAAACTCAGTAGGACAGATTACCCGAAAAACCAAACCCAAGGACATACAACATACAATAGTTCATATGGATAAACAATAAATAATAACACATGCTGATACCAAATAAAGATAAGCAGTAAACACGTCGGATTAATTATGCTCTTTTCGCTTTCATTATCTTGTTTAAGTGGGACGACGCCCTGTCACATGGCACGACGGCCGGAGCATGCACGTGGGACTTTATACCCCTTAGCATACCTCGGGGCTTGAACCCGGTAAGCAAGCTGCATGTGGGACTGGTTACCCCTTAGCATACCTCGGAATGACATCCGGTAATCCACCATACACGTGGGACTGGTTACCCCTTAGTATCTTCGGAACGACGTCCGGCATCAACCATACATGTGGGACTGGTTACCCCTTAGTATCTTCGGAACGACGTCCGGCAATCAACCATACACGTGGGACTGGTTACCCCATAGTATCTTCGGAACGACGTCCGGCATCGAGCAGCACAACGGCCATACCCGGCATATCCACAAGTTTCAATCTTCAAGTTTCATTAAAGTTGTTCTCTACAACTAACAACGCACTGAACTTTAACATCTACACATGTTAGGCATCAATGCATTTTAACAAGATTCTCAACTCTCACGAGATCCCATGAGAATTCGAAGACACAATCAAAGCAAAGTGGATACATGTGAAAGTGTTCATGCTATCTGGTGAACAAATTACAGAATATAATCATAGCCGATGTACTCGAATATTACTTTAAACATGCTGGAATTCTGCTCTGTAAATCAACAGTTCGCTCGAGCGACCAAACCTCGCTCGAGCGGTCAAAACAAGTCTACTGTCCGAATTTGAAACTTAAAAATTTCTGCAGCTCGCTCGAGCGACCTTAAGCTCGCTCGAGCGGCCTATTAAAAAAAATATTTTTTTTTTTTTTCGAAAATTCAAAATTTTCACATCAACCTCGCTCGAGCGGTCCAAAGCTCGCTCGAGCGAGCCATCGTCTTCCCCAGATTCTGGAATTTCCAGAACTGAACATCTTCATACGATAAAAACCCTAAAAATTCAATAGGACTACTAACAGATCATAAAATCATGCAATAATACTGAAATTGAACATCCTAAGGTTGGTAGGTAAGCAATCCTACCTCAATTTGATGAAAATGGTGACGAGTAGAACGAATTTTGGCGAAGAAAGCTTTGACCCAACTTTCTCTCTCTTCAAGAACACCTTCAAAATTCTTCTCGATTTCTCTCCCAACACCTCACAATACTCTCTCTAACCTTCTGAATTTCGATTGTGCGTCTAAAACCCAAAGATTAGACGTCCTATTTATAGATTCGAGAGAAAAACCCCTCTTAATGTTCAAATTAATCCCCAATTCAATACTATGAAACCCCCAAATTGAATTCCATAAAAACCCCTACTAATTCGTCATCAACTCTGATTCAAATCCGTTTATTTACCATTAAAACGAAGGAATTCGATGTTTATTCGTTAATGATTTGGAATAATCTCATTCAATAACCATGAATACGAAGAAATCCCAAAAGATGCCATTTTCGAGGTTGCTGGAAATGATAGCTCGCTCGAGCGGTCTATAGCTCGCTCGAGCGGCCTAATATTTTTTATATTTTTAATTATTATTATTATTTTTTTTTTAAAAAATAATTTTTTTTAATTTAATTTTTTTTAAAAACTCCTAACTTAAATAGTGAAACACTCTAAGTAAATATCAAATATTAATTTTAAATTATTTTAAAATTACGGATTATTACACATAACTCCCCACCGTCAACATTCATCTACACACTACTGGTCTTTTACAAGTAATTCTAGAGAGAAAGGAAGAGAGGGTGAAGAAGATGTCGGCAATGGTTGACGTGTGGATGGGCTGGGGAAGCTTCGAGAGAAGGTACGAGGAGCTCAAAAGCCTTTCTTGCTTAAAAGAAGAAAATATGATCGAGAAAATGAAGCATCACTAGCCAAGAAGAAAGACCCTTCTTCGGTCTTGCGAAGAAATTCAGCATCAGAGAATAAGAAAGACAATACAATATCAGAAGCCACAGTCTATCTGCTCATGGACCGTTTTGCGCCATGGTGATCCTAGAGAGAGATATAATCCGAGTGCAGGCGTGTATATTTGTAGTCATAAGCGTGTATATGTACCTAGATTCCCATTGTATGAATGCAAGAATTTTTCCAATAAAGAAGACCTATGTTTAAAAATTTGCGTAAAATGCAAGAAGATTTACGTTTTTCCTTTCAATGTTGTAACAGAGCATAATTTTAAAAGTTTGCGTGGCTCTTCCACCACCTCTACTTCCCTCCATCGGACCCCACTACCACGTAAGGGCATTGAGATCTAACATTCTGATCTCTGATGGTGTCACTGGAGGGTGTCCTCTCGTGTGACATGAAGTGGCAGTCAAAGCTAGTCTAGATCTTCGGGTAGGAATAAAAACCACTTTCTCTAGAACTAGGGTAAAAGAGAGGTTGGAGAGTGAAGTGAAGCAAGGATAGGAATAGATTAGCTGGTAGCTCTTTCTCTTTGGAGAGTTATTCGTCTCTAAGCTAATCTCTGATTTCGAGAGTGTCAATGGTCATGTTTTGAAGTAAAGATTTCCTATCCCAGATTCCAAAATCTCTCTCAGTGAATGAGATAGGGGAGCCGATCTCTTCTCATCCCCTGTATTGGGCTACCCGATATATTTATGACTGCCTAAAGGCATAATACAGTAAATAGGCAGTAAAAAATGGAACATAATCGAAAACCATAGTAACATCATCACGTTCACTGCTCCAAAATCATTCGAAAAAGATCAGTGTAAGACAACATAATATGATTTCATAAAAAATCTCTCTACATGGCCAATAAAATTTATAGAAGCCTCTTCGGCAGATAAACCACCTGTCATCACTTCATCTTTTTACAAAATGCAGCTTCTTATTTTCTCTGTGCACTAAATCTAACTAAGCTAAATGAAAAGAAGCAAGCCTTAGTTAAAAGCCTTTTTGTACTGAAAACTTAAGAAGAGGAACTTGCCTCGGCGCTACCAGAAGAAAAATCAGGTAGAGTAAGGAGGGGTATCTCCTCGTCCCACTTCACAATCTCTCTGGCATATCTAAGAGCTTCATCAACACTATCTGGTTCTAATCCAGTTACAAGTGACACGTACAACTTCCGTGAAGTGAGGGAAAAGAAAAGCGTCTTGAATTTCATGGCAATGTAGTGGAAAGCGCGTTGAGCCAATGAAGGGTTGGTGAAACTTGTGCTGTTTTTATGATGGCTGATCACTGGGCTGAAATCATGAAACCATTCACATTGTGTGAGAGGAAATTGTTCAATCTTTTCCTCGAGCATGTCAAACTTGTTTAGTATTAGAAGGAAGTTCTTGTGGCGGCAGGTTGGATGAGTGACAACGCTTTCGAATAGCTTCATGCTTTCCAACATTTTATTTTTGGAAACTCCATGAATGTCATCGGAATATTGATCGTAGTCGGTTAAGGAAACACAGTAAAGGACTAGGTCGGTGTCTTCGAACATCTCCAGCCACTTGCAGTTTTCTCCAAGACTACTTGCATGCACTCTAATTAATTCATACCTGCAGCGGGAAGACAAATAGCGACAGCAATTGTGTCAATTGCTCCATCTACTAACAGAAAGAAGTTAAGATCCTAAATTTTCAAAATCCCGGAACAAAGTTGTTAGGTGGAAGTGAGTGATGAAATTAAATAACTGTTGATCTAGCCTTGACATTTCTTCTGTATTTGTCTTCTGGCTGAGCAAAGATCTATAGTTCCATATCTTACTAGAAGGTTAAAGGACGAAGATCCAAAGTTTCATATCGAATTAGAAGGTTAAAACACGAAGATCTATTGTTTCAAAAAAATCTTACTAGAATGCTAAAAAACGATAATCAATAGTTTCATAGCTTAACATTCTGCATTTCCAAAATCCCTAATGAAGCTGTTAAAGTGGTAGTGCATGACGAAGCTAATTTACTAACCTATGCAACGGATCATTCTTATCAGCAGGATCCATCAAGCTATCCTGTTTTGACTTGGGAAAAGAAAACTCCATGGAAGCTAGGCCGTTGGATGGAGTGATACCCTCGGCATATAGGATATCCGTGTCAGAAGGGTCATAATCCGTCCTCGAAATTTCAACAGCCTACACATATAGGAACATTTAGCTCGTAAAATTAGATGCTTAATACCAACACTGTATCAATTTGTGAAACCAATTTTTGACATTACTGTACTACAAAAGAAACTTTTAGAAAATCCACGAATCATTCACAAGGCTCTACGCCTTAAATTAACTCAAAAGTACCATTTCTTGTCAATAAAAACACATGACAAAAAAATTTCTTTCATTCTAAAAATGAAGGAACACTGCAACAACAAAAAAAATGTCAAATAAACTCAGAACCCAAAACCAGTAAATAAGCACTACAGAGCATGATCTCACCCGATCCAAGAAATAATTAGCAAATCTGGGCAGCATATGTAGTTCATTCCTCCTATCATATGTGGCTTGAAAAGCTTTATCCTTCCACATCTCCTCAACAAGTGGTGCATATTCACGAGATGCAGCCGGAAACATGATATCCAAATTGCCTGCTATCATCACTTGAAGAAACCAATCGGAGAATTTTTTCAGTCTTGGGCTGATAGAATAGATGTTTTTTTCACCACTCTGACCACAGCTCCCTGATGATAAAATAAAATTAAGTGTCCAACGGTTACTAATTTTTCAAGACATTTGGGCTGGAAGCAAGATTTTGATAGTTAGACATGGAAACATTGTTGCCTATAAGGTGAATAGAAAAGAGAATCGAAAAAAGAAACTGTCCACATACTTGAAGGACCAGGTTCATCATCACTGCAATTTTTTCTCATTTCCTTTAGACATTCTTCCTCAAATCGTTCACGCCCCTCAAGAAGTATTCCAAGATAACCATACAAAGTGCTCTGGATCCTGAGTTTAATATTTTGACGCTCATCTTCAGAGAAAGGGACATTATACACCATCTTGGCCTGAATCAAAAAACACAGTCACGAATTGTATCAAATTGATCCAAAAGTTGTTACCTCAAAAGTTGGTAGTATAGCCAGCAAATTTCATGTCCACAAGAAAATCATGATGTCTAATGGATATGTCCAAATAAATAAACTACTGGTTACAGTTATTTCCTCAATGGAAATCAACTACGTGTAGAAACTATCATACAATGCACCGTATATCTGGTAGAAACAGATGAGTTTAGAAAAGCTTCAAGAAAAATACATTTGGAAAGAAGAGAAATGTTACAAGTTGGCAATGACGCTAACCCATTTCTACATTTTAAAGATCCCAGGCAAACCCATCTGTATACTTGTTCATTATGCCAACCCAGCATCTTAAAGTACGCATGCTTCCCCTTTCCCTTGTCATATCTCCAATTCATGCGTATAGTTCATGACATCCTGAACACCCCCAAAAGTTTAGCCATAGCCTTTACTATATCCCCCTCTAACAAGATCATTATAATCCTTCAAATTCAAGATATCTTGTAACCATCCCCACAACAAATAGGAAATGATCGATCACAAGGACCTCTTATAGCACTTTCCTACACTAACGCACGAAGAGCAAGAAGTTTGTGTTTTTTCTCAAGGTAAGCGTATTGCATTAAACTATCAACTTGCCTTTCCTCCCTGTCAAGAACTTAACAACATCACTGTGTTGTGCAAAGAAACAATAGAGCAAAAGCTATTCATAAATTTCACGAGTTTTTCCTGTTACCATTGGCAGAAACAGAAAATAAGCAAATGACAAGAATCATTTATGTGCTTTGCTAGATGCTTAATTACCATCCATCTTATTGTTTTCCTAAGTTAATTTTCTTGTATGATATGTTTCTGGCTTTCAGCGAATGCAAAGACCATTTGAAGCATGGAAAATAAATATGATACTGTGTAAATAAATCCGTCGAGCTCTATGATATTGATAATAACTGTAGTTCCTTAGTTAATAATGAAAGCCAAATTCTTCCATTTAGAAGGTACCTGTTTGAATATGGTACTTGTCCCAGATTTATCATAACCAACTAGAAGAAGTTTATAAAGAGTTTTCTGCTGAAGGAATTTTGGCAGAACTCCATTTGCAATATTGTCAACTTCCCCAGAAAGATTTGCATCCTCAGGAGGCGTTGGCAAGGACAAGAGGGCACAAACTATCTTTATTCCAGCCTGGAAACATTTGTTGAAGATATTTGAATCACAATAAAGATAAAATTAGGAACTCAAGGATGCAATGGACAATCAGACTCATACACACCTTGGCCCATATTTTTCCCATCACATTGTTTTGTCCCTCTTCCTGGTAAGACCCATCAGCACTCACCCAGAAATGAGGGTGTCCTTCGCACTGGATTCCTGCCCACTGCAAGATTCAAAAGAACTATATTGATCTCACTCAAAATCTTACAAATTCAACTGAAGAAACTTATGTCAAGCAATCCAACCCGCAGCATCCGAAGCTCTGTCTTTGTAATCTCCCGCCCGTTTATAAGAATACTTGTGTCTCCGTTGCTAGCTTTTAACATAATGGCACCACTAACAGCAAGTTGGTCGCTAATAATCTGGCAGGGTTTCTCTCCTTCCTGTTTAATTGAGCCAGAAAACATGAAAATTGACAATGGGCACAGGGAAAATGTAGACATGATTTTCTTGAGTAAAAGAGAAAATCATTTACCTTTCCCCAGAATCCAGACACCTTATCATACCAATATTTTCCTGGTTTTAGCTTTTTTGGTGGGTTCTGGCAGGTTTGCAACGCAACCAACTCTTTATGACAAAGAGGCTTACCATTCACAACTATAAGCTGAGGTGGTAGCTGATTTGCGTCGCATGATACCTCAAATTGCATAATCTCTTTGACTTCTGAATCAGATAGCAATTGCCTAAGTACACGGGAAGCTTTTCCCAGGATCCCCCTTTTTGCCTCATCAATGGGGAAACCAATACAAGTAATACATTTTCTTCCTTCTGGCATTGATCCCATTGCTCTGACCACACAATTACTGCAATACTGAGCACCACAAACAACACACACCACCTTCTCACTGAACCGGTTTCTCTTATTGCATCGATTGCATAAACCTTTTTTCACATTAGCTTTTTTTTGGAACATTTCTGGGTGATATTCGCTGCTTCTCTCATGATCTACATCACTTGATTCAGGATCACTAGAAGTCACAAATGAGGTCCTAGTAAAATGGCGGGGGGGTTCTTCTATGCAATCCTCCTCCCCTTTGACAGAACAAATCTCAGGCGAACGAACCCTTGAGATTAATTCCCCTTCATCGAAAACCAATCCCACCTCACCATCATCCTTTAAACCATCTTCCAATCCTGAACTTCCTGATAATTCTTGTGAATCATCACGACTGTCAGAAAACCCTAATGTACCAGAGCTTTCAATTCCATATGATACCTTTGGTATACCTTCCTCACCATCAATCAAACCTAATTCACCTGAATGGGATGCTAAATCCGGCGAGATAGCCGCTTGAAAGCCTGATTTGAACTCCTCCGACAATTTATTGCTTAAAAGATCGCGCTTTTCCAAAGGTTGAATAACTGGAAGTGACAGATTACTCAACATGGAGGCAGTCACCACCACGGATGCGGTCGGGATTCGACCAATATCGATCGGAACCACACAAGGAATATCATGACTGACCGGAGGACCAATGTACTCCGTAGCAAAAGAGTACTCGACACTGTACTCATCTCCATCGTCGTAACTTTTCATAGACGAAGTGGGTAAAATTTTTCTCAGGAGGCTAGTCATCTTTCTAAATATCTTCAATTCTAGAAAACCCCAATTTCCCTAGTTTCACCTCGCCATGAAAGGACCCAATTTATGGTTCAGCTTCACCAGGTGAATTGTTTGATTATGAAATCAAACGCTAAATAAGATTCTTGAGAAATTAATTGGGTACTCAACACATAACACTTAGGTGCATGATACGGGAATTTCATGGCAATTTTCAAGTATTATATATATGAATGATTGTTTGAATTTTTGACTTACCAGCAGAGAGTGGGTCTTCAGTGAGAGAAAAGACTGCAAAGACTTGGGCAAAGAGTGGGTCTTCAGTTTTATCTTCTTGATCAACGCGTTTTTGGTGGAAGAAATTTTCCAGGAAAGTGATGGGGAAAGAGACAAGGAAAAACTGCAAAGAGAAATTCGCAGTTGAAGAGAAGAAGTTCTGATTTGAGTATTCTACTGGACAGGGGATGTGTTTGCAGCAATTGCCGCAATTTTTCAAAAGTTTTGTTTATTATTTATTAATTTTATGATAATTTGTTTTTTACAAATTACTGATTTGACTTGACGATAATAAATTTAAAATTTAAAATAAATTATGACAAAAAAACTTTTAAAATATTGGATTATCTTTGGATGTGATCATAGGAACCTTTTAGATTTTTTTAAGTTAATTTTGTTATTTTTTAAATTTTAAAAAAGTTTAATTTAATTTTTTTACTTTTCTAAAATCTTTACCAAAAATTATTACAAAACTAACAAAATTAGATTTTTTTAAATACAAACAAAAAATAATTCAAAATAAAAGTTAAGGCTGAATTTATTAAAATCTTTTCCAGAATTGGGATTCAATTATTTTTTAAATATTAAATTCTGTATTATAAATTAAAACTTTTAAATTATATTAAGAATTTTTTAAAGTGTTTGGATGATTAAGTACATAATGAAATTTTTTGAAGAATAATGTCTAAATTGTTATAAAAATTTTAAAAAAAAATCTCTTACGAAGGTGATTTTAGAATTATGCGTTCTTTAATTTATTTTTCAGCATGTATTCAAAAATATGTGGTCATTCACTCAAAATAAACAAAATCACATATTGCAAAATTCATGCGGCTATACGCTCTCTGATTTTGTGCGTCGATACTTATTTTTTTCCTATTGAGGAGAAGTAAAAGAAAATACGTGTTTCTTAAATTAACCGTTAAACCTTATCAAATTTTTTATAAATCAACCATTAAACCTGCCGAATTGGATCTTAGAATGACTCTTAGAAAAATTTAGACTTATTATTAAATTTAAAAATATATCGAACTGGACATTACAATAATTCTAACCAAATACGTCACCAATGTAAATTTTTTTTAAAAAAATGAAGCTACCAAAAAAAATTATTTGAAACGGTAGCCGTCTATGATTTGTGCATGTCAAATTTGGAGATATTAATCATATAAACTTGCTTTTATAAAATATACTTAATCCAAATGTGTTGAGTTCAATATTCCTACGAAAATATAAACAATTCCAAATTTATTATTTTATTTTTTGATGTACCAATAAAAATTAAGAAAATTCCAAGTGTGTTAGCACACTGTCCAAGAATATATTCCAAGGAGAGAATCTTGGTGCCTCCAAATTGAATGAAATATGGATTGAGAGAAGGTTAGAGATGTAACACTCTAGTCGGATATCAATTGTTAGTTCAAGTGTTTGAGAGGGAATCTCGGTGGACATATGGAGGGATTGTCAAGGAATTCATATTATTTGACAGATATAGGCCCTATTTGGCTAAACTAGATTATGGAGATTGTCTAGATTATTAGGGAAATAATTTAGCCTCATTTGGCCTAAATTATTCACCAAAACAATCTGGATTAATCTAGTCCAAACACAAAATATCCAACATATCCACAAATAATTTAGTCCAAACACTTTGAGCTAGATTATTCCCTACGGAACCCAACATAATCCAATAATCCAATAATCTCATAATCTAGTTACGCCAAATGGACCCATAAAAGTTCAGTGCTATAGATTATGTTTCATGACCTTACTTTGTACATAGCATTTTAAAACCGTAAGAAATATCAAACCCAATAAAATTTTACAGTTAAACGTACTCATTTCGTAGCAATGCAGGGATGGGTGACCTATGAAGAGTTCGTGAGATTTGGGTGGTTAACATTGACAATATTATAGAAGACAGGAATGAGTTGTTATAAATGGTATCGGAGTTTGCGACTACAGAAAATATATATGGGATAAATCTAAACTACATACACAAGGATGTTTGATCCTAAGCGGGATAGATTGTGGCACCTTAATCATGTTGTGGTGCCAGCTGTGGAGTTGACGGGTCGAGAGGGAGTCTTGGTGGATGCTCGGATAGAGTCAAGGATTCTACGTCGCTTGGTGAATGCAAAAATCGTTGCTATATATAAGATGAGATCGAGTTGTTACATGAAAGATATACCCAAAAAGGTCAAGATGACTAGTTGATATTCAAGGATGGAGCCAGGGAGGGATTAGTAGGGGAAGAACTGTGACACTCCAGCCAGGCCGTGGTGCCAGCTGTGAGGTCGGCGTTTGGGAGATGGAATCTCAGTGGGACCTCCGGATGGGTGGTCAAGTGTCCCACATCGCTTAATGGATGTAAGTTCGGTGGTATTTATAAGATTATAAATCTTCCTTGTACAAGATCTTTTAAAGTCGTGATGACGCCAACACCAAATGGAACTTCACAGTTAAGCGTGCTTGTCCTGGAGCAATCCAGGAATAGATGACTTACTAGGAAGTCCATGGGGTTTGGTCAACCAAAGTGGACAGTATTGTACAAAGCGGGAGCAAGTCGTTACAAATGGTATCAGAGCATGCACCAACCAGAAATGTGAAAAATCTCAGCCCCACATGAGGACGTATGTTCCTAAGTGGAGGAGATTGTGACACCCCAATTAGGCCGTAGTGCTAGCTGTGAGTCCAGCATCCAGGAGATGGAGTCTCAGTGGGACATTCGGATAGGTGGTCAAGGGTCCCACATCGCTTGGTGGATGTAAGTTCGGTAGTATTTTATAAGATTATGAATCTTCTTTGTACAAAACCTTTTAAAATCGTGATGACGCCAACACCAAATGAAACTTCACAGTTAAGAGTGCTCGCTCTGGAGCAATCTAGGGATGAGTGACCTATTAGGAAGTCCATGGGGTTTGGGCGGGAAAAGCGAACAGTATTGTATAAAGAGAGAGCGGGTTGTTACAAGAACTCTATTATCATATAGGAAAAACGTTTCCTATGAAATACATAAGCTCGCTTCTACTAAATATTTTAGAAAAAAATTTTAATCTTAAATACATATTTGTCCATATATAGTGATATTTCTAACTCCGTCCCTATTGATACTCTTGAAAATTCCACATAATAGTATAATGCTTAATACAGAGTATAAATAGCTTAATTAGAGGGCGACTGGGTCAATCCCCTCAAGCAGCTAACGCTTCTGGATTGCATGTGAAATGGTTTTGGTGGACATGGAAGTTTTGGGATCTGGTTGTCCGGCTCTTGGGATTTATTCTCCCCATTTTATATTTATTAGTGATGATCTCATGTTATTCACATACATTAATAAAAACATAAAGAAAGATATATATGTATGTTTCACAAATATTTGATAGCATAATTCGTTATATTTATAGATTTCATATTTCTTCAAGTAACAAATAAATAATAATATCAATAACGTATGAAATTATTACTTTAAATATATTTTCGAGCGAGACAATGGGAGTGCATCATAATTATGTTCCCTGGAATAGTTTCGCATGTTGTGACTGCAACTATATGAAAGAAGTATATTATAGGAGACAAAAGTCGACAAAATACTCGAGCAGCTTCAATATGATGATAAGTTTATTTTAAAGATTCTATGTAATACCCGGATCTCAATTTGATCATATGACCAACAAAATCGATATAGTTAACGTAATTGCAGCGCTGGAGAACATAAAAAAAATGATGTATATTTTATAAACATTTGATAACATAATTTGTAATATTTATAAAATTCATATTGCTTCACGTAACAAATAAATAAAAACTAGAACTATTTCTTTCAGTGAGACAGAGAGAATGCATCACAATTGTATCATGATACGTGTTGAAATTTGCACCGTCCAATTTGCCTTTGTTAAGTCTCACGAGCCATGTTATTCGTTGTTTAATTAGTTGTTTTGTATGTTTCAGGGACAAGGAGTAATGGATGAGGAGACGAAGAAGTAGGCAGCATTAAGGCCAAAATTATCAGTGTATATATGTCCGGACATGGCATAACAAACCTGTTGGAGCACATGTCAGACAACCGTTCGAACGACACTAACTCTCGTCTAGACACCACTCATAAAATCTCTCTATTCCAATTTTTAGGCCCACTGTCTGGACGACACTAACCCCGTCCAAACGGATTTTGACACTAGTGGCAGGACGCCAGCACTACAAGAAAAAATACCAACGGTGACACCCTTTTGGGGACAACTTGTCACTAAAAGTAATCAACAGCGACAAGGAAGTCCACATTAGCCACCAAAAGTGTTGTGATCTTCACGCCAAATAGAGGTAATTTACTGTGACAAAAGACATTGTCACCGTTGTGTCCACCAAGTGGAAAGATTTTAGGTGAGACACAATCGGTTGTCATGGTACATGCTTTAGGAACAACCAATGTGACAGAAAATATCTTTTCGGTAACACTATATTATTGTCGTTATTCTTTTTGGAAACAACTATGTCACGGAACATCTCTCTTCAGCGATACTACAATTTATCACTGTTAATACCATTTCTTGGCAATTGCACAATTTTGTCACTATTGACTTTTAGTGTCATATATACAATGACATGTGTTAATTGTGTCACTGAAGATAGTAGGTGACAAAAATTAGACCTTTTGTGACATTTTTTATGTGTCACCAACCGCCACTCAAGCGTTTGGACAAAAGAGTCATGCGTTTGAACGGCCTCATTGCCCCAAGCTATGTCATGCAGATGTCAATCCTAATTCCAAATGACTATAGGCGTCTGAATGGTAAACATGCGTCCGAACGGATTCCAAAAAGGTGCTTCTGGATTGATTCTTCACACAAGCATCCAGACGGCCCTTGCCCGCATCCAGACGGCTTAGGTTGGCTAAAATGTCTACACACATACAAAAACACAAATAGACTAAGTCTATGCAGAAAATAGAGATAAAAAAAATTAGTGAGGGCATTTTGATCTTTTATTTATCAAACTAACGGTGTTTGTAGGAAGTTAACGGTATGGAAGAATTGGTTGAATAGTTTATAAAGTAGGGGAGATCGTTATATTTTTCAAAGCCTCAGAGAAGGTCTCTGTATTTTTAAAAATCACAAGGGAGGTCAATGCAATTTGCGCTTTAATATAATATCACCAAAAGGCCTCAAAATTAAATAGGGGCAGCGGGTAATATAACTTGTCGGAGGGGTAACGTGGTTGACACTCTAGGTCAAGTTTCAACCCGTCTGATTTTGACCTTCGTTGTATCCTCACACGGAGCAACATTTCTCTTCTTTTTTTTTTTTTTTAATCTTTTGAACAATTATACATAAAAGTAGGGTAGGAGTCAAAAAATTTGTGTGAAATTAAATTATAAGATTATACAGTTTTTTCTTTTAAAAAGTCACTGTATAATATTAGGAAAAAAATATGAACAACACAATAATTAATATACCAAATTTTGAAATTCGATAAATTGAATTCCCTGACTATAATTTTGTAAAAACTAATTTTTCAAACAAGAGTTTCAAGGGAAGTTAGAAAAAAAAGAAAGAAAACACGACTGGTTTACGTATAATTTTGCAATTTTGCATTTGATCTGTGCCCATAACCGTAAGGTTTCTGCCCTATCCGAGTAGCTAGTTTGAAGCTGGGCTATGGAACTAGTTGTCAGTCGTAGAGCGGGCAAGAAGCTAACTAATAAAGGGTGTTAGGAGTAAAACGTAGCTTATAATGCCAGCTTAGAGCTAATCTTTGAAAGCTAGCTCTCCTAATGTTTATCTCCTAGAAGGACGTGAACCCGGAGCTGGTAGGGAATGCCCTGCCCCTTAGTTAGCTCTTCGTTTTTGTGTTCAGTAGGTGGTAGTTCATTAATGATAGGTAAATACAGAAAATAAGCGAAAAAGAGCTCCTAAGTGGAAAGCAGCGGATAAGTGCATTGGTTGCGGTTGCCGCTGTGTATAATAATCTATTCGATTCCAGTTTAAGCTTTTGCCGGTACCTCTGTCCTTTCTTTTTTTCCGCTATCTCAACTCTTCGAGTCGAGTTAGCTCTGCCAGTACTTCCACTCTTCGTAATCTACGACCTGCCACAGGCGCATCCGATGGATTCCGCGGATACTTTACGCTTAAAAGCTTCTATCATTCTCGAGTCGTATTTCGAGGATTCCCTTACTCGTGGGCTGGGTGGACCTAGCACAAAGCCTTGCTCAAAGGGTCAGCTCTAGGAGTTAGAAGTTTTTATTTACCACTTAAGATTTTTTACATCTTGCATGTTTGAAATAAATTGGGGCAAAAGTATAAATACCAAAAGAGTTGTGTTATGGGAGAAAGAGAAAATATATATTTAAATTATGAGTCACAAATCACAATATGAAGTAAAAAACATTAGTTGAAAGTAAAAAACCATCCCAACCCGTGGGGTATTTCGGTCATGTTTTTTGCAAGAGAAAATTATTACTTTTTGTTTGTTTATTTATGTCAAAACTGACTAAATTAAAACAGTAACAAATAATTACCCATCTAAACAAAATTGTGCCAAGTAAAAGTTTTAGATTTCATGTGTACAATTTCTATAGGTCCCACTACGTTTGAATATAGATTGAGCATCCATTATTTTTCAATCCACAAAAATTAATTTTAAAATTATAAAGCATGCAATGGGTATACACAGTCAAGCACACCATCTAGCGCAAGTGATATCCAGACTGATATTCAGACTATTCAACCTTTATGTAATCGTCATCAGCAACAATAATAGTAACGACAACAAAACTGCAAGCTAGTACAACTGGCATTGTATTTTAAAATATGTTGAAATTCTAATTGATTATCTACGAGTTAGTTTGCTTATGTAATGTACTTATAGTTCTTGATTTTGTATGGCTATAAAAAGCCTGGCTTAGTTTCTCTTTCTCGTAATCTTCTTCTTCAATTTTATTGTGTTTAAATAGATCAGTTCTCGTTTCAAGAACTTTAAATACACATCTTCAATAATATTTGTATCAGATCTTGTAAATCAAGATTAGTTAAGTTTTCGAATAGACCCTCTTACCGGAGCGAAAGAGTAACAATTGACGTGCGTGGACGGTGGACCAATAACGTTGGTCCAGCGGTCATGTAGCACTACTTGTGCTACGGGCTTTTGGATTTGGGTTGATGGAGCAACATTTATAGCTTTAGTGTTCTAAGCCCAAGAAGACTATTATTAAGTCCTTTGGACTACTCTCTTGTTAATTAATTAAAAGATCTATCTTAATTCTTAAATAAAAGGGATCTAGTTCTAATTGAATTGCACCTTTGAGCCTATAAATACATCTCCATTCACCTATTAAGATACACTACTCTCTTGTTAATTAATTAACTCGAATTCTATATCAACACTTGTAATATTGACTGATTTAAACATTGGGTTAGTGTTGGCTGACACTCGTACACCGGTATCCCAGCTATTTTTCATAAGTTTTCAATCTCGGTTTGGAGCCTCGAGAAAATTAGATGAAGGATTGAAAAGTTCCTTTTAATTATCAGGAAAGTACTTGGTAAGTTAATAATGGTTAAATACATGGTAATATGATTAGTAGATTGGCAAGAAGTGAAGTTGGGCGATACTTTGAACTGAGTTTGGGCTTATTCTATGGGCTGGACCTTATGATAACCTGGCTCTTCTGGGCCATACTTTGGACTGATCTTGGGCTTATTCTAGGGGCTGGACCTTATGATAAGCTGGTTTTTCTGGATGGCCCAACTCATGGATGAGGAGGGTAAACAGATTCCAGAAATGATTTTAGGTCATGGGATAAAGAAATAGTTATTGTAAAGCTAATAAACGAACCAAATTACTTGAATTTGAGCTCTTTTTTGTTCGTTCGAGATTGATTTGTTAGCTTCGATCAATAACTTTTAAAGCTCATCCACTTTTAAAACCGAGCTTGGATAAGTTATCACACGGGTCATTTGACTTATGATGTATGGAAAGTTGAAGGTATTCGATATCGGCTAGACAAAACTTAATTTAGATTGGCTCGATTAAAATTCGTTGCAGCTCTGCTAGGTTCATAAGAACACTAGACTTAAGAGAACTCAATAAAATTTTTAAACGAACTTGAATTTGGAGGATTGTTGCTAGTCTACATTATTTATTCTATTGTTGAAGTTATTTTTCGGCCGACTATTGTTAATACTAAAGAAACAACTCTGCAACGTAGCTTTTAAATAAGTCGTGTCTGACATCTGATTGATTTTCAATAAAGGGCAATGGACTTGAACCCTTCTATGGGAAGAAAAATCGGTGAGAAAATATGATATTTTCATATTTAAACACACTCCAAAAGAATTTGACTCCTATTATTTTATCTAGTAATCTTCAAATTATTAATTCACCTCTATTTTTATTTCTTCAAGAAAAATGTAATTTACCATAAACTTTAACTTTTCTTACTTGTTTTGCAAGGAACTAAATAGTCCTTGCATTTTGGGATACTGATATACTTCTACATGAGTAAAGGGAAAATTTGTAGCCGAGCAAAAAGAGAAAAAGAAAAATCTATTAAAAAATAGTATTAAAATACATAATTAATCCTCTAGAAATTAATTAAAGTACACGTAAACTGATCTGGACATAATTATAAAAGAAATTCCCATACGATCAAACATAAAACATACTATCAAGAAAAGAATCATGCAACGACTTTGTTAGAAACCAAACTCAATACTTGAATTGTTTAGATAAAAGCCATCAAATAAGCCATCAATGATCTTAGAGTATCACGTGACGTGTATATGTACAACGCTCGACAAATTTCATATGCATAAATTTTTCGACTAGAACATCAAAACATATATTTATTGAGTTATTAAGAGATAAATGATAATTCAACGGTATATATTATTAATAAAATACTACCTAAATAATGCCACATAAATCTCAAGGAGTACTCAATAATTAGCCCTATGTAACCCCTAAGTACACTTTGCAATCAAAATATTTTCAATCAATTATGTAACAACTTTCCATAAATCTCATTTCTATAGACAAATGAAATAAACGTTTGAAAACAATAACACACAAGTAAATTATATTTACAACTTTACCAAAACCATTTGAAATAATCTAGAATGCTCGCGATCATTTGCTGACGTGGAATGTGCCTACTGGTTAATACTTTCCCTGGAACGTTCCAACCACCAATCCCAATCACGGCCCAACCGCATCCCCTCGCCGTCCATTCAATTTTAAACAACGTCAACAGTTGCCCGCTGTTGGGGGAAAACGAAGGCTCCACCTCCTCCACTACATAACGCCGTAGCCGGCGGAGCATGGATTCACATACCCCGAAACTGCTCGGAAACCCTCCACAGCTTGACGGACTTGTCCAAACTGCCACTATAGACCACCCACCGTTGATCATCATCGTCCTTGACTAGCTCCTGGTCTTGCTCAACGGCCAAGCATTTGACGGGGCCACTGTGGCCGCTCAGAACCGAAAGCCACGTGTGGTCCCCACCTTCCTCCCTCTTCCACACGCAAATGCTCTTATCCGCTGACCCACTGAACACCAGATTTCCGGCGGCGGCGAGGCATAACACGGCCAGCTTGTGGCCGCGTAACACGCCGCCGTGGGATAACAATTGCTTCCCACGCTCCCAGAAATTCACCAACCCATCTGAAGACCCACAATACACAACCCCCGCAGCCGAGTTCACCGCCAACCCCGTCACGGCGTTCTCTTGTTTCAACAAAGTCTGCACAAGCACGTGCTTCGAATTTCTACCCAGTAGTTCCCTCCGCCACATTTTCACCGTCCCGTCCGCCGATCCCGTCAACACCATCCCTTCGAATCCCGCTACAACCGAGTTAACGGCGTCATCGTGAGCGTTAATGGATTCCAAGCATTTGGAATCGGAAATCCTCCAAACTTTAACGGTTTTATCCCAAGAACCGGAATACAAAACCCCCTGTTCCTCGTCCAAGCTCATGCACGAAACGGCGTCGAAGTGTTTCACCCAGGGGACGTTAAACCGATGTCGTACATGAACGTAATTATTCGGGTTGAACGAGCTTTTGATAAATTCTCTGGTCGTGGGTAAATTCCCCACGCGCTTGTACGGTTTCCATTGATTCTTCGGGTAGAATTTCCACACCCGAATTTTCCCGTCTTGATGTCCGGTGAATATTTTCCCACCGGAGATGACAATCGCCTTCACCAATCCGCTGCTAGATTTGAACCCGGAAAACTCCTTCAAATTCTTCCACACCCGGATGTTCTTGCTATCCGACCCGGTGTATAAAAAATTACCGGATGCAGCTAGAGAGTATATATGGCCTTCTGCGCGAACAAGAGACCCCATTAGAGCCTGTTGGGTGGATATCAATGGGGATGTTCGAATCCAGGGTGAGGTTTGAAACGGTGAAGAGGCTTGGTTCCAGGGGGATATAAAGTAATTAGGAGAAGGAGAGGTGTCTGTATTGTAATTTGGAGAGTAATAATTGTAGAGGGGGCTTCCGGTGGAAGCGTTGCCGTTGCGGTGGGAGTATTGATTGATTCGATTGGTTTCGTCCTGATAGGTTGAAATGTTGGGTTCGGAATGTAACAAAGTTCCGAGCTTTGGCCGCCGGAGGGTAGCGGAATCACCGCCGCCACCGCTGCTGCCTCCGCCACCACCTGGTGCAGGATAATATCCCTCTCTTGTCATTACTCCGTAAGCGAAAAGAATATGGGAAAAAAAACTGCGAGTCGGAGGAGATGGAGGAGGAAGCCGAGAGCCTGTTATTGAATGATAAGGTCCCTGTGATTGAATGATAAGGTTATGGAGAGAGAGAGAGAGAGAGAGAGAGAGAGAGAATTGGTTATCGTGGGTGCGAGGAATATGGAAGGGTGGGGAAGGGGAAGAGAGGACTATATACGAATGGGAGAGGTCGTAAGGGTGGTCGGTTTAGTTTGGTAAGTACATGGAGGGTGCCAAACGATGACACGTGGCGGGTCCCGTAATAACGTAAGCACTGCGAACACCAACATCTTTCTATTCCTGGAAACCGGGTCTACCGGTAATATCGTGGCAATCAGGTAGTCTCTCGGGAAAAATTATTCGGTGCTATTCGAATACCGTCACGCTGTGCTCTTAGTGTTGATGTAGCCTGTAGGGTTCAAGAATAAAATCAAGGACCTCATACCTCATATTAATTAGTGTTAGTGGTGTTGATGGCGCCTTCACAGAGGGGCAAAAAAATAATTAGGACATTAGTTCGGTGTAAATCAACATCTGATATGATACTTAAATTATACACAGCCGAGCAAACTAACTTAATTTGCTCTGTTCAGTTGACGATTTTATACTCGTAATAGAAAAACATTAGACATCCTATGCCAAAAACAAATAATTACTTTTTCTCTTGGTCGTTCTCTCAGTGTGTAAAGAGATGCATGTATTGAGTCAAAAAAAGATAGAGAGGCGTGTAGGGAAACTTTTTCCCAGGGTTGCTGTTTTTGAAGAGACAATAGGGTCGAAGAAAAGAGGACTTGTAGTTACTCTTATCCTTTTAAGATGAAGTGTTTCAAAAAAATACATTTAGGATTTATTGACAGCATCATCTTTTGACTTTGATTTACAACTCATAAAAGTTTCGATCACTTTGTCCATATGTAAAGGTAGACATTGATTTTGAATTTGTCATTGCAGTTGAGTCATTATTCTAGTTAACAGAAAGTTCATGTGAACAGATTTATATATACATACATAGGTGTACAAGTTGTAAATATATGTAGCCTTGTCATTATATATATTGAGTGATGAATATGTATTCAACGATTTCAAAATTATTTGTGTTCATATCTATAAATATACGTCTAGGCAGTCTCCTAATTCAAATCAATGGAGGAATATGTTGTCTAAAGATGTGACTGTCAAGTTGTGGTCCTAACTGTGAGGCTAAGCTAGGAGAGAGTTTTGGTGAACATTGTTAATCATGAGGCGAGCGCTTAGGAGATCGAGAGTCTTAATAAACGTCTCAATGAATGGTCGAAGGTCTCACATAGCTTGACAAATACAAAATTCAGTGCTATTTATATAATAGATTTCTAGTTGTGAGGATGCTAAAACTCAATGGACGAATATACGAATGAGAAACCTACTGAGAATTAGTTTATAGAATTTGAACGATTAAAGCAAATAATATTGTACGATGAGGGGACGAGTTGTTACAAAAATTATTGTATTAGAACGGTTATAAGAGCAAAATAATCTAAGACTAGAGGGTCATGCTGTATACAATATACAATAAAGTGTGTTGTATGTCAAAATGATGTTTTTTGACACTTAAAATACTGTACGTGCAGTTGAAACATTATTTAAATAATATTTAACGTGTCAAAATAATATTATTTTAACGTATTTCATGACTCCCATTTCAATGACCTATAAGTCGGAAATTTGTGCTAGTATTTTCACATACCATGTGGAAATCATTCAAGAGTTGAAAAAATTAGAATGATTGCGCTACGTATGCCATATCTGAACTAGATTGACATACGCCCTGAAAGTCAAATATTGGTAGGTCTATTTATTGACTTCTTACGCTTTTTGTGTAGGTCAGTACCACGTAAGTAGCACAGTCATCATTTTTAAAAGGGTAAAATGCACTAACTTCCCTTGAGGTTTCTAATAATTGCGGGGACCTTCCTGATGTTTTTAAAAATATAATTATCTCCCTTACTTTTGAAACTATTAGAACATTACCATAATCGTTAGTTTTCATTGATTTTTGTTGGTTTTATCCTTAAATTCGACTATTTTATCTTTTCTTCACACTCACTCCCTTTTTTTTAAAAACAAAATTCATCTATTTTTGAAAATTTATTTTCACCAATTTAAAAAATAAATAGAAAATAAATTGGTGTCAAAATTTTAAAAAATAAAACTATTTTTACATAATTTTTTTAAAATTTTGACACCAATTTAAAAATCTTGATTACTTCTTTGAATTAGTGAAAATAATTTCTAAACCAATGCACAAAAATACTTTAATCTTTTGATCCGAAAAGTTAGCATTTACTTTCGTAATGAAATACACACACACACACACAGATATATATATATATATATATATATATATATATATATATATATATATATATATATATATGTATGTATGTATATATATATGGCCCAAAAAAATTGATCCACATATCAATAAAAAACAGCAGCGTATTTATTAATGTTAAATTAAGTATTTGAACTAATTTACATGCACCTCAATTAAAATTTTGAAGAAAAATAAAATAAATTTATTTCTAAAATTAAAGTTTTCGTCATTTTATACTATTCTACCCTTATTGAACAAGCATACAACATTTAAAATATTTAGTATCTCAATATTATAGATTTTCCCATGACATATTTATTATTTTTACGAGATATTTAGTTTTAGTAAAAAATGTCAAATCTCAAAAAAATTCTTCAACAAAAAATTAAAAAAACATTACAGGAGTGAATGTGAAAGAAAGATAAAATAGTCAAATTTAAGGATAAAACTAACGGCAGGAATAATGATCTAAATAGCTTCAAAAGCAGGAGAAGTGATTGATTTTCTGAAATCTCAAGTGAGATCCCTGCATTAATTGTCACAAACCTCACGAGAGGTTAGTGAATTGTATCATTTTTTAAACAAAAATTATAAATTTATCCTTTTATACTGTCGAGCCCTTTAATCAGATGTTTGTTTGATCCATACTTAATTTAAAATCTCTTTTGAATCTTTCTAGTAGTACAGTATAAGTCGGAAAATACTTTGATGCTTAAATCAATTTGTAAATAGAAGAATAATTCAAAAAATAGTGTTTGAAAGAAAAAGAACATCTACCGTACTTTTTGTTTGAAGTTATCCTTTATTGATGGACCTAACTTAGACTCGAAGATATCATGTGCGGAGCACACTCCTATCACGTAAAAAATAATCTTCATTTTTCTGATGTCACGCATCGTGCACTGAACGCCAGGTCGGATGACGCGTGTCACCACCAAACCACCTGAAAGAACATGTGAAATCGAGAGTAGCCATGTTAGTCATGTCTTTTGGGTTGGACCCTACTTCAGCCTGATTCACAACGCGCTCTCCTATAATGTGCTAATTGAGCAAGACAATGAGGACCAAGTTGGGCTTCGATTCGATCCATTAATGAGCTTGCCTGATAATTGTGCTAACTCGGTTGATGGTTTAGATTTGATGCTAACCCGACTCCTTCATATATGAGTGAAGTTATTATTTAAAAATCTTGACAAATATATATTTGCCATTTTGAGAAAAAGAGGAAAAAGTTAGTATATATCCGGTTTTGCACATATATATCAAGTGTTCCATCTTGACCTAAACTGTGGCTCCCTCTCGCCAAATGTGGTTGCTTGGTTTCAACGTTACTTAACTGTAAACCGAAAAACGTTTGGACCGCGTAAAAAATCATTTTTGGTTTCACACATTGAGGAGCCAAAACGTCAACGGTCCATAACACACCCCACCTACAATTCAAATTTCGGTGACTTTTCGATTGTGACCTTCCCTCAAACAACCGCCACGTACCCTTTCCCTGTCACGCTAAGCCAATGGTATCAAAGAAAACATGAGGTTACCTACGTTTAATCTGTGGACTATATTAGGATATTAAGATACGGTGAGAGAGAAATGATGGCCACAATGTCTCATATTACCGTGAAAACAAGGTGTGCAGAGACATGCAAACGTGCGAAGCAAGGCAAGAATTCGCACGATAGAAATATATACAACTTGCAATGTTACGGACAAATATACTGTTAGCTAGGAACGTGCTACAATAATAGACCCACCTACAAAACAAAGTTTGGTGACTTTTTGATTGTGACATTCCCTACAATAGCCGCCACATACCCTTTCCCTATTGTACCAAGACCGTGGTGTGTAACGGGCTAAAGAAAGCATGATGTTACCGACGAGTGACCTATGAATGTGTATGATATTAAGACACGTTTGTGAGAGAAAAAGAATGAGCACGGCATCTCGTGTAAATAGCAAAATATGACGTAACATGACATATTAACATGCAAGACAAGACAAAAGGCTCTCGCATAAAAAACATACGCGGCAAGACATGTCACCGACAGAAAAAAAACATACCATTACGTACTAACGGCCTACTATAACAGACCCATATACAAATATACATTGGGTGACTTTTCGATTGTGACCTGCCCTACAACAGCCGCCACGTACCCTTTCCCTATCACACTAAGCCCCAAATACCAAACCCCAACCACAAGGTAATGTTTTCCGATTGCCACGTAAACAGTAGAAAATATGGTTGACTAATAAGGTTGTGCCACGACTGTAGTGAAGGTCCCTCGATCTTTTGTTAATTACTCTTCAGTACTATATCTTTAAATGTAAATAATTGCAACTCTAATTGGGTTGATCACGTGACGGAATTAGGAATTAAGGAATTAAAATTTGAAAATGACCAATCTTATTAGGAAAAACACTCTAAAAATCAATTTCTGCAAAATAATTTCAACTCTGCTAATGGGTTGATCATGCATTGGCGGAACTAAAAATTAAATTTGAGAAATCCCAATTTTAAAAGGAAAAACACTTTAAAATCAATTTCTGCAAATAATTTCAACTCTGCTAATGGGGTGATCACCCACTGGCAAAACTAGAAATTAAATATGAGATCGAAGACCAATTTTAGAAGGAAAAGCACTTTAAAAATTAATTTCTACAAATAATTTCAACTCTGCTAATAGGTTGATCATGCACTGGCGGAACTAGGAATTGAATATGAGATTGAAGACCAATTTTAGAAGGAAAAGCACTTTAAAAATCAATTTCTGAAAATAATTTCAACTCTAATGAGTTGATCACGCATTGACGAGACAATAAATTAAATTAAATTGATAAGGACCAATTTTAGAAAAAAAAACACTTTAAAAATCAATTTTATTTTGCTTCTACTGATTAATAGGTTTGAGAATTAAAGCTCCCCTCCTCGTTTAGGAGAGCTCTACGTCAACGTCATATGGTCATTCGATAGCTACCATCAAATAGCCCACTTGGCTAAAGTTTCTTACTCAAAGAAGAATGCTATATTTTCTAACACTAATCATGCTTCAAGATTGAACATTAGTAATTAATTAACGATCTAACAAAGAAAATTAAACAATTTTTTTTTTTATATTTTTCTCCAAACTAATTCATAAAAAGAAGGTAAGGGTCAGGATTCAGGATCCAGAACCTATAAACCTCCACCACTAGTCGATGAGTTTCAGGACCCAATATCTATAAACCTTCACCACTAGTCGGTGAGAGTATTTGTTAAGAAGTAAATAATTTAGTATTCAGAGCTAATAGATTTGACTCTTATATATTTTCACCAAAACTCTTCTGTCCTTATTTCATGTATTTATAATGAAGAGTATGGTCATCGAAAACTTTTTAAAAAATTATTTTCGAATTAAAAATTAATGGTTAAGATTTATTTAAATTTGTAAGTCTATACAATCAAGTAATCTAGTCAATTTATTTTGAATTCTAAAAAAATTTCTTGAAAAGTTTTCGTAGACTAAAGACTTTCCAATTTATATTTCACTGCCTTTAGGGTAAGGACCTGATTTTAAGCCATTTCCCCTTTTGCTACTCTTTTTATAGGTAACCACGTAAATCATTTTAGGTGACATTTAACTTCAAACGATACATCGACGCTCTGTTTAATGATATTTGTGTCCCACCTCACAACTGCGGGTGCAGGGTTTTTCTAAAGGCGAGACAGTGGTTCAGGTCAACAACATAGCTCGTCACCATATCAAGTTCAGACTTGCCGTCCAAATGATCCCGAGTTTCCAGACACATCGCACTTCCGCTCGGGTCGAGGCTGCCGCTCGGCCCTAAGACGGATCAAAGAAGAGTGGGGAACCTCTCGCTAGTTTTTGGAATTCGACATCAAGAAGTGTTTTCACACCATCGACCAACATCGACTCATCTCCATCTTTAAGGAAGAGATCGACGATCCCAAGTTCTTTTACTCTATTCATAAAGTCTTTTCCACCGGACGACTCGTAGGAGGTGAGAAGGCCCCTTACTCTGTTCCACACAGTGTACTACTGTTGGCCCTACCAGGCCCAAGATGTGTTCCTTGTACTTATGGAAAGGAACTCAAAAAGAAAACGGAAAAATTATGATGATCTCACTGTAGAAGTCTTTGCACTTGAAGTAATAACCAGATTTGGCAAGTAAGCGATTTGGCAAATATTTGTAAATGAAATCCTCGATAAATCAGGGAGAAAATTCTGGGATTATTTGATTATAAAAAATGGAGGTACATGATGATTTATATTTGTGGGATTTTATGACAAAATAAAGTATACAATCAATTACAAGTACAATCATTTTTGTATCTCATCATATGTGCGAGTCATAATTTAAGAATCAGAGTATTTCTCGACTGATAAAGTGTAATTACACTATTAATAATTGTAATTAGGTAGTTGATCAAACAGATTATACAAGTATTTTATATTGAAAAATATAACTAAAGGATAGGTTCAAAAGTTAAAAAATTTTAAACAATAAATTAGTCAATATTATATATCCGAAAATAAATAACTAGGTTGATCTTGATTTCCGGACATGTCGACAACTTGCATATTAATTAAATAATTTCCCTTTGTCTTCTTACTAATGGGGCTTTAATATTTAAATGAAACGAATCTTAAAATATCATATATTTAATTTGATGCCTAGAGAAGCAAGATCTTGCATTATTTTAAACAAATAAAATTAAAAAAAAATGACATAAGCACGAAAAAGGTGAAACCAAACTATTGGTTGAAGAATGATACGTGGGAATGCTTATGTGATACTTGAATTTTTTTACAAGAAGCAGAACATATCATAGACAAAATGGTAGAGTTTTTTGAAAAAAGTTGCTAGTGAAGGAAAAATTCGTGGACCAAGCCTCTCATCGAGATCACCAAAAGGGCGTCTTGAGTAATTAGGAATTATGGACGGATGCCGACTATAGAATCTTGCTCAATAAGTGGATTGCATTAATTGTTGCTCTCAAATTGGACAGTAAGAATAAGAGAAGGACAATTACTCATTCTCAAAAATAACGTTATTAAGAACGAAGAGTCGGCTGGGTGGAAAATGGGGAGATTTCCTACGAATAATAGGCATTTGGCTAGAGCCAAAAAAAATCTCTAAACAAGATTAGAGCACCATGCCAAATGTGTTCGAATAAGAAAAGCAAATGAAATCAACCCTAATTGAGAAATTGGCTAAATCAAATATCGGGAATGGCTTGATCCAAACAGTTTTTTTATAAAACTGTTCTTGTAAGCATTTATGAAAAATTGTTTGAATCAAGTTCATCCTGGTATTATTTCGAGCCAATTTTTTGGGAGTATCCCTAAAAATATGTTTTAAACATATTAAACAATTTGGATCATCAAAATTTAATCAGAAAATACAAAGTTCCCATTTTAACAAAATAAAACATATATATATATATATATATATATATATATATATATATATATATATATGGGAAAGATTATATGAACCAACACTTTTTTAGACCAATATTAGACCAACATTTAAACTCTTCGTTCTCGATTAAATTTTGATAATCTGAACCGTTCAATGTGTTTAAAACATGTTTTTAAGGGTACCCGCGAGAAATCAGCTCAAAATATTACCGGAAAAGACTTGATCCAAATATTGGTTCATAAAACAGTTCCTGACAGCATTTTGAACCACTGTTTGGATCAAGTCCTTTCCGATAATATTTTGAGCTAATTTCTCGCGGGTACCCTTAAAAGCATGTTTTAAACACATTGAACGGTTCGGATTATCAAAATTTAATCGAGAACGAAGAGTTTAGGCGTTGGTCTAATATTGGTTTAAAAAAGTGTTGGTCTCTTGAGCTTCCCCCTATATATATATATATATATATATATATATAATTTTATTTTCTCATACGTTTCACTTTCTAGATATTTCTTTGGGGATATACATCCCCAATTGTAGTGACCGGGAGTGATCTACAAAGTACAGTTATAATCTACTATATATTGTAGAATTCCACCAAGTGATATGAGACTTGTACTCTATTCGGTTGCTCACTGAAACTCTTTTTAAAATATTTAACCTCACAACTGACACCACATACTGGTTCGGATACTTATTATTTATCAAACACAAGAAAGCCATAAATAATGATAAGCCCATCAATAACATATACCCACCACACATTCTCATCATATTGGTACAATGTCAAACTCATTACTAACAAGTTTCGGGTATCATTCATTGCTTGTCGGGTTGATTAAAAGTACTCCAAAGTCAATAATATATATCCAACATCGTTGTTCGAAATGTGGTGGTCGAATTGTTTTCAGTTGACTATATATGATATATATTATGAAAACAAGATCTAAGGTTTTTAATGCAAAGAAAAAAACTGACATATATATGTAGTTAGCTTCGTATTGTTTTTGTCAAGTTGGTCATGGAAAGGGATATTTATATGATTCCGTGAGAAAAATGATCTTCCGTTGAATAGTAAAATGAGACGAATCTATTTACGTAATAGACTCTTTAAAATTTGTCTTTAAGAAAAAATTATTTAATCAGATAAGTTTTATTGAAGATCGATCATAAGTTAACTCGAGTAGCTTAATTTTGTATTTAGTATAATTTGAAGTACTTATCAAATTATTCAACAAAATTTTAAAGTGATCAATTAGAAATTAGGCAGAGAATTCAACGAGTCTTAGTTTTTCTCTGTCGTATATATAGAAGAGAACAATTATAAAGAAAGTGTATTGTTTTACTTTGTTTAGTTTATTAAAAAGACGGAAAAGTTAGACAATAATATTGTAATGGAAAGGAAAAGGAAATAAAAATAAAGAAGGCCATATATTCCTCTTTTCAAGTTAAAATAAAAAGGAAATAATATTTTATTTTCTCACTTTCTCTTCCTTTGGAACTTATGGAAAGAAAGAAAAATAAAAAGTTTACCTTCAATAATGTCTATGCATGCTTTCTATTTTTAAATAAATACTACTTACCATCTATTTGATGAATTGTCTCCGCCAATTATTTTAGCTTGTGTTTAAGATGTTTTATTACCATTGTTTCGTTCAGGTAATACAAATTAAAGTGATTCTCTTCCAAAGAAAGTTGGGTAATGGGAGTAATTGAAATTTGAATTTAGAAATTGAAAGAAATTAGTTGAAGCAAATTTTTTTAGTTAAACCAAACAAAATAATGAAAAAAAGTACTCAACTTTCCTCTCAACTATTTTCTCTTCCCTTTCATAAGTTCCAAGCAGAGCATATTGGGCCTCTACAGCTTAGTAACCTTGAAAGCCCATTGTGTTTCAACAAAAGTACAAAAGTGGGTTTTGAATTGGATCTTGGATTTGGGTTGAGAGGGAAAATTCTACAAGTTATACCCATTTGAAACTCAATTTATCCCCCCAAAGGCCCAAAGCCCTCCACTTGGGGATGTAAGTGAAAATCCATAAACCAAAACCAAAACCAAAAAAGAAAATCAAATCAAATCGACGATTTGGTCATGTTCTTTTGACTAGTTCACTTTGACTTGGTTTGGTTTGGTTTATTTTTCAAATGTTCGGTTTGATTTTGAATTTATGGCGTTAAAAATCAAACTGGACTGGACCGAAACCAAAATGAGCGTTATAATTTCTTTTTGGAACTTTTGAATTTGTTAATTTTTATTTTATTTTCAAATGATTGATGATGGCTCCGGAGTCCACAAGGATTTGTATCTTGTTATTAGTATTGCGATACTTATATTGAGGACATAGTACGTAGTAGGATTAGGGTTAGGTTGAAGATATTCCCTACCATTAATATTTGAATAATGGGATTTTAGTGCTGGATTGTGCATGATAAATGGTATAATTATTTTATTCTAGTGACATGATTTGGTCAATATATAATTTTGCTTGATAACACATTTTCGTGTTATTTTCATGACGCGTGTGAAATCTTGAACTAATTTTAATGTCATCCAAAATTGAAGTATTTGGGTATATAAGGTTTGTAGAATTTTTTATACAAATATGTCCATGTTTTTAGATTGATTCAAAAAACATTACAAAAGTTACATTTGGAGTCTTTTTATTCATTGATCGCTTCTTTTTAACTTTAATTAATTTAAAATTATTTATAGCATTTTGCATGTTAATTTATAATAATTTAATGGGGTACTTAATGTTGAGTCCTATCTCTAAGACTAATCTAGTGTTTCATCCTAAATACTTTTCAACATTAATTTTGCATCCTAAAATTCAAAAAATACCCAAAATGACCCTAAAAATAAATAGAGCACAAAATCAGGATTGTCCTAAAAATAAGGGATGTGTTTACCAACTTACCTTTAATATTACATTAACTGTCCAAAGAATCAGACAGTTTCCGATTGGCGCTTCGGTTCTGTCCTAAAAATAAGGGACGGTTATATTCTCTCTCGCTGTTTGCCCACCAAAAACTCCATCGAAGTCCACTGTTTGCCCTTCGCATCCCGTCCTACGGTCCGGTCACTGCGGCAGCAACTGAAGACCGGCGACGTCTGTACTTTGGTGTCACTAGCGGACTGGGTGGTGTTTCCGATCGAACACCCAGCCGTTGTTCCGTATTGTGTTCTGGATTTTCGGCCTCTGTGTTAGGGTTCAAAAAACGCAGTACTGTGTAGACGAACGGCGATCTAGGGGCCCGATCTACTGTCTACGACAAACCCTTGACGTGTATTAGGACTCGTGCCAAGAACTACGGGCCGAGATAATACATGAGCTAATTAAAAATGGAAAAAAATAGGATGTAATATATTATCACACATGCCGTGCAATGTTTTGACAATTTTCAGTACATTACGTTGATGTTAGACTCCTTTGTGTGTGGTGGTAAATTTCGTAGAAGGGTGGGTAATTGTAGTTAGGGGATGGTAAATTTCAGTATATGATGGTAAATTGGATGGATGTGGTCAATTTTATTTTGGGATTCATGTTCAATATTCAATTTTGGTCAGTTAATTTTTATGGTTAATTTCAGTATATGATGTTGATGTTAAACTTCTTTGTGTGCGGTGGTAAATTTCGTAGAAAGGGTGGTAATTGTGGATAGGTTGATGGTAAATTTCACATTTATCATTTGATAGTCTCTCTACATTTTACCATGTTTATATCATAACGTAAAAATGATACACCGCTTCCTTGCGTTTTGATGGTAAATTTCTCTCTGCATTTTAACATTTTGATGGTAAATTTCTCTCCGCATTTTAGCATATCGATGGTAAATTTCGAAATGCATTTTAGCATTTCGATGGTAAATTTGTCTCTGCATTTTAAAATTTCGATGGTAAATTTGTCTCTGTATTTTAGCATTTCGATGGTAAATTTCGAACCAACTAAAAACGACAAAAATAAAAATTATACACTCACCGTGTGTTTTTTAGCAATCTTCAACAAAATTTCTTCAGGTTTGGCGATGCAATCTTTGTCCTAACTTTCAACCCTCAATGTTTTTCCCGATGAGTAATAAAGAAAGATACTTTGTGTGACTACGTTTCAAAAAATCTGAAGATATGGTAAGGAAAATCCCAGAAAACCCTTGCGATTGCATAGAAAATCAAATCTTCAGTGGGAAGATTCCAGCAAAATTGTCATCATATTGACAAAATACAATATTCTGATTTCTTAACATGGAATATTTGAAGAATATTCTGACCCGCATCACCAAAATCGAATATTCACGATGATCTAAAAAATTAGTCCCGTTTCCGGCAGCTTCCAGATTCCGGCGGCATCTTACGGTTTTCGGCGGTGGCCAACGGTTTCCGGCGGGTTGTCCTGTAAGTTAAACATGGCAGATTTGCTACATAAACAAAACTTCCGACGAACATTAAATCCGGCGACTTGATTCCATAATCAGTTAACTCTTTTACCTTATTTAATTCCGTAATTATAGCCATATTTATTGCCCCAACTATAAACATACCAAATCAATACAAAATATTTTCTGAATCAAAAAAGGATAAGAGGGTAATCTACCATAAAAAAATAAGGGCAAACGTGTCAACCAAGCTAAATTGGGGGTGAAAACATAAGTTTGAAAAGTGTATGAGATTCAACCCTACGTAGTGTAGGTAAAAAGGATCCTGATTTAATTTACCCTAATTTAATTAACGTATCAAAAGAACGATGAGAATTACAATTGCACGTATGCATGAGTGAAGCGAGATGCATTGAACTTTTTCCCTGTTAAGTAGTCGCAGAACTTTTGTCTTCATGGGTTTTCATAAGAATAATGCTAAGAACACAGATATTCTGTCATTTCAGACATATCTGGATACAGATGTGTTTGGAACTATTGGATACATGTGGAGTCCTTAATAATTAATGAATTCTATGTACATCTAACGATTTGGAACAAATCTGTATCCTGATATATCCAAACACATATTTGTATTTCTATACTTTTTGTTTTCATAAGTCTCATGGCAGATGAAAGGTTGGGCCTTTGGTTTTCCTCTCCTTTAATGGAGTCCTCCTCCTTTAAGACTATAAATTCCAGCCTTACCCTAGCAAACCAAAATAAAGTAGCAATTTCAACTGATTAATCTTCAGATTAAGAAATCCTTCCTAATCAAATTAAATTTCTATTAATCCCCAATCAAACTCCTAACCTTAGGAATACAATTGATACAAGTTTCCTAATTAATAATTGACATAAATATCTTAATTTTTCTACACTTGCGTTGTTGTACGAAGAATACACTTCGCTGTAAAGTTCCATTGAGATTTGACATTTTTACGGCTTTAAAATATATTGTGCATAGGATCGTGATGTATAGCAATGTTATTTGCATCTACCAAGTGATATGACACCCTTGGCAATCCATCCCGTTGTTCATCGAACATGCTAATCTCTTATCATTACGTGAAAGCAAGACTCAATATCCAATGTTAAACCGATTAGAAATTAGGTAGGGAATTTAACGAATCTTAATTTTTTTTTCAGTCGTAAACTTCGTGCCTTGCATTTGGAAGTTCACGAAGGAAAGAGAAAGGAGAGAGAAAATAAAGGAGGAGAAAAAATATAAAGAAATGTATTGTTTTATTTTGTTTGGTTTATAAAAAATGACAGAAAAGTTAGACAATATTCCTATAGAAAAAGAAGAGAAAAATAAAACAAAGAAGGAAATATGATTTCCACTTTTCAAGTTAAAATCAAACCAAAGAAAAAAGTATGGTCGTAAATCACGAAAATAGTTATATGAAAGAATCGTTCAATTATGGGTTTTTAGAGTATATGATTTTGAATGGAGAACGAATGAAATATACAGGTCGCAAGATCATACATGATAGGGAAATTACAGAGCTTCCCACTTGTAAGGAATATACATTTCTATTAGTGTTGATCATCAGGATAGACAGAGGTCTAGCACATCCGAATAAGTATGGTCGTAAATCGGGATATACATTTCTATATGTTTTATCCTTGTTGGATTTTCCAATAAGTGATTTTGAATTTTGGGCTCTATAGTTCTATTAATCCAAAATTTGATTTTTAAAATTTATTTTCTTCTATTCATGTGGCCTTAAACAAAATTAAACACCACATCCGAACCGATCATACCTAAATTGATATCGATTCATTTATAAAATCGGCCAAGACCAATCCCCAAACCAATCGGGTCTAGTTTTTCGTACCTACAAACAGACAGAATACGAACCGATTTCACCTGTAATATCAATTGCTTCCTTTGCTGGAAAATACAAAGATACTCATTTTGAGGACGTAGTACGACATATTGGGTTATAGAATGTGATCCGAAATTGAGGTACTTCTGTTTTATATAAGTTTATAGAATTTTTTATACCAATCAAATGATCTCAATGTTTTTGGATTGATGAAAAAAAAATTACACAATTTATACATAAACTTGCATCGAACGAGCCAAACAATTGATTGTTCAACTTTAATTTGAAACTTAATGAGTTCTAAAATTGTGTTTAAGCTTGGCATATTTAGACGCGTCACAAGCCAATTTCAAATAATTTATTTTTTTACACATCTTAAGTCGAATGAGGAGAGTAGTAAGTTGTTAAGTTGTTCCAGTTTGATATGAAAATTTAACGAGTTTCAAAAAAAAAAAATTCAAAAGTACTCGTGTAACAAATCAATCTCAAAAGAGTTTTAATTTAATGCGTTAACGCGAGCTCAACTCTAAGGGAACCAATTTATACAGAGCAAAATCATAACTTTAAATGGCCATCCAGCTAATGAATGGTGAGATTAGTCTCTTAAAAAAAAAACAAAAACAAAGGGTGCATCCGGACCATGAGGCATTCAAACTATTGATAATTTCAGTTTCTTTATTTATATTTTGGTAGTTGTACCAAACTTTAGTGTTTGATTTTGCCTCTTTAAAATCTTGAATATTTTATTTTAGACCCTTCAGAATATAATTTCACTTACTTTAATCGGGATGCACGAAAATTGGTACGAACATTATGAGCTATTACGAAAACACGTGTACTAGTATCAAGCAAAATTCTTCTTTTTCCATATTTAATGCACAGTCTTCTTTCCATCCAACATTGCTTAAAACTCAAAAAGAAAAAAGAAAAATATTGTTTTCAACTTTATTGGCAAGTAATCCCTTCTACACCTTTTTTTAAAAAATCTAATAACCCATTTTTTCTTTGCACAATATTGTCAATTTTGGTCGCTTTAATCTCATAAACTTCCGTGTATGTAGGTCATCCATCCCTACATTATTGCACAACGGACATACTTAACTGTAAAGTTTCACTGAATTTTTGCAACTTTAAAAGATATTGTACAAGATAAAATCGTACTCTATTATATATAATACTGAACTTTATATTATATATGTTCATCTAATAATTTGAGACCCTTGATTACTCGTTTGGATATCTACTGAGACTCCATTCCAATTGCCCGATATCATAACTGTCACCACAACTTGATTGTAGATATCACATTTTAGTTATAAACAAGCCTTAATTTGCCTTTTCATCTAAGTATTGATTTTCCCTCTAATTGCTATATTCATTACAATTTTTTGGCTTGTGGATCTTAGATTTTGCTACTATAAGAGTAATGCTACGCATACAATCATCCATGTACAAATTCGGACACAAATGTGTTTGAAATCATTGAACGCACGTGGGGTCCTCATTAATCTGTATGTACGCTCCACGTATATCTAACAATTCTAAGTACATCTGTATCTGAATCTATGCACGAATAATTTTATGCGCCGACTTTTCCCTAGTATAAATCACATAAGCCTTTACCTTCTTCATATAGAAAACAGAACAACTTGCACATATTAACTACAAGATAAACTTGCAGCCATCATCAATACATAAAAATCCTCATCATTCTTTAATAGGGTCACATGTTACCCATTATTCAGAGGTAACGTAAGGAAATTAACAAATCGTATTTTATATTTATATTTTTGCCTTTTTTTTTATCAGCAGGACGGACGCTTTTCTTTGATTCAGCTTGGCGAATCGCATTTCAGCCCAATAACATGATTTGTGCTCCTCTTACCGTTCTTGCTCAGCTCACGTCTCTCAACTGGGCATGTATATATTTCTTGTCTTTCATAATTTTTTATTTGTATATTCATAATAATACTATGAGCACTTTAGGACCGCGACTCGCTTTCACGAAATTAAAGAAAGACTCAGGGCCTAGTTCGGAGCCGAGATAGACATGAATGATAAAAATAAAGCTTCATCCTACTGTCTGTTGTTTCATCTTTTAAGAGGATGGAGTTTGGTACTTCAAATATTTAATATAATTAAGAAAACAAAATGGAGGATTCTCTAAATCCTTTTTTTGAAGAGACTGTTGGAGTTTTTTTTTTTTTTTGCACGGTAAAAAGATAAATTTATTAATCTCGAAACAGATTATACAGATTAAAATGATCCATCGCAATTGGGCATCATTATGATGAGAATCGCATCCCAACTGTGTTGACACCCGACCTCCCTACAATCACGCGTTGCCTGGACCGTGATACACCACATAGTTGGCCAGGACCCACTGTCTGTATATTGCTGGTTACTAATAACAAAAATAATTTGCAGAGAAAAAAAAAACAAAAATAATGCATCATTATTTCATTGTGATATGCAAATTTCTAGCTAATGAATATTTTTTTTAATGTAAGTGTTACTTCATTTTTTACAGCACTTATCTTTATTAAATTAGTCATTTATGTTAAAAATTATCAAATAAATTTAGATTTTTTAATAAACTTTCAATATTAGGTTTAATGCTAGTTAGTTTAACTTTTGTTTGATGTGACTAATAGCGAAGTTATGAAAGAGATATATGTGAACCAAAATTATGGTGAGATTAGTTATACGTACCATATGATATCTATGCTTGAAAACATAAACAGATTTATCAATTTTTTTTATTATAAGAAACTAAATTATGTTAATTAAATGATGGGCGAAAAAATAGTTTGAATAATAATAATGAAGATAAATAAATTGATGGGGCCAATGAAGAGAGAGGGAGAAATTTTTGAATAGTAATAGAGAGGAATAATTTATTACAGTAAATGTAGATAGAGAGAGAGAGAGAGGCGGTGCATTTAATTTATTTTTTTTTGAAATTAGAGTGAAAAATGACATACTAATAACATATAACATACTCTCTTATAGTATATATAGTAAGATATACGGTTCATTTTTGATACTCATATTCAGTCAAACAAACGAACTCTTATTTTAAATTCCAGCTTGTCTTATGTCTCAATGCACTCTATTGACGGATCGACCACCAAATACTTAGGAAAAAATTAAATCATGTTTGGCAGAGTTAGCTATACCTAAAAGTATGTCTGTCTTCTAATTCTTTCAAATCTTTTTGCATTTTTTCAATCAAATGGCGTATTAATTATTTTTATTTTTTGGGTAAAAATAAAATTTGAATCTTTGATTTACAATAAAATATGTCAACATGCAATACAACGTTAGTATGTATATAACACCCATCTATTTATGCAAACCAATCAACCCAACAATGTCTTCATCTTCGTATCTTCTTCCTCCTTTTCTACCCCACCAACTTTCGTAGATCCATCGCCGCCAAACCTCTTGTTGATAAAAATCCATGGCGACTACAGCCAAGATATGTGACATCCGAGCTGTAGCTCAGTACGTTATGCATGAAGTGATCAGGACAGAGATAGTTATTTTTGACATCATCAGAGAACGTACTCCACATATGTTGACTTGCACTCCAAGCCCTTGCCACGTATATAAGGTGATCTCAAGTGGAAAGTACGGTACAAATTCTCTACCCTTTCTACTATATATACTTTTCTTTTTCTTTCTAGTTCACTTACTGACTTAAGTATCAACGTACTTTTTCATTGACATCAGTCAGTGAACACTAACTGGTTCTGACTTTTGTAGTATCAAGGAGATTTAAAGACACTTGGATCGAAGCCCGAAGACGACATTCGTTAAAGAACTCCATACGTATCGGCAAATTTAATTATATCTAGAGTATGTTCATCTTCTAATTCTTTGAAATCTATTGGCAATTTTGCAATTAAATGGCATATTAATTTTTTGGGGGTAAAAGTATCGTTTTTTATCTTGGGTAAAATGCACTGGCCTCCCTTCAGGTTTTTGATAATTGCAGAGATCTCTTGAAGTTTCGAAAAATGCAATTCCTTGCTTTTGATACTATTAGATCATTTTTAATTCATTAATTGCCCTTAGTTTTGCTCATAAATTTGATTATTTTGCCCTTCCTTCTCATCATTCACTTAATATTTTTTTAATAATTTTTTTGAGGAATGTTTTTGAGATTTGATACTTTCGATTAAAAGCAAGTAACTCGTAAAAATAATAAATATGTTATAAAAAATTTATAACATTGAAAGGTTAAATGTTTCAAAATGTTATATGTTTGTTCGATAAGGATATAATAGTAAAACAATTACGAGAACTTTGATTTTAGCAATAAATTTATTTTATTTTTCTTCAAATTTTAATCGAAGTGCACATAAATTAGTCTGAATAACCTAATTTAATATAAATAAATAAATTTATATTTTTTATTGATGCATGAATCAATTATTTTTTTTCAATATATTATAATTAATTTTTTTCATTATGAAAATTCATGCTAGTTTTTCAAATCAGAAAACTAAAGTATTTTCGTGCATATATTTTTTGCACCAATTTAAAGAACTATGCAAAATCTTTATATTGGTGCCAAAATATTAAAAAGTTATGTCGAAAGAATTTTATTTTTAAAAATTTGGCACCAATTTATTTTTTTACTTACTTCTTTGAATTACTGTAAATAAAACTTGAACAAATATGCACGAAAATTCTTTAATTTTTTTGATCCGAGAAAAATAGCTTCATTTTTCTCAAATTTAAAGTTATTAAGAGAGTAGTCAAATTTAAAGAAAAAACTAACAACTAATGAAAACTAATAATAGAAAATAATAATTTAATAATTTCAAAAACAGAGAAGATTATCATATTTTCCAAAACTTTAGAAGAGGTCCATGAAATTTTCAAAAACCTGAGGAGATCAGTGCATTTTACCATTTTTATGTTTGATTTAAGTCATAGAATAATGTGAAATCATGCACAGAGCAACCTTAGTATACATATAACACCCATGTATCTATGCAAAACCATAAACGCACAACCCAAACAATGTCTTCATCTTCATCTTCATCTTCATCCTCCTCTTCTCCCCCACCACCTTCTGCCAATCCGCCGCAGCCAAACCTCCCGTTGAAAACAATCCCCGGCGACTATGGCATACCCTTTATCGGCCCAATAAAAGATCGCTACGACTACTTCTACAACCAAGGCCAAGACGAATTCTTCCACTCCCGAATCAAAAAATATAAATCTACTGTCTTTCGGACCAATATGCCCCCAGGCCCATTCATTTCCTCCAACCCAAAAGTCATCGCCGTCCTCGACGCCGTTAGTTTCCCCGTCCTCTTCGACACCTCGAAAGTCGAGAAAAAAAACGTCGTCGACGGCACTTACCTCCCCTCCCTCGCCTTCACCGGCGGCTATCGCGTCTGCGCCTACCTCGACCCTTCCGAACCCAGCCACGCCGTCTTCAAACGCTTCTTCCTCTCTCTCCACGCCGCCAGACACGGAAAATTCATCACGGCTTTCCGAAGCTCTCTCTCTCATCTCTTCTCAAACATCGAAGACGACCTGTCGAAAAATGGGAAAGCAGATTTCAACACATTGAGCGATAACATGTCGTTTTCGTTCGTGTTCAATCTCTTCTGCGATCGAAATCCTTCTGAGACAGAAACGGGTCGAATGGGTCGAAACTTTTCACGAATTGGTTGTTTTTTCAGCTTGCACCCCTGATAACGTTTGGATTAAAATTCGTACCGCATTTTCTCGATGATTTCTTGCTGCACACATTCCCATTACCATTTTTTCCAGTAAAATCCGATTACGAAAAACTTTACGACGGGTTTTACGTTTCGGCGGCGAAAATATTGGACGAAGCGGAGAATTTAGGGATTAAAAGGGACGAAGCTTGCCATAACCTGGTTTTTCTAGCTGGGTTTAATGCATACGGAGGGATGAAGGCTCTGTTTCCTGGTCTGATCAAGTGGGTCGGATCAGCAGGAGAGAGCTTACACCGGCGGCTAGTGAAAGAAATCAGGACCGTTGTTAAGGCCGAAGGTGGGGTCACTTTCTCTGCCTTGGAGAAGATGAGTTTGGTTAAATCAGTGGTTTATGAAGCGTTACGGATTGACCCGCCGGTTCCGTTTCAGTACGGTAAGGCTAAGGTGGATATGGTGGTCCATAGCCATGATGCTGCGTTTGAGATCAAGAAAGGGGAGATGATCTTTGGATATCAGCCGTTAGCTACGAAAGACGAGAGGGTTTTTGAGAATCCAGAGGAGTTTGTGGCTGATAGGTTTGTGGGTGATGATGGAGAGAGATTGTTGAAGTATGTGTATTGGTCGAATGGGAGAGAGATTGATGATCCGACGGTGGAGAATAAGCAGTGTCCGGCGAAGGATCTGGTGGTGCTGCTGTCCAGGGTAATGTTGGTGGAGTTGTTTTTGAGGTATGATACGTTTAAGGTTGATTTTGGGAAGATCTTTTTGGGATCGTCAGTGACAATAAAGTCGTTGACCAAGGCTACGTTGACTTGATCATGATCAAGTTGATGATCAAAATAAATTGTTTGTAGATTTTTCAATCTTTATTTTTAGGAAAACTCGAATTGTTTTCCCAAAAAACCTCAAAAAATTTAAAATAAATGGACTAGATTTATTTGTATTTGTAAGTTTTCAAATCTCAATGAATCTTAACTCTTGATTTTAAATTCGAGGATATTTTCGAAAAAAAAATTCTGAGACTATACATAGCACTCCTCTTATTTTTAATTGTTTGTAACAAGAGAAATAATGTGAAGCATAAGCCTTTGGGAACACCGAGTGTGGTGTCAACAAAGATTTTGCCCGCCAAGTTAATATCTCGAAGTAGTAGGAGTTTTGTGGAATTTCTGATTTTTGTTTAAAATAAAGACTAGGGATTACCTCCCTCGTGTAGTTTCTTTTCTTATCTTATGTACACCGCAGTGAAGATAAGCCCATGATCCTCACTCCACATGTTTCTTGAGTTTTAGTCATATTGATAGTCAACTCTCAAAGATCTCGCGAGACTCTGATATCTAAACTTAAATGTTCACAATATTCTTATTTGCCAGCCAATCTCAAAATCTAGAGGCTGAAGACTAAATCAACTAAGTTCGGCTCTGACAGACCTCGAACTACCCTCTGATGCTAAATACAAAAAATAACGCTCCATAAAGTTTTTTTTCCAAAGAATTTTTACGTCTATTTCAATCATCTAGAGATAGAAAGAGGGACTGACGAGAGTCGAATTCTCGACCTCATTAGATGGAGGAGCTCCAAGAGAGCAAACTCATCCTGAACTATATGGTTATTGTCCATTTTGCCTGACTGAATTATTAGATTATTCACTGTTTAGTTTTTTGTCCTTATTTGAATTTTTTTTTAATTTTTTGTTTTTCATCAATTTTTTGATGATTGTTGGTTCGTCTCGACAAGAGCTTTCAGAAAAGTTATCAATCATCGGCTAAATTTAAAAAAAGTTCAGAAAAGACAAAAAATAAGCCAAAAACAGCGTCCGTGTTAGCTTATTTTCGTCTTTAGTGACTTTTTTTTTAACTTTTGGACATAATTTTATACTTTTTAGATTCCTTTCGTCGATACGAACCAATAATCCACGAAAAAATAACATAAAAATAACAAATACAAAAAAAAATTGAATAAAAACAAAAAATAAGCCAGATAATCTAGCCTGGGTTAATTTTGGCCAAATGCACCTGTATATTTTAATAAATTATATAGAAATTTAAATATAATATTGAATTGTATTTAATTCTTGATTTTGTTTTTTGTCTTTTCTCATAGCAGATTGTCTAATCAGCTGCCTCGAATATTCACACAAACCCTTCGATGACTTATCGGTTGTCTCGATTTAGATCTTCTTAATCAGCACATAATCCGTGTTTAGAGAACGATTCTTTTTAGTTTAGTTTTTCTTTTTACAGTCAACCTTCCGATAACAGCGCACTTGACCCATATATAAGGCCGGCTCTGAATATTCAAGTACGAAATTTAGAAAAGATAAGAGATTAAGATCAACTTGATTACTTGAAAAGGAAATATTATATGTATGAGACAAAATTACAAAACTAATTATGATTACATAAGAAGAAATAAATACAAATTCAACAAATCAAATAAATATCATTACAATAATGCAAAAGTATCACTTGGATGAGTTCTGTGCTTTAAATGTAAGTAACATGTCTAAAGTACTTTTTTTTTTTATAACTCAGAGTAGTTGGACCAATTTCCGCGCAGCTTGGTTAATTTCTAGGGGACCAATCAAACCGCTTACTTGAGAAATCCTAATAAAAATAAGAGCAAATTAAGTTTGTATGAACGACAACATAAGAGTTTATATCACTTAGGAAGTTTCGAACACGAGACCTTAGGTTTGAATACATTTCTAAATAACAAGTCTTGACTACCAAGCAGGGATGGAGCTAGGGGGCCAGTAAGGTCGGTCACTCTTGCAAGAAAAAAAAAACCCTCTGTTATCACATAGGGAAAAAAAAATTATGAAATATATAAGCTTGCTCTGTTAAATATTTTTTTAAAAAAAAAAATTGTCCCTACACAGAGAGCAAGAGAAAGTCGAATTTTGAGGTATCATAAAACATGCTATGCTATAATATATTAAAGCCTAATGACTTAAAGAATTTGAGGTGTTGTGAGCTTTAAACATCTTTGAATATACAAGTACTATAGAAGTTGCTAAATACTTGCAAGACAAACAAGTCGTTTAGCCTATTTATTTAATAAATTATACAGGTAAGTTATGAACATGTATACTTGGTTCATAACAGATGAACCCAGCAGTATAGTCTGTTTGCTTAATAAGTCAAAACATTTATATTGAGATTGATGGTTTTGCATTGGACTTGGTTCATCTGTTATGGATTTCCTTCATCAGTTCATGCATTGTCTGTTTTGCTCCTGCTAGAGAAGTGAGTTTTTTAGTGGTTTCTGCTGCTGATTTGGCTGTTCTGTTTTGCTGCTGCTAATACCCATGGAATGCCCAATTGTTTTGTCCCTCTATGATTGTTTTGCCCAATTCTATATGTGCACTCATTCATCATTACACTTTTCTAAGTGCCAGGGCGATCCTATTTGAGCTACAAAAACTACTTCTCCAAACAACACAAAGGTGGGACCGTTGTGCATAGAGATGATTATAACGTCATTGGTGATGTGAGCATAATGATCTGTTTTCTTTCTTTTCAGGTGGCGACATCATTGAACTCCAAAGAATGTTTCCTTCTTTAGTCTGGCTCTTCGGTATTCACTTGGCAAGGAAAGCAAAGCACCTTCGAGCAGTAGCAGCTACAAAAGTTGCAGAATTTTTGGAGGTATGTTGTTTCCATGACAGTAACTTCGCGTGTGGGCTTAGACTTTGGTTTAGAAATTACCTCTAGCTCGAACAAGTGTGGGTTGACAGTATTGCCGATAAAAAGATAATCACGTACTTATAGACTTGTTTTTTTTTTTTTTTATCTCATATATTCTAACTCTAAGCTCCCTATTTTTGTTTGATTCAGTATGGATGATAGATCGATACAAACTTTTATGTCGAGGAGGAAGCTAATTGTTTAATTTACTATTTTTTAATTTCATTTTTGAAGCTGACTTGAGCTTGTTTTGTGTGAACGCTAGTTGATAGATTGATGATTTAATTAATTATGTACGTGTAATGCGTGTCTCATTTTTTAATAGTGTATTTTTATTTTTGTGGTTTGATTAATTTTTTTTATTATCATGTTCTAAATGCATGGTATGATTAAATATGAGCGAATACATTGTATTGACTTTTTTTTATTGGTTTGGAAGATTGGATGATTTTTTTTTTGTCAATCTATTTAAACATAAACGTATTTTAGATGACGAAAATTTCTATCACCGAAGAGGTTTCTCTAAAAAGCTTGGATTTAATTTAAAGTTATAGGTGACAAAAAAAAGTTATCACATTTATAATTTTTGGTAATCTAAATTTAAAATTATAGGTGATGAAAGTTTTTCCCCACCAATGTTGTTTCTATGATTATTTTTCAGTCATTATTTGTGACGAAATTGATGATTGGTGAAAAAAACATGCAAAATGGTGACGAAATATTTTGTCACAAAAACAAAAAATATAGGTGAGAAAATAAATTTCGTCACAAAATTATCCCCTATAGGTAGGGGTGTAAGAGTAAACCGGCAAACCGGATCAAATCGATGGTTTGGTCCGGTTTTGGGAGTAGACCGGTCCGGTCCGGTTCGGTTTAATTTTTTCTAATATTTTTCGGTTTGGTTTTTGATTTTTGACATTTGGGGACCGGACCAGACCGGTTTTAACCCTAAAAGTCGTCTTATACTTTTATTCTTTAGGTTTTTTAGTTCCACTCATTCTAGTTTTATACTTTTATTCAATTTTATTGACTTAGTTTAGTTTAAAGTAGGTTTAGTTTTTATGCACTTGAAAAAACCAATCTTAAAGTTTTACATCTCTAGTACATTACCTAAAAAATAAGGACGATCACAGTTGGGCTTTTTCATTTTTTACATTTTTTTACTATTCTTGCCCAAGAACACCCAAATCGAAAATCGGACCGAACCGGAGCCAAACCGGTTGAGCCAAACCGGACCAAACCGAACACCATCGGTTCGATTTTCGGTTTACATTTTGCTCAAACCGGACAACCTATTTGGTCCGAGTTTATAGGGCAAACTGGACCAAATCGGACCGGTTACACCCCTACCTGTAGGTGAGGAAATAAGAATTTCATCACCAGATAATTTTTTGTGACGATCTTTAGGTGAGAAAACAGTTTCGTCACCCGTTTCGTCACTTATATCATCTGAGAGAAAAAAATACAATTTGAGACAAATTTAATTCGTCACCAAACATCAAAATTCTTGTAGTGAATTTTATGTTTACATAGATCGGAATACAAATATGTTTTGAATCATTGGATAAACGTGAAGTTCATAAAATAATAAGAGTCATACGTGCATCTAACGATTTTGTAATATCTATAACTGCTAATAAAATATCTCTTAATTTCACTGGGCTCTCTCTCTCGCTCTCTATGATAGAGATAGTAAGCTTCTATATAATAAGAAATCTTGCATTTTGTTAAAATGAAGACCTCATATTTTTTTGATCAAATTTTGATGATCTGAATGGTTTAATGTATTTAAAACATATTTTTAAGGGTACTCGCGAGAAATCAGCTAAGAAACATACTCGAAAGAACTTGATCCAAACAATTTTTCATAAATGCTGACATGAATAATTTTATAAAAAAACTGATTGGATTAAACCCTACTCGATAATATTTTGAGCTGATTTATCGCGGGTACCCTTAAAAATATTTTAAACACATTAAACAGTTGGGATCCCTCTTTTCGTTAAAATATGGACTTTCTATTTTTTAATCAAATTTTGATAATGCGATCGGCTTAATGTGTTTAAAATATATTTTTAAATGTATCTACGAAAAATTAGCTTAATATCGAGAAATGCATGATCTAAACAATTTTTCATAAAAATATTCTAGTCAACATTTATGAACATGATAATTTTTAACGATAAAAGTAGTCCCGGTCTTGAATTTTTGAGTGCCCTTGATATATTTATCAACGGGACCCTTTATATGATAATTTGAAAGACAAAACTGCAAAACTACTTATCATGATTACATAAGAACACAATGATGAAACGGATTTTGGATCGTCCCCGGCAGACCTGCAAAGAGAACTTGACACCAGTGTGGTATCTCGCCAACACCCCTCCGATGCCTAAGTTAGCTTGAGGATGGAGGAATAAAGTAGAAAGACTGTATGGGTAAAATTGGGCAGAATGTTCGTACCTTGTACCCTAGAGGTGCCTCCATTATATAGAGATCTCGTTGGAGACAAATTAGGGAAGGACGTGGTCCATTCCTGATTTGGTGGAGAGAATCAAGGCTAGTGGCCTTTTAATTTGGTAACTGAATCCCCAACGATCATTCTTGCCTTAAATAATGGAAGCGGGTGGAGATGGTGCGCAAGACGTGGAGAGATCTTTGGGATCCTCCTTTCCTTATGGGACGATCCGCTTTAGGCAGATAGATCCCAGGAATCGCGGAGAGTTAATCAGCAGAATACCTCAGATAATGGCTGAGCTGAACAGACCAATATAATGGCTGAGCCGAGCAGATTGTACAGTGGCTGAGCTGAACAGACCAAGATAATGACTGAGCCGAACAGATAACCGAACTGAGCAGATCAGAAGATATCTGAGGCCAATTACTTGCCGACCGACCAGAATACCAACCGGCTCAGCCTGTACGTCATGACCCATCACACAAAAATACCAATTCCAAAAATACTTTCGATTGTTTCTTATAATTAGGTACTTTTCTGGGATTACCTTTTGATATAATCCTAAACAATGGCTTCTTGGAGTTTGCTCCTAGGGCCACCGGCCACGGTGGATATAAAGTAAGCCGTTAAACTGTCACGATTAAGTGTATCTATCATATCACTTTTAATAAATAACATGTTTTTCCCAAAAACAATTTTTAAAACAAAATTTTTAAATATTTTTATTTTTTTTCAAACAATTTCATCTTTCTATAAAACAAAAGAGAGAGAGACATCTCAAAAAAGCCAAAAAAATTTAACTCATAATTTTTTTCTGAAACACTTATACCAAACAACATCTCAGAGTTTTTATTCCAAATTTTTTTTTCAGAAACAATCAAAACAAATTAAATTTAAATAAAAAAACCCAAGAATCATATAAAATATAAGAGTCTAATCGGGCATCATTTCCACAAGTGCACAAAGCTGGTCCTGGTTAGTAATGGACAAATATTATAATGCAGACAAGCTATGCTTAAATCTTACTACCAACTTACTTCATGATTAATCATGCTTGAAGATTACACTTCTCATATAGATAAGTCTACATGATTTATCTATATCTCATGTTAGCACAGACCTTCTCTCTCTCTCTCTCTCTCTCTCTATCACTTCTCATATAGTTGTTGAGGAGATTTATTAGACAATTTCACTTGCTCAAACAAGTCTACATGGCTTATCTATTGCACCCTTCACTGTTGGAAATCCGATTAAATCATGAATTATTGATCCTACAAAATTAATAACCCTTAGGGGTTGACCATCAAGTCAAACCCATTGGATTTATAACTTCTCTTATTACATCATTGCAAAAATCAAAGGTGGAGACGTAAGAGACACCTGATGTAACAAAAAATATAAAAGATTCAAAAAAATAAATTATACATTACAAGTTCATTAATTAGGATTTTACCTGTGGATTTATTTTATAAATTCATCTAAATATGTTTATTTTTTCCTTTTTTTTTGTTGGAATTGGTTGACCGTATTTGGTTTTCAATGGATGAGAAATAACATTGAGAAATTTTTGTTTCTGTTGTTTGGCTTGTCGGTCAACAATTTCCTTCCTAAATATATTAAAGGAAAATTTTAAATTTTTAAATTCAAACAAATCATAACCCTTAATTTTGAATTCAGTAATATTTTTTAGAAAAATTTTATGATCAGATTGTACGAACAGGTAAAAGATGTGAACTTGTTTTTGAATTCGTGGGTGTTATAAAACAATAAAATAACATAATTTTATCTCTATTTAAGACTGTCTACATAAAGTCAATCTCTCGAAAGCGATATCGGCTTTTTTTATCATTTGAAATTTTGAAACATACATTTCATGAGGTTTTTAAATGGATTTTTAAATAGCCCGGGAGGTGAAGAGCTATGATCAATTGATTTTAAAAAGAATTTAAAAAAGGCATGTGGATTTATAGAAAAGAAAGGATTATTTGCTCGTAACTTTCCATATACACAATCTCATATGTATTATAGCCTCTTATGATGCAAATAATTGACAACCCAATATCACTACTAAAATTCTACCTGTTAGTCTTAAACATCTAACAGCTAGGTAGAAATTTATGATAGAATCATGGTTAGTTTAATGGAAAAGATTCAAAACAGAGAGAGAGAGAGAGAGAGAGAGAGAGAGATGATGATGATGATGATGATGATGATGAAGGTTCTTATAAATAGGGGAAACTTTCTTGAGATGCTTATGTATAAATATATAGAAACCATGAACAACAAAAAACATTCAAAGCTGTATGTGTGTGTGTATATATATGTATATATATATATAGAGAGAGAGAGAGAGAGAGATGATGATGATGATGATGATGAAATACAGGATGTGTAATGCCAATTCTTATGACAATATGATCTGTAAAGGTTCTTATAAATAGGGGAAACTTTCTTGAGATGCTTATGTATAAAAAAACATCCAAAGCTGGGGGAGAGAATATATATGTTCATAGTTTCTTGAACTGGAATCACACTCTCTGAAGTACGCTGCTTGTCTCTCTCTATCTACATATCACATTCTACCAAATCATTCCTTTGTTCCCTTAGCTTCCTTATAGAGTTCATCAATGCAGTCCTGCAGATTACGAGAGAGAGAGAGCGAGAGAGATGAGAAGCAATACTGATATAACCTACCTCGGAAACATAAAAAGTGAATCTGTTAGGAAAATTTCAAGAGTAATGCTAGGGACACAAATGTTCCTAACACATATGTGGAACCATTAGATGCATATGGAATCATCAATAATTTGTGGACGCTATGTAAATCAAACGGTTCCGGACACATCTGTATTTGGATGTGTCCGAAACATCTGTTTCCTTATACTTTTTGAAATTACAAAAGTTATTGAATGAATTTAAAACACCGAAGAATCTCATGAGGCAACCGGAATGTTTCACCTTCATGCAAGTCATTCATCGTTTGCGAAAGGTCCCTCAATATCTATATAACTCGATCACTCGCATTTCTGAACACCTAAATTTCGTCATCAACCAAAATATTTGAATTTTCATGTTCTTGAGTGAGAGAGTGACAGCCACAACTCGGTTCGACAGGCGGTCGTTGGTAGGTGTTTCATCAGCCAAGTTAACTATTTTAACTTGAGAAGCAAACGCTGGTGTGACTTCCAACACCCATGGTGAGGTGAATGGGAATTGTGATTCCAGAACTCGGTATGATATTGTATCCGTTATGTATATGTGTATGCTATTTCTGTTAATACTGTTTATAATTAATAGAATTACTCTCATATTTTTGTTCCTACATAATTCAAGTAGCTAGATATAGAGTGTAAAAATTACCTTGTAGTATTTCAGCAACTGTGGCCTCTTCAGTTTAAATGTTGGAGTTACAAGATCTCTCTCCATATCAAAAGGATTTGGCTCCAAATGAACTGCTCTTAACATTTCAAAACCTCTCAGCTGTGCAAATTTGTCATTCAGGTCAGATAAGGAACAAAGTTTAAACTTAGAATTGTAACAAACAGAGGAACGAGCAAGCGACGAGTTTATTTGCGTACTTTATTCTTCTGACCAGTGTTATTGAGCTCATCGAGAATATACTTTCTTGCCTTCTGGTTTTCACACAACAGTTTGAAATCTCCGGTTTGCTTATTGTTTGCAGCCCATTCCTCAAGCGCCCTTTGATCTGGGACGACCACGGCTACGGGGAAAGATTCAAAACTGTTGCCGTAGACCCAAACCTGTGCACCAGCAGAAGTATATGAAAAAAGACGTGTTTTCAAGTTTTCTATTTAGATGTTATCGGTCTACGTACGGATGTGACAAGAGGGCATCGCGAGTATGTATTTTCGAGGTTTTCAACAGCAATATATTCCCCTTGAGACAACTTGAAAATATTCTTTTTCCTGTCTATGATTTTCATTGCTCCATTTGGCTGCCATTCCCCAATGTCACCTGCAATAACCATCATTTTAGGCATCGGTAAGTTTTTCTCGAAAATAAATCCAGTTGATTATACAAAAGTGACTACAGAGAGAAAGACATGTTAGAGCTGTATCCACAATAAGGAAAGGTAATACATTTAAGCATGAACTTCTTTAAAAGTTTATCTCATTATCTGGTCCCATCACCTGGGACATCCTTGGGATGATGTATTTCTCGAGCTATTTAACAAGGGTGATAAAAATGGTATGAACAGCAAAGGGAATTTATTTAGCTCGTTCACTTCATTACATTCGAATCATGTCCTACATATTTCCCTTTTCCTGTGCAAATCCACGATCTAAACACAACGTAGAGGCCGAGTCATGTTGGATGAATTATTTCGTGGAATTCTTACCCGTATGGAACCATCCATCCACAAGGACTTCTTCCGTGAGATCTTGTCGCTTATGGTAACCCGAGAACAAGGTTTTCCCCCTAAGGCAGATTTCACCGCGTGGCACACTAGCAAGTGCATCGTACCCCAGTTCTGGCACTGACTCTAGCCTTACCTCAATGGTTGTCATGGGAACTCCAACAGTTCCCATCATCGAGAACGCATTGGCCGTGGATGTTAAACATCCACCACAGCTTTCAGTAAGACCTGAAAATTTTGCATTTGAGAACATAATTCAAGCAATACATATAGATTCACATAATTACTTCCAAAAGCACGCGATGTGCCTGATTTCATCGACCCATTCCTCATACCATATCCTTGTACTAAGACCGAGCAGCTAGTCACCCTCAGAAACTCCTCCACGTGCCTTGGCAAAGGTGCAGCTCCAGATATCAAAATACGAATTCGTCCCCCTAATCCTTGTTTGATCTGTCATAATCGAGACATCAGTAAAGCGTATAAAGAAGTTTTGCAATAACACTGGGGAAGAACAATAGAACTAACATTATCAAAGACAAGCTTGTCGAAGAAAGGAGCAGCTTCGTCTTGTTTCAGTCCCTTCTCCAGATATCCCAGTTTGCTGTTAACAGCTTCCCAACATTATATACAGTAAAATAAACAATAAAGGGGCAAAGCATAAAGCATAAGCTTTTTTCGCGTTGGAAAAATGTCGCGCGCACAAAAAAAGAAGTGGCAGAGACATATCGAGAAAGTACAATTGCAACACGTACTAATTATATGCATAGTTGAACAATGTCTTCTTCAATGCTCCTCCCAATGAAATTTTACCCATAACACCTTCATGCACACATCATTGAGCATATTGTTACTCAAAAGAAGTCAAATGAAGTATTACTTGATATGCCAAGATGACTTTTATATGCACCTGCATATATCCGTTCATAAACTCTAGGAACACCACAAAAGAAAGTTGGTTTCAGTTCAGCAATGTCCTCCATCAAATATCTGACGTCCTGTCAGTAAGAAGCATGAAAATGTGAGTTGGATATGATTCCAGATTGTAGTTTCTAGAGGCCAAACTGAAGTCAAGAAAAATATAGAACTAAATGACAGAAATGAATCTTAATCTTACGCCTTGCCAAAATCCTATTGAAGAGCCCTTGTAGATGAAGTAGTTTCCTATTACTTGGTCATATACATGGGCTAAAGGAAGAAACGAGAAGTATGCATCATCTTCTGTAACCTATATGCGAAACTTATTGTCAGATTCTTTAGCACTACTATCACATGATTACTGAGAAAAAATAAAAGGACATTTGAGCTCAATTATATTAACTGACGTTTTGTATCAGCATAGGATTTACGGTTACTGGAAGGCTGTCAAAACACCATTGATGCTCATGCAGAAGTTACTTCTTGAAAAGGGCAGCAGAAAGATTGCTAGTGATCACCATGGAATTTCAAAACCACATTCAAAACCTTACGCTTTTGAAACCTAAAAAGTATAGGATTGAATATTTACCACTTTGTCGGTTTCTAATAGTATCTGATCGGTAGATAAAACTTCTGCCATGATGGCCTCATTAGTTAAGATAACACCTTTAGGCTCTCCTGTCGTCCCACTTGTATACATGATCGTGCAGATATCAGTCCCCTGTTTTGAAGGAAGCCCATGATCCAAACTTCCCTGGACAAAAAGAGATGGATAAACAAGGTGGACAAAAACGTTGTCAAATTGAGGAAAACTACACAACCAGCAAAAGAAGTACTTCTTCAGCCATAAAATGCTATGGTGAGAAAGCCTTACCGATAGAGAAAATTCTTTCCAAGAGAAGCAAGATACACCTAGGTCTTCAGCTTCCTTCTTTTGAACACTAGAAACCCCTCCAAAGCTGACAATGGCTTAACAAAGGAACATGTATATTTAGTTACTTGATTTGAAGGAGGAGAATTTTACTAGGGTCGAACTTTGGTGAAAGCAGCCTTATGACTTACTTTTTAGATATGAAGAACACTTAGGAAGGCATGTTAGCATCTGCATGAAGAGTAAAACAAGTATTACAAAAGAGAGTTATAATGCTTGGAGAGGGAATTCAAAGCCTCCAGGTTATTCCTGTTCCCCATAAAGGCTATCAACAATGCGAAATAGACTACTAGAAGTTTTTTCAGGGTTGAAATTCTGGAGATAGTAGAAGCCACATTAAGACAGAAGTGAAGCAATAAGAACGGACACGAAGCAAAAAAAGTGTCGATGAAAAGCTGCAGAGCTCATTCCCTTGGCTTCCTGGGCCCAAAGAAGTGCAGTATTTCCTTGCCAAATAAAGGATTTGGGGCTTCTTACCATACTACTTTTTTTTTTAACAGCAAAAAAAGTTCATACTACTTAACTATACTATAGACATCCATTTTTGTAGTAATATATGTGAATAGAAAGATAGATCCATCCCTCTATAAGGATTGTTCCGTCTGGCCCGAGTCGGCTCCATCACTAGTAGTGTAGTGAAGTCTTGTTGCTTTAAAAAAGATTTGGCGAAGGGCACCATCTAGGTGAGGCACTAGATACTTTAAGAGGTCACGCGGAGTATGCCTACCTTGGCTACCGCTGAAGAGGGGATCAAATTACTTAACCAAAGCCATACCTGGGTGACTTAGGAATGGCTGTGTCTTCCCCTAGTATTGGTCCAGGAGGGACACCCAGTAGCATATGAGAGCCGAAAGCTCATTCAATAGCATATGAGAGCTTGAAAGCTCATTCCCTACCCACAGTTCCAACAAATTGAATGGTGGATAAAATTACAAAAACTAAATACTAAGGCATCAAATACAAAGTGCAGTTTCAGATGATTGAACGAAAATTCCACAACAGAAAGGGGAGTCTTGGGATAAAATAGTAAATGATGGCAACTAGAAACAGAAATCCTCGATCGATAGAGAAGAAAGGAAACCGTACAGCGGGTATCTTGTTCTCTTGAACAAAAGCGATAGAAACTTCAGCATGATTGATAATGAACTCCACGGCATTAGCACCTACGAGCAGAAGCAGGTCTTAGCTCAGTTACTACTGAAAACACTTCTCTCATCTACATTTCAAGCCCATGAATGTTCCATTTCAAACGTCGATCATTACTAGCCTAATGCAGAAGGGGGGAAATGAAAAGGGGTGAGGAGAAAAGCATACCGAGAGTGTCGTACAGTGGCACATAGGTTATGCCATGGCCGTTACACGCCTAGAGAAAATCAAGCAGAAGTGTTAAAGAAGAATAACAGGAAGCAGTTACATACCCTTGTAATTTCACGAACAGTGTGAATGCAGTGCTATCAATAGTCGATCTTGCTTTCTATAACAAATTACCGATGATCTAGGCCAACCTATGCTAATAATCAAATAACAATGGTAATACAAACTTCAAAGCAGTCAGTAGTGTACCTCCATTGAGATTATCCATTCCGGACAATTGGCGCCATATATGCCACAGCGGTCTCCCTGGAAGCACATAAACCAGACAACTAATGAGTCAAAATCAAGTTCCCCTACATACATGATACAAATTTTGGATATATAAATTTTCCATATCAACTTACAGGATTGACACCAAGGCTCCGAATTGCGGAACCCACACGAAGGGCTGAATCATAAGCCTCCCGATATGTGAGCCATTCATAGGGACCTGCCTGTCAAAATTTTACTTTTTGAATTCAGTGATTCTTTTCTTAATCTTGTTATGGAAGCAGAACTCATGGGCCATTCCTATCACCATGGATATAACTATCTAGCTTTACCGTATCCAGAATTTGTTTACGTACTTATATACTAGATATGATATCTGGAAAACTATTTTATCCCATGGGATAAAAACTTATCCCACCCCTCTATATCCATAGCTTAACCCCCTTCCAGATCCCTTTCTATTTATCTAAATATCATTATTAATTACAAAAATACCACAAAAATATTATTGACCTATTAATATCTGCCATATCCTCATTTCCAAAAAATTGCTTAAACAAACCCTTTATAACTATTAATACATCCGTAACAAATCTTATTGAACGTAATAAATCTTCTCTTATACTATATCTCCTTCTTACCATATCTACTATATTATTCATAAAATTTTGACGACTAACAAATGAGTTTTTTTCTGATTTAACTACTCAATGTATAGTTACTAGCATAGACATATATGGGATATATCTAATGAGAGACAAAGAAAAGGGTACCTTGGAATCAATGATTTGACGACGTCCCAGCATGCGGTTTTCTGGGTTCCTCTTAACTGAATCACTGCGAGCAAAAACAGAGTTTCAGAGCCTAGTTTTGATGATGAATCCATGGTACCCAGCTGAAACTGGGATTCTACAAATATGCAAGTAGACTCAACGATACATATACAACAGTTGCACGAATTACTTATGGAGACATGTATTATATATGTGACATAACAAACAGATGGCCTATTAGCTCAGTTGGTTAGAGCGTCGTGCTAATAACGCGAAGGTCGCAGGTTCGAGACCTGCATAGGCCAAATATCTGTTTTTTACTCCTTTTACCCTGTTTGGATCATCTTTTTCATTTTCCCCCCTCTACCCAATCTACCCCACATTTTCCCCCTTTTTCATTTTTCTATACAATTGAGTGTCATCCAAAGTTGTCAATCTCGTACCGGCAGACGTACCGGTTTTGTTACTGGTACGGTACGTACCGGTACCGGTGTGTACCGGTGTACCGTTTCGGATTTATCGCTAAAATTAATATATATATTGTAAATAATATTTTTTAACAAAAAATCATACTAAACAGAAAAATAAAATATTACAATTTAAAAATAAATCACAAAATATTAAAAAATGATGATTTTAGTCTCAAATTATGTCAAATTATCCAAAAAAACATATTAATAGATTTTTTAAATTTTTTTAAATACAGACCGGTACGGTACGGTACTTGACCGGAACCACCCGGACCGCCCGGACCAGCCGGGACCACCGCCGGAACGGAACGGACATGTCTTCTTCCCGTATTTACACCGGTACGGGATGTACCGGGCTGTACCGGCCGGACCGGTACGAGATTTACAACTTTGGTGTCACCCCCTTCCTTGAGGATTGGGTACCGAATTTATGACCCTATCGTACTTCCTTGTTAATTGCATTGGACTCGTCCGCGCCTATAGGAGCTTTACTCACCGAATTCCAATACACTATGTGAAAAAATACTAACTACGCAAAAGAAGACAAACAAATCTGGACCAAACCACACTAGAATAGACTCGTTGGACAAGACACTGCTTAAATAGACTCGCTATTAACTAGACTATATCTAAGTACATAGTTAATACACTCACTCATCTCCAAGAGCCAGCCGAATGGACAACGAATCCTTTTTAGAAGTGGGAAAACATAAAGAAAAAAGACATGCAATGGGATCTTTGCAACCGCAGGCCAAATCCATCAAACTTAGAACATTTAAACCCATCAACCATTTTACTTTATTTGGTCTGAATTTCAATGGGAATCATGAAAAAAAACAATTTCATATTTACATACAGAAGTTATATATACCTGAAGAACTCCCAAGGAGACTGCATTTCTGCCGGCAATTCCATGAGACCATCTTTGGCATAAATGGACCTATACACAGGCCCCGCCGACGGTGTTTCCCCGGTCGCCGGCCTCAATTCTTCCACTTTCACCGTGTAATTCACCGACATTTTCCCCTCAAAGCAAAAGAAACTGAGATATCTGATTGTTTGATTCTTAAGTTAAGCAAAATGGGTCGCCTCAAAGTGATCTGCACTCTCTCTGTCTTTATGTATCTATAGAGAGAGAGAGAGAGAGAGAGAGTTAGTTGAGGTGGTGCAATAAATTTGAGGGAAAGAGCGTGGGGATATCCCCAACGAATTCCACAGCGGGCTTTAAATAAGAGTGGCTGTACACTTGACTGATGTCTTTACACACTACAGGTTACAGTTTTTCCAGACAAGGGAGATGGGGCCCTGTAGTGAGAGTAGATGGGGTCATTTAGCCGTCTATTTTGGCAATAGACGGTTCAGTTTTAAATAAGTATTTATTAATTATTTTTATAAATAAATATTAATTTGAATATGAACCGTTCGTTGTTGAAATGGACGACCGAAGGATGTAGTGAGCCCTCGCTACATGCCCCCAATTCGACATTGGACCCAAAAAAGTGTACAAATTAAATTTGGTAGGTGCCAAATGATGCATTTCCCCAGTGTAAATATAAGATTTATAGATACGTGTAATAAGCCGGATTACAAATAAAATGGGCCTTCGGTCCAAAGCATGCTCTATCTCTGTTAGGTATAGACTGGATCGAGTCCAAGTCAAATCAATTGATATTGGACCGTAAAATTTGATAAGCCCCTCTAGGATGTCTCAACTCTTATCAGGCACTAGACACCAGATAGTGCCTAACCTACTCATAGGATCGGTGCAAAGAATGAATCATGGGATGAATCTCACATGTACACTACTCGACCATGCCGTTGAGGGTTTGATGGTCGGCACAACCAAAGCAAGGCGTGTTCTCCACGTTGCGGACAGTTGTCTGTGAAGACGTGGGGACGTTGCGATTGTAGGACATGTGAGTGTTGGCGCTTGATTCACACAAATGTGAGTCACGTGGCAAGAACATAGCGATTTGCGGTCACGATGGGATATTTTCGGCTAGTGTTCAACGGGAAGTCAACAAAGCGGGATTCGTGCTCCATGGTACATATAACGCATATGACTTAAGACATAAAATTTGTGGAGTAAAACAAATATTCTTTTCTTTGATAACTCAGAGAATTCGTGATAGCTTATACCCATGTCGATTAATTTTTAGGAGACTAATTTCATCATCCACTTGCTGTAATTTCAATTAAAATCAAAGCAAAATCCTATATGGTCTGATCTCATAAGAATTGATAGAATCTGATATTTCAAACTTGAAATGTTCCAAACTTGAGGCCTTATTAGGAAAGAACAAACTTTTAAGTCTCAGACCATGAATACCAGGTCAATTCCTTTGGATTAGGACATAATATTCTTGTGCACAAATTTATCAAGACGTTGCAAAAATATGCTAAGACGATTTTCAACTCAAATGGAGCCAATTGACCTTACTCGTCGCACAGTACATCACCCATGCCCCCGCCCCCCGTTATTCCCTCAAAATGGAGTAAAATAGAAAAATATTAATCGATTCTTTCTTTATTCTTTATTTCTGTCTAATTTTAAGCATGTGATTTGAATCGTTCAACTCGTCTTTAATATAAAATTAATTGAATATCAATAGTAGCATCAACGAAGGCGACTTGTACTAATTAGTCAATTAAAAACCAACTTAAAAAGTGACGTTATAATAACATACTTAACATATATACAGGGTCATGCCCTAAGCGGCCATCGCCGAGGGTCTGCTACTCTGCAGTGGATGTATAAATACTTGAATTGGTTGATGAAGTTTTGTTGTATATATTTTTTTATATTATTCTTGGCCTAAGTAATCAAAATAGATATAAAATATATTATATTTAAAAGTAATCGCTTAATATCAATATAAGTAGGTTTCTTTGCTAAAAATATTTTGTTATTTTTTAACAATGGGAGAAGCACTTATTTTATTAATAAGGTCAAATTAACTTTGTCGTTAAATACTGCACTGTGTTGAAAAATACATTTTTATAAAATCTCAATTACTTTAGTAAAATAACTAAAAGCACTTTACTTGAATTTTTATACAAAGCTTAAACTGAAATGTGAAAAAAAAATTATACATTTATCTGTTATAATCATTTTGAAGTACATTTTTATTCATTTGAAGAAGAAAGGCCGTATATTACTTCATATCTCTTGTCATTTATTTATTTTGAAATAGAATATAAAGCAATTTCACAATGTTTTTTCGACTTTTCTATATTACGTTAAAGATTTCAACTTGTTCTTTTGATTGATAAAGAAAAAGTCAAAAAAAATTGTGCGAGAGAGCCATTTTCTATTTTATCGGAATAATAACACTATTCTAGAAAAAAATTTAAAAAAATACATGACTGATCGAGTATTGTGTTGATGTTAATTATTTTTATTTTTTCATATTACATATAGGGTATCTTTTTTATTAGTTCGCTTCGGGTTTAAAAAACTTGTGGGCCGGCCCTGCATATATACACACATTTTCTAAACTTTTTTTTTTTGCATTAATTTTTTCTTATTTGGTTTGTTTTTCCAATTTGAACCAAATTTAAAAGAAATTCAGAAGAGACAAATTTAATTTATTTTTGCAATTTGATACATTCACGACTTACACCAATTTTATTGTGTATTAAATGAACAAGATTACGAGATACGTCGGTTTTAATCTAACTGGACAAGTCAACCCCGTCATCAGCAAAGTGATTACCAAAATCGAATCAACTTTAATAAACCATGCAGTATATAGTTAGAATATGAATATGATTAATTATTTAAAAAAAAAGCTCATTTTTTTCTAATTCGACATGGTTAATGAGACTGAAATGTATAGTAGTATTCGGTGCTTCATAAAAAGTAGCAAAGCTGGCTAAAACATTACTATCAAGATAAAAGATTATTTAATTATATAACATTGTATGTAATCTTCAATTAATGAGATATTTTACAGCGACAAGCGAGTGAGATATTTCATTACACATGTCAATAAATCTTTTTTAAATTTCATTCCGCAAATATTCCACTTTCGTTTTACGAGATTAATATTACCATAATGAGATTAAAATCTTTAAAATGTCTAATTTATCTAGGTTTATATAAGAAGAAAAAAATATATACAATCATGTTAATTAATTAAATTCATGTTAAATCAAACACCTCCAAGTGAAAAGCATAATATCCAAAACAATAATTGTTTTCATAATTTTTAAAATATTTTAATTACAAACGATAAAAATACTGTCATGCTAGATTTTTTGCTGAAATGTATTAGCATATTAAGCATTATACTACAGGGTTGTTTGATAACTCATTTTCATCTTTTAAAATAGAGTAGGTTAAGTAAAAAGATATTAAGTCAGTTTGATAAAGAAACTTTAGGGTACTTTAAGCATTCAGCAAAAATAAAAAGTAAACAATTAAGTAGGTATCCCCTACTTAATTAAATTTGCCGAAAGCACTCAAAAGAGTTTTATTTAAAAAAAAATCTAGTTACCACATTGCCGACCACCCGCCAGTAACCACCATTGCCTCTCGCCACCACACCAACCACCACCACTATCGCCACTAACCATTGCTATCACCCACCACTACAATAACCAGCACCACCATCACACTGCTAACCACCGCCACCCGCCAATACTACTGTCACACTAACCACAACCGCCACTAACCGCTGTTTCCACTTGCCACCACTGCTCTATCGCCACCGCCACCACCATGCCTACAACATCACGAAGGGCTTGGTGTGTCGGAAGCCCTACGGAGAACTAAGTTGAAAAATTAATAAATTTCAAACTTCAGCTCCTTGTACAGACCAAATAACTTAACTAATTCAGTGCTCAAATTTCAGTACATAACAAATAATTTTTATTCTTAAAAAATTTATTATTCAATTTTCAATGCTTTATTTTAAGTTTTCAATTTTATCAAACAACACCTAAGAAAAAATATGAATTTTCTATTAATAGTCATGTAGCTCAAACTTAATTCTTTGTTTCTCAAATTTTAGATAATTAAAAAGAAAATATTAATTTAAGCATCTCATAAATAATATTTTATGTAATTAAAAAATAAAATTAGAACATATCTTTGAACATGATTTTTAAAAAATTATGTAATTGCTTTTTTCTTAAATTAGTAATCATAATAGTCCATTTATCTATACAATATAGTATTACATGAGGTGAGAATGATTCCAAAAATGACAAGTGGCGTCAATTAAAAATTTTAAATTATTATTTAATAGCTATGTTAAATTAAATTGGTAAAAAAAAAAAAACAATAAACCAGTTTAGATTTTAAAAAATATATAAAATTCTATTAGTTTACATTATTTATTGTTTATGAGATCTGTCATATGTATCAAAGCCTTTAAACCTATTTCTTGTATTTTTAATCTTTTAAAAAGAGAAGGTGACAGTTGTTGTCTATTACTCTCTCTGTCCCATTTTGTTTGCTTAATTTCGACATGTGTGCCTTTTAAAATATTAGCTAAATTGAGTAATTAATAATATTTTAAATGATTATAAAAATATTGTCTAATAGAATTGTAAGGGGGTTGATTTAGGTAATCAGGACGGAAAGCTAAGAATTCACTATCCAGCCGAAACTATGTTCTTCTCAATATGTGGACCTGTGATCTGCAAAAGAATAATCCGTCAAAGAGCCCTCTGCCGCTGTGGCAGGAAGACACTCCGATGATTAAATCAGGCAAAATCTCACAGGGAAATGATAACGCAAGCTAATATTCTCTATTAGCAGGCGAAACTCTAGGTTATTAGGCGTACCCCTTTTTCTTCATCTGGAGCTGTATTTATAGATTTCACCCTCTGTCCTAATTCTCTTAGGGCTTTCTTAGGCCCCAATTCTGTTAGGGCTCTCTTGGGCCCCAATTTTGTTAGGGCTCTTTTGGAGCGGAGTATCTCTGATTGGCCGTGGATTTCACGTCCACAACCGATTGATTCCGTCATATCCTTTTCGGAAAAACGGTTACTAGTCACTTTTCTCGAGCTGCCCGTAATCCGGACCGACCTTGTCAGTTCGGCAAGTCATGGATCCGCCTTTCTCAGGTCGGCATTGCTCAATGCATGGTTCTGTTACCCAGATTTACGTATGGTCGGCACTCCTCGTGTCGGCCATTGTGTCACGTGATCGCCACGTGCTTCTGGATGTGTTATTCGGTCTCGGCCGAACTTCAAACTTACTCGGGGGGTCTAAATGTATTTTCTCAATTACATTTTACCCTCGTCAAGAATTAATCGAGATCTATCAAACAAGATCCATATTGAGTATAAAATAAGTTATAAATTATAAGATATAGATTATTTTTTGAGAGGTTTGAAATAGTGAAAACATGCAAACAAAATGAGACAGAGAGAGTATTAGGTATTATGAGAGCCAAATAAGACTACGACATTTGGTACATTCTTAGCACACCAATTTTACTAGGTATATATGAATAAGACTACGACACACATCGCTTACGATATGATCTGACTGGTCAAATCCTATCATCGTCAACGAAGTGACAACACAAATAGAACCAGTTTTATCAAACCCAATCAATAAATAAACTATACACAGAAAATGCATTTTAACATTGCGCTCAGTTGCGGAATTACATGGAGAACAAGAGGGGTCGGGCCCCCAAAACAATTTCAAAAAAATTAGAATTTAGGTATAAATTTTGGAACTTATAAAAATATTACATTTCAATCCCTCTAGATTACATTCAGTCCCCTCCCTTTATTAAAAAAAAAAAAAAAAATCTCATCCCCCAAGTTGAATTCTGATTCCGTCAGTGACTGCGCTTAAATATTCTCAATAAATAAGTGAGATATAGTTTTAATTTACCTATTTAAGGGGGTATTCTCTAAAGCTATTGTATGTATATTTTCTATGTTGCCAGATAATCCAATCAGCAACTCACTCAAATGTTTTCGGTGGTCGTGAACATTGAAAGAGAAATGCTTTTAAGTGATTATGCTTTAATGAGGGGATTTGAAAATCTCGATTAATAGTTTATTCGAGCTTGATTTGAAAACTTAATAAATTTTAAATTATATATATTCAAATCTAAGACCGAACTTTATTATCTCGACCCATTTATCGGTCATAATTGATGATTTCTCGTCAAGGTCCGAGATTTAAGATTTTATTCACTCATAAAGTCAAAGTTTGAAATTTCTTAGGCGTTATCAACTTTTATAGGGCCAAATTATACAAGAATTTTCTTGATTTTAATTCAGCCCTTATTAATGGACAATGAAATTAACCTCCAAAAATTACTCGAGGTACGCTTAGATTGTTTGGACACGCTAAGTTATAAAAACACACTTAGTAGTGAGAGTTATGAGAAATGAATTGAATACCAGTTTTTTCAAGCTAACATTCATTTAATTGCTGAGTGACCCCACGTAACACGGCAAAAACTACCCAGAATTAATGTTAGACCTTTTATGATAGGTGGCCTATCAGGGTCCACTATCATAATCCAAGACCAAATATCGAATCGGGTCGGTGATTTGACATGAATACAACCCTAAACCGGCAGGAATATTGGAGGATTTTGAAGGGATCTAGAACTGACTTGGGTCGGTGATTTGACATGAATACAACCCTAAACCGACAGGAATGTTGGAGGATTTTGAAGGGATCTAGAACTGACTTAAGTACTGTGTTAATATGTATATATGTATATGTGGACACTCGAAATATGTTAATAATACGGTATCTCAGAGGAGATAAATATAGTATAAACTGTACATATGAGAGGTGAATGTATTTTATATTATTTGTATTGAAAGTATTTCAGTTTTTTTTTTTTTTATATTTAGAATTTACGGAGTCAATTAAGACTAATTTGGCAGGAAGGAGCTATCTTCATATTTGTTTTTAAAAGAAAAGAAAGTAGGAATATTTTTTAGGGTAAATTGCACTGACCTCTCCGGGTTTCTAATAAATACAATACTCTCTTTGAGGTTTCTAAAATTTATTTGAGCTATTTTATTTTTTTTAACTATTATGCAGTTATCTCGTCCATCTTAAAAATTAGTTAAATATCGTTAGTTAATCTATCAAAATTTGAAGTTTGAATTTTTTTTGACAAAATGAACTGTAATATATTTCTTTATCACTTTCAAAATAAATCTATGTTGAATTTTTTAGATTTTTTAAAGACGAAATTATTTTAAAGATGAAAAAAATATTAAATTACTTTAAAATAATGTCAATTATTTTTCTAATCCCTTCAGGTTTCTTTGATATTAGGGTAAATTACACTGACTTCCCCTCACATTTCTAATGTCAATTTAAGAAATTACATTAATATTTTTACTTTTGAAATTATTATGTAGTTATTTCTCCGATCGCTAAAATCAGTCAAACGTTATTATTTGAGCTATTAAAGTTTCAAGTTGAGAATTTTTTAGTAAAATGAATTACAATATATTTCTTATCACATCCGAAATAACTTACATTATTATTGATGATTTTTTTTGTTGTAATTTTACATAAATTGAGACTAAAAATATAGCTAAACCTCAATTTTAGGCTATGTAAATCCTGACGTAATTGTTGGCTTTTTGGATTGCTTGGACAAAAAAAAACTCTGCCTATTTGGACTAAATTGTTCAAGGTTAAGAAAGGGTTTTTTGGTTTATTTAAAAGATGAAATTGCCCTCTTTAGTCAAATAAGAAGAGGCCAAGTAGAGTTAATTTCAAGTACATTTCTGTCATTATATTTCACGAGTAAAATTTTTTTTGCATTAAATGTGTTCAACACTCATAAAAAATAATTTAGTTCAAACGAATTTGACTAAATTAAATTCTACTTGGAGTAACATAATCCAATAATGTAATAATTCAATAACTATCATAGGCCAAAATGGACTCTTAGTTACCTTTTGGAGTAAAATCTTCTCCTTTTATGTTGGGTGGGACTTTATTTTATATGTCAAACATAATTTTTTATTAGAAAATATTATTGAAATGTATATTACTTTTACGCGATAAATTCGAAATGGTATGTTGGAACACACCGGTACATACATATTATACTAATAGCAAAAACGGTACGCTTGTCGATACGCGGACTTTGTAATAAAATAAAGGTAACTTCATAATCAATCCAATCTATTCTAGAATAATAATTTTACTGGTGTCTCAGTCGCTTACAAAAACCCACAAGAAATTATAGTTTGTAGTTGATAGTTTTGATATGGGATTGGCCCAATTAGAAAACTATCAATCATGGTAAAAAGACCCATTCAAATAAGTGTTTTTTCAGCTCATTAACATACTTTAATCTTCGTGCATCTTTCAACTAGAGTAATACTAGGAATACAGATATATTCGGACACATCTAAATATAATTGTGTTCTGAACCATTAGATGTACATGCATTTAACGATTCCGAACACATCTATGTCCAAATGTCTATATTCCTAAACTTTTTGTTTCAACTATATATGTAAAGTTGGCCCACTTTGCTTTAGTCCTTTTATTATGCTAAAGCAAATTGTCCCTATCAGAATATATCAAAACACCATTTTGCTTGAACACATGAGCTGTGAGGCATATATATAATATAATGCTGAAAACTCTTGGGAAGAATGTCACCATCTCTATATCCCCCACTCTTTAGGCATTGGGGAGGTTTTGGATATATATATATATATATATAAAAGGATTTATTTAGCTTAAAGTTCTAATTATATTATTTGTTAGTAAAAGTACGGATAATATATGCCTCACAGGGTGCAAGTCAATGCTATTAGAAGGGTATTATGGTCATAAATGCATATGGTCACCATGTTTTAGGAATTACTTTTCTAAAAATTATGATTGTGGTAATCTTTAATAGAGAAAAAAGTAAATTAATGATTTGGCAAGAATGGCTAATTTGGAACCCACACAAAAGAAAATGAGTTGACATTTTTAAATCAAAATTGAACAAATTAATTTGGTTTAGTCTAGTTCGAATTTTTTCAGTTTCAGTCTAGTTTTGTTCGATTTTTAATTTTGTTGTATCAAGCCAAATGTTAAAAAAAAAAAAGCGAGTTTTTAATTAAAAATAAGCATTTTAAATATATATAATAAAATAAGTTCAACATAAAAAATATATATTAAACAAAACTAAAAAAATACATATTACAAAATTAAAGATTACTAGAAATACGTATTACCAAATATATATAAGTTACAAACAATACAAATTATAAAAAGAAATTCCCCCAGCTCGTAAGGATTTAGGGAAGCTGTAATGCATGTGTAGTGTACGGGCAAAACGACATGATTTTGTCCGTTTTGTCCTCAAAAACTACATCATTTTAATTGATCACGCGAATTGTTATCAAAATGCATGAAATCAAAATGATGTAGTTTCGAGGATAAAATAAAAAAAGCTACATTATTTTGTCTGCACTACACGCACACTATAAGAAAGTACACTACAACCTCCCTAATCTAGCTTGTACAAATGCATATATACATATATATAAACACACATTAACCCTAAGGGTTGGGCTAGAAAACAACTGTGCCCTAAATCATGACCGCGGTTGATAACGTCTCCTCAGATTGTAGACATCCAATAAAACAACTAGGAAATCAGTGTGGTACCAATCAATATCCCTTGGTCCCTTGGATGCTTAAGTCAATAGCGTATAAAGCTTAAGTGAAAGGAATAGTCAAGTTAGGTGTTTACAAGAGGATCATATCTGTCTATTAGGATTGAATGTACTTATATCTGTCGAGATCATAGAACCCTGTTTGGAGTTTATTTTTGTCGTTGACAGGAATAAGACTCGAGTATTATTGTCGTGTTGGAGTCTTGATATCCTTATTTCGAGATAGGAATAATGCCGACTTATTCTCCTAGCAACATACTCTCATTAGGAGTGCGTCTCTCCAAGTCTCCTTGCAAGTTTAGGACTACCCCAAAGCTAGATTGGACCTGCACTGGGTGCTAAGAATAGCTGTGCAAAGTGGAGAAAAATCACACGAGGGTCAAGAAGACCATAGCTTGACACGGCCGAGAAAATCACGCACAACTATGCAAACCAAATTAGCTAGCTCTGTTCAGCCGACGGCTCTATATCCATTACATGTCATTGCTTGGACTGATAATATCTGTGCATTATCCAGACTAGTTTACACCAACTTCAACTATATTTTATTTTCTAAGAGACTAAATCCACTGTACACTACGAGGGTTATTTTGTGACTGTTTTTGTAGCTATCCTTGTTAAACGACAAACAAAATTGAAACTTCACTAAAATAAATTCAATCCCCTTTATGTAGAACAAATAAACAGTAGAATTATCAGTTATTCATTGAACACATATAGAAGCCTTAAATTACACTTTTATAGACATGATAGTAGGATTCGGGACGTAGCACAATCTGAAATCGTCTTATAGTGCTTGCAAAATAATATTGTTTTGCCCGCTGTTATCATTAAAATGTATAAAATCAAAGCGATTTAGTTCCAAAGAGTTAGCAATTGAGTAATAATTCGCTTGCAAAGCAATGACGCCTTTTTCGCACTACAGCCCCCATCCCATGGTACTAACCTAAATTAGTAGGCCTTTCTTGGACCACTATTTACCTGAATTTTGATTGCTTTATATACATTCGGAAACTGAGATGTGAAAATTATATTTATTCACCATATGTCTATATAATCAGCACGCAATTTAAGAACAATTTAATATAAATATGATATGGACCCTAGAAATGAAATAAAAGCAACCCATTACCTAAGTTTTTAAGTTGAAAATAATCAATTGGATGATGATATGTCAAGTACAAACCGATGTTGCCCCCACACTGATCGAATTGGCTGCATCATGCTCTCAATCACAATGGAGCAAGTTCAGAAATTTACTACTCGGGCACACATCCATGCACGAATGTATTCGAATTTATCCGATAAACTTAAAACCATTTAAAATAATATAAATTACACATGTGTTGAACAACTCCGAATACATTTGTATTCGAATCAATTCAAAAAAGAATGTGCTACTTTTTTGTTATATATTTGGTTGGTCAATTAATAATCAAACCAGAAGAGAGAGAGAGAGAGAGAGAGAGAGAGAGGAGGAGGGGAGAGAGAGAGAATCAGAGAAGAAACAGAGGAATCCAAACACAACCAAATCAAAAGCAAATCCAAAGCCAAAAAGGCAATACCATAAAAGCGGATGCCAACCACAACAAATTCCCGCTTTCCCATTAAAAAGAAGGAAAACCAAGCTGAGTAAAGTAAAACAGTGGTACATATACATACATTTCTTGTACATATAGATAGAGAAACAAAAATTTAGAGAGAGAAAGAGATAGAAGGAGGGAACTGAGAACTCTCTCCCTCCGTCTATCAGGAAAACCCTCTCTCTCCTCTCTCTCGCGTCAATTTTGCATTAAATGTACTTTCCCACCTCCCAACACCTCCATTTAATGACCGCCTTACAAAATTCAGCCCCAGTGCCTAACCTCATTTAATTCTCGCATGCGACCCTCCATTAAAGCACCCGACCCCATTTCCCACCACCACCCACCACGCACCACCGCCAATTCCGGCCGTTAATTTCATCGGCAATAACGAATTCTCAATTCCCCCCCCAGTCTCTACCGTCTATTGTACCTCTCCGGTGAAAGCAACGCCTCTGGATCTCCGCTTCTCAGCCGGCTAGACGAGAACTGCCCTGCCGCCGACGACCTCATGAACATAGGGCTCGCCAGTGACTTGGTCCGCCGAGAGGAGCCTCCTCCGCCGGAATATCTTGCGCTAGACTCCGATAGTGGAAAGAATCCCCCTCGCCTGCGGAAGAACGGGGACTTCATCCCTCTGTAGTAACGGAACGAGAAGACTCTAGGTTTCGTTAACGAACTAAACGGCGATGGCCGTTTGCTCCAGAAACTCCCTCCTCCCCGCCGGTACCTCCACGGTGACGCAGTCGCCGGTTCCATAACTAACCTCTCCGATCCTAAATTCCGCTCGAATCCAAACGAGTACGACCGCTTCAATAAGAAATCGCGGCCGTCGAATCGGTCCTCCGATTGGGTATTCCTCCCCGGCGAATTATCCTGCGTGATTTCTCCCATCGGTTCCGGCGGAGCTTCGGCCAATGGCTCCAGAATTATGTTCTCGACGATCAATTCGTCGAGGCTCGGTCTAATTCTAGCGGCCATCACTGGAACAAACGGAGATTCCGGACGAAAAATTCCCGCACGGCAGAGAGGACAATTCGCGTGTGAACTTAACCATATGTCGATGCAATCCACGTGAAACGCGTGGTAACAAACCGGAAGCGTACGGACGTAGTCGTCCTCTTCGAATTCAAGTAAACAAACTGCGCATTCGTGAGCGTTGCTCTTCCTCGTGTAGACGGACAGAGGAATTGTCTTGATAACCGACTCGTCGAGTCCGTAAGGAGATAAAACGTGAAAGGAAACATCTGTTGGATCGAAGGAGGAGGCGTTATAGTTAGGCGACTCGATATCGCCAGCGGAGGAGGACGGGACGTAGGATCGGAGGAGCCGTCGGCGTCTCCGCCACCGTCGCCAGCGGCGGTGTAGGTTGATGAAGTATCGCGAGATGAGGCGGGAGTAAGTCACGATGACGAAGGCGGTAGCGATTATGACCACCATGGCTATTAGCGGTGGGCTGAAATCAATTGGGAGTTTTGAACTCGGCGACGAAGAAGTCTGCGGGTGGAAGGAGCTGGTTGATGGCGAGGGGGCTGTTGATGGTGACAGTGACGGTGACGCTGACGGTGAAGGTGAAGGTGAAGGAGCAGGGGCGGTGGCGATCACTATCATGATCGGTATTGGGGGAGGAGCGCGGCGGTTGATGGTGGTGGTGGTGTGAAATTGGTGGGGGGGCTTGTTTTTGAGGGTTTGGAGGTTTAATGGGGTTGTGGGTTTGACTGGGGGGACGGCACTCTGATTTGACGACGGGTTGCGGGCGAACGACACGTCAGCATTTGTGAAATTAATGCGATGAGTTTTTGTCTGGTGTGAAGACGTACTAGGTGCTTATGATATGGAAGACGTTTGTCAGCTTCCACGTTATAGGAAAATTATTGGGATTTTTAATTTTTAAAATTATATTTCTGACGTGGTATTGTTTAATTGGCTGAATTGAGTCAATGAGCTTGTGGGTTGGTGCCAGTAGTGTGTGGCAAGATATGATTGGGATTTTATTACCAGGCAATTTGGGTTAGGCGTATAGTCTATTAGACTTATGGTGTACACATTTTCTTTGGGCCTTCTAGACCATATAATACTAATGCTTGGTGATGCAATCACACAGAATTTCATTACTTTCAAACATGAAAAAGGGAACGTTTCATCGGAGCCACGGCATAGCGCTTCGCTTTCAATTCTTCGAACTAATCAACCGACTTTTTCCTTATTCATTAATTTCGAGAAAAAAGGAGCGTCTATCAATTGAGAAGCTAAACATCAAGTAAGTGATTTGATAAGGATAATAATTAAGCTAACACGTTAGAATGGATTCAGAGGGCTATAGTACAACCCTCCGTAGTTCACGTGTAATAATAACAAAATAACACGATTTTACTCATTTTGTTCTTAAAATTACTTCGTTTTAACCTCATGAATTTTGTTAACAATTCACGGATAAAATCAAAAAGATAATAGTTTCAAGAACAAAACAAGTAAAATTATATCGTTTTGTCAACAGTACATAAGGTTGCACTAAGGCCTCTTCAAATCTTGCTAGAGTTGACAAGTTTATTTATGAGTGGGTGAATAAATTTTGTTCACTTTTAATTGTGCGAGACTACTTAGAGATATCATTTGAATGATTAAAATTATCTTTTTTTTCTAAATATTTTTTTGTATAGTAGTAGAAAAAATTCAGTTCGATAAAATATTCGATAAACCTTGACTAGAGAGAATGATATTTGTAGAGTATTATTCTCCCTTTTTTTTTAATTAATTAAAAGACAGTTATGTGAAATAGAGGTTTTAATTGTGTAGTTGTAACGCCAGATGTATATATACCTGCGTATTAATTTTTGTTTTAAATCTCCACTTGTTGAATTATTGTAATTAATTTAATATCAGGATTGGTTAGTAGAAACTCGCTCTCAGGTGTGATGTAGGGTATTTTACTACTAATATGTGTATTTTTTTTTTCTCATCTTATTATTCTCCAATGGGAAGAACGAAAGCTAGCTAAATTTAAGTTTGTAATAACACCATGCCAGCTGTCAAAATTACTCTTAAGTGAGAATCTTACTTTAATGAGAATTTAATGATTCGATTCACTTTTATTGATACCGTATTTCTTTTAACTTACCCCGAATCTAATAATTTTGTTTGTGTGGTCTCCATGGAATAACCAGTTATGCCAAAAGATACAGTTAAGACGTCCATAGCTACACATGGAACCCAAGTCAACAGACCCAAGAATATGGAGGCATCAAGATTGGTGTTCTGTTTCATCTTTACAATGTTCTCTTTTTCCAAGTCTTCGTGTTGTTAATGGTGTTGCCTTTAGTGTGGTCCTCTTGGGCTTTGGATCCAACCACCCCTTTGGTTGTAATGAATTCTGAAAATTATTTTGACGTACAAAACACAGCTCGAACACTGACTTAATTGGCCGAACGGTATTTTGTACGTCAAAATAATATCATTTTGATGGACAAACATCCTGTTGGAAGTCCATTATGAGAGACAAACAAACGAACTCAAATTTTATTTTTGTGTTTTTTAACTTTTTTTTTTGGGATTCAATACTTGTTCAAGAATGATTTGTTACATAATCAATCTAGCTTGATTAATTATTTTTTTTAAAGTTGGTTAGACTTATACTCTAAACTAAAAAAATCTATTACTCGATTCGTTCAGCTCGATCTGTTCTGTTCGACTAGTGAGACTTGCATGATTTCATAGTATACTTTTCATGAAGTCTTCAAATTCAAAATATGTCTTTATTTACCCTTATTTATGTCATTCTTTCATTAGCTACGCCAAAATAAGGTTAGGTAAACTATCTTAAAATCAACACTAATTAAGATTCAATTAAATACTTCCTATTATGAGCCAACGAGCCCCCATTAAACGCTTTCCATTCTGAATTCAAACAAAAAATCCCACATTAAAAAATTCCAACACAGCTTTCATAAACAAATAAACTTTCATAGTAAACTAAGTTGGGTCATTTATGAGGTGCCTGTCCCTCAATCCTGAGGAAGAATAAGTCAAGGAACACAATTTATTTGTACATCTGACATAGAAATATTTGAAATCATTGAATGTATGTGGAGTACACATGATTATGTAGGGCGAATCCAACAGTTCTGGACACATCTTTGTCTGAATATGCACGAATATTTTGTGTTCCTAGACTTTTTTTCTTTGAGACATTGGATGGTTTTCACAAGACAAATTAAGATATTTCATCCATGACAGTCATTGATCGTCTGCAACTCAAAAATCTCACCAATTTAGGATACGAAGAGTTCATCCATGTGTATATATATTCGATCAATTCTATATTTTAGAGTTGCCAAATTTCGTATTCAACAATATACTCTATTTTTAGATTCTTGAACGAAAGAAAGAGACAGACACAAACTCGATTCGACATGTAATTGTTGGTTGATATTTCTTCGATTGAGTTCACCGTTTGACCATGAGAGACAAACACCTGCGCGACACTCTTAACATCCACGATAAGACGACAAATCTATTTTAAGAGGACTGTCGTTTCACAGGATTCAGTTGGATTGTATCGAGAATGTATCTCTTTTCTTTCTAAAATTCGAGCATTTTCATACGATAAGATCTTCAAAGTTCCAATTTGTAAGATTGGACTTGATCGGAATTCTTAACCAGTAGATTATCTTTTCCTTCTCACAAAAATTATAGGTGCCAAGTGACCAACATTATAGGTCTCTCTACCTGAGAGACTAGCAGCATTGACACACTAATAGATCTTGCCAAATCAACTAACCAGTACTAAGTCTATGCCATAATGAGAGATTGGATTCTTTTATGCAACGTCAGAGCTTAACATGGAAGCTCATACATCCTACAGAATAAGGACTTCAAACAAGTAACCAATAGCGATTGGAAATTGTAACCGGGGGAGGAATGGTGGCTTAGAATGTTTTCATGGTCCGACGTTATTGGTGTGCTCATTTCGGATTTGTTTGTACTGCCCAGAAGGGCACGAGAGAGAAAGGGATCCAAAACCAAGACACTCGACAAAAAGCTTTCGCTTTATATACGCTATTTCTTGCAAAAGCTCCCCAAGCGGGTAGGCCTTCTTCTCTAGAGGCAAGATCAGCGAATCCCGCTTCCTTCAAACGCTTCTTTCCACAATCAAAAGCCGCTTGGCCTTTGGGAAATGGGATAATTGCTAAAGCAAGTGATATACGCATTGCATTCGATCATTCATTTGGGAAGGGAAAAAAGCCTTAAAGATACAGTTTGCTTCTATGGTCACTATATACATCTAGCATGACTACTAAAAAGCAGTTAAATCACTCTATAAAGATGCAACATTCGATCGACTTACCTAAGTGCGAAATTCAGCATAAGTCAGTCATGCCTGCTCCAGATGAAATTCTCTCCAAATTGCAAGCTGTATGTCAAGAAAGATATGGTATCAGAACTACAGAAGGAATGATCAGGAATCCCAAATTTCTGGCGTGTACAAAGCAAAGGAAGCATTCACATAAACGCACCGGTGTTCAAAATTTCCACACATAAGGGAGGTTAGATATCTTTGACAAGGTTGTATTCTTGGTTGAAATGGGTGGTCTTCAAACTCCCGAAATACAGTCTAGACGACGGCCCTCCTGCCAGAGACCTCTTTGTTTTTTATGTCCATTAACTGAAGGGTGCTTACACAGTTGGGCAAAAAATCATCTAATCCTCTCCCTTTGGCAACTGAGTTTGGAGCATATCCTCCTTCAACATGTCTGCTAGTTCATCATTCCCTTCTTTCGAATTCGCATCAATGAGAGCTTTATAGATGTTGCAATTCGGTTCCAAACCTTTGCCTACCATCTCTGCTTGAAGCTTTAATGCTTCTTCCATCCTCCCCTCTGCACATAAACGCACCAGTTATATGTCCATAAATGTATTTTGAACAAACTGATCCCATTTAAACTGGGGCAACCAGAATACAAAACTGAAGGGAGCTCACAAAGATGGGCAAAAGAACAGCTAATTCTCTTCCTTTGGCATCTGAGTTCAAGCATTTCCTTCTTCAACATGTCTGCTACTTCATCATTCCCTTCTTTCGAATTCGCATCAATGCAAGCATTATAAATCTCGTAATTCAGTTCAAACCCTTTCCCTACCATCTCTGCCTGAAGCTTTACTGCTTCTTCCATCCTCCCCTCTTGACATAACCCCTTTATAATTAGAATCTCATAACTCTTCCTTTTTGGTGCAAGCTCATGTTTTCTGTCTGCAACTCTTAGAAACTCCAAAGCCTCAGAAACCCAGATTTCTGAGTGTACAAAGCAAAGGAAGCATTCACATAGACGCACCGGTTTTATGTCCATAAAGTTTCTAGAACTTTGAACAAACTGATCCATTTGAAACTGCGGCAACCAGAATCCAAAACTGAAACAAAGATGGGCCAAAAATCATCTAATCCTCTTCCTTTGGCATCTAAGGGTCCATTTGGCGTAACTAGATTATGGGATTATTGGATTGTTGGATTATGTTGGGTGCCGGACGGAATAATCTAGCTCAAAGTGTTTGGACTAAATTATTTGTGGATATAGAAGTTATGTTGTGTTTGGAGCTAGATTAATCCAGATTATTTGGGTAAATAATTTAGGCCAAATGGGGCTAGATTATTTCCCGAATAATCCAGACAATCCAAATAATCTAGTTAAGGCAAATAGAGCCTAAGTTTCAAGCATTTCCTTCTTCAACAAGTCTGCTAATTCATCATTCCCTTCTTTCGAATTCGCGTCAATGAAAGCATTGTAAATCTTGCAATTTGGTTCAAACCCTTTCCCTACCATCTCTGCCTGAAGCTGTAATGCTTCTTCCATCCGCCCCTCTTGACATAACCCCTTTATTAGAACCTCATAACTCTTCCTTTCTGGTGCAAGCTCATGTTTTCTGATTGCAACTCTCAGAAATTCCAAAGCCTCAGAAACCCTATTCTCCCCACAAAGTCCTCTAATAACAGCATCAACTGTTGAACTCTCTGGCCTCAAACCTTTCCTACCCATATCCTTGTACAACAGCAATGCCGAATCCACATCCCCAATCTGACAATACCCATTGATAAGATGCTCGAAGGTGACACAAGAACTTCCCACACCACTCAACCCCATTTCTCTGAAAAACTCTTCAGCCCTTCCAACCTCTCCTATTCTACAAAACCCACCAATCATAGTGTTGTATCCCACAACATCAGGCTTCAAACCCTTGATTACCATTTCTTCCCACAACTTCACAGCCTCCTCCATCTTCCCATCCTCGCAATAGGCTGCAATCAAAATACTATAGCTATACGTGTTCGGTTTGCAACCCAATTCAACCATTTCTCCCCAAACCTCTTCAACATTTCCCATCAAACCATCTTGATAAAAAGCAAGCATAATTACATTGAACGTATGAATATTGGGAACAATCTTAACACCACCCTTCACTTCAACATCAAACCGGAAAACCTCTTTATAGACACCATACCCATCATGACAGCCATGAAATTTCGAGATCGACCTAATTAACGAATTACATGTACTAACAGTAGGAGAAATACCTCTAGACCGTAACATTCGAACTATTTCGATAGCTTGATCGATTCTTTGCGACTTCAAACAAGCTTTAATCAATAAATCAAACACAAACGGAGCTGAATCACATTCTCGATAGGCCTTCACCAGGGATTCAAAGAGTTTCGGCGATTTAAGGTTATCGGGGAAACGAAGCAGGGCGGATTGGATTAGGTTTAGCGCTTCAGATTTGAGGCGGGAGCGAGAGAGAGTGTGGATGATGGTGGAGTAGGAGAGGAGGGTGTGGGCGCAGAGAGAGCGGCGGAGGGTGAAGTGGAAGAAACGGAGGGCGAGTTGGGGGTTGTTGCGGATTTGGAGGGTGATTAGGGAAACTTCGGAAGGGGTGAATCCGTCGGGGTAGAGGGAGCTGATTTCATTCCACCGGGATTTTGACCGGTGGTGTTTGAGGATTGAGACGACGGCGGAGACTAGGATTTGAGACTTGTCCGGCGACGTCGCCGGTGGCGGTAGGGGGAGAGAGGAGATAGTACGTTTGATGATTTGGAAAGCCATTGAAGTAGGTGTCTCCGGGACAGTGGGACGGCCTTTCGTTTTTCCCGGCGACGGGTTTTTCAGTTAGGGATTCGAGTTGCGAAACACGACGGTGACGGTGGAGCACATCTGGGCCGCTGCTTAGGGCTGCGTCTGTGACGTGGCGGCGTTCTGGTAACGGGCCCAGGTGCCTTCCGTTTCAGTTACTGTTCTTTTTCTTACGTTAGCCGCTAGTCCACCGAAGAATCTTGGCTTTGACGTGGATACCACTGTTGTGTAGTTAACAAGCAAGACTACAGATAATAATATGTAAAATATCTGAATGTTCGAAATTATTCCATATATGTTAGACTCTATTATTTTAAAGAATAAAATATATCAAACAATTTCAAGCATATTATATATATACGAATTACTTTCTCGTAGTTAAGCTGGGGCTATGTAAGCCCATCACATTCTGACTTTAAGATCATCCCTTCAAATACTACTGTTAATTACATGAGTTTCGCATAATAAAATTCTATTGATCTTATATGTGTATTGATAACGAGCCTTTCGATGATAATATTATTGACAAATTATCCAAAACAAACACATATGCACGACCGTATGAAAAAAATAATTAAAAAAAGACCACAATCACAAACCACAGCGGAGAGATTTTTACTTCATACTCAAAATGTGCAAATAAGTACATCTACGGGTCAAATTAGTTTTACTATGTATGTATGAAGTGAAGTGCAAGGTACATCAGCTGCTAGCGTCGGTCAAGTCAAACCTCATCATACTCAGCAAAGTGATAACTAAAGTCGAACAAATTTTACAAACCCAAAAAAGTATCGATGTTAAATACCTGTTTCATCAATCGTGGACTGATCGACAGGTCCCTCTTGAAATCGATTGGAATCGTTCCAAGTTTACATAAAGGAAAAGGTTGAACCATGCAATGGAAATAAAGAGGTGAAACATGAAAAAAAGAAAGACAATGAGTGCGAAAGAAGCATAACAAAGAATCAAGTTCATTTTTCCTCTCTTTCCCCTGTTCTTGAAAGCACAATTCCAACATCTTATGGGTACATTCAGCCAAAAAACAACAAAAATTATGCTTCTTCAAATATACTCCAGATGTTTCTTTGTACTAAAAGATAAAGCAAAATCAGGGCAATAAAGAAAAAGGAAGCAAAAGAGCTAGCTTCCCTCATTTTAATTGATGATGCTTGATGCTTCTTCCAACATTAAGCACCCTTTACCATAGCTTAAGAGTCTCCATAATCACCTTTACAATATTTCCCCTTCCAAATTTACTACTGTAGTGGGTTGGAATGGTGAACTATTCGCGCTATCTAGCGATATAAAGAGCAGGTGTGTGATAGAAAGGATTAGGCTAAACTGAGAGATGGGCCGGCAAAACCGAAGACCCAATAGAACTTGTGGGTCTTAACCCAAGATTGGAAACTTGGTCGTGTCATTAATTCGGTTCGGATAGAGATTTGATCCGATAGGGTTTCGGAAAGATCTTGAGAAGATCTAGGAATAATGTTAGTACTGTGATGATGACATCAATCGAAGTGCGTGTTCGAAGTGAGTCTGACGGCGCACTTAGATTAGAATCAACTATAAAAGAGATGACATATAATCTTAGAAAAGTACACTATAACGAAAAATACAAATATTCTTGTTGTACTTCTTTATCTTCGATCTGAGGTCTAACTAAAGTTTCGGAGTGCATTTCAACTGACATCTATCAAACGGCACTAACAAATTGATACTCTTGCAAGCTAATAGGACTAAGATAGATCAAAGAGAAAAAACCATTTGACTTCAACGAAGATGAACTTTTACATATCTTTACTACCACCGTAGTTACATTTTAAAATGCAAGACTTGTGCTTATAGTAAAATTATTGGCATGTCGTTGTTAGTAGAAAATTTAAGCGGATATCGTTCCTGTTAAGCTAAGCCTTTCACTCGATTGAACGTTAAAATTGCTATTGAGGAAGGATTTATGAAGAGATTTAATGACCAACAAAGATAATCCCGAAAAGTTAAGCAAATAAATTGCGTTAATTTCCTTACTTTATCATATTCCCATCTTTGTCTTTACCTTTTCCCAATAGCTCTTCTCATAAAATTCTAAATCCACACAGAGCCTAAGACTGTATAAAGCCATGACATAGGGAATTTGTTCCTTTGAAGCATTCTTTTAAGAAATCAATGCATTATTGGTGAGGGGGAATAAGTGCAATAAAGTTTAACAGGCATCTTAATTGAGTCATTAGATGCAAAATTCGTACTGATCTGCAATGAAATTCCTACATAATAATGTCTCCTTTACGAAATTCTTACCTTTATCCCTTAATTATTTATTTAGTATATGCTCTGCATATTAAAAATTCAAACAACTATCACACGTAATATAATAATTGTTCCAATAACTTCAAACTTGACATATTGATAGTTACCTGACAATCAAAGACTTCAGAAATTATTTAGTTCGGAGTTTGTCTGACTCTCACTTGGGTGCCATCAATTTCAGTTATTCCCGACTCTAATTAAACCCTCGGGACAGTGGAATTGATCTCGGAAATTGAACAATTTATTGGCTTTATATAATTGTGTAGCTTCTTTGCAATGAAAAGTGATGGATGTGATATTCTACTTTAATTTGGTTTCTAAAAACTGTTCAATTGGGTTAACATCAACCGTTAGATCAAGCAATAAGCATCCGATTCTTTTTGGTAAATGGGATTAATTCCACCTTGGACCGTTAAACTACGCAATGTAAAAAATATGAGTTTAAGAATACAAGTTATTTGTGTACAACTGAATACATGTGTTTGGAACTGTTGAATGTACGTGAAGTTTACATGATTGTAGATGACCCCACCTACATCCAATAGTTTCAGATACATCTGTGTCTGGAGGTATACGAATAATTTATGTTCGTAAACTTTTTAATGTAAAAACCTCAAGCATATGCTAATCTTTTGTGGTACATCCAGATGGTCATAATTTATATGTCGCAATTTATTATTGTTTTTATAACTTATAGTGTTCTGATTAGTTTACGCACACATCGACTAATTTTAGAGGATCAATTCTACTATCCAATTAACGGGGAGATCTAATTAAAATCAAATTGAAACCTGCATGAACTTTACCCTAAAACAATTAATAGTGCTCGGAAGGTTTCGAATTTGAATCTTTTAAGAGAAAATGAATCCTTAAATCTCAAATCTTAATCACAGCCAAAATTAGGATTCATGTGTCCCAATTTATTTACTAACTAATTAGATTGGGATATCTCATAAAGTGGAAAATTCGTATTCTCTTGTGGGTCATGAACCAATATGCCTTTTTTTCTCTCTCCCCTCCTCTCTCTCTCCCCCCTTTGACATGAAGATTCCAATGGCTATCTTGGTGTTATTAACAACCTATTAACTGGGGATTAAGAGGCATATAATTCAAAAAAAAATTACGATTTTTTATATGATTTGATACACTTATTACAAATAGTAGGGGTGTAAGAGTAAACCGACAAACCGGACCAAACCGCCGGTCCGGTCCGGTTTTGGGAGCAATCCGGTCCGGTCCGGTCCGGGTTGATTTTTTTAAAAATGTTCCGGTTCGGTTTTCGGTTTTTGAGTTTTTTGGTCCGGACCGAACCGGACCGGACCGGTTTTAATTATACGTTTATAATTTTTAATTTTTTATGTTTTAAAGTGTTAGCCGTTTTTAACTTTTTAGGGTTTTTCTCTCATTCTCAATCTCAGACCTCACTCTACTGCGCCTCTCAGCCTCTCACTCCCTCAGGCCGCCGCTCCCCTCCCACTCACTAGTCACTCTCCGTCTCTCTGGCCTTCGCCGGTTTCTCTCCCAGGCCCTCTAGGCTCCAACGCCGACTGCTGTTATTCGCGACGTGGAGATCTGGTTCGTGTTCGAGGTCTGAGTTGGAGTTCGAACGGAGTTGAAGCTACACTAGACCACAGTAAACAGGTATTGGACTTGGGTCAGATCTGGTTTCGTATTTTTTTATACTGAGTTCGCGTATACTGATTTCCGAGTTCGTGTTTGAGGTCTGACATGGCCTTCGCCGGGTTCTGGACCTTCTGGTCTTCGTATCTGATTTGTGGGTTTGTAATTTCACTTATTTGTATACTGATTTAGTGATTTTTGGGTTTCGAATTTCTGGGTTTCGAATTTCTGAGTTAATGTACCGGGTTTGTTTGTATACTGAGTACTGACTAGTGAGTCATGACTATTGAGTTTGATTTTTTAGTTCATACTTCATAATTCATATACTGATTCTGAGTTTGTATGCTGATTTTGGCCCAAGACCACCTAAATCGGAAACCGGACCAAACCGGAGCCAAACCGGCCAACCCAAACCGGACCAAACCGAACACAATCGGTCCGGTTTTCGATTTAGGTTTTCTTCAAACCGGTCAACCGGTTTGGTCCGAGTTTATAAGGCAAACCGGACCAAACCGGACCGGTTACAGCCCTAACAAATAGTCACTCGCTAAGGTGTGTTTAGTTTTTTTTTTTTTTTCCATTTCCAGAGAAAATATAATATTAACTGATAAAGATAGTAACAAAAAAGTGTATGGAATGAGAAAGTCTACACACACAGATTATAATGTATAGATTTAGATACGAATGTGTCAAGAACTATTCGATGCACGTAGAAATTCTTCAAAAAAAATATAAATTTTGCATAGATCTAACGATTTCAAATACATATTAGCGGAATATATACATAAGAGAGTTCATGTGTGTAGTCTCGTTAGTATGCCTTTGGTATGAAATGCACAAAGTGTTTTGTCTTCGTGCCCAAACCATAACCTTGATGCTGGTAGTTCGAGCTTTTGACCATTAAAGTTGTCGTCTTTAACAGTCTTGGTTCCTTACGTGTTTCAATTCGATGCAAATTGTTCCTTCATCCCTCGAACTTCAAAATTTATATTTTTTCAGATTCTAACTTCATCGTGCTTTAATTAGGGATGATAATTACACGTCCCATTTAGATATGAGTTTTAGGATTTTTTTAGAGATTAGATCGAATTTGGAGGCAAAAATTAAAAAATATTTGGGAATCGAATCGAAGGCTAATTCATATACTTCCAATTCGATCTCTGCTTCAATCTTTGTTACATTTTTTTATGTGTACAAAATATATGTATTTATATTTTTATCGTTATAACTACTGAATATATACTTTCAAAATTATTTTTGAATATTTAATAAAATCATATTAGTAACTATTTTACTTTTTATTTTTGTCATGAAAATTTTTCGGAGGCGGAGCAGGGATTCCCTATATATCCTCATTTGGGGCAAGGTTGGAGATGATTTTCTATTTAAGGAACAAAATGAGAATAGAACGGACATTTAATAGCCGAAGTATCCGAACGGCATAAAGATTACCTTTAACCTAATGCCGACTAATCAATGTGATCCTCAAATTTTTATTTTTATTTTTATAATTGAGGTATCTAGTCAACTTGAAATATGCTTCACCTGTTGTCGACTAGTTATCGGAATTTTGAAGTTAACGATCGGGTAAATCTCCAGCGACCCCCAATAATTGGTTCAGGTGAAATTTGACCTCTTAACTTTGAGAGATAAGTTTAATTTCTTAGTTACCATCTCTCTTTTCACTTAATAAACTTGGAGTTTAGAAACAGATATCAATTTGAAAAATTAAAAACAAAAATAGTCAAAATCTGTCTTCAATTTGCTCCACTGTCATCTCGCTATGAGTCGGCCTTTATATTTCACAATCGCGTAATAATTCCTCAGCACAAATTCCCTTCTGGTTGCTTCAACAACTACCCATATTGTAAATTCAATTACACAATGCTAAATGTGTCGTTAAAGAGATTCCATTTACATTCCCCCCCTTCTCATCCTTCAAGCAAAACATAACCCCAAACCTCTCTCTCTCTCTCTCTCTCTCTCTCTCTCTCTCTCTCTCTCTGTGTATATATATACAGCTCACATAACCCTTCTTATGACCGCTCACAAAAACCATGAAATACAGCGAGATAACCCACGTGAGCCACCCCCAACACAAGCTGAAATACGAGTACACAGAGGTCCCCTTCAAGTGCGACGGATGCAAGGAAGCCGGCATAGGCTCGAGTTACAAGTGCACCACCTGTGACTACGATCTCCACCTCCACTGCGCCCTACCTTCGCCGTCTTTGTCTCACCCTTTTTACACCAAATGCTCTTTCCAGTTCCTTCTTCGGCCGCCGGGACCCATCGCCCGCTACTGCAACGCCTGCGAGAAGGACGTCACCGGATTCGTTTACCACTGCAACGCCTGCGGGTTCGACCTCCACCCCTGTTGCGCCAAGCTCCCGATGGTTCTCGATGACGGTGAGTATTCTCTACACTTCTCTGTTATTCAATTTCTATACCCCTGTTTTTCTTACTTCACAGAAACGTGTCGATCGGGAACAATATTCTGCTCAATTATTTGAGCATCAATTGGGTCTCATCTCGTTTGAATTCGATCAGTCTATTATTGGAGCAGATATGAGCCGAACTCGAGCCTTAATTTTAAACTTGTTTAATGAATGAACCGAATTTGTGCATGATGATATTCTGCTGAATTAGACTCGTGAACTTGAATTAAAATACTAGCAATAACTTTTAAGGGTATTTACTTTTGAGAGTATATGTTGATGGTGTCGAAAAATCGTAATCCGTTCTGAGCTTCCATTTCTAGCTCTTGCAAACGAGTTTGATGAGTGGAGATGGTTGTTCGGTCAAGGCTTGACCATCGACGATCGGGTGGGATAATCGAGTGTGTATTGATGGTAAAGATGAAAACATATTTGGTCTCATGGTTGGAGGTGAACTTTAATGCCCTGAGGAAAGGATTCATTTGGGACGGACGTCTCGCCACCAACGATGCCTGTACTCCAACTTGGGATGATAGCCGCACCGATCTGGGCACAATTTCCTAAATGCCGAGTAGTCAATAGCGCAATTCCCGAGATTGCCCTGAGCAATTGGGGGCACCAACTCTCTTTGGGCGACCAGAATATGGTATTTGTGTCCAAGCAAATATTGGTTGACTAAAGCAAAGACTTGCCGATGGGTGACACGCACAACAGATCGGCCAATTTTCCCTTAGCTCAGGAGGCCCTAGTTGATCAGGAGAACATATTAGACGATAGTTGGTCCAGAGCCCCCATTTGGGCTCATTGTATGTAAAAATTATTAATTTCTTTCTTTTCATAAGTACATGTTTACGCAACAAATTGAGATAAAATTTTATTCAATTTTTTTCGAATAAAACTTATTCTTAGTTGTCTATTTTTCCCCAAATAAAACTTATTCTTAATTGTCATTTCCAAGTTAGGGTTTGTTTAAATTATATCTCCGGTCTAAGTCCCGAAATCAAAGTTTAAATATATAATATTTTTTACTTTTTAAAATTCATGAACAAACTCAAACTCGACTCAAACTTAAATGAGATTGGTTCGAGCTCGGCTCGTTAAATTTTTGTTAGGCTCGAACTCATTAAAATTTTAAGGAACAAACTTGAACTTGTTAAGCGCCAATGCCAAGGACGAATGCATAAAGCATGGCATGGAATCAGGCCTAATAATTGAGCCACCACAATCTATTTTTCTTGAGAGCAAGTATAGATACATATCGGCCTTACACGTATTTATCAGACAATTCTAAACACATTTATATTCAAATCTGTACACATGAGTCTATGTTCACATATCAGTATAATTTAGTACATTGTATATCTTCGTAACATTTCAACGTATCTTTTCTCTTACTTTTCACAATTTCGACATAATCGAGTTTTCAAAATCTCCAAAAACAGGTGAAGTGAAGCTGTACCTATATAGGAAGGTGAGCGCGCCGTGCCACAGGTGCGGGAGGCAGGGGAGGAGCTGGAGCTACCGATCAACATGCAAAAAATACAACTTACATGTTGCTTGTGTGAAGGAGATGCTGGTGGAGAATTGGCATGAGATATATTTTGGGAGTGGTGGGGGAAATTACAGTACTAGTACTAGTACTACCAGTAGGAATTCAATTCAGAATAGAATTCCTAGCCTGAAGAACACACTTCAGACCCATCACCAGAAAAGCAGCAAGGGGAAAGTGCAGAAATGTTGTGAAATGGCTGGTTTGGCTCTCCAATTTGTTATATCAGCTGTTCTTGGGGACCCTACCAGTCTTATCGCTGGGGTTGTTGGTACATTGATGTCCAAATAGTGAGGGGAGGGGTTTGCTTTATAAAGCATTTGTTGTTGTAAAAATTAGCTATATGCTCTTTAGTATGTTTAAGTTTGGAGAATATATGCACACGAGTGTACGGGCTTGTCCTCTAATGTCATCACTTGTATTTAACCCACTTGCTAATTGGATGTACACTTAGAAATGTTGTCTTCAATCGATCTTGGGTGTTTCATGTTGTTAGGTTCATGTACTTGTCTGTAATGTCATCCCTAGTATTTAACCCACTCGCTAATTGTACGTGTACATAAAAATATTATCTTTGATCGTTCTTGAGTGTTTCATGTTGATAGATCCATGTATGTATTTGCCTCTAATGTCATCACTCATGTTGTCATTTTTGTTGAAATTGTGTTTTTTGTATATGCGTATATATATATATATGTATTTATATAGGCCCACATACTAATTGTCTGTAATGTCACCACTAGTATTTAACCAACTTGCTAATTGTATTTACGCATAAAATTATTGTCTTTGATCGATCTTGGAGTTTCATGTTGTCATTGTCAATTCCGTAGTATTATATATTATATATGTGTATATACGAATATATAGGTCCATATTCTTCCCTCTAACGTAATCATTTGTATTTAACCCACTTGTTAATTGTATGTACACATCAAAATATTGTCTTTGATTTTGACAGTCATGAAAGCGACAAATAAGAAACTTCAATATCAAAGGCAATACTTTATGTGTACATCAGAGGCAAGCACATGAATATATATGCACACACGACAATTCTTTTGCTACTCTAATGTCATGTATTTAACCCACTTGCTAATCGGATGTACAAATTTGTTACTCTTATGTCATCGATCACTTATATTTAACTCGTTAATTGGATGCCATCGATCGCGTATATCTAATGTTATCATTGTATTTAACCCACTTGCTAATTGATGTAAGCATAAAAATATCCTTTGATCTTGAGAGTCATACAAATATTTTTATGTATATGTATGTACTTATGTGTGTGTGTGTGTGTGTGTATATATATATATGAGCCCCACAAAACCAACCCACTGAACCAATTCCTTGGTTTTGATGGGATTACCCACAACCTAATGTCGAGTAGTCTTTGACTGACTATAACGAAGTTTGACTTGGTGTGAGCTGGATATATTCAATTGCAACTCTACGAAATCATGTGCTTTGTGTTTGCATTATTTTTTAATAGGTTCCTCTTATGATTGATTGTGTGTGTGCTCGATTTGACATCCTGGAATAATCTCTCAATTTCAGCTGAAACTAAACAAAGAAATTAACTTGTATAAGTCCTAATTATGCTTTTTGTCAATAATAACCTGATTCTAACCCCAAGGGTTGGTTCAGTGGGAGAAGGGAGGGGGACTAAGGGGTTTGCCAAGGTCTGGAGCACGTCGAATCCCACAAGAGCCAATTGCTAGTGTTCATTGGAAATTTGTCCTATCGTTAACTTAAAGACTTTAAGAATTTGTCAGAGTCTTAAATTAAGAATAATTTCAAAACTGGCCGAATATCTCGATAAAAAACAAAATAATAAGCCTGTTTCTACTAAAACTGAAAATCATTATCACCACATGACCTCAAATTTTAGCCATCCAGTTGTTCAATCTGGTCAAATTAATTCCCAGATCATGATTCAAACTTATGTACGTACAAACTTAAATGTGAAGCACACTTGAATATACTCCAAATCATGAGATTTTGCTTAACTAAGCCAGTTACTAACTTTTTTTATCGACAAAGAAAATTTTATTAACTTTTATAGAACGAGTATAAAGATTACAAAGATATCTCAAGAAAATGCATCATAATGAATACCCGCTTCCCAACAAAATTAACAGTCGAGTACCCGGTATTCATATACCACATATCTCAAGAAATTACTACTGCGGCGACCCCTACCTATTGTGGCTTCAACCAATACGCCGCCTTCGCCACCGGCGGCAGCAACCTTTGTTCTTGAAGTGACATAATTCTCATCACAAGAGAACATCAAAGGATGCTGATCATCCATCCTTCTTCTACTGCAACAGTAGTACCACCCGCACTTGATCTCTCCTCCACCACCACCACCACTCTTCGTAAGAGCCAGACTTGCTTTAACGGCCAAATCCGCCATATCCTCCGCCTGAAGCGGCCGCGCCAACCAACTCAACGGCAGAGCGAAATACAATTGCCCCATCTGAAGCTCCTCCTCGACATCAACGGCGGAAAGAAGATCATCGAATTCCATTTCGTCCGAACTACAAACGAACAACGTGGGGTACTGCTCCAGTACCTGCGAGACCTTTACCGGCGATGAGTACAGTTGAATCGCACCGTCTAGGAAGATCAACTTGGCCGTTGCAACTGATCTGCTATTTCCCATCCCCTGAAGATCGAGCACCCTATCAAAACCCTGAGATATGAAAATTTATCGCTCTCTGTCGCTTTTTTCACACAATCTTTTACTTATATATGCGTATCTTTTTTCAAAACCCTGAAGACTTAAGGGTTTGATTAAATTTTAAGTTCGAAATTTTTTAAATGGAAAAAAATTCTCCCCTACTAAATAGAATTTGGAAATATATTTTGGGATAAAAAAATTTCTCATTTTTATGGAATCAATTAATACAGCTCCGATTTTAATTAGTCCATTTAATTGAATCTCGCGCTAATAAACAATACACTGGTCAGACCTTGATTCTGACATTTTGAATTATAATAAAAAGAAAGAATAATTTTCAGAACTTTGATACGTTATCTGGCACTAAAATAATGTGCCAGCCGTGCTACGAATTTGTCGGATTTTCTGTTCGAAAGTGATAAGAGGAGTGATTATTCAGTGCTGGTGAGTCACCCTATACGTGGTGTTCCGTGTCCTCCTCCTAACACATTTGACATTGAGGATGCTTTAAAAGCACTTATTAATTTCTGGTGATAAAGAGTATGAATGAGTCTCATCATTTTCTATAATTTTGTATGTTCACTTGTACGCAATGCTTTGATTTTTGGTAAAGTGAAAATACTCTGTCTCCAAATGTTTATATTATACAATGATGTAATGCTCTGATTTTCGATAACGTAAAAATATTTTATTTTTAAATGTACACAAATAAATCGCTGAAAAATATACAAGTCATGGGTTAGAAGAATCACCCACCTATACGAGTCATGGGTTAGTCCCCTTTCTACAAGAGATTTCTCATTTTGTTAAAATAAAAATATCTTATCTCTGATTAAATTTTAATAATTTGAATCGTTCATTGTCTTTAAAACATGTTTTTAAGGGTACTCGTGAGAAATCGGTTTAAACAAATATTGAAAAGGCATTGATCCAAACAGTTTTTCTTACATGAATTAATAGTTTTTATAAAAAACTGTTTGAATCAAGTTATTCCTGATAATATTTTGAGTTCATTTCTCGCGGGTGTTCTTAAAAACATATTTTAAATACATTGAATGATTTGGATCATAAAAACTTGATCAAGAAAGTAGAGATTCTCATTTTAGAAAAATGAGGGTCCCTTGTTAGAATAGTTTTTGTAATATATATAATTATTTATTTATATTGTACTTGCCTCTAATGTGATCAATTGTATTTAACCAACTTGCATGTACATATAATTATAAAAATATTATCTTTGACCGATCTTGAAGTAACAAAGATTTGTTTGTGTATAATTTGTGCTATGGAATCAGCATAATGTTGTCATTTTTGTTACAATTGTTCATTAGGGTTATTGAAGTAGGAAAGAATTGTCCAAGTATAATCCCAATCCCACTCACCTATGAAAATTCTAATTAAAATTAGAACAAAATATGGATTGACCTTATAAAAGTTGATAATACTCAAAAAATTTCAAACTTGAGACATTAAAAAGGAACAAATCTCTAAATTCCAAATCTTGACCTTTAGGTCAACCCCTCAAAATTCTTTTCTTTCGTATATATAAAAGCAAGCTAATAGGTACTACTACTTGTAATAGCAAAGCATGACTTGTCGACATATGTCGGGATAAGCAAAACGAAATCTGAATTAGCCGAAAAAGAAGCAACGCTATGGATACCATGACCGATCACCATTGATAGGAAAGAATCTTTCTAAATCACTTCAGATCGATGAGGCCTTCAAGAATCCGAAGTACGCCGATTGTGCCCCTCCCTTATCCTTGCTTAAAATATGCATCAAAGCCCTTTTGGCTTATCTTACTAAGAGTAATGAAGGGCTTCAATCTGTGTTGGGATTTTTTGGAAATGGCACTCTTTAAAAAGGTCTTTCCAAGATATGAACGTGTATGACATAAGAATGAGAGAGAGAGAGAGAGAGAGATGAAGCCCATTCGACAAATTTTGAACTGAGTTGTGCTTGGTATGTTGCCGAGATGGACAGAGAACAAGACTTGATTGATTTATTGTGAATATTGTTTCAAATTGATTAGATTTGACTTTTGATAATTGTATATTGAACACATTATATTCGAGCCATTTATTTTTCTATCGTATTATATACCTACAGCGATCTAATATTTTTTTCAAGTCTAGAGCAAGTCTAGCGACGGTCGGATTCGGAATATTTGAATGATTTATTATAACTAGAGAGAGAGATAAGTGTTGTATATTCATTATTTATTATTTTAAGACTCACCACTTAGTATATTTTTTGGTAACATATATATATATGTGTATATTTAAAGACCGAATATTTAACGTGTACCGAAAATTAAAGCGTTACTTGTACAATGTAAAGCGTTAAAACATAAAAAATGAAGAAAATGATGTGACTGATTCATTGATCTCTTATCACCCGGAATTGTAATATCACAGATTTTTCTTTCATCACGTAATTATGTGAAGCTCAATGTCAATGTGTGTTATGAGAGAGGTGGTTCAATAGCATGAGAGAAGTGATTAAGGGACTTAGCTTTTTGGTCTTATTTGTTAGGGGTCAAATGAGAGACATAAAATTTAGACCCCCCAGATATAACAATTCGGGTTGTTATATCTGAGATTTGTTAACTGTTTTGAATTCCAGATATACTATTAGAGGTCCAAATTTTATTCGTCTAGAAAGAGATAAATTTGAATACACCTCTTTTTATTCATATTTTATTCTCTTTTCATATCTCCTTTCTATTTACGAAAATATTATTCACATACCCTTTTTTTTTTTAAAATAAATCTTTTATAATTATTCATTCATTTATAATAGATCTCTTCTCCCAGTGAGATTCATCCGGTTATTAGCAATTAAAATTATGAAAGAATAAGATAAATATAGTAAGAGAAGAATAAGCTACTGGAAATTATACTCGGTCATTACCTCGAGAGCCCTAAAGATGTAATAAAAACGGCCGGATATCTCACTTATAAAAAAAAAGTCAATGTCTGTTAGAGGAAGGACACGGATACCACGTATCGGTGACTCACCGAATAATCACTCCTCTTTATCACCTTGGCACATTATTTTATGGGAGATAACGTATGAAAGTTCTTTGTTTTTTTTTTTATATAAATAGAATTTTGCGTAGAAAAATCGAAACAGAGCGATAAATTTTCAAGCAAGATTCCTATCTCTCAGGGATTTGATAGGGTGCTCGATCGTCAGGGGATGGGAAATAGCAGATCAGTTGCAACGGCCAAATTGATCTTCCTAGACGGTGCGATTCAACTGTACTCATCGCCGGTAAAGGTCTCGCAGGTACTGGGGCAGTACCCCACGTTGTTCGTTTGTAGTTCAGATGAAATGGAATTCGATGATCTTCTTTCCTCCGTTGATGTTGAGGAGGAGCTTCAGATGGGGCAATTGTATTTCGCTCTGCCGTTGAGTTGGTTGGCCCGGCCGCTGCAGGCGGAGGATATGGCGGATTTGGCCGTTAAAGCAAGTATGGCTCTTAGGAAGAGCGGAGGTGGTGGAGAGGTCAAGTGCGGTTGGTACTACTGTTGCAGTAGAAGAAGGATGGATGATCAGCATCCTTTGATGTTCTCTTGTGATGAGAATTATGTAACGTCGAGAAGAAAGGTTTCTGCCGCCGGTGGCGAAGACGGCGGATTGGTTGAAGCGACGAGAGGTAGGGGTCGCCGCGGTGGTAAACGGCTGACGTTAACCAGAAAGTTGAGTATGATACTGGAAGAATGAAGAATCTGGGGTAGTAAGGTCCATTACAGGCCTTGCTGTTTTTCTCTTGTTTGTTAATTCTTAATTCTCTCTCTCTCTCTCTCTCTCTCTCAAAGTAGCCATGTAAGGTCAAGCATCTTCTGTACCAAAACACTCTCTTCTTTTTTCCTCCTTTCGGAAAATCTATAAACACATCGTCTCATCCGTATATGGATGTGTTTAGAACTGTTCGATGTATATAGAGCTCTTTGAAATGTTGCGGACTTCACTTGTATCAGACAGTTTCATACATATATATGTATCTAAATTTATGCACGAAAAGTGTGTTCGTAAGCTTGCTCCACTTTTCTATCTCGGGTATTTAGAAAAGTATAAATTCCGTAGCGTGTGATTAAAAATACATTGAAAAAAAAAACATGTAGAGGTACTATAACAGAAAATCATGTACTACGATACTTGTGGTGTTTGATGGTAGTAGTTCTTTTACAAACCCGGGTTTTGATTGAGACATATTGTAGCATATGATTGACGGGTGTCTGAGTGTCAATTTTGTTGAGAAGCGGGTTATTTGCTATGATATCTTCTCTTGTGATATCTTTGTACATAATCTCTAAAGATTAATAGAATTTCTTCTCCGATTAAAAAAAAAAACTTGTCAAAGGCCTAGTTTGTATGTACATTAGTTCGTATCATGATTTGGGAATTATTTTGACCAGATTGAACAATTGGATAGCCAAAATTCGAGGTCATGTGGTGATGATAATTTTCAATTTTAGTAGAAACGGGTATATATATTTTTTATTATTGAAGTACCCGTTCAGTTTGAAAATTACTCTTAACCTAAGATTTCGATTAGTTCTCAGGGTTTTGAAGTTAACAACCCGACAAATTTCCTGCGACTCCTGACAATTGATCCTTGTGGAATTCGACCTCGAGATGAATCAATAATTCACAAAAAATTGATAAAATACAAAAAACTATAAAAACAATTCACATTAAGTACGAAAAAATAATTAAATAATTAAGTTAGACCAAACAAAATTTAATGGGATCTTATAACCTTCCTGTCGAAGTTACAATTGTTTACTTTTCTTTTGTTGGCATCTTGCCAACTTGATAGTGTTTAGGGGTTCAAGTAGCAAATCATGATGTATTAGCTTGAAGTCCGGTTAGTCATTATAATCAATTTACTATAATTAATATTTTTTCTGGCTGAGTAAAAAAAAAAAGGATGAGTCTGGATGACCATTAAATATTCAAGTTTTAAAATTTCTTCAAAATTATAGAAGATTTTTTAAATATTACAACTATATAAGTTTGCCTCTCCATTTTTTAAAACAAAAATTCAATAGCCGTCCTCATTAGATTCTATATTTTTATATAAAATTTAACACTGAGTTATGTATATTATCTTTTGAAATGAATATATATAGATTTACAACATCGGATGTATTTATAATTATATATGGTTATATGTTTTTTAATGTACTCTTGATAAAAAAAATATGTCCATTAACAAAATCTGATTGTAATTGTGTACTTATGTTTTTTTATTGATACTAATTTTGTAATATATGTTGACAAAAATTAATATCAACTTGACAAAACCATATATGTTGTTACTAATTAATCAACTCACAGGGACCTTCTTTATTCGAATAATTTATTTGCACTTAAATATTGGCGAACTATGATCTTTATCTTGACTTATCATGTACAAGATGATATGGGTACGGTGATTACTGTGATTATTAAAAATCTATGATAATGATACGCCGGCATACTTTTATAAGTTTTTCTTATAATTATTAATTTTTTATTTTTCAAAAAAAAATTAGTGCATTTATTTTCTAGTGACTATAGATCTTAAATATCCCCTTGATAGTACCAATACTCATACAATCTCTTTCATTGAAGGTTCATACGGTAGAGTAACCCTTAGAAGAATTAAAATTGAACAAATATCACTAATCTAGTTAACAAATTAATTACATTTTCTGGCTAATTTTGAACTAAAATTTTCAGATATTGATAATGACATTATACAAATGTGATTTATTAACTAGGTTATTTATATCAATTAACATAATTTTCCACATAATTACTTTTTGCGACGATTTTTACAAGATAAACGTCACATTTTTAGACTCGAAACGATGACTTGTCTAGCTTTTTACTATACATGGGGAGTGTTTGAAAGTTAATTACATTTATATTTTTAATTGTAATTGTAAATTATACATTTTAAAACTATAATGAGAATTTATCAAAGTGTGTTGATGATATGTGCACAATATATTTTTCAAAAATAATTATGAGTAAAAGGTCCGCTCCCTTTTGCCAAAAGAAAATCTCGACTCGCAAACGTCAAAAATTCTGGTTTCATCCCTGATCATAATGCCTCTACGTATGTGCTGGGCCGAGTTCAGGTTGAGTTACTACTTTTATATTGAAATCTATGCATATTAAAGTCCACCCAACTAATAAATGAATTTCACTTTGTATTCCCAAGCCCAATCTTGTAGAAATATTATTATTTCCAAAGTCCGTCCAACTAGGTCCATTCAAAAATAAAATAAAATCAAAACTAATTCGGTCCAGTTTAATTTTGTTTGTTCAGTTTCGGTACAATTTTTTTGATTTACCAATTTTAGTTCACAATTAAGAAGCTGACTCGTGTATGGGTTAAACTCAATATAAAAAAAAAAATTAACTTATATACATTGAGTTGAAATTAACCAATTTTTGATCTCTTTTGCTATTTCGGCTGGTTCGGAAAATTGAGTTGAACATAGGATAGAGAACTGAGTCGACTCAATATGCATTGTTATCTCACATCGGAAACATAAGACGAGTCTTCTGTATATGAATATAATGGTTGGGGGAGAAAATTTAGGAGACCAGTCTCGACTAGAATCGATTTGAGGTGATTTGGTCCGATCAACTAATTCAGGGATTTCGAATTGGTTTTAAGTATTATTGGGCTTATTATGAGTGGGCTTCAAGACAATTTAAGCCTACTAACAATGTTGGGCAATGCAAAAAAACAAAAATTTGCTGATCGGTCCGATTCGGTCCTTACTCTATGGCTAAAACTCTTCGACTTGGTCCATAATCCACACAAGTTGATTCGGTTCAATCAATCTGGGGTCGATTTACGTAAAATTGAGACCGAATCGAACACCAAAAGTTTTCATGGCTCAAAAACAAAACCGACCAATACAGAACTTAGACCGACTGACCCTCAAAAATTTTGGTCGGTTGGGTTTGGTGATCATGTTTTTTTTTTACTCCTATCATTCGATCTCCAAATTCAGAGCGAACTAGTACATTCGATTTAAGAATTTAGAAATTAAAACTGAACCGAATTCCGATTGGGTTTTGATTTATTCAGTTAAATGAACTAAGCTCAATGTAACCAATAAAATAAGTTTTCTGGTCACAAATAAGCAATTTAGCCATGAATACGTCAAACCCAATGTAATAAAAATATTAACTATTAACTTGTATACAGGTAGGTATCTGTAATTTAAAAAATATTTTATTAATTATCAAATTGATCATCAATACATTTAGAAAATTAATGCAAGTGTTTTAGTCCTCTAGTTCGGTGATGTGTTCAAGATCATAAAATCAAAACGAACCGAATGTTTTAAAAATAAGCCAAACCTTACCGAACTAAATTAGTTGAAAAATCAAACCAATCGTCAATTTGATTTAATTTTCCAATTTGGTGACAGTTTTTTTTTTCTAATCTTGGTAATAATTTACAAAGCTATTTTTTGACTATTTTTTTACAAGGTATTAATTCAGCTTACAACGTGTATGTTTACTTATCAGAGTGGATTAGCCAGAAAAAACAAACAATTTTGCTCCATATTTGGATTCCATGTTCTTAAAGGATCAAAAGCTATGTTTTACATATATGCTTGTCTGAACATGCAACTCTCCTCATTTCTCCGGGTTTAAGACAAGTTGTCTCAAAGAGAAGACGCTAAAATTAAACTGTTCTTTGTCTAATTCTGACTTTCACCTTCCGATCATATGAATTATGTGATTAGCTCTACTATATGTTTTATTTCGATGGATAAAGGATCGAACAATCATTTTTGACAACTGGATGAAGAACAACATAATCGCAAAGAGGGACAACTGGTCTTATCTTAATCTCCCTCGCACCTGTAGGTATTTTATTAAACAGCCATCCAATTTCTGAGTTTGGTCAGTTTGTGCTTAAGAAGTATTCTTAAGTCCATCCAATTTATTAAACGGCCTCAAAAATTTAATTCAACTCATCTTTATAGGCCGAAATATTTGACGCATGACCTAAATTTCAATCTTTATGTAGGTATTTTATACAGGTGAGTTTGGTCTGTTTGTGCTTAAGAAGTATTCTTAAATCCATCCAATTTATTAAACGGACTCAAAAATTTAATTCAACCCATCTTTATAGGCCGAAATATTTGACGTATGACCTAAGTTTCAATCTTTACTTTCAATTCTATTGGTCTAAAGGTTGTCCTAATAGCACGTTTGTTAATTGTGAAAATTTTAAATAGAATAAGAATATATATAGAAGGGAGATAAGATATGGATAAAATGAGGAGTGTGATAATTTTATTATCGTACATACAAATAAAATAGTCTCCCAAATATCATATTTTTGATGCAAAAAAGTAAATAATTTCAAATATGATAAGCTCAGATAGCCATATTCGATGTTATATTAATGATCCTTTTTATGACTCCTACCAAACAAGTTCTTATACTTTGGTTCGTTAGACTTATCTAAATTAATTATTTTTTGTCTTTATTCAAAAAAATTATTTTTGTTATTTTTGCCTCATTTTTGTATGGTTTATTTGTTCGTCTTGGTGAAAAGAATCTAAAAAATTTTAAATTATGTTCAAAATTATTTTTGTTATTTTTGCCTTTTTTTTTTTTACTAATTTTCTTCTTAAACTTTTGTAATTTTTATCAATTTGTTATGTTCGTAGTTTGAGTATCTATTTAGGTGATGATTTTGTTGTGAGTGTGTGGAGATTCGGTGTTGAATAATGGACATTTTTATCAATGTCTGTGTAATTACATTTTTGAATAAGTGGAGGTTTGGTTTAGAAAAGCAATGCTACGTACAAATAATGGATACTACTCATTTATTATCAAAGTGGAATACAGACAATAAGGATAACAAACTCACAATATTGTGCATAATTCCAAAACAGAAGTTAAAACAAACAATGCATTCACTACTACTCCTCCGTAATATACAAAGCCGGAGAGAGAGAGGGATAATAAAGGACACGTGGAAAATAACAACCAACCATGGGGCCAACTTTATTCACCTTGTTATGATGGAAGGCACGTGCTGAACTTTGTAGAAGTCCTCTCCTTCTTTTCTAACACTGTCTCTAAGTTCTTTAGATGCTATATAGATATTCAATTCTTGGAGGGTGGTAACAAACCTCAATCCATCTGGAATTTTTTTCAAATGGTCGCAACCTGCAATTAATAAACACAAGAGACTTGGCATGGCTCCTTCTTCCACCCTCCACTCCTCCAAATTTCGCATACTACGAAGGCCTAAGAACTTGAGTTGAGGAAAACCGCTGGATGGCGTTGTTGGGGTTGGTGCAGAACAAACCATCTCCTTCCCATTGTAGGCATCACTAGACAACTCCAGTTCCCTTAAGTTGGGCAATTTCTCCAATGTTTGCATTGGGTCTTCCTCTAGCTTAGACCAAAACAAGGTTAAGTTGGTTAGATTTGGTGGGAACTGGTCTGGCAATTTAGCTAGATTCCCCCGTAAATGCAATTTATGAAGATGGCGACACTCTAAAAGTTGTCTTAGAAGACTTTGTTCTTTTTGTGTTTGATTTTGAAAATCTCCCTCAATTTTGAAGTCCAATTTTCTTAGAAGGTAGTTCGAATTGCTAAGACTTGGGGATTTTAAGATTACCTCCAAGTCTTTTGGGGTTGCACATCTGATTCCAAGTTTCCGAAGATTTGTCAGTTTAGAAAAGCATCGAACATCACATTTATCTGTGTCAAAGCCTACTAGTGTCTCGAGTTTGCTTAAGTCATCCAATCGCAACTTACCCATACGAGACATCGCCACCTCGAAGTACGCAGGAAGATATAGATGTCTCAATTGTTCCAACTTCCACAGCACATTGGGTATTCTCAAGTTAGTGGATGTCCGTAAATCTAAGGTTTGGAGTAATCCCAAGTTGCCTATAGAAGAAGGCAACTCTATAAATTCAGAGCCTTGCACGCTTAGATACCTCAAGTGGGCTTGGTTCCCTATTTCTTTTGGCAACATCTTTCCCGCATCATCAATGAAGATAGCTCCTTCGAGATCGAAAACTCTAAGCAATTTGAAGCCCTTGATGAGTGATCTTATATATCGCCAATCAGAAAGTTCCAATGTGTTACCAAAAAAGTAAAACTGGCATGACCGAACATGGTAGTGGTCTTGTATTTGGTGCGGACCTATCTGGTGCGGACCACCACCATGCCGTTTATCCAAGAAGTATAAGGAAAGTCTACGAATTGTATCTGGTGCGGACCTATCTGATGAAAAAGATGAAGAAGTATTGGGAGAGTCTCTCCCTATGAACACAACCTTGACAAAATTCTCCTCTTTGGCCTTCAATAAGCACAAGTCTCGCATGAGATCGTGAAGACGACAAAATTTAACCCTTCGACTGTACGTTGTTAATTGACTTACTTGAATAATGCATCTCTGAATAAGCTCATTCAAGTAACTCATTCCAATATCCAACATTGTCTCTTCTTCTACTTCTACTTGTGTCGAGGCAGGTATATACACAAAGCCTTCAGCCATCCACATTTGGACCAATTTTTCAGGGCGTATGCTTTCATCTTCCGGAAGATGGCTCAAACACAGAAAGCATGCCTTGAGGTGGTATGGCAAGTCATGGTAGCTTAAGGCTAAAACTTCCCTTACAAGGACTCCTCCTTGCTCTTTGCCCTTGCTCAATAAATCGATATTTCTACTCAGCTTCTCCCACTTGTCTAGCGTGTGTTTTGTAGCCAGAAGTCCTCCTAATACCACAATGGCCAACGGCAGACCCCCACAGTGCTTGACCATTTTTTCCCCTAGCAACATCATTTCTCTGCTAAATTTGAATTCTGCAAAAAATGGGAGAACATCGAATAAATTTACTAACAAGTTTTCACTATTTTACATATGCACTATAGAATCTGTTAACTATGTGCAATCACCTTTCTCTCTCAACAGCAGATCTAATTATTATGGGGGACTAGAATGGATGTTATGGGTTGAACCAATCAATCAGGATATAATTGATTAATACAGAATAAATAAGAATTAAAAAAAAGCACTAAAAACAAGTGATGACTAATTTTTTCAACTTTTTCCGTATTAGGTTTTCTTTTTTTTCCCTCAAGAAATTTTATTAATATTTAAGTAAAAGTTAGAAAGATTTAGAGTGGCCTAGAGAGTGACATCACAACTGAAAATTCACATCCCAACTACATTCGCACCCGAGAACCTAACTATCACGCAGACACGCACTACTAGGAACCCCTCGCCTATCAAAATTGGTGAGAAACCAACAATACAAAACCAAACATGGTTTCAAAACTAAAACGGGCCAAAAAGTGCACCCCGTAAAAAGAAAGAACAGTGGGCTAGCTATGATAAGAATAACGCCCCCACTAAGAGCATAATAGATTACCAAGGCCCACAACCCCTATCAACGTACGTGTGTCGTCGTCTCAGAAGTTTGTGTGTGTCATTCGTACTTGGTTCCTCTATGCTATAGATGGTGCTTTTTGTTATTGTTCTCACCAACCTCCTCCTTTTTTGTGCTCAACGCATGACTTCAGCATATTTCACTATACTTATACGAGTTGTTTTAAAAAAAAAATCAATAACCCATTCTTAAAAAAACATTACAACTATTTTGAGTTTTTTAAATAAAAAATTCATATATAAATATATAAAATAACATTACATGTTGGAAACCTGTGATGGGTCAAAAGTACTCAAATATTTGGAGGGATACGTGAGGGAGGAGACAACACACAACTTTTGTTAAACACTTCAATAGAATTCATTACACTTGATTACTTTTCAACATAGTTCATTTGCTCCAGTACTCTCTCTCACTTGTCTACTTCAATCTATATCTCCACCTTAGCCACCCACTAGAATCACTAGAGTACATGCATACTCTTTACATGAATCTAGGCAAGTATACGAACTATTAAATGACTTTTTACCCACATACATGCATGACACTTTTCCAACATACATGGATGCCATGAGTACATGAACACTTGGTCACCTAGACTTTCAGTTTCATATATTCATCACACATGTGCATGCATCATGTGTCTACTATTTAATTATACTTGTCTAAATCGAGTTTACTCTTCAATATAACATAATTAGTTTTCAAGTTATCAACCCAAACTAAAGATAAGAACCATGGAAATGAAGCCAAGTGGCCCCTTCCATTCTACTTGTTTCTGGAAACAAGACACTTAAAATAAACAAAATTCATAAATGCTTATATATTATGCAAATAATTTGTGAAAATTAAGAAGCGTATATGTATGTCTTGATTATACAAAAATCGATCAAATCACACGCAAAAATGAGAATCCAATCAAGCTCAATAATATACCTGGACTCACTTGTTAAGATATGGCAGTCTAGTGTTCTAGTGGGTTAAATGGTGTGAATTCACCTGCCCATTAGGAACCAATCAAGTTTTCAAGCTCTCTCTCTACATATAGAAACTAGAAGCAATGTCCCAGAGCAATGCTTAGTGCTATATATTAGATTGGATTGTAGCTCTCTTCTTGCCTAGGAGCTAGATGGTTCGGAACCCTCTACTGAGTCAAGGCACTTATAGCATTTTTGTGTAGAGTGAAACATATATAAGAATAACAAAGGGGAAGTTAAATTGGTTTGGAAAATATAATCGCAAGGCCCATTGCTTCTCACTTTACACAAGTCAAAACTTTTTCTTTTGCCTAAAATTTATTGGTCAACTTGATGTTGGGTTGTTGACTAATAGGTCGTGGTTTTTAATAGTCAATTGTTCTTTAAATTAGAAGAAATTAATGATAGTAAAACAAGGCACAATATTATGTATACGTGTGTGTAGAATGGGTAAAAAAATAATTACCTATACCTTCTCTCCTCGGGGATGCTTTCTTCTGAAACAACTCCCAACTCTCCTTTTCGGTCAAGTGCCTTAACTTGTGAAGAAAGCATTGTTGACCAACGTGCAAAGCAACTTCCTCGTTGCGAGTTGTTAGTAGTGTTTTGCTGCCCACCGCTACCTTTGTAATATTTGGAAAGCCAGGACTCAGTCTATCCCAAGCCTCACTCTCCCAAATGTCATCGAGTATCACCAAACATTTTTTCTCACTCTGCACATCATGCAGTTTCTCAGTTAGCTTATCAATTTTCAACTTTGCGATATCTTCTTGTGATAGTGTAGGGTGAAGTTTCATAAGAATCTCTTCCAAAACTTCTCTATATTTGCATTCTTGAGATATGTAAACCCAAGCAAAGCAATCAAAATGACGCCTAACATCATTGTGGTGGTAAACCTTCTTAGCAAGGGTTGTCTTGCCAAGACCACCCATCCCCCAAATGGAAACAACCCTACAATTCTTCTCCCTCACCAAATGACCAACCACTTGTTCAACACTGTCATCTAAGCCGATGATATCCTCCTCAATGACATGGGGATAAGACCGTCTTAGTTGTCGCACCCTCTCGGATCTAGAAGTTGAGCTTTCCCCCAAGACAGCAATAGATTGGATACCGTATGTTTTAAAACTTTCTCTGAGGTTAGCAATCTTCTTGTTAATATTCTCAATCTCCAATCCAACTTTATGACGGGCTACGCATTCGTTGAAAATGCAGAAATACCTCTTTAGCACGTGATGGATCCCACCTCGCCTCCCAAGTGTAACATTGACGACAAAAGTTGCAATGGCATCTTCAACATCACATGATAATTCCCTTAAATGATCGACCAAATTGCCCACACTCTCATTCCCTTTTTCTCGTCTTGCATCTGCATCTTTCAAGAAGTATTGCATCTGTCTAAGCTCAATTTGCATTTGATGCACTTGACCCCTCACACCATGCAACAATGTCAATTCTTGGGTGAGCCAGTTGTCCAACCTATCCACCAAAAAGGATACAAAAGGCTCAGCCACAAGTTCCGCCATAATATCCAAGCGTTCTTCTTTCACCAACAGCTACAAAAAAGCAAACAGTTGCTTTCTTAGTACATAGCTAGCTGCAGAAACAAAGAAGAGCATAAATATTCGAAAGTGGTCCCCTATCTAGAGAAAACACATGTATACATGTCTGAATGTACTTCCAAGTTATAGGATGTGCCTTACAAATCATGCGCTTTGGTCCAAAAGAAGAGCACTAAGAGGAAATGTTGGCTTCCACACATAAACAAACAACATAAACATGATACACCTAACTACAATACCTTAAATTTGCCGTCCCATCCTTGGATTTTGTAGAAAGGTCTACCAAGCTAATTTCATGAGATTTTGTTGTATAGGCTCAACCCGACTCTAGGCCATTGAGGCCAAACTTCTCTTGAAACAAATCAAATATAAAAAAAAAGAAGTCCACATCCAAATCCTACAAGGAAAAATTAAAAAAAAAAAATTGGCACCAACATTATGGCGAGCATCAAGCTGCCAATCTCTCTCTCTCTCTCTCTCTCTCTCTCTCTCTCTCTCTCTCTCTCTCTCTCTCTCTCTCTCAGTTTTAGAGAGTACAGATATATAGGTTTCAGCTAGAGTCAGTAAGCGACGGACCAACATACAAGGGTGGGGCTGCCTATTTCTCAAAAAACCTCCACATATATGTGTGGATTTTCACCTACAAAAATTCCTCTTCCTCTTGTATTGGCACCCCCACCTTTCAAGTGGATGGATTTAATTATGCTGGATATTCTAATTAAAACAAGTAAAAGAGACAAACAAAAAATGATGTTGTAATCAATTCCTCTGATAAGTTTATGTGGTTATAATTCAACGCTTTAGGCCAGTGAATTCTTATCACCATTTTATATTATCGCTTAGTTGGATAGTACTAAATTAGTGGTTTCATATTTGAAAAAACAAAATAATGAAAGAAACTAGAGTATGCTCTGGAATTTAGTTGAAATTATTATTATAGCATACCGTTGTGTTTAATTAGTCGGGAAAAATGAGAAGGAAAATGATATATATTGCAGTTTACGAATAAAAAAGAAAGAAAATTACGATTGTTATCATTGTGTTTAATTACAATAAGTAATATGGAGAGAAATATTCCCATACATTGAATCTATAAAATCGATTAATCATAAGAATACTTTACTAAATAATTTACCACCCCTAGAGGATAGTCTATCCTTGTCCCGCCCCATGTGCATACTGTACGCCCCAACATCATAACTATATTATACCACAAAGATTTATAACTAAAACCACAGAAAAAACACAATACTACAATTTTACCCCAAAAAAAACCGTAATTTCTTTTCACCACAAAATGGTAATTGAAAAGAAAATCCCTCTGCAACGTAACATTTGAACAATTTTATAGTAAATCGAAACAGTTGATTCCACGGCTGTGATGCAGTGAGGTCACATTTTTCTATTGAGGGATACGCCACCCTCCATTTAAAAAAAGTACAAATGAATAGTAACAGTCACCACAAAGAGTAAAAAAAAAAAAATTTAAAGTGCCGAAGGATTCGGAACAAGTGAATTGTAATAATAAAAAAAAGGAGGGGAAAATCAAGAGCTCTTAGTCTTTACCTTATTTGGGCATATGAGAACTTGAAAACTGTGGCAATACCAATGGCTTTTTGCTTCAATCTAACCACAGATCGCTGGTAATACCAAAGTTTGGAGGAGGATGAGGATCTGGCTGTAAAAGATAATAGTAATCGTAAGAGGCAAATTAGAGAAAACGCGTGAAGGAAGAACGAGTTGGGGAAGCAGAAAAAGAAGAAAAGAGTACTTTGCAGACAGTTTTAAGTCCTTCTGTCCTGTGCTATTGCCATAACTGGACTCTTGAGCTTTTAAGGGTTACCAACGGATCCCCATATACAATCGAAAGTTATCCACAATCCCCAAACAATAGGCACAATGTAAGTAGCAAAAAATTAAGTAAAATGTTATATTTACATCAAGCACAAATGATCATACTTACGTGTAGCAATCAAGGCAATCGATGATCCTCAAATAAGGTTAGGGAATGAGCTTCCAGTTTTCATATGCTACTGGGTGTCTTGATATGATTTGTATCGAGCGTCGCACAAGCGGCGCATTTATTATGTGCTTCAAGCTGATAGAATCCAATACCTCCCTTTGCCAACCTCATAGGCAAAGAACAAAGCAATAAAAAGCAATGTGCTGGAGAAAGCTTGTCCCTTTTCCAAAAGAAAAGAAGAAATGAGATGCTCTACTCTTTACTGGAAACTTGTTTCTCAAGTGTTCTTTGTTTACTTTAACAAATCTAAGTTGTTGAAGATTCAGGGGTTCACAACTAATGGGGCAAAAAATATTAAGGGTCCATTTGGCTAAACTTAATTTTCTGACTTATTTTTTATCTTTATTCAAATTTTTTTTGTATTTATTATTTTTATATCATTTTTTCATAGCTTATTGGTTCGTATCGATGAAAGAAATCTAAGAAGTATAAAATTATGTCCAAAAGTTTAAAAAAAGTCACTAAAGACGAAATTAAGTCAACACAGACGCTGTTTTTAGCTTATTTTTTGTCTTTTCTGAACTTTTTTTAATTTTTGGACATAATTTTATACTGTTCTGAAATCTCTTGTCGAGACGAACCAACAACCATCAAAAAATTGATGAAAAACAAAAATATTAAAAAAAATCAAATAAGGACAAAAAACTAAAATAGTGAATAATTCGATAATTACTACAGGCCAAATGGATCGTAAATCTCTTATAGATTGAGGGTTTGAAACTTGAGTAGTAAGTTGGATTTATACCAAGGTAAAGTTTTGCAGGTTGTGCATGGTCATATATTTATGCAGTAATTAATCAAGGAACTTTATGATATGATCTCAAAAGGATCTTGCACCTGTTCTCTGCATAAAGCTAATCGAGTCTAAATCTTCTTTTCCAACCTCATGAGCAAAGAATAAGAAAAAATTAATTCGATGCATACTCAGAAATTCGAGAAAATGTGCATTCCTTATATTGGTAATCGAAATCGAGAATTACAGATCAAAGATCCAAGTTACAAAATATGAATTGAAATAAATTGATAAATCATAAACTGTAATACAGTGTGTAAATCCTTACGAACACAATTCCGAACCGAGTCCTATGTATTCACAGTCTCTTTATGACTGGTTGACATGACATCTCACCGTGGGTGTTGTGGAGATCACAATTGGCGTCTTTCTTCCAGGGTAAAACAGCTCAATCGATCGTAAACACATCGATCTTCGTCCATTTGTCGAACTTCATTGTGTCTACCTCTCTCTCTTCAACGGTGGAGTAACACCGAGAAGAATTAAATCGAGCGAATATCACTAATCTAGTTAACAAATTAATTATATTTTCTAGCTAATTTCGAACTAAATTTTTCCAACATTGATAATGGCTCTGTACAAATGTGATTTATTAATTGGGTTTCTTATATCCGATCAACCTAATTTTTCACAGAATTACTTTTCACATTTGATTTTTACGAGATGGACATCACATTCTTAAGACGTGGACCAATGACTTGTCTAACTTTACCATACGAGCTTGGGAGTGTTTGAAAGTTAATTACATTTATATTTTAAATTAAAATTGTAAATTATAAATTTTTAGATTATAATAAGAATTTTTCAAAGTGTTTTGATGATATGTGCAAAATAAATTTTATTAGAAATATAATTAAAATGCTTTTTTGGTTTACAGACAAACCCGACATACATTGGGCTGGGCCGAGTTTGGTTCCACCCAATTATGAATTTGACATTCTGTTCCCAAGCCCAACTAGTCCGTTTGAAAATCAGAACCGAACCAAATTAAGGATTTTGCTATGTGTACAAATAAAGTGTACAAATATGAGAGGAATGGGTCTCATTCTCGAGTGGACCCCCCATCCCCCTTCCCTCCTCCCCTCTCATATTTGTACACATTATTTGTACCCATAGCCAAATTCTCAAATTAATTCAGTACATTTATTTCCACTTGGGGGAATGGGCCGAGACATGTGTGGAGCCTTAGAAGACTCTCTTCCGAAGTAGATTCGGCTGATTGTACATTTATTCACGTGGCCCGTTAGGCTAACTGAATGGGGCTTCTGAATGGGTCTTTTTTTATTTCCCTTTAGATATCTTTTGCTATTTCGGCTCGTTCGGAAATCGAGTCGAATGTAGGAGTGAGAACTGAGTCGACTCAATCTACATTGTTATCTCACATCAGAAACATAAGACGAGTCTTTCGTATATGAATATAATGGTTGTGGGAGAAAATTTAGGAGACCGGTCCCGACCAAAATAATTTGACTAAAATTGATTCGGTATGATTCGATCTGGTCGGGTAATTTGGAGATTTCGGGTTTGGTTTTAATATTATTTGGGCCTACCATGAGTGGGCTTCAAAATAATTTAAGCCTAGTAACCATGTTTGGACCATGCAAAAAACAAAAAAGAAAAAGGAATTTACATGTCGGTCCGGTTCGGTCCATATTTCATGGCTAAAACTCTTCGGTTGGGTCCATATTCCACACAAATCGATTCGATTCGGTCAATCCGGGGTTGATTTACGTAAAATTGAGACGAAACTGAACACCAAAAGTTTTGACGGCTCAAAACCAAAACCGACCGGTACAAAACTTAGAACGACCCAACCCCAAAAATTCCAATTGAATATATGTTATGTAACACTATGTTTGAATCTTAAATTAGTAAGAAATTCGTGAAAGGACCAAAAAAAAAATAACAAAAAATAAATAAAAATAATATATCGGAGAAAAAGACCTTATTGGAAACAATAATTTGATTTTATATAAGGAAAACAACATGTGATTGAAATCAAGCATATTAATATTTTAGGACAGAGATTCAGTCTATTTTGGTCAAATTTTTACAAATGTGAAAGGGGGATTGGTCCAAATTTGACGTGGTATGCCAAGAGAGACAATGCATGTCAGGATTATTGATATTGTACCATATTTCTGGTCTGATTTAAAAATTCAATTCAACTCGTATCTCCGGGCCAGTAGAAGAGACTTTCTTCCTTCTTCCTGTTACGAGAATGAAATGTCGCTCTAACTTGATTCGAGACCAAGAGTCCTTATAACTTTGGGTTGCCTTCGAAGCTAAGTTTCTAGTTGGAAACAGAAATTGGGGAGGCTTTTGTGTCTTGCGCATAGCAACATGTGTTGTGCATTAAAATAATATCGTTTTTGCATGTAAAAGTTAGCGTCGAATTGTCCTGGGAAACATCCCTTTCAATCTTTTGGGTCTAAGTCAATTTGTTTATCGAGAAGCACACGGAAAGGTGACAAATTACACGGGAAAAAGTACTAATTGAATTGTTATGTAACAATATTTGAAACTTAAATTCGTGGAAGGACCAAAATAAATATTTAGAAAAAAATCAAAAAATAGTATATACCATAGAAAAAGACCTTTGATTGTTATGTACTTAATTGAATGTGACCAATAATCATGTTCGGAATTGATAAAATAAAAAAGTAACAAAATGATTAAGAGTGAAAATATATTAAATTAATAAATTTGGCATATGCGTTGAAGTGTGCATTTTTAAAAATCATAAAATTTAACGTGTCAACACTGCCATATAAATATTTTTAAAATTTGAAATTTCTAAATTTAAAATCAAGTGTAGAGCAACTCCAATCACGATGTTAAAAAAATAAGGCGATTAGGTCGAGGGAATCTCAAAATCGACAAGGTACCTCGGTTATTAAAAAATAATAATTTCAATGTCTGCTGATGCACATTACAAAAAATATATATATATTAAAAAGTAATATAAGTATTTTCAATCAAGCTATATATTTATAAAATATAGTCTTGCAGGTGCACATAATTTGTTGAATCTATATCAATTGTAAAAGGCAAAATATTGAACTTAATTTTATTTTTATAAATATCTACAATATATAAGGAAAGTTATTAAAATTTTCGAAAAAATTTTTGGATTCTAGCACCTATTAGATTTTTTAAAACGATGTTGAATGAGCAAACTCATAAACTTTTGAGGTTTTTTAGAAAAAAAAAATAAATACTTTGATTCTATTTTCTTTTTAACAAATTGACTAGGGCGGTTCCCTATAACACCAACAAATTGGAAATTTCAAATCCTCTCTCTCTGTCTCTCTCTCTAGATTATGGGTATTTGTGCTTCCTGTGAAAACACGAGGAGAGGAGGTGGTACCATGAAATGGCCACCCACAGCCATGGTGATTGACTTGGATGGGAAGCTACAACAATTCAGACAACCAATCAAAACAGGACAAATCCTCTCAAACAATCCTAATTTCTTCCTCTGCAGCTCAGAAACCATGTTTCCTGGCTCCCACGCGTCTCCCATGGCCGCCGCCGCCGAGCTCCAGCTGGGACAAATCTACTTCCTTATCCCCACCTCTAAATCTCAAACACCACTTTCTTTGCCAGACTTGTGTGATCTAGCCATCAAGGCCAGTTCAGCTCTTAATAATTCGCTGTTTTCGGATAAAAGCAGATCGGCTCTCCGTATGAACGTCAGGCGGATCGCAGAGCTCCGGCAAGCTTTGACGCGGTGGGGATGGGTTAGCAGGCGGTGGCGCGTGGCTTCTGGAGAATTGAGTTCTTTGATCAACAAAGTTGAATGGGACGACCAAGTAACCAAAAGGAGTCTCTTGCGGTCGAAATCGATAGCTTGACATGTAACAATCTCTACATGATTTTTTATTTATTTATTATTTTGATGTAAAATGAAACTCATTCGTATTTTGTTTAATAATTCAAACAGCTCGTAATCGAGGTTACTTGCATAAATTATTTATCTAAGAAAATTTAGTTAATCGAATTTCAGTAAAAACTTATACGAATTATATTTGTTGTTAAGAGCAATCTATGAAGTACAGATACTTCGGAAGTAGTCATCCATATGTATCGAATACGTACGTATTGGATATTGATATATACATGCCTGATATGTATCGGATATATGACAAATAACTATCTTGTACTTGAATAAAAATCTTTATTTGATACACAAGAGATACAACCGGAAATTTCTTCTTCTTTTTTTTTGGATACGGCATCATGAGTTAAAATGAATTATTTAAAGAAATTAAATAAGTTAAAGTGGAAAAGTGAAATTAGAAAATATATAAATACATATACAATACATAAAATATATTGATTGCAGATTGCGATAGTGATAGAAAGAAAATACCTAGGTCAACTTTGAATCATCGATTGAAATCTACGCTACACGCTCTATAGTATCTATTTTATTTTTTTCTCTTCTTCATGCATAGTAGAATACTAGTACTACAAAAATACTTTATTTTACAAGTGTATCCTCAACGTATTTGTATATCCCATTATTTAGAATTTTGACATATCGCAATATGGGTATCGTGTTGTATCGGAATTCTGTATTTGTACATGCACATGATTCATAGGGAGCAATGGACGTCTATCAAACATTAGCCGTTCAAATGCACTCGATGTTCAATGAACTTATGTTTTTTACACAAATAACATACATATGAGTATTTACAAAATAAACTGTTTGAACTAGTCCAGACTGAGTTGGTTGTGGCAGCCCTTTCTAGGTTTTGGCAATGAATTCACGTACCTGCCAGAAATCCTCCAAAATAAAATGTTTGAACTAGTCCAGACTGAGTTGGTTGTGGCAGCCCTTTCTAGGTTTTGGCAATGAATTCACGTACCTGCCAGAAATCCTCCAAATAAATTTACTAATCATTTTGTTTTTATTATAGAATGAAGGAAATAAAAAATTTTAAACTATAAGACAGAGAAATATTTTTCAAAAAACTGTGGCGAAATGGATTGATCTGGATATGTTTACATCCAAATTCCGTCCACCGATAAGAATGTAGCACGCGATGAAAACTTTGGAGTTGTCCATACCCAGTCAAGTCAAATTGTTGAATAATTAAGCGACACTGTTTAAAAAAATAATTATTATTAACACTTATGTAGTCCATATATAAGCTATTTTAAATGAGTTTCAAGGGTCAAAGATACTAATTTTCTCTTTGGTGACAGGTATGGACCAGCTTGAACAATTTAATAACCATAATCTAGTAGTACAGATTGAATGAGGAAAAAGAATAAAATTTTGAAGAGATGCAATAAGTGGAAATGACAGGTGACAAAGGATTGCAAGGCAATTTCAAATAGCAATTGTAACCTTAATTAGTCTATAAATTAATCCAAGAGGTGAAGGACCAGACATTCGCACAAGAAACACTTGTCTTATTTCTTTATTTGTAACTATTTGGTTTGTAGCAGTAGATGTATCATTAGAACATCCGCACTAGTCTTCCTATTTTTTGTACCAAATTAGAGAGAAAATCTCGTTTTTTTATTTTAGGGAGTCATATTTTGTAATGTCTTATGCATCAAACTCTCTATTCTATCCCTATTTTATTAAAATAATTCTTTTTTTTACCTTTATATTTGATTTAAATATTATAAGAGAGGAGAAAAAAATAAAAATAAAAATAAAATAATATGAGTGAATAGTGACACCCTAAAACTAGGGAGCCGGTATTTATTTTGAAAAACAGGGAGAAGAGATAGAGAGGCTGATGTGAGAGTTGAACCAGAAATTTTCTCCTCAAATTGGAGAAGGAGGGTGTTTGGAGAGTTTGACGTGAATGCCCTTAGTCTTAGCATAAATTTGTAGCAGTAGAAATAACATAAGTTGTAATCATAGCAGTAATTCGTAGCAGTAGCCGTAGGAATAACTGGTATACTTGATTGAGGTAGTTGAAATATGAGAAGAACACTTGAATCTATGTTCTCAAGTGAATTTTATATTCAAGTGATTATTTGGTACTCTTTTTTTTTTTTTAATTTCATGTTTTTCCTAGTTCGATTACTATCAACTCTGAAAGAGTTTGTCTATTTAGAGTTTTGCCCTTGCTTTATTGGGGATTCCCCGCAAATGAGCGGTGAAATTAGTCTTTAAAAAATTAGTCAAGGTGTGCGTAAACTGATCTGATACTCTTATTTTATAAAAAAAAAGTTTTCTATTTTTCTTGTTTGTTTGGTACATGGCATATGTGATATATAAACTAAAAATGGGATTAGATTGCAAATTTTGTGGAGCTATTTCTCCAGAGTTTGAATGCAACATTAATTAATTTGTTGAAAAAGTCACGATTCAATTACACAATAAGTCCTACAATGGGGTCGTTGCAATCTAGAAGGCATTGAGGTTGTAGGATTTTCCTATTGACTTTTTTTGTGGGCGGCAAATAAGATGCCACTTTTCTTAGCTTTTCTGTGACAAATATCTTATTATATCAACTACCATGCAAGAGCATCATGTCAATTTTTTCTATTTTTTATCAAATTAGAAAGAATTTCTCACTTTCCTATTTTAAAGAGCCATATTTTTTAATATTTCATGTATTAGACAATCTAAATAGGATGAATAGTGATCAATTCCAATTTTGTATTCACTAAATAGGGAGGTTACAATGATTTCTCAAATATAAGAAATTACTTTAACATTCATAAAATAGAGAGGATATCAAGAAAGGCTAATGTGGAACATATTTGGAAGAATTAATTCTTCTCAAGAAGAGGAGAAACTCAAAAGAAGTTGATGTGAATGCTCAAAGTTCGAGGGATTTGGGGGGCCTACTGTGCCCCCCTCGCACAGCAGCCCCCGTTGTTCAATTAAACGACGTAGTATTGGACTAAGCAGCGTAGTTTTAATTTCTGCTACAAAGAGTGTGTTTGGCCGAAATATAAGGACTAAACTCACTCAAAACGACGTCATTTCGAGTTGAAAAAAATAAACTACAAGTCTTACATAGCAGAATGTCCACCGCTTTTGCAACTATTACCAATGTGAATTCCACATCACTGTTCTTTTAATTGGAGTGGCAGACTTGCACCGTGGTAATCCAAGATTTCCTATTGATAGGCCAAGTCAAGCAATCTTTTGTCTAACTTGCTCCCTAGGGTGGAAAAAGTTGCACCGCGTGCCATACAATTTAACTCAAACTAAAAAATAGGAAAAAAAAATAAAGAAAGATAAAATATAATAAAAAGCAATTTTTTTTATTTTGTTATTTTTCAATCGGATTTGTATAAATTATTAGTACACCATCATGAAAGAAATAAAAAATATGAAACAAACTTACCTTTTTTTTAGAAAAACCAAGAATAGTTCAAAATTTTATGTTTGTTTTGAATTATTTTTGTGATTAATAAGTTTTTGCTTATAATTTTAAATTTATTTTTTCAAAATTAACCATTAATTTTATTAAAATTTAACACAAAATTAACAAAAATAAAATATAATTTAATAGATATAAAAATAAATCAAAGGGAGTGCATAGTGAACCGGGGGGAAGGGGCAAAAAAGTCTAACAACAAAGTGGTTACCATGTATTTGGGATAAATTTCCATCTTACCATGAATGTTGTAATTCCCACTGTTTGGTAATTTTTCAATAAAACAAAACAATTAAAAATAAATAAATATAAATATAAATATATATAAAAAGTTTGCATGCTGGGTACCAATGCCACAATGTCACCTAAGCAAAGACTTGTCACCAGATCAAAAGAAATGCTACACACACACCCAATTTACACACTTTTTTTACACACCACCTAAAACGACGTCGTTTTGGGTGGGGACCAAATAAAATTAAAAAAAAAACAGAAAATCCGAATTTCGAACCCCACCCCCACCGCCACCCGCCACCGCCACCGTCCCACCGCTATATTTTGACCCCGGACCTCCAACCGAACTCGGATTTGACCACGGATATAGCCAATAAACTTGTATCGTCAAGACGATCAATTTGACTATAATCTTCAATTTACGAACTTGTCGACTTGCAAACTTAGCTCCCAAGTAATCATCAATACACCGTTCTGAACAATGGACTTGTATTGCTGCACCGGTCAATATTATGAGATTCTCATGATTTGGTGAAGTTGCATTGTGAACGGCGCTCCCGAGCTCTAGTCTGTGCAAGGGCAAAATGATATTTTTAGAAACTGACTTGTCGAGTTTTTTCAGGTTTGTTCTTTGAGCATTTAATTGGCCTTCAAGACATTCCATTGGCTTTATACTGAGATTCTTCATCAAAATTAGGGTGGTGACCTCATCACAGCTCGATTCAGATGCTTTTTCAGTTCCTGTTCAATCAGAAAAGTAAAATTATCCTTTTACGTTCAAACCTTCTCCGAGCTTACTGACACAATTTGATTGAATCCTAGACCACATCAATACCCTTCCACGCACTATTGAGGCATTTCGGATTGATCATGTTGACCTTTGAAGCCTGTTTCTGATGAACTGCCCGTCCAGGGGCAAAATGGTCATTCTGAACATAAACTTCTCCTGAGCCCATTCTGATGACATGTTTTATGATAGTTTGAGCGTTTGAGCAAAATATGATGTCAATAAACTCTTTTCGGGTCAGTCTATGTAGAGATTTACTCTGATTTTAATTAAAATTTTCGCATGTAAGTAGACGGTGAGATTAGTCCCTAGAGATTAGTCAACGTGCACGTAAATTGGTCCTGACACGATGGGTTATGAAAAAAAAAGGTTTTTTCTAGAAGGCATTTGTTTGTGGTCGTTAAAAAATGTGACACTTTTCTTAACTCTTTAATTAGTGACCGACGGATTTTTTCTTTTAATATTTTAATTAGATAATTATAAAAAAATCTTGACAAGCGTGATTTCAAAAAAAATTGTAGTAACTTATTCCAGAAAAAATACATTCACTAAATAGGAAATGTAAATAATAAGTAGCCACACAAATGATAAGTATTATTGAATTATATAATTACGTCACTTTAAAAAATTCATAAAATATATATAAGACACTCGTCACCATGTTTTTTTTAAAAACTAAAAATTTAACCATATTGTATTTTTAAGAATTTTAACCAGATGTTTTTATTTAGCAATTTTATAAAGTGAAAAAAATAGAATCTGTCATGTCAAAATCGAAAGCAGAAAATAAAAATGGGGGAAAATATTGCTCTTGTTTACTTTTCATACAATATGTAAAATACTCACATGATCGGTGGAGGAGCAGTGTCTAGCCATTTAGATGCGTCAGATATCCACATCAGTATTTCTATTTTTTATATCAAATTATGGATGAATTCCCATTTTTTTAAGAAGGTTAGAATAATTATAAATAGTTTATTTCAAAATTTATTTAGAAAAGAGGATATGATAGATATAAATAAGCAAATAAAATTTTCATAACTAATAATGATATTCTCATAATTAATAATGATATTTATATAAATAGAACTTTGGTTTAGGAAAAAAAAAGGAAAGTGATTTTTACAACTCCTTTTTAGCCTCATGAACTCTTTTTTTTGTCCTTATTATACAAAGTTACTAAAATACCCTTCTACTAAATAATCTTTATTCTTTTCTTGCCTTTAAATTATTATACTACCCTCATAATTAAATTAAAGTAAATAATTTTTATTTTTGTATTTGTTAGTTTTGCTTATTTTTTGTGGTTTATTTGTTCGTCTCACCGAAAGAAATATAAAAAGTATTAAATTATGTTCAGAAGTTAAAGATAAATCACTAAAAACAAAAATAAGTCCCAAAAAACGATGTTTTGAACTTATTTTTTTGTGTTTTCTGAACTGTTTTTAGTTTTTAGACATTATTTTATATTTTTCTGAAATCAGACGAACTAATAATAATAAAAAATTGATACGAAACAAAAAATTAATTTTTTCCAAATAAGAACAAAAAAATAATCAAGCAATAATCCAATAATTACTACATGCTAAATAGATCATAAACAAAGGAAAGTCTCCAAAAAAGATCAAAAATTAATTTTATTTATTTTGTATCAATTTTTTTGATGATTATTAGTTCATCTCAATTTCAAAAAAATATAAAATGATATTAACAACTAAAAAATTCAATAAACACAAAAAAAGCTCAAAATAGTTTTTTAATTGTTTTTATTTTTAGTGAATTGTTTTTACTTTTGAACATAATTTTTATACTTTTTAGATTTTTTTTGTCAAGTGTAACCGCTAAATCATAAAAAATAATGAATACAAAAATTAAAAAAATAAAGATTATTTAATTTTTGTTAATTGTAAGGGTAGTATAATAATTTAAACACAAAAATAATAAATATAAAAAATTAGATAAAGAAAAAAAATATTATTTCCTTTTAGTTAATTGTAAGGATCGTAAGTAATTTAAACACAAGAGAAAATAAAAAATTATATAATAGAAGTGTTTTATTTTAGTAACTTTATTTTTATAATAAGAAAAAAATGAGTGCATGAAGTTAAAAGGAGGGTGTGAAAATCAATTAAAAAAAGTTACATATAAAAAACTCACATTTTGAATAAGTGGAGGTTTGGTTTAGAAAAGCAATGCTACGTACAAATAATGGATACTACTCATTTTATTATCAAAGTGGATGAATACAGACAATAAGGATAACAACATGTCAAACTCACATTGTGCATAATTCCAAAACAGAAGTTAAAACATACAATGCTTTCACTACTACTACTAATCGCTAATATACAAAGCCGGAGAGAGAAAGGACACAGGGGAAAATAACAACCAACCATGGGGCCAACTTTATATAATACTATTTATTATGATGGAAGGCACGTGCTGAACTTTGTAGAAGTCCTCTCCTCCTTCTCTAACCCTTTCTTCAAGTTCTTTAGATGCTCCAAGGATTAACAATACCTCGAGGGTGGTAACAAACCTCAATCCATCTGGAATCTTCTTCAATTTTGGGCATGCCTGAATCATTAAACGCAAGAGACTTGGCATGGCTCCTTCTTCCACCCTCCACTCCTCCAAGTTTAGCAACCCAAAAAGGCATAAGAACTTGAGTTGAGGAAAACCGCCATAGCAGCCTCCACTCTGGCTGGATGGCGGTGTTGGGGTTGGTGCAGAACAAACCATCTCCTTCCCAATGTCGAATGCATAAGCCAAGCTGAGGTACCTTAAGTTGCGCAATTTCTCCAATGTTGGCATTGGGTCTTCCTCTAGGTTAGACTCAAACAAGGTTAATTTGGTTAGATTTGGTGGGAATTGGCCTGGCAATTTACCTAGATTCCCACCTAAAAACAATTTATGAAGATTGCGATATCCAAAAAGTTGTCTTAGAAGACTTCGTTCTTCTTGTTTTTGAAAATCTCCCTGAACATTGAAGTCCAATTTTCTTAGATGGTAGTTCGAATTGCTAAGACTTTGCGATTTTAAGATTACCTCCAAGTCTTTTGGGGTTGCACATCTGATTCCAAGTTTCCGAAGATTTGTTAGTTTAGAAAAGCATCGAACATCACATTTATCTGTGTCAAAGCCTACTAGTGTCTCGAGTTTGCTTGAGTCATCCAATCGCAACTTAACCATATGAGACATCGCCACCTCGAAGTCCGCAGGAAGATATAGATGTCTCAGTTGTTTCAACTTCCACAGCACATTGGGTATTCTCAAGTTAGAGTATGTCCGTAAATCTAAGGTTTGGAGTAATCCCAAGTTGCCTATAGAAGAAGGCAACTCTATAATCTGAGAGTCTCGTATACTTAAATACCTCAAGTGGGCTTGCTTCCCTATTTCTTTCGGCAACATCTCTTTTGCAGTACTCATGAAGGTAGCACTTTCGAGATCGAAAACTCTAAGCAATTTGAAACCCTTGATGAGTGATCTTATAAATTGCCAACCAGAAAGTTCCAACGTGTTACCAAAAAAGTAAAATTGGCATGACCGAACATGATAGTGGTTACACATTTCTTGTATCTGGTGCAGACCACCAACAGGCCGGTTATCCAAGTAGTAAACGGAGAGTCTGCGAATTGTAGTCGATGATGACAAAGATGAAGAAGTATTGGGACAGTCTCCCCCTATGAACACAACCTTGACAAAATTCTCCTCTCGGGCCTTCAATAAGCACAAGTCTCGCATGAGATCGTGAAAGCGACAAAATTTAACCCTTCGATTGTACGTTGTTAATTGACTTACTTGAATAATGCATCTCTGAATAAGCTCATTCAAGTAACTCATTCCAATATCCAACATTGTCTCTTCTTCTACTTCTCCTACTCGTGTCGAGACAGGTATATACACAAAGCCTTCAGCCATCCACATTTGGACCAATTTTTCAGGACGTATGCTTTCATCTTCCGGAAGATGGCTCAAATACAGAAAGCATGCCTTGAGGTGGTATGGCAAGTCATGGTAGCTTAAGGCTAAAACGTCCATTATAGGGACTCCTCCTTGCACTTTTTCCTTGCTTAAGCAATTGATATTTCTACTTAGCTTCTTCCACTCACCTAGCGTGTGTTTTGTAGCCAGAAGTCCTCCTAATACCACAATGGCCAATGGCAGACCCCCACAGTGCTTGACCATTTCTTTCCCTAGCAACATCATTTCTGTACTATCTGCAAAAATAGTAGAATATGGAATAAATTTACTAACAAGTTTCACTATTTTACATATACGCTATAGACTCTATTACCCATGTGTAATCACCTATCTCTCTTAACTGCAGATCTATTTATTATGGGGGACTAGAATGGATGTTATGGGTTGAACCAATTAATTAGGATATAATTGATTAATACAAAATAAACAAGCATAAAAAAAAAATCACTAAAAACAAGTGATGACTAATTTTTTCAACTTTTTCCGTATTAGTTTTTTTTGGCTCAGCAAAGGAAATTTTATTAATATTTAAGTAAAAGTTAGAAAGATTTAGTGTGGCCTAGAGAGTGACATCACAGTAAAAAATCCGCATCCCAACTATGTTCGCACCCGGTTATAACCTGACTATCACGCGCCACTAGGACCCGTCGCCTATCATAATTGGTGAGAAACCAACAATATTACAAAACGAAACATGGTTTCAAAACAAAAACAGGCTAAAAAGTGCACCCCTAAAAAAAAAAAAAAAGAACAATGCGCTACCTATGATAAGAATGACGCCCCAACTAAGACCATAACATATTACCAAGGCCCACAGCCCACTATGGAAACCTGTGATGGGTCAAAAGCACTCAAACATTTGGAGAGAGACAACACAATTTTTATTAAACACTTCAATAAAGTTTATTACACTTGATTACTTTTCAGCGTAGTTCATTCACTCAACTCTATCTCACTCATCTACTTGAATCTATATCTCCACCTTACCCACCCACTAGAATCACTAGAGTACATGCATTTATGAAAACAAGACAATTAAAATAAACGATATTCGTAAATGCTTATTATTTATGCAAATGATTTGTGAAAATTAAGAAGCATATGTGCATGTCTAGCTTGGCTATACAAATTGATCAAATCACACAAAAATGAGAATCCAATCAAACTCAATAATACACCTACAGTAACTTATTAAGATATAGTAGTGTACTGTTCAAGTGGGTTAAATGGTGTGGATTCACCTACGCATTAGGTACCAATCAAGTTTCGAGCTGTTAACCATTATTCTCTCTCTCTATGCATATAAAAACGAGAAGCAATGTCTCGGAGTAATGCTTAATGCTGCAGGCACATATAGCATTTTTGTGTGGAGTGATACATAAAAATAACAAAAGGGAAGTTAAATTGGTTTGGAAAATATAATCGTAAAGCCCTTGGTTTCTTACTTGACACAAGTCAAAACTTTTCTTTCTTTTTTTTTACTAAGATTTCTTGGTCAATTTATTGTTGGGTCGTAGACTAATAGGTTGTGGTTTATAGTAGTCAACTGTTCTTTAAATCAAAAGAAATGATAGTATACAAAGCACAACTTATAGTTTAGTGTGTGAAGAAGGGGTAGAAGAATAATTACCCATACCTTCTCCTCTTGGGGATGCTTTTTTCTGTAATAGCTCAAAGCTCTCATTTTCTGTTAAGTGCCTCAACTCGTGAACAAAGCATCGTTGATCAATGTACGAATCAGCAACTTCCCTTGTGCGAGTTGTTAGTAGTATTTTGCTGTCCCCCGCTGTCTTTGTAGTATTTGGAAAGGCAGGACTCAATCTATCCCAAGCCTCATGCTCCCAAATGTCATCGAGTACCACCAGACATTTCTTCTCACTCTGCACACCATGTAATTTCTTAGCTAGCTCATTAAAGTTCAACTTTTTAATTTCTTTCCTATCTTCTTGTGACACTGGAGAGCGAAGTTCGATTAGAATCTCTTCCCAAACTTCTCTCGTATTGCATTGTTGAGATATGTAAGCCCAAGCAACGCAATCAAAATGACGTCTAACATCAATGTGGTTGTAAACCATCTTGGCAAGGGTGGTCTTGCCAAGACCACCCATCCCCCAAATTGAAACAACCCTACAATCGGTGTTCTTGTTCACCAAACGATCAACCACTACTCGAACATCGTCATCTAAGCTGACTATATCCTCCTCAACGACATGGGGATAAGACCGTCTCAATTGTCGTACTCTCTCAAATCTAGAAGTTGAGCTTTCTCCCAAGGCGATCGTAGGATGGATACCACATGTTTGTAAACTTTCTCTGAGGTTAGCAATCTTCTTGTTAATATTCTCAATCTCCAATCCAACTTTATGACGGGCTACACATTCGTTGAAAATGCAGAAAGACCTCTTTAGCACGTGATGTATCCCACCTCTCCTACCAAGTGTAACGTTGACGACAAAAGTTGCAATGACATCTTCAGCATCACATGATAATTCCCTTAACTCAGCGACCAAATTGCCCACACTCTCATTCCCTTCTTCTCGTTTTGCATCTGCATCTTTCAAGAAGCATTGCATCCGTTTAAGCTCAGTTTCCATTTGCTGAACTTGACCCCTCACGCCATGTAGTAATGTCCATTCTTCGCTGAGCAAGTTGAGCAACCTATCCACGAAGAAGGATACAAAAGGCTCAGCCACAAGTTCTGCCATAATATCCAAGCGTTCTTCTTTCACCAACAACTACAAAAAACAAATAGTTGCTTTCTTAGTACGTAGCTAGCTGCAGCAACGAAGAAGAGCAGAAATACTCAAAAGTGGTCATTCATGTCTTAATGCACTTCCAAGTTATAGGATGTGTCTTACAAATCATGCACTTTGGTCCAAAAGAAGAGCACTAAGAGGAAATGTTGTCTTCCACACAAACAAATAAAATAAACATGATACACCTAACTACAATACCTTAAATTTGCTATCGCATCCTTGGATTTTGTAGAAAGGTCTACCAAGCTAATTTCATGAGATTCTTTTGGGTAGGGTCAACCCAACTCTAGGCCTGGGGCCAAACTTTTCTTAAAACAAACCAAATATCAAAAAAAAAAAAGGTCCACATCCAAATCCTATACGGAAAAAGGAAAAATGAAACTGGCATCAACATTATAGCCAGCATCAAGCTGCCAATCTCTCTCTCTCTCTCTCTCTCTCTCTCTATCTCTGTGTGTGTACATATATATAGGTTCTCTCTCTCTCAGTTTTAGAGAGTACATATATATAGGTTCCAGCTAGACTGAGTAAGCGACGAACCAACATATATAAGGGCGGGGGTGCGTATTTCTCAAAGAACCTCCATAGATGTATGTGTGTGGATTTTCACGTAAAAAAATTCCTCTTCCTCTTGTATTGGCACCCCCACCTTTCAAGTGGAATGGACTTAATTATGCTGGATATTCTAATTAAAACAAGTAAAAGAGACAAACAAAAAACGATGCTATAATCGATTCCTCTAATAAGTTTATGTGGTTATTCAACGCTTTAGGCCAGTAAATTTTTATCACCATTTTATATTATCGCTTAGTTGGATGGTAAATTAGTGGTTTCATATTTGAAAAAACAAAATAATGAAAAAAAGGAAGGAGAATAATATCTTGTGACATTATGAATTGAAACTGTCATATATCAATTGTAGATAACAACCCTCGCTAACAGGTCATCTTGTCTAAAAGAAACTAGAGTATGCTCTGGAATTTAGTTGAAATTATTATTATAGCATACCGTTGTGTTTAATTAGTTGGGAAAAATGAGAAGGAAAATGATATATATTGCAGTTTACGAATAAAAAAGTAAGAAAATTACGATTGTTATCATTGTGTTTAATTACAATAAGTAATATGGAGAGATCAATATTCCCATACATTGAATTTATGAAATCGATTAATTATAAGGGTACTTTACTAAATAATTTACCATCCCTAGAGGAAAGTCTATCCTTGTCCCGCCCCATGTGCATATATACTGTACGCCCCAACATCATAACTATATTATACCACAAAGATTTATAACTAAAACCACAGAAAAAACATAATACTACAATTTTACCCCCCAAAAAACCGTAATTTCTTTTCACCACAAAATGGTAATTGAAAAGATAACCCCTCTACAATGTAACATTTGAACAATTTAATAGTAAATCGAAACATTTGATTCCACGGCTGTGATGCAGTGAGGTCAGATCTTTCTATTGAGGGATACGCCACCCTCCATTAAAAAAAAGTACAAATGAATAGTAACAGTCACCACAAAGAGTAACAAAAAAATTACAAGTGCCGAAGGATTCGGAACAAGTGGACTGTAATAATAAATTAAAAAAAAGGGAGGGGAAAATCAAGAGCTCTTAATTAATCTTTACCTTCAAAGTCTATAGCGGAAAAGAAAAAAAAGAACACTATTTGTAAGAGGCCCAACTAAAGAAAACATTCCTAGTCCAACTCCAAAGGTCCCTAACAGTCGAAGGTATAAACGACTCTCTGAGTTTTTAATGAGAATCTTTAATTTACAAAGATATGACAAATTTAAGTAAGGCGTCTAATTGAATTTTTGCGTCCTAGGGTTGGCACCAGGGGTGGATCCAACACAGTCCCATGGGGTTACGTGACCCCTTCAAACTCTCTCAATTTTTTTTAATTTCCTTTTTACGGTTTTGAATAAAAACATATTTTGTGTGTTGCATGCACGTACACTACTAATAAAATTTTATTTTAAAATTTTGAGTCACAGTTAATCTCGAAATACAGTTTAAGTTAACGGTGAATTTTTAAAATTTTGTGTTGATTTTTATTTTTTCACCGCGTTAAAAAAGCAACCGATACCACTCATTTGAATCCCTTTCAGTTGTGTTCTAGGAATTTTATTTTTAAAAAATTCTAAAAAATTATTGTTTACATAAAAAAATTTGAGATTAATCACAAATTCAAAATTTTAAAATAAACCATCGAACCACACCACCACCCCCCTCCCTCTCCCTCTCCCTCTTTCTCCTCCTCCTCCCTCCTCCCCCCCCCCCCCCCCCCTCTCTCTCTCTCTCTCTCTCTCTCTCTGACGCACACACAAGTACAAACACACATACTTGCACATGTATGCAAAGCGTGGCACCTAATCCCCCAGAAACAATAATATCAATGTCGTGAGATGTGTCTTCAATTCGACATGTTTCATGCTCTCCAGAACAAAAAAAATTACAAGTGCCGAAGGATTCAGAACAAGTGGAATATAATAACAAAAAAAAAGGGGAAAATCATCAAGAGCTCTTTAATCTTTACCTCGTTTGGGCTTTCGAGAATTTGGAAGCCCTAGCGATACCGATGTCGTTTGGCGCCAATTTAACAGCAGATCGCAAGTAATAGCGGGAGTTTGGAGGAGGAGGATGATGATGATGATCTAGCTGTATTGGAAAATTTATTAGAGAAAGATAATAACAAGAGGCAAATTGAGAGGAAAGGCGCGTACTAGTGGGTTAAAAGTTCTGCAGGATTTCTATGGAAAGAAGAGGTATAAAATAGAGAGGGAGAGAGAATCTTTTAGAGATAGAGAGAGGAAAAAAGTGGTCAAAAAAGAGGGGAGAAAAAAGGAGGGGGGCGGGGGGGGTCCATTCTCAAAATAATTTAACTTGAAAATAATGTTATGTATGATTTTTAAATAATGTCAGGGAGAGAGAACCTATCTTTACAGGCTGAAATATTTGACTCACGACCTAAATGTTTAAATAATTGTGCGTGTAGTTTATATATGTATCATGTATGTATAATTTGACCAATGGTACCTTTTGAATTATTGGCCACAATAATGATTGATAACTCAACACGTTTGACACGTTTAAGACTCAATCAAATCAAAATTTATTGGTGAATAGTGGGTTAAATGTCCTTGGCCAGCTAAGAATTTCTCAATAAAGACGGAAGACGAGAGAGAGAGAGAGAGGGAGAGAGAGAGAGAGAGATGGCTGTTAAGAAAAGGAGTGCAAAAGATGGTGGGTTCCAGTCTCAAAATAATTCAACTGACCACTGCTGGAAAATAATACAAGAGTGTTACATACATATTATTTTTGCACATTATTTTTACACATCACTTAAAACTACGTCGTTTTGTGTTGAGAATGAGCCAAATATATTTTGAGTAATATGAGTCAAATACAAATACGATTTTTTTTTCAACACAAAACGACGTAGTTTTTAGTGATGTGTAAAAATGATGTATTTGTATCATTTTTTAAAATAATAATGTTGCCGACAACTCGCGTTCAAACCCTGTTCAGTCACGTTATTCAGAATTTGTAAATTATTTCAGGATTAATAGCAGAGTCGAAGTATGTATATACTTGGATGTTTAAATCTTGTAATATCTCATTGTAGTGAATTACGGACGAATTTTTTTCAAATTTGTAATTAATAGATGCCCTAAATGTGTCATTAAACAAAGAAACTGATTTTCTTTTTGTGATATATAAAATAAATTAGACAAGGTATGCACTGTGCATAGTAGGGTGTAATGTGCACTAAAATAATGCTATTTTGTGCCGGTTGGATAATCTTTTAGGCATCAAAATAATATTATTTTAATACACAATACATTTTAAGTACTTTATGCTATGTAGAACGAGATCTCCGAATCCGCCACAATACAAGGTTAGATTAGTAATTTTGTGGAGCTATTTCTCCATAGTTTGAATGCAATATTAATTTGTTGAAAAAATCACATTTTCATTACCCAATAACTTATCTTCTCATTCCATTATAACTTATCTCCTGAAAATAATCTTCTATCCAATCGGGTCCTTAACTAAAAAAATTCAAAAATTATTTATCTCAACTATTCTATCAAGGCCCAATATAAAAGAAAGATCCTATTAAAATTTTTAAACCCATGTTTGGAATTAGAAGAAAAATCTCTTAAAAATCAAAACAAAAGAAAAAGAAATTATGTTTGCTTCAATGAAAAGCTATTAAAACCCATAACATGATTAGTGTTCATTCATTTTCTCTTTCTTTAATTTTGCTTGCTCTTGTTTATCCTAATTATTCAAGCCTTCTAATATATGGCGTGTGTAAATATGTAATGTATTTCATTTTCTATATTAATTTCTTTTGCAAATTGTAATTTGAAAAGTAGTTATTACCTTTGATGTGTTTTGACTCAAGTACTTTTTATTAAGATCTAGGACTTAGTAGATCTTTTTTATTTTTATCTTTATATTTTCTTTTCTCGAAATTATTGCGAATTGAGTGATTCTTATTAATTCAATCTTTTTCATTTTGAAATTAATTTTTTATTGGCCCTGAATAGTTTGATAAAATAGTTAAAAAGTACCTCATATTCAAGTAAATAGATGAATTTTTAACTTTTGTAAATTTATTTGCTAATGTATTCATAGTTTTTAAAACTAAGTTATTCTTATGTTAGACTTCGTCACACTCTGTAACGACCCGCTCCCGCCTTGTACAATACTGTCCACTTTTGTCGCCCAAACCCCATGGACTTCCCAGTAGGTCACCCATCCCTAAATTGCTCCAGGGTGAGCACGCTTAACTGTGAAGTTCCATTTGGTATTGGCGTCATCACAGCTTTAAAAGGCCTTGTACAATGAAGGTTCATAATCTTATAAATACCACCAAACTTACATCTACCAAGCGATGTGGGAACCTTGACCACCTATCCGGACGTCCTACTGAGACTCCATCTCATAGACGCCGGCCTCACAGCTGGCACCACGGCCTGGCTGAGGTGTCACAATCTCCCCCACTTAGGAACACACGTCCTCGTGTGGGCCCGAGATTTTTCACATTTTCGGTTGGTGCAGGCTCTGATACCATTTGTAACGACCCGCTCCCGCCTTGTACAATACTGTCCGCTTTTGTCGCCCAAATCCCATGGACTTCCCAGTAGGTCACCCATCCCTAAATTGCTCCAGGGTGAGCACACTTAACTGTGAAGTTCCATTTGGTGTTGGCATCATCACGGCTTTAAAAGACCTTGTACAAGGAAGGTTCATAATCTTATAAATACTACCAAACTTACATCCACCAAGCGATGTGGGGACCTTGACCACCCATCCGGACGTCCTACTGAGACTCCATCTCATAGACGCCGGCCTCACAGCTGGCACCACGGCCTGGCTGAGGTGTCACACACTCAGCCAAAGACTAGTCAGTATTATGTTAGAAATAATTTCACCAAAACTAAGAAGTTGGTTCAGTGGAAGGGGTTGTTTTCTAGAATTGTCAATTGACACTCATTTATTGCGGGCCACGTGTTGTAATATATGTTGACAAAAATTAATGACAAGAAAAATTAATGTTAATTCGTCGAATACCAAAATCCTCAGTCTTCCATATCAAAAATGCTAGAGACACACTACTTTTACACATCCATATATGCTGACTAGGGATAAGAAGAATATTTGGAGCACAACTTGGCCTTAGGGGTGATAAAAAAAAATAGGCGGACCGAAAAAACTGACAAAAACTAGGAATGGTAACGGGGCGGTTCGGAGCGGTTATCCGGATAACCGCCTTGGTACCCGAATGGTATATCCGAACCGAACCCGCCCCGATAACCGAATCGAGGAAGAGAGAGTGTTCCATAACCGAACCAAACGGGGTTCGGGTATTTCCCGACCCGAACGGGTAACCGAATGGTTCGGTTATTAATTACCCAAATTGAACCGAACCGTAACCGCAATTAAAAAAATCCTAATAAATATAAAAATATGCAAAAAAAATATCTTATTAAAATTTTCAAAACCACCTATTGCTATTCCAAAAAAAAACCCATTACAATTTCAAACAAATAACCCAAAACACAGCCAATTACACAACATCAAGTTCAAAATTACATTTCTAATTAGAGTTGGCTAAAGAGTTATAAAATAATATATGTATATGTGTGTGTGTGTGTGTGTGTGTAGATATATAAAACTACGTCTTTTTAATTTCGATTCGGGTTCGGTTCGGTTCGGTTCGGGTAACAGTTCGGTTATTCTTCTAACCATAACCGAACCGAACCCGAACGGATATTTGTTCGTTCCTACCATATCCATACCCACGGGGAAAAAAAGGTTACAGTTCGGAGAAAATTAAGCGGTTCGGTTCGGATAACCATCGGTTCGGTCCAAATTGCCATCCCTAACAAAAACTGGCCGGAATATTTTGTCCGTCGTTGGTCTATAAGCCCGTTCGGTCAGTTTTGATTTTTTTTTCTGAAAAAAACCAATTTTCGGTTCAATCTCAGTTTTCACTAAATATCTAAGGACCGAACTTAACCGATTTAAACCAAATTGAACCGGAACATGTAAAAAACCGACTTGAGCCGATTAGCCCAACCCGAAATCTGCAAAAAAATTGACCGGACAGAAGCACTCCAAACCGATATCAGTTTACCCAAAAATTTTCAATCGAGATCAGGCATCACTTTTTTCACCCCGAATCGATTGGTCGGTCCATCATGGCTAGGAAAACCGACCAAACCGAACCTAACCGATTTCAACCCTACTTGGCCTTTTGGTGAAAATGAGAGCTTTGTGGGTGAAGATATTCTTGGACAAAATATATTTGATCTGTTATTTATAATTTTTAAAAAAAAATTCGTCAAGATAAATCAATAATTCATAAAAAAATTAATAAAATATAAAAAATTATAAAAATAATTCACATAAATACAAAAAATAATTAAATAATTAAGTCAGACCAAACTCAATTTAATGGGATTTTATAGCCTTCTTGTCGAAGTTACAATTGTTTAGTTTTCTTTTGTTGGCATCTTGCCAACTTGATAATGTTTAGGGGTTCAAGTAGCAAATGATGATGCATTAACTTGAAGTCCGGTTAGTCGTTATAATCAATTTACTATAATTGATATCTTTTCCTCCCTGAGGAAAAAAAGAAAGTGAGTCTGGATGGCCGTTATATCCAAATTCTAAAATTTATTTAGAATCATAGAAGATTATTTAAATATTACAACTATATAAGTTTGCCTCTCCATTTTTTAAAACAAAAATTCAATAGCCGTCCTCATTAGATTCTATATTTTTATATAAAATTTAACAATGAGTTATGTATATTATCTTTTGAAATGAATATATATAGATTTACGACATCGGATGTATTTATAATTATATATGGTTATACGTTTTTTTAATGTAGTCTTGATAAAAATATATGCCCATTAACAAAATCTGATTGTAATCGTATACTTATGTTTTTTTTATTCATACTAATTTTGTAATATTTGTTGACAAAAATTATTATCAACTTGAAAAAATTAACCATATATGTTTTTACTAATTAATCAACCCACAGGGACCTTCTTTATTCAAATAATTTATTTGTTCTTAAATATTGGCGAACTATGATCTTTATCTTGACTTATCATGTACAAATGGGTACGGTGATTACTGTGATTATTAAAAATCTATGATAATGATACACCGGCATACTTTTATAAGTTTTTCTTATAATTATTAATTTTCTATTTTTCAAAAAAAAATTAGTGCATTTATTTTCTAGTGACTATAGATCTTAGATCTCCCCTTGATAGTGCCAATACTCATACAATCTCTTTCATTGAAGATTCATATGGTAGTGAGAGTTGTGGATAGAATTTGTTAATCTTTAAAATAAGAATATAAAGATTAACAGGTCATTCATTTTCTAACAAAAATCTCGGCCACCCAAATATAAAATCTTGGTTCCGCTCTTGTGTGAGAGTTGTGGATAGAACTTGCTCATTTATATAACCCAAGTCTAAAAATATAACCTGAGTTGTCCATCTCGTTAACTTGACGGTAGAGTAACCCTTAGAAGAATTAAAATTGAACGAATATCACTAATCTAGTTAATAAATTAATTACATTTTCTAGCTAATTTTGAACTAAAATTTTCAGATATTGATAATGGCATTGTACAAATGTAATTTATTAACTAGGTTATTTATATCCAATTAACATAATTTTCCAATAATTACTTTTCGCAACGATTTTTACAAGATAAACGTCACATTTTTAGACTCGAAACGATGACTTGTCTAGCTTTACTATACATTGGGAGTGTTTGAAAGTTAATTACATTTATATTTTTAATTGTAATTGTAAATTATACATTTTTAAATTATAATGAGAATTTATCAAAGTGTATTGATGATATGTGCACAATAGATTTTTTTAAAAATAATTATAACAAAATATAATCAGAATCAGGAGAGGAACTACATGAAAATTGCGGGAGGCCCGAGCCCTCTCAAAATTTTCAAAAAATTTTAAGACCTAGGTATAAATTTTGAAAATTATAAAAAAAATACATTTCGACCCCTCAAATTATAAGCGGTCCGCTCCCTTTTCTCAAAAGAAAATCTCGACCTCCAAACGCCGAATCCTAGTTTCTTCCCAAATCATAATGCCTCTAGTCCTCTACGGTTTACAGATGCAGCCCACATACATCGGGCTGGGCCGAGTTCGGGTCAAGTTACTACTTTTATATTGAAATCTATGCATATTAAAGTCGACCCAACTAATAAATGAATTCCACTTTGTATTCCCAAGCCCAATCTTGTAGAAATATTATTATTTCCAAAGTCCGTCCAACTAGGTCCATTCAAAAATAAAATAAAATCAAAACTAATTCGGTCCAGTTTAATTTTGTTTGTTCAGTTTCGGTACAATTTTTTTGATTTACCAATTTTAGTTCACAAATAAGAAGCTGACTCATGTATGGGTTAAACTCAATACAAAAAAAAAAAAAAAATTTAACTTATATACAAGTGTTTATAATGCAAAAAAAAAATATATATATATATATATATCATCTAAGTAATAAATTTAGCTACTATCAAATTGCAAATCAATCATTTAAACTTGACCTATTGTACAGTTATTCCCTTTTGATCTCTTTTGCTATTTCGGCTGGTTCGGAAAATCGAGTTGAACGTAGGATAGAGAGTTATTCCCTTTTGATCTCTTTTGCTATCCTACGTTCAACTCAATATGCATTGTTATCTCACATCGGAACATAAGACGAGTCTTCTGTATATGAATATAATGGTTGGGGGAGAAAATTTAGGAGACCAGTCTCAACTAGAATCGATTTGAGGTGATTTGGTCTGATCAAGTAATTAAGGGATTTTGGATTGGTTTTAAATATTATTGGGCTTATTATGATTGGGCTTCAAGACAATTTAAGCCTACTAACAATGTTGGGCGATGCAAAAAAACAAAAATTTGCTGATCGGTCCGGTTCGGTCCTTACTCTATGGCTAAAACTCTTCAACTTGGTCCATAATCCACACAAGTTGATTTGGTTCAATCAATCTGGGTTCGATTTACGTAAAATTGAGACCGAATCGAACACCAAAAGTTTTCATGGCTCAAAAACAAAACCAACCAATACAGAACTTAGACCGACTGAACCTCAAAAATTTTGGTCGGTTGGGTTTGGTGATCTGGTTTTTTTTTGTACTCCTATCGTTCGGTCTCCAAATTCAGAGCAAACTAGTGCATTCGATTTAAGAATTTAAAAATTAAAACTGAACCAAATTCCGATTGGGTTTTGATTTATTCGGTTAAATGAACTAAGCTCAACGTAACCAATAAAATAAGTTTTCTGGTCACAAATAAGCAATTTAGCCATGAATACGTCAAACCCAATGTAATAAAAATATTAACTATTAACTTGTATACAGGTATTTGTAATATAAAAAATATTTTATCAATTATCAAATTGATCATCAATACATTTAGAAAATTAATGCAAGTGTTTTTGTCCTCTGGTTCGGTGATGTGTTCAAGTTCATAAAATCAAAACGAACCGAATGTTTTAAAAATAAGCCAAACCTTACCGAACTAAATTAGTTGAAAAATCAAACCAATCGTCAATTTGATTTAATTTTCCAATTCGGTGACAGTTTTTTTTTTTAATCTTGGTAATAATTTACAAAGCTATTTTTTGACTATTTTTTTACAAGGTATTAATTCAGCTTACAACGTGTATGTTTACTTATCAGAGTGGATTAGCCAGAAAAAACAAACAATTTTGCTCCATATTTGGATTCCATGTTCTTAAAGGATCAAAAGCTATGTTTTACATATATGCTTGTCTGAACACGCAACTCTCCTCATTTCTCCGGGTTTAAGACAAGTTGTCTCAAAGAGAAGACGCTAAAATTAAACTGTTCTTTGTCTAATTCTGACTTTCACCTTCCAATCATATGAATTATGTGATTAGCTCTACTATATGTTTTATTTCGATGGATAAAGGATGGGACAATCATTTTTGACAACTGGATGAAGAACAACATAATCGCAAAGAGGGACAACTGGTCTTATCTTAATCTCCCTCGCACCTGTAGGTATTTTATTAAATGGCCATCCAATTTCTGAGTTTGGTCAGTTTGTGCTTAAGAAGTATTCTTAAGTCCATCCAATTTATTAAACGGCCTCAAAAATTTAATTCAACTCATCTTTATAGGCCGAAATATTTGACGCATGACCTAAGTTTCAATCTTTATGTAGGTATTTTATACAGGTGAGTTTGGTCTGTTTGTGGTTAAGAAGTATTCTTAAATCCATCCAATTTATTAAACGGACTCAAAAATTTAATTCAACCCTTCTTTATAGGCCGAAATATTTGACGTATGACCTAAGTTTCAATCTTTACTTTCAATTCTATTGGTCTAAAGGTTGTCCTAATAGCACGTTTGTTAATTGTGAAAATTTTAAATAGAATAAGAATATATATAGAAGGGAGATAAGATATGGATAAAATGAGGAGTGTGATAATTTTATTATCGTACATACAAATAAAATAGTCTCCCAAATATCATATTTTTGATGCAAAAAAAGTAAATAATTTCAAATATGATAAGCTCAGATAGCCATATTCGATGTTAATTAATGATCCTTTTTATGACTCCTACCAAACAAGTTCTTATACTTTGGTTCGTTAGACTTATCTAAATTAATTATTTTTTGTCTTTATTCAAAAAAATTATTTTTGTTATTTTTGCCTCATTTTTTTATGGTTTATTTGTTCGTCATGGTGAAAAGAATCTAAAAATTTTAAAATTATGTTCAAAATTATTTTTGTTATTTTTGCCTCATTTTTTTTTACTAATTTTCTTCTTAAACTTTTGTAATTTTTATCAATTTGTTATGTTCGTAGTTTGAGTATCTATTTAGGTGATGATTTTGTTGTGTGTGTGTGGAGATTCGGTGTTGAATAATGGACATTTTTATCAATGTCTGTGTAATTACATTTTTGAATAAGTGGAGGTTTGGTTTAGAAAAGCAATGCTACGTACAAAACCCCAAATAATGGATATATACTACTCATTTATTATCAAAGTGGAATACAGACAATAACAAACTCACATTGTGCATAATTCCAAAACAGAAGTTAAAACAAACAATGCATTCACTACTACTACTACTAATCGCTAATATACAAAGCCGGAGAGAGAGAGAGGGATAAAGGACACGTGGATAATAACAACCAACCATGGGGCCAACTTTATTCAATTATTCGGATGGAAGGCACATGCTGAACTTTGTAGAAGTCCTCTCCTCCTTCTCTAACCCTGTCAACAAGTTCTTCAGATGCCATAAAGATATTCAATTCCTGGAGGGTGGTAACAAACCTCAATCCATCTGGAATCTTCTTCAATTGTGGGCATTCATCAATTTCTAAACGCAAGAGACTTGGCATGGCTCCTTCTTCCACCCTCCACTCCTCCAAATTTGACATCCTACGAAGGCCTAAGAACTTGAGTTGAGGAAAACCGCTGGATGGCGTTGTTGGGGTTGGTGCAGAACAAACCATCTCATTCCCAATGTACGCATCCCACCACACCAGTTCCCTTAAGTTGGGCAATTTCTCCAATGTTGGCATTGGGTCTTCCTCTAGCTGAGTCCAAGACAACGTTAATTTGGTTAGATTTGGGAGGAACTGGTCTGGCAATTTACCTAGATTCCCCCCTAAATGCAATTCATGAAGTTGGCGACACCTTAAAAGTTGTCTTAGAAGACTTTTTTCTTCTTGTGTTCGAAAATCTCTCCAAGTTTTGAAGTCCAATTTTCTTAGAAGGTAGTTCGAATTGCTAAGACTCGTGGATTTTAAGATTACCTCCAAGTCTTCTAAGGTTGCACATTCGATTCCAAGTTTCCGAAGATTTGTCAGTTTAGAAAAGCATCGAACATCACATTTATTTGTGTGAAAGCCTACTAGTGTCTCGAGTTTGCTTAAGTCATCCAATCGCAACTTACCCATACGAGACATCGCCACCTCGAAGGAAATAGGAAGATATAGATGTCTCAATTGTTCCAACTTCCACAGCACATTGGGTATTCTCAAGCGAGCGTATGTCCGTAAATCTAAGGTTTGGAGTAATCCCAAGTTGCCTATAGAAGAAGGCAACTCTATAATCTGAGAGTCTCGTATACTTAAATACCTCAAGTGGGCTTGGTTCCCTATTTCTTCTGGCAACATCTTTTTCGCATCATCAATGAAGGTAGCTCCTTCGAGATCGAAAACTCTAAGCAATTTGAAGCCCTTGATAAGTGATCTTATATATTGCCAATCAAAAAGTTCCAATTTGTTACCAAAAAAGTAAAACCGGCATGACCGAACATGGTAGTGGTTACACATTTCTTGTATCTGGTGCGTACCACCAACAGGCCGGTTATCCAAGAAGTACAAGGAAAGTCTGCGAATTGTAGTTGATGAAGAGAAAGATGAAGAAGTATTGGAAGAGTCTCCCCCTATGAACACAACCTTGAAAAAATTCTCTTCTCGGGCCTTCGACAAGCACAAGTCTCGCATAAGATCGTGAAGGCGACAAAATTTAACCCTTTGACTATACCTTGTTAATTGACTTACTTGAATAATGCATCTCTGAATAAGCTCATTCAAGTAACTCGTTCCAATATCCAACATTGTCTCTTCTTCTACTTCTCCTACTCGTGTCGAGACAGGTATATACACAAAGCCTTCAGCCATCCACATTTGGACCAATTTTTCAGGGCGTATGCTTTCATCTTCCGGAAGATGGCTCAAATACAGAAAGCATGCCTTGAGGTGGTATGGCAAGTCATGGTAGCTTAAGGCTAAAACGTCCTCTACAGAGACTCCTCCTTGCACTTTTTCCTTGCTTAAGCAATCGATATTTCTACTTAGCTTCTTCCACTCACCTAGTGTTTGTTTTGTAGCAAGAAGTCCTCCTAATACCACAATGGCCAATGGCAGACCCCCACAGTGCTTGACCATTTCTTTCCCTAGCAACATCATTTCTGTGCTATCTGCAAAAATAGTAGAACATGGAATAAATTTACTAACAGGTTTTACTATTTTACATATACACTATAGACTCTATTAACCATGTGTAATCACCTCTCTCTCTTAACAGCAGATCTATTTATTATGGGGGCCTAGAATGGAAGTTATGGGTTGAACCAATTAATTAGGATATAATTGATTAATACAAAATAAACAAGCATAAAAAAAATCACTAAAAACAAGTGATGACTAATTTTTTTAACTTTTTCGGTATTAGTTTTTTTTTTTGGCTCAGCAAAGGAAATTTTATTAATGTTTAAGTAAAAGTTAGAAAGATTTAGAGTGGCCTAGAGAGTGACATCACAGCAAAAAATCCGTATCCGAACTATGTTCGCACCCGGTAACCTGACTATCACACGCCGCTAGGACCCGTCGCCTATAATAATTGGTGAGAAACCAACAATATTACAAAACCAAACATGGTTTCAAAACTAAAACAGGCTAAAAAGTGCACACCTAAAAAAAAAAACAGTGTGCTACCTATGATAAGAATGACGTCCCAACTAAGACCATAATATATTACCAAGGCCCACAACCCACTATGGAAACCTGTGATGGGTCAAAAGCACTCAAACATTTGGAGAGAGACAACACAATTTTTATTAAAAACTTCAATAAAGTTTATTATACTTGATTACTTTTCAACGTAGATCATTCATTCAACTCCATCTCACTCATCTACTTCAATCTATATCTCCACCTTACCCACCCACTAGAATCACTAGAGTACATGCATTTATGAAAGGGATAATCTAAGGAGCGCCCAAAGGGCGTCCGATAGTGAATCTCACGCGCCCCCAGTTGGTATTGATCCGTCGTTTCTTTTGATACAACATCAATCATCTCTGACACAATTGATACTTTTAATCAAACTACCAATTTAACCCCACAAGTGTAAGACAATTACCCAAAAACACTAAACACTGGCAGGTGGGGCCTTGCCCTTTTGAACTCTCTCTGTCTTTCCCTTTCTCTTCCCCTCTCTCTCCCCCTCCTCTCTCCCTACAAATAGTAGCATTTATACACCATGGCCTAGTCTAATTAAGTTAATACTTTTATTTTATTCAAATTAAAAGTTAAAAAGATTCACTAAAGAAAAAATAATTCCAAACAAAACCTATTAGCTTATTGCACACGATAATTTTTATTTATTTATTTATAAAATAAAATTAAAAATATCTTATATCATCTAAAAATATTATTCATTGATACTCTATTCAGCCCAACTTTTGAACAAAAAAAGTAATCGACATCGCTCATTCAAACTTCTTTCTAAAAAAATTATTTTATGTAATTCATAGTGTTTCTAATTTATATTTGTTCGTAATACGTATTTTTTCGTATTTTGTATTTTTGTAATTTATATTTTTTTAGTTTCTTGTTATATTTATTTTGTTATATTGGAATTAACCCCTTAATAACTCAAATACTTAATTGCGAAGACAAAAATTTAATCTTGATACAACCCAATTGAAAATCGAACTGAAATTAAAAAAATCAAACCAAATCAAATTAAAATAGTTTGGTTCGGTTTCGATTTGAAAAATTTTAAACCGAAAGCTCCGGTTCGATCCAAGTTTCTCCTTGAAACCATGAGGGGCATGCAAAGGCACACCAAAACTAACAAAATGGTGCCATTGTATTTGTGCTTAAAATAAAACTCTCTTCATTGTACTTTGCGCAAACACCCTATTAACAAAATTTTATATTGAAATTTTGAATTCAAGATTAATCTCAAAATATTTTTGTAAGTTAACAGTGAATTTTTTTAAAAATCAAAAATAAAATCTAGAAAACACGATCGAAAAGAATTTAAATAAGGGATATCTGTGATTTTTTTAATGCGGCGATGGTAAAATAGACATATTTTTACTTTTCTTTTTATTTTTGCTATCAGCGTATCAAAAAAAAAAAACGACAGGCTCATTTGAACTTCCTTTTGATCATATTTTTTAATTTAATTTTTTAAATAAAAATTCATTAGTAACTTAAAGATATATTTTAAGATTAATTGTGAATTTAAAGTTTTAATATAATATTTTGTTAATAGGAAAGTTATACATAGAAGAGAGAGGGGGGGGGGGGGGGGGGGGGGGAAATGTTGTCATTTACGCATTGAGAGTAATAATAACTACTGAAAAGTAATGGGGAATTTGTCAGACTTTGTGAAAAGGTGAAACCTTACATCAGTTAAAGGAATTTTATGTGTTCTTAATCGGTGCTTATAGGGCGCCCGTTAGAAGGACCCTTTATGAAAACAAGACAATTAAAATAAACGATATTCGTAAATGCTTATTATTTATGCAAATGATTTGTGAAAATTAAGAATCATATGTGCATGCCTAGCTTGATTATACAAATTGATCAAATCACACAGAAATGAGAATCCAATCAAGCTCAATAATACATCTAAAGTAACTTATTGAGATATAGCAGTGTACTATTCAAGTAGGTTAAATGGTGTGGATTCACCTACGCATTAGGTACCAATCAAGTTTCAAACTGTTAACCATTATTCTCTCTCTCTATGCATATAAAAACGAGAAGCAATGTCTCGGAGCAATGCTTAGTGCTACAGGCACATATAGCATTTTTGTGTGGAGTGATACATAAAAATAACAAAAGGGAAGTTAAATTGGTTTGAAAAATATAATCGTAAAGCCCTTGGTTTCTCACTTGACACAAGTCAAAACTTTTCTTTCTTTTTTTTTTACTAAGATTTCTTGGTCAATTTATTGTTGGGTTGTAGACTAATAGGTGGTGGTTTATAGTAGTCAACTGTTCTTTAAATCAGAAGAAATGATAGTATACAAAGCACAACTTATAGTTTAGTGTGTGAAGAAAGGGTAGAAAAATAATTACCCATACCTTCTCCTCTTGGGGATGCTTTTTTCTGTAATAGCTCAAAGCTCTCATTTTCTGTTAAGTGCCTCAACTCGTGAACAAAGCATCGTCGATCAATGTACGAATCAGCAACTTCCCTTGTGCGAGTTGTTAATAGTATTTTGCTGTCCCCCGCTGCCTTTGTAGTATTTGGAAAGGCAGGACTCAATCTATCCCAAGCCTCACACTTCCAAATGTCATCGAGTACCACCAGACATTTCTTCTCACTCTGCACATCATGCAATTTCTCAACTAGCTCATCAAGCTTCAACTCTTTAATTGCTTTCCTATCTTCTTGTGACGGTGAAGAGAGAAGTTTGATTAGAATCTCTTCCCAAACTTCTCTCGTATTGCATTGTTGAGATATGTAAGCCCAAGCAAAGCAATCAAAATGACGTCTAACATCAATGTGTTTGTAAACCATCTTGGCAAGGGTGGTCTTGCCAAGACCACCCATCCCCCAAATCGAAACAACCCTATAATTGGTGTTCCTGCTCACCAAACGATCAACCACTACTCGAACATCGTCATCTAAGCCAACGATATCCTCCTCAATGACATGGGGATAAGAATGTCGTAGTTGTCGCACCCTTTCGGATCTAGAAGTTGAGCTTTCACCCACGACAGTTGTAGATTGGATACCGTATGTTTGTAAACTTCTTGTCAAGTCAACAATCTTCTTGTTAATAACCTCGATCTCCAATCCAACCTTATGACGGACTACACATTCTTTGAAAATGCAGAAATACCTCTTTAGCACGTGATGGATCCCACCTCTCCTCCTAAGTGCAACTTTGACGACAAAAGTTGCAATGGCATCTTCAGCATCACATGATAATTCCCTTATCTCAGAAACCCAATTGCTCACAGTCAGGTCCCCTTTTTCTCGTCTTGCCTCTGCAGCTGTCAAAAAACATTGCATCCGTTTAAGCTCAATTTGCATTTGCTGAACTTGATCTCTCACACCATGTAGTAATATCCACTCTTCGCTGAGCAAGGTGAGCAACCTATCCACAAAAAAGGATACAAAAGGCTCGGCCACAAGTTCCGCCATAATATCCAAGCGTTCTTCTTTCACCAACAGCTACAAAAAAATAAATAGCTGCTTTCCTAGTACGTAGCTAGCTGCAGCAATGAAGAAGAGCATAAATATTCGAACAGGGCCCCCTATCTAGAAAAAACACGTGTATTATGTCTGAATGCACTTCCAAGTTATAGGATGTGCCTTACAAATCATGCAATTTGGTCCAAAAGAAGAGCACTAAGAGGAAATGTTGTCTTCCACACATAAACAAACAACATAAACATGATACACCTAACTACAATACCTTAAATTTGCCGTCCCATCCTTGGATTTTATAGAAAGGTCTACCAAGCTAATTTCATGAGATTTTTTTGGGTAGGGTCAACCCAACTCTAGGCCATTGAGGCCAAACTTTTCTTAAAACAAATCAAATATTAAAAAAAAAAAAAAAAAAAGTCCACATCCAAATCCTATATGGAAAAAGGAAAAAAAAACCGGCACCAACATTATGGCCAGCATCAAGCTGCCAATCACTCTCTCTGTCTCTCTCTCTGTGTACATATATATATTCTCTATCTCTCTCTTAGGTTTAGAGAGTACATATATATAAGTTCCAGCTAGTTAGTGATGGACCAACATATAAGAGTGGGGGGGGGCCTATTTCTCAAAGAACCTCCACATATATGTGTGTGTATTTTTACGTACAAAAATTCCTCTTCCTCGTGTATTGGCACCCCAACCTTTCAAGTGGATGGACTTAATTATGCTGGATATTCTAATTAAAACAAGTAAAAGAGACAAACAAAAAAGATGCTGTAATCGATTCCTCTGATAAGTTTATGTGGTTATTCAACGCTTTAGGCCAGTGAATTTTTATTACCATTTTATATCATCTCTTAGTTGGATGGTAAATTAGTGGTTTCATATTTGAAAAAAACAAAATAATGAAAGAAAGGAAGGAAAATCATATCTTGTGACATTATGAATTGAAACTGTCATATATCAATTGTAGATAACAACCCTCGCTAACATGTCATCTTGTCTAAAAAAAAACTAGAGTTGAAATTATGAAATTATAGCATACCCTTGTGTTTAATTAGTCGGGAAAAATGGGAAGGAAAATGTTATATATATTGCAGTCTACGAATAAAAAGGTAAGAAAATTACGATTGTTATCATTGTGTTTAATTACAATAAGTAATATGGAGAGAAATATTCCCATACATTGAATTTATGAAATCGATTAATTATAAAGAATACTTTACTATATAATTTACCATCCCTAGAGGATAGTCTATCCTTGTGCCGCCCCATGTGCATAATGTACGCCCCAACAACATAACTATATTATACCACAAAGATTTATAACTAAAACCACAGAAAAAACACAATACTATGATTTTACCCCCCAAAAAAACCGTAATTTCTTTTCACCACAAAATGGTAAATGAAAAGAAAACCCCTCTACAACATAACATTGAACAATTTTATAGTAAATCGAAACAGTTGATTTGACGGTTGTGATACAGTGAGGTCAGATCTTTCTATTGAGAGATACGCCACCCTCCATTAAAAAAAAGTACAAATGAATAGTAACAGTCACCACAAAGAGTAACAAAAAAATTACAAGTGCCGAAGGATTTGAAACAAGTGGACTGTTATAATAAAAAAAAAAGGAGGGGAAAATCAAGAGCTCTTAATCTTTACCTTCAAAGTCTATACGGGAAAAGAAAAAAAAAAAAAAAAGAACATATTTGTAAGAGGCCCAACTAAAGAAAACATTACTAGTCCAACTCCAAAGGTCCCTAACAGTAGAAGGTATAAACGTACTCTAAAAGATATGAGAAATTTAATGAGAATCTTTGCGTCCTAGGGTTGGCACAGGGGTGGATCCAACACAGTCCCATGGGGTTACGTGACCCCTTGAAACTCTCTCAATTTTTTTTAATTTCCTTTTTACGGTTTCGAATAAAACATATTTTGTCCGTTTTATGCAACTACGCTATTAATCAAATTTTATTTTAAAATTTTGAGTCACAGTTAATCTCGAAATACGGTTTAAGTTAAGGGTGAATTTTGAAAAAAAATTCGAAAATAAAATTTAAAAACTCGACCGAAAGAGTTTTAAATGAGCAGTGTCAGTTATTTTTCTAATGCGGCGTTGGCAAAATAGGCATAATTTTTGTTTTTATTTTTACTTTTTCACCGTGTTAAAAAAATAACCGACACTACTCATTTGAATCCCTCCTGGTTGTGTTCTTGGAATTTTATTTTCAAAAAAATTTTAAAAAATTATTGTTTACATAAAAAAAATTCAAAATTAATCACAAACTCAAAATTTTAAAATAAAATTTTGTTAAGGGTATGTGTGCATAGCACATAAGAGATGTTTTATTTAAAATCCAAAATCATACCATTTTTCTCACACAACATGTGTACTATTCTCACAAAACAACACATACTCCATTCTCTTATTTTTAACGTGCGATCTAAATTTAAGTTTGAACTAAATTTACTTTTATTATATTACAATATAACTTTTTTAAAAATTTTAAAATTTATTCTAAATAAATAACTCTCCTGTATAAAATTTCTGCATCCACTTGTTAGGAAAATAAAATTTCTGCATCCACTTGCTTCCACCAACATCAAGCCTCCACAATCCGTAATGAACCATCGATCTACAACCCCCCCAATTACAAGTGTCGAAGGATTCAGAACAAGTGGAATATAATAACAAAAAAAAAGAGGGGAAAATCATCAAGAGCTCTTTAATCTTTACCTTGTTTGGGCTTTCGAGAATCTGGAAGCCCTAGCGATACCGATGTCGTTTGGCTCCAATTTAACAGCAGATCGCAAGTAATAGCGGGAGTTTGGAGGAGGAGGATGATGATGATGATGATCTAGCTGTATTGGAAAAGTTATTAGAGAAAGATAATAATAAGAGGCAAATTGAGAGGAAAGGCGCGTACTAGTGGGTTAAAAGTTCTGCAGAATTTCTATGGAAAGAAGAGGTATAAAAGAGAGAGGGAGAGAGAATCTTTTAGAGATAGAGAGAGGAAAAAAGTGGTAAAAAAAGAGGCGGAGAAAAAATGGGGGGGTCCATTCTCAAAATAATTCAACTTGAAAATAATGTAAATTGCTACTCACCCCCCAAGCGGACAAAAACTATACCCCTCTCCAACGACTATCTTTTTTGATGTAATTACAAGTATGCCATCATTCCTTCGCAAATTGTAAAACTGCCATTTCTCTTCACATATAAATTACAAAAATGCCACTCTTCAATTTTTTTTCTATTTCACATTGATTTTAATAAAAAACTATAATTAAAAATAAAATTCATATAATAATAATATGTACTTTTTTAAGAAAAATAACTAATTGAACTCTTTATTTTCACACTATTTTTTTTTGTAAGAACTCATAAAATTTGAGATCACGGTTAATTTTAAAATTTATCAATTAACCCATGTTAAAATTTTAAATTTTTTTAACCAATAAACTCTTTGAAATATGAATTCTTAAATTTTTATTTTTGGTAAAAAATCTAAGTTTGAAGCACTGAATAGTTACTCTCAATTAAAATATTGTGAGAAATAAGTGATTAAAATTCACCTTATTCAAATTTTATTTCACAATGCATTATCCATTTTTCATTTCCCAATACTTTTTTACTCCTCCTCATTAATCTATTTATTATATATTTTCTTTCTTTACCTATTTTTTAACATCCATAAATAGAGAGAAAGAATGAGAAATGAGAGACTTGATTTTTAATTTCTGCTACTCAGATTGTTTATTTTTTTAACTCTCTGATTTGTACTTTGTGGATAAACCAAGTATCAAGAGAAGTTATATTATTATAAGTTAATATTTATGTAATGTATATCAATAAGATGTTTATAGTCATTCTTTTTAGTTTAAAAATGAATATGTTATTTTTTTATTGTGTAAAAATTTAAATGCTCGATTGGATAACGCAAGACACAGAAGATAAAAAACCATCAGAAATGTGTTCGGACCTTTGGAATTTTACATGTAAATTTTTATACCGCAAGATTCATACAAATTCGCAAGATGTATCTTAAATACTTGAGCTACTGTATGTGGTTGATCTCACTGGTGTACCTTGTGTATTAAGTCATAACATGCTAATTATTTGATACCTAAATTAATTTTTATTTGAGATTTCAAAAAAATAATTTTTTTATTTATCTCCCCCCCCCCCCAAAAAAAAGTAATTATTATTTAATCAGAAAGAATTTAAGGAGATAATAATAAATAATAAACATGAAGCAATTTAATCAAGTTGTGATGTAATTCAAGTAGTAAAATTTTTTTCGCCCCTGTTTTCGTATCACGAAACACTTATATTTTTCGTTATTATGTTCAAGTTGTAAAGTTCTATGCTTAAAAAAGCAAAGTTCAATGTTCAAGTGTTTGGAAAATATGCATCCTTACGTTTTTAATCAAGAAATATTTCAAATTTTTTTCCACTCCTGTTTTCGTATCACGATACACTTATATTTTTCCTCCGTACGTTCAAACGAAAAAAGGGATAAAAATAAAAAAAATTAAACACCACGGAACACTTAAATATTTAAAATATATATTTAAATATTCACACTTAAATTTTTAAATATCATAGAAAATATAAAAAATAAAAATAAAAGATTTTTTTAATAAACGAGTTTGCGGTTGATCTTTAAATATTATTTTTAATTAATGATGTATTTTTTATATTTTTTCGAATTAAAAACTTGCAAAACACAATTTATTTTGATACCACACAAACACATTAAATAAAAAATAAAATAAAATCTGAGAGTTCTCTACAGTAAGCCCCCAAACTAAGGGTATTTTTGTAAAATGGGCCATGCCCCCCCCCCCCCCCCCCCCCCCCTATTTTGTCGGCTTGGGGGGGAGAGTAGCAGCTCCCGAAAATAATGTTATGTATGATTTTTAAATAATGTTTGGGAGAGAGAACCCATCTTTATAGGCGGAAATATTTGACGCGCGACCTAAATTTTTAAATAATTGTGCGTGTAGTTTATATATGTATGTATGATTTGACCAATGGTACCTTTTGAATTATTGGCCACAACAATGGTTGATAACTTAGGGTCTATTTGGACTGTGGTTTTTATATGTTTATTTATTGAAATTTTTTTGTCCTTATTTTGAAATTTTTTTGTAATTTTTTATTTCTCATCAATTTTTTTTGATTTATTGGTTCATCTCGACAAGAGTTTTCAGAAAAATTATCAATCATCGGCTAAATTTGAAAAAAATTCAGAAAAGACAAAAATAAATCAAAAAAGAGAGTTTTTTGTACTTATTCGTCGTCTTTAGTGACTTTTTTTTAACTTTTGGATATAATTTTATACTCATTAGATTCCTTTCATTAAGACGGACCAATAAACTACAAAATATTAATATTTAAACAACAAATGTAAAAAAAAAATGAATAAAGACAAAAATTTAGAATAAATATTAATTAGAGGCCAAATAGGGTCTTAACACGTTTGAGACACAATCAAATCAAAATCTATTGGTGAGTAGTGTGTTAAATGTCAATTTCTCAATAAAGACAAAAGATGAGAGATGAGAGATGAGAGAGAGGGAGATGGCTTTAAGAAAAGGAGTGCAAAAGATAGTGCGTTCCAGTCTCAAAATAATTCAACTAACCACTGCTGGAAAATAATGTTGCCGACAACTCGCGTTCAAACCCTGTTCAGTCACGTTCTTCAGAATTTCTAAATTATTTCTGGATTAATAGCAAAGTCAAAGTATGTATTAATTGGATGTTTAAACCTTATAATATTTCATTGTAGTGAATTACGGACGAAATTGATAGTCCCTCTTCGGAATTCTAACTTTTTAGGGGAACATAATTATTACTATAAAAAATATTTTTCTTTCCAAATATACCATTGATTTTATTGATGTATACATTATAAGTTTTATTTAAATAAATGGGCCAAAAAAAATTTAACTAAATTTCATTTGTTATTTTTAGAAAATAAACTTTTCTTTTGAGAAGTTACAAATTGAAATAATGAACTATGAAAATGGTACAGGGAGAGTACTATTTTTCTTAATGAAAAGGATAAGATACACTTTACACCTTACACCTTTCAATTAATATTTTTATCTTTTCAAACAAATTATAGTCCACAAAAGTATTATGTCTTTGATATTTTTATATTTTTGGAAAAAATTATCTTATAAAGAAATGTATCATCTATATTATTCATGTTTATAACATTATTATATTATTTTTCTTCAAAAATTTTAAATAAAATATTCATCTAGACGAGACAAATATAAAAATATAGTTGGAGTTAAAAAAATTCAGATAATAAGACGATTATAAACATATTAAAAACAGTAAAAATGAACTTTTTCGTGTTTAGGATACTTTTCTGAACTTTTGATCATAATCTTTTACTTTACAAATGAATATTCGTCTCAAAATTTTAAACTAATAATTTATGAAGTGAAAAATTATGACCAAAAGTTCAGAAAAGTATCCTATAACACAAAAAAATCCAAAGAGTATAATTTTTTATTATCTATAATATCTTTGGGGTCGTCTTATTTGAATTTTTTTCAACTCCAACTATATTTTTATAGTTTATATTTATCTTGCCGAGATGAATATTTTATACCAAAAATTTGAAGAAAAATGATATAATAATGTACTAAACATCAATAATACCCATAATTGTTAATGAATTATGGAGAAAAGCATTTATGATTAACAGATAACATGAGGTTAGACTACAAATTCAGTTCGCTTTTTGTCTTTGGGGAAGTTGTCAAATTAATTCTTTACTTTTTTGCTTGTCATTAACTGGTGTCAATAAAGATGTATCTCAAGCATATGATCAATAGATTGGTTGTAGCATAATAAATTCGAAAGTCTGGAGTCGAATCCACAGGAAACGAGAAGTTTAGAAGTTTATCGGGAGGAGGGAATAAAATGTTTGGTAAATATTGTGGGAATAATATCTATTGTGAATGAGATTTAGAACGATATAAAGTAAAAAAGAAATAAGATCCGATTCTCGGGATCCACATTGACCACAACTCGTAATAATTAAATCCTCTAAAAATAATTTAACTCCGGTTCTATAACATCGAACCTTCGTCGGATGATGGAAAAATTAGGGTTTATCAAAAATCAAGAAAGGTTGATGATCACTTTATAATAAAAAAATTATGTTTTCAAATCAAAATCTTGTAGATCTAAGAATTGTGTGTGCCAATGGAGATTGTCTATACACAAGCAAAAATCCTACAAAAACCCTTGATTGATTTCAAAATAGTTTTTGATTTAATAAAACGATTATTATAAATTGAAGAATTTGCACGAGGATCGAATTGCCTTGAGTTGCAATTTAATGTTTCACCGTTGAATCAAATTCTTGAAGGATTAGTTCCTCATGGATTAAATGGAATCCATGAGAAATCAAGAACAAAATATGAAGAAAAGAATAATAATTGATGAACTTGAAAAGAAAATAATAATGTATTTCCAATAATCCTCAATAAGAAGTGATGATAAAAACTCCCCCTTTCATCCTAATCGATTTCCTAATAAATAGACATAAAGCTAGCACTCCAAATTATATTAGGAAACTAACAGACAAGGATAAACATAAAGAAAATTAAAATCTAAAAATAAAAGCGATTTCTCATATTTGCACTACTACTGGTATTACTACCGGTAGTACATCTCAAGTTGCAGTAGTAGCTCTTGTCTTCAACTTTGGGCAGTGTGTTTTACTATCGGTAGTGCTGATTTTACTACCGGTAGTAGCTCTGCTGACTTCATTTTTTACTTTTTTTTTTACTTCCAACTTCTTGACTTGATTTTCATTAATGTCCCAAAACTCTTAAAATCCTGCAAATGCTTCGAAAATATACTAGAACCCAAAATACACGTTAAATAATAAAATCACATAAAACTTGACTAATAAACAATAATCGCATGCAAATCAAGGGGATTTGACACAAAATATACACACTTTTGAGTGCGAATCACACTCCCAACTTGAACTTTGCTAGTCTCTAGCAAAGGAAACTACACCAATAACTAAACTATGGATATGTTTTTTGAACCCACAGGTGGCCCCGGTAGGACGAGTGAAGTCTCGTGAGGGTTATCCAGCGATGATACCCACAAACACCATACAACAAGATCACTCGAAAGTCAAATGATCAACCACATCTCTGAACTCGCTTAATATTCACTCCTTGCAAGCGAATCGAATACGAAATAAGTCAAGTGAGCGGACATCAACCATTAAGAATGTTAATCAAGTGAACTGCAAACTAAAAAGTCATCCTCTCACTTGTACTCGAATAGAGATCACTCATTAATCATACGTGAAGTGAAAACCATGAGTGGATACGGCCACACATTTAAATTTCATACACACACTATTGATACTCATGCTGCCAAAGATAACTTGCATAGACGCAGTCTCAATTTTTAAATTCATTAAATCCATAATATTGCTACGTCCGTCCATTATTTGACTTGCGACCTACTGTTTGACGCGAATATTCCCGATTGAATTAAGCCGAAAATTCGGCTACTAAGTAAGCAGTGAACTACTCACATTTTTACGCGAAACTCCCTGCTTGAATTAGGCAAGAAGCTCCGGTTACTCAGTGAGCAGCCTCTTGAACAGGTGAAATAAATTTCAATTTTTTTGTACTCTAATTTTCAAGTATTTTTTTTTCTTTTCAAGGACGGATATTTTTTTCTTTTTTTTTTTTTTCATGAATCAAATTCAAGAATAGCAGTTCTTTGAAAGTCATCTACTTTACCAAAAGACCGCTACAAGTGTCTACTCAACTTAAATGCCGACTATGTCCCAGATTAACGTGCAAGCATAAAGTGCGTGAAATAATGAAAGAAATCTATTCGAAAACAAGAAGTAGAAGAAGGAGAAGAAGAATAAGAAGAATTGGAGAGAGAATGTGTGTGAGAGTTAGAGAGAGAGAGAGCCTGCCGTGAGAGAGAGAGAGAGAAAGAGATGGGCAATGTCCAATTTTAGGATTTGGGGAAGCTATAGTGCACTTTCCTGTAGTGCATATATAATGCGGATAAAATGACATAATTTTGGTTGTTTTGTCCTCAAAACTACATCATTTTGATCCCCATGTATTTTGATAACAATTTACATGATAAGATAAAACGATGTAGTTTTAAGGACAAAACGGATAAAATTATGTCGTTTTGCCCGCACTACATGTACACTTCAGGAAAGTGCATTTACAGCCTTCCTGAATCCCCAATTTTATGCTTTCATTATATGCTAGAAAGCATATATATTTATTAATTGGAGGAAAAGAAAATAAATAAATAAATAAATATATATATATAGAGTAGGGTTAATAATTAGGGAAAACACATCCCATAATTTAAGGAAAAAAAGATTATGATTTGAACCATGTAGATTTTCATCGGTCAAGGGCTCGGTCGCTTGCGCGAGCGCGAATTGCTACGCAATCCCGATAAACTATTCCGATACTGATTTTTTAAAAAATATGAAAATGAACCGGAAAACTTAAAAAAATACGAGGATTATCAGCATGCTCGAATTTCTCATACGAGTATTCATTATTAAGCCGACATCTCAATATGCCCTAAATTTAACGTTTTTAATGAGCGTAGGTTCCGAAACTGAATTTTCCAAATCAAAAAATTAAATTACGTAATAATCGTAATTAGTCGCGCTATTTTTACATTCAAATAATTAAAATAGGTCGGAGTATTCCAGGGCCCTTAATAAAAAAATCTAAAAATTATTTATCTCAACTATTCTATCAAGGCCCAATATAAAAGAAAGATCCTATTAAATTTTTTAAACCGGTGTTTGGATTTATGAGAAAAATCTCTTAAAAATCAAAACAAAAGAAATCTTAAAATAAAACAAAAGAAAAAGAAATTATATTTGCTTCAATGAAAAGTTATTAATACCCATAACATGATTAGTGTTCATTCATTTTCTCTTTCTTTAACTTTGTTTGCTATTGTTTATCCTAACTATTCAAGCCTTCTAGCATATGGCATGTATAAATATGTAATGTATTTTATTTTCTATATTAATTTCTTTTGCAAATTTGTAATTTGAAAAATAGTTATTACCTTTGACGTGTTTTGACTCAAGTACTTTTTATTAAGATCTGGGACTTAGTAGATCTTTTTTATTTTTATTTTTATCTTTTCTTTTCTTGAAATTATTTCGAATTGATTAATTCTTATTCATTTAATCTTTTCATTTTGAAATTAATTTCTTATTGGCCCTGAATAGTTTGATAAAATAGTTAAAAAGTACATCATATTTAAGTAAATAGATTAATTTTTAACTTTTGTAGATTTATTTGCTAATATACTCATAGTTTTTTAAACTAAGTTATTCTTTAATTAACGACGATAACAATTTTATAAATTCTGATAAATATTAGCAAATAATAAATTTTTATAACAAAGTTCATATTTTATCAATTATGTGATAAGTGATATAATTGTAATTTTTTTTTTTATGAAATCTCTACTGGATTAATAGAATTACGTACCCAAAAAATTTTAGTAGCAAGTTTGAAATTCAATCAGTTAATGTGAATTAACAAAACACGTTTTATATTTTTTAATTCTTATTACAATTTTAATTAAAATTTATTTTATTTTTTAAATAATTTTTTCGAGGGCCTTACATTTTAACTTTTCCTAAGCAGAAATGCTATTTGTAATGACTGTGGGGGCTGATCCCCCCACTGATGGTGGCCCCCACCCCCCCATGTGGCCCATTTCTTTTGCTTTCTTCTCTTTCTAATTTTCTCTCTCTCTTTCTCTCTCTTCTCACTCACACACATATACCATTTTTTAACTAAATACACCATGGTCTAATTGGTCTTACTTAACTAACTTATGTTTTTATTTTTATTCAAAAACAATTTATATACTGTAATTTATTATTATTTTTTTAATTTATTGGTTTGTCTAAATAAGGGTTCTTGATAATTTATCATAATTTAATAAGCCTTTATCAAAATATTTCAAACTCACAGTTAATTTTGAAATAATTTTTTAAATAAACAGTAAAATTTTAGTTTTTTTAAGAATAAAATTTGAAAAGCACGATCAAAAAAGTTCAAATGTACGATGTCGGTTATTTTTTTCTAAAATTGTGTGCATTATCCGGTGGCAAGGTGAGGGCTACTATTTTTTGCTTTGAAAATTTCTCTCCCTCTTCTCTTCTCTCTCTCTCTCTCAAAGGTTAAAAATTAAAAAAAAACATGATTTGTATTTGTTAATTTATATATTTTGTTGGTATTTTTTTGGCCGATTTGTAAAATAAAATAAAATTCTGTTTAAATCATTCAAAAATATTCATATTAATTACATAATGCATCAAATTTTGAAAAAAAATGACTAACACCGCTCATTCGAATATTTTCCGGTAGTAAATTTTGAATTTTATACTAAAAAAAATACTAAATATTTACCGTTTACTTAAAAAATTATTTTATAATTAACCATTTTTTTTTCAAAATTTTTACCATTATGTAATTAATATGAATATTTTTGAATGATTTAAACAAAATATATAAATTAACAAATACAAATCATGTTTTTTTTTTAAGTTTTAAGCTTTGAGAGAGAGAGAGAGAGAGAGAAGAGAAGGGGGAGAGAAATTTTCAAAGCAAAAAAGAGTAGCCCTCACTTTGCCACCGGATAACTAATGCACACAATTTTAGAAAAAAATAAATGACATCGTTAATTTAAACTTTTTTCGATCGTGCTTTTCAAATTTTATTCTTAAAAAAACTAAAATTTTACCGTTTACTTAAAAAATTATTTCAAAATTAACTGTAAGTTTGAAATATTTTGATAAAAGCTTATTAAATTATGATAAATTATCAAGAAACCTTATTTAGACAAACCAATAAATTAAAAAAATAATATATAAATTGTTTTTGAATAAAAATAAAAACATTAAGTTAGTTAAGTAAGACCAATTAGACCATGGTGTATTTTAGTTAAAAAATGGTATATGCATGTGAGTGAGAAGAGAGAGAAAGAATTAGAAAGAGAAAAAAGCAAGAGAAAAGGGCCACGTGGAGGGTGGGGGCCACCATCAGTGGGGGATCAGCGCCCCAGTCATTACAAATAGCATTTCTGTTAAAGCCTCCGAAATTCTCATAGCCGCCCTGAGAGAGCTCCGACAAGTTTAGGTGATTTAAACGTCACATCCAGAGCAAAAAAAAAAAAATTACAAGTGCCGAAGAATTCGGAACAAGTGGATTAGAATAACACAAAAAGGGTTGGGAAACTCATCAAGATTCTTGTTTGGGCTTTCGAGAATTTGAAAGTCTGGCGATACTATTATACTAATGGCTTTCGGCTCCGATTTGACCGCAGATCATAGGTAATAGCGAGAGTTTGGAGGAGGAGGTTCCAGCTGTAATGGAGTATTTATTAGAGGAAGATTAGAATAAGAGGCAAATTGAGAGGAAAGGTACTGCAAAAATTAATAAATAGAGGGCAGGGGGTGCCAAAAAATTATCCCCTGGAGAGGGATAAAGAGGGAAGGGGGTATTATCCAAGAATAATATCCCTTCTTTCTTATTACAAATACAAAATAACCTTATCCCACTATTTTATCCTCCATCAAAATCAAGTACTATTTTATCCCCCATTTTTTAATACTTCATCCAAACTATCTACTTTTTATTACCCCCTCTATAAATATCACATCAATGTGGGTCAACCCTTTAAAAATAATACCCCCTCTTATCTTATCCCCCCTCAATAACTTATCCCCCTAAAAATAGGATCCATTTGGACTGCGGTATTTATTGTGGTATTTATTGAAATTTTTTTCGTACTTATTTGAAATATTTTGTAATTTTTTGTTTTCCATCAATTTTTTTTGATTTGTTGATTCATCTCGACAAGAGCTTTCAGAAAAGTTACAATCATCGGCTAAATTTGAAAAAAATTCAGAAAAGACAAAAATAAATCAAAAAATAGAGTTTTTTGTACTTATTCGTTGTCTTTAGTGACTTTTTTTTAACTTTTGGACATAATTTTATACTCATTAAATTCCTTTCATCAAGACGGACTAATAAACTACAAAATATTGAGATTTAAATAACAAATGCAAAAAAAATGAATAAAGACAAAAATAACAAATAAATAAAAACTATAGCCCAAATGGGGCCTATAATCCCTTATCCAATCAGCCCCTCAAATGACTATTTTTGAATAATTTAAGGGTTTTTTAACTTTGTTTTACCAATTAACAAAAAAAAAAGAAAAAAATAACAACAAAATATAAATCAACAATAAAAAATTTAGTTAAAAAGAAAAAATATATAATTTAGCTCGCATAAATTTAGTTAACAATAAAAAAGAGAAAAAGAGAAAATTTTAGTTAACAATAAAAAAAAAATATATAATTTTGGGAGGGGGTGAAAATAAGAAGGGGTAATAATTTTTGGAGTGGATAAGAGGGGGTAATAATTTTTGGAGGGAGACTTTTTTCCCATCCAAACCTTGCCAAAATTAATAATAAGGGGTGATAATTTTTGGAGGGGGATATCCCCATCCAAACGGGCCATAAGATAAAGACATACTCTCTATCCTCTCTGACCTGGAGCCCGCCCAACCCAAACTCCCACACACCACACTTTGTCCCTCCTCCTTTCTAACACACATTTATTTTCTATTTTTTCTATTTATTAGTTTTATATTAATTCTTTATTAAATTATTTGTTCGTCTTTTTGTTAAGAATAAAAAAACATAATGTTTTATCTAAAAAATAAAAAAATAAATCAAAATAGACTTTATTTAAGTTTATTTAATTGGTTTGTATTGACGAGGCATTTTAGAAAAAGTAAAAAATATGTCCACAAATTAAAAAAAGTTCACAAACAACGAAAAATAAATCAAAATAGACTCTATTTATGTATTTTTTTGCTTTTAGTGATTTTTTTAATTTTTTAGATAAAAATCATATTTTTTAAATTCTTAACAAAAGGATGAACAAATAATTTAATAAAGAATTAATATAAAACTAATAAATACAAAAAATAAAAAATAAATGCGTGTTTAGACTTAAGAGAGACAGGAGGGACCACGTGTGGTGTGTGGGGGTTGGGGTTTGGGTTGGCGGGCTCCAGGTTGGATTTTGCTATTTGAGGGTTAGAGAGATAGAGAGAGAGGAAAGGTTGGTGCCAGCTCACATACACCCAATTCTAGGTGTTTAGTATTTCCCAAGAATTTGACCTGAGAAGAAGAGAGGAGAGAGAATGTCTTTATTTTTAATTTTAAAATTGAAATTAAAATCTGATGAAAACTGACAAGTTTCAAAAGTAAGTGGGTCCCCCACTTTCCACGTGAATCAGGATGAATTTCAAGATAAAATTCATTGTTCTTAGCAAATTTGTCTAAACAAAGCCCAAAGGGCAGTCGATAGTGAACACACGCGCCTAATTAGTCAACCTTTTGCACAAGCTTCAATGCATTGACAGTTCATACAATTTGATTGAGGCCTTCTAGTCAAAATGACCAAATTAACCCCAGTATTGGTGAAACGCATTTCTTATTTGTTTTTTAGGGGTGTAAACTCGTATCTGCAAATCGAACTAAATTGACGATTTTGTCCAATTTTGTAGGTACATTGGTTTTTTCCTCGGTTTGAGTTTTTGTGTAAAAATTCTGTTCGATTTTAATTTTCTAATCCTAAACATTGACCAGATCGGATCGGAATAAAAAAATTAATTTTTTCAATAATTCATAGTGTTTCTAATTTATATTTGTTCGTAATATTTATTTTTTTGCGTTTTGTTTTTTTTTTTGTAATTTATATTTATTTGTCTCTTGTTATATATTTTTTTTATATCGGATGTAATCTCTTAATAGTTCAAATACTTAATTGTGAAGATAAAAATTCAATCTTGATACAACCCAATTGAAAATTGAACCAAATCAAATTAAAATAGTTTGGTTCGATTTCGAGTTAAGAAATTCTAAATCGAAAGTTTCGAGTTTCTCCTTGAAACCATGAGGGGCATGCAAAGGCAACCCAAAACTAACAAAACGGTGCCGTTGTATTTGTGCTTAAAATAAAACTCTCTTTGTTGTACTTTGTACAAACATCCTATTAACATATTAAAATTTTGAGTTCGTGGTTGATCTCAAAATATTTTTGTAAGTGAAAAGTGATTTTTTTTTTTTTAAAATCTAGAGAAAACGATCGAAAAGAATTTGAATAAGCGGTGTCCATCATTTTTGTTAATGCGACGATAGTAAAATGGACATATTTTTGCTTTTCTTTTCATTTTTGTCACCATTGCATCAAAAAACAGATCGATACGCTCATTTAATCCCTTTTTTGTCATATTTTTTGGATTTAATTTAAAAAAAAAAACTAAAAATTCATTGATGACTTAAAAGTATATTTTGAGATTAATCCCGAATTTAAAGTTTTAATATAATATTTTGTTAAGAGGAAAGTTATAATAATATAGTAAAGAGAGAAAGAGTGGGAGACAGAATATTTTATTCATATATTACTTGGAACCATTAGAAGGGGATAATATTGTCATTTATCCATTGAGAATAATAATAGCTACCGAAAAGTAAGGGGGTTTTGTCAGAATTTGTGTAAAAGTGAAACTTTACATCAAGTAAATGAATTTTATGTGTTCTTAATGGGATGCCTGTTGGGTGCACGTTAGAGAGACCCATTGACTTACAAAATTATTTGGAGATTCATAACGAACTTGAAATTTCTAAATAAACTTTTGTTAATAATTCTTGCATACAGTGAATGTGTGCGTGTACCGTAAGTAATTTAAACACAAAAATAATAAATATAAAAAATTAAATAAAGAAAAAAAATTTTTTTACTTTTAGTTAATTGTAAGGATCGTAAGTAATTTAAACACAAGAGAAATAAAAAATTATATAATAGAAGTGTTTTATTTTAGTAACTTAATTTGTATAATAAGAAAAAAAATGAGTGCATGAAGCTAAAAAGAGGATGTGAAAATCAATTAAAAAAAAGATTACATATAAAAAACTAACATTTTGAATAAGTGGAGGTTTGGTTTAGAAAAGCAATGCTACGTAGACAAAACCCCAAATAATGGATACTACTCATAAGTGGAATACAGACAATAAGGATAACAACATATCAAACTCACAATATTGTGCATAATTCCAAAACAGAAGTTAAAACAAACAATGCATTCACTACTACTCCTCCGTAATATACAAAGCCGGAGAGAGAGAGGGATAATAAAGGACACGTGGAAAATAACAACCAACCATGGGGCCAACTTTATTCACCATATATTCTGATGGAAGGCACGTGCTGAACTTTGTAGAAGTCCTCTCCTCCTTCTCTAACCCTGTCAACAAGTTCTTTAGATGCATTAAAGATCAACAATTCCTCGAGGGTGGTAACAAACCTCAATCCATCTGGAATCTTCTTCAATTTTCGGTCAGTGGCGGAGCCACCTAGTGGGGGGAGGTGGCACTTGCCACCCCCAATTTCCAAAATTCTAAAAAAAAAATAAAAAATTTTGTTTTGATTATCATGTTACGAGTAATTATTTAGTAATATTGGGACACCCCACGTGGTGTCTCAACACTCTCAATGATCACTACACATTCATGTGAGTGCTCTTATATTAAATATTAGGCCCCACATAAATAAATATTAGGCTCCCCATAAATAATTTTTTTAATATTAATTAAGTGTTCGTGCTGTATTTTTTCTTTATTCAAGGATATGTATATTTTAATTTGATTTTAGATAAGATTAAACTTAGAACACGTGAATGTTTTTTTGTGTTATGGACGGTTAATTTCGAACATATACGTGTTCAAATTTTGCCACCCCCAAAATTTATTCCTAGCTCCGCCCCTGTTTTCGGTATTCCACAATTTGTAAACACAAGAGACTTGACATGGCTCCTTCTTCCACCCTCCACTCCTCCAAGTTTGGCATCTCACCAAGGGCTAAGAACTTGAGTTGAGGAAAACCGCCATAGCAGCCTCCACTTTGGCTGGATGGCGGCGTTGGGGTTGGTGCAGAACAAACCATCTCCTTCCCAACGTAAGAATCCAAATACAACGCCAGGTGCCTTAAGTTGGGCAATTTCTCCAATGTTGGCATTGGGTCTTCATCTAGCTTAGCCCCCTCCAAGACAAATTTGGTTAGATTTGGTGAGAACTGGTCTGGCAATTTAGCTAAATTCCCTTCTAAAGCCAATTTATGAAGATGGTGACACCCTAAAAGTTGTCTTAGAAGACTTTGTTCTTCTTGTTTTTGAAAGTCTCCCTCAATTTCGAAGTCCAATTTTCTTAGAAGGTTGTTCGAATTGCTAAGACTTTGCGATTTTAAGATTACCTCCAAGTCTTTTGGGGTTGCACATCTGATTCCAAGTTTCCGAAGATTTGTCAGTTTAGAAAATCATCGAACATCACATTTATCTATGTAAAAGCTTACTAGTGTCTCGAGTTTACTTAAGTCATCCAATCGCAACTTACCCATACGAGACATCGCCACCTCGAAGTCCACAGGAAGATATAGATGTCTCAGTTGTTTCAACTTCCACAGCACATTGGGTATTCTCAAGTTAGAGTATGTCCGTAAATCTAAGGTTTGGAGTAATCGCAAGTTGCCTATAGAAGAAGGCAACTCTATAATCTGAGAGTCTCGTATACTTAAATACCTCAAGTGGGCTTGGTTCCCTATTTCTTTTGGCAACATCTTTTCCTCATCATCAATGAAGGTAGCTCCTTCGAGATCGAAAACTCTAAGCAATTTGAAGCCCTTGATGAGTGATCTTATATATTGCCAATCAAAAAGTTCCAATTCGTTACCAAAAAAGTAAAACCGGCATGACCGAACATGGTGGTGGTTACACATTTCTTGTATCTGGTGCGGACCACCAACAGGCCGATTATCCAAGAAGTACAAGGAAAGTCTGCGAATTGTAGTTGATGATGAGAAAGATGAAGTATTGGAAGAGTCTCCCCCTATGAACACAACCTTGAAAAAATTCTCTTCTCGGGCCTTCGACAAGCACAACTTTTGCATAAGATCGTGAAGGCGACAAAATTTAACCCTTTGACTGTACCTTGTTAATTGACTTACTTGAATAATGCATCTCTGAATAAGCTCATTCAAGTAACTCGTTCCAATATCCAACATTGTCTCTTCTTCTACTTCTCCTACTCGTGTCGAGACAGGTATATACACAAAGCCTTCAGCCATCCACATTTGGACCAATTTTTCAGGGCGTATGCTTTCATCTTCCGGAAGATGGCTCAAATACAGAAAGCATGCCTTGAGGTGGTATGGCAAGTCATGGTAGCTTAAGGCCAAAACGTCCATTACAGAGACTCCTCCTTGCACTTTTTCCTTGCTTAAGCAATCGATATGTCTACTTAGCTTCTTCCACTCACCTAGTGTTTGTTTTGTAGCCAGAAGTCCTCCTAATACCACAATGGCCAATGGCAGACCCCCACAGTGCTTGACCATTTCTTTCCCTAGCAACATCATTTCTGTGTTATCTGCAAAAATAGTAGAACATGGAATAAATTTACTAACAGGTTTCACTATTCTACATATACGCTATAGACTCTATTAACCATGTGTAATCACTTCTCTCTCTTAACAGCAGATCTATTTATTATGGGGGCCTAGAATGGATGTTATGGGTTGAACCAATTAATTAGGATATAATTGATTAATACAAAATAAACAAGCAAAAAAAAAATCACTAAAAACAAGTTGATGAATAATTTTTTCAACTTTTTCCGTTTTTTTTTTTTTGCTCAGCAAAGGAAATTTTATTAATATTTAAGTAAAAGTTAGAAAGATTTAGAGTGGCCTAGAGAGTGACATCACAGCAAAAAATCCCCATTCCAACTATGTTTGCACCCGGTAACCTGACTATCACGCGCCGCTAGGACCCGTTGCCTATCATAATTGCTGAAAAACCAACAATATTGCAAAACCAAACATGGTTTCAAAACTAAAACAGGCTAAAAAGTGCACCCCTAAAAAAAAAAAAAAAAAGAACAATGCGCTACCTATGATAAGAATGACGCCCCAACTAAGACCATAATATATTACCAAGGCCCACAGCCCACTATGGAAACCTGTGATGGGTCAAAAGCACTCAAACATTTGGAGAGAGACAACACAATTTTTATTAAAAACTTCAATAAAGTTTATTATACTTGATTACTTTTCAACGTAGTTCATTTACTCAACTCTATCTCACTCATCTACTTCAATCTATATCTTCACCTTACCCACCCACCATAATCACTAGAGTACATGCATTTATGAAAACAAGACAATTAAAATAAACGATATTCATAAATGCTTATTATTTATGCAAATGATTTGTGAAAATTAAGAAGCATATGTGCATGTCTAGCTTGGTTATACAAATTGATCAAATCACACAAAAATGAGAATCCAATCAAACTCAATAATACACCTACAGTAACTTATTGAGATACAGAAGTGTACTGTTCAAGTGGGTTAAATGGTGTGGATTCGCCTATGCATTAGGTACCAATCAAGTTTCAAGCTGTTAACCATTATTCTCTCTCTCTATGCATATAAAAACGAGAAGCAATGTCTCGGAGCAATGCTTAGTGCTACAGGCACATATAGCATTTTTGTGTGGAGTGATACATAAAAATAACAAAAGGGAAGTTAAATTGGTTTGAAAAATATAATCGTAAAGCCCTTGGTTTCTCACTTGACACAAGTCAAAACTTTTCTTTCTTTTTTTTTTACTAAGATTTCTTGGTCAATTTATTGTTGGGTTGTAGACTAATAGGTGGTGGTTTATAGTAGTCAACTGTTCTTTAAATCAGAAGAAATGATAGTATACAAAGCACGACTTATAGTTTAGTGTGTGAAGAAAGGGTAGAAAAATAATTACCCATACCTTCTCCTCTTGGGGATGCTTTTTTCTGTAATAGCTCAAAGCTCTCATTTTTTGTTAAGTGCCTCAACTTGTGAACAAAGCATCGTTGATCAATGTGCAAATCAGCAACTTCCTTTATGCGAGTTGTTAGTAGTACTTTGCTGTCCCCCGCTGCCTTTGTAGTATTTGGAAAGGCAGGACTCAATCCAACCCAAGCCTTAAGCTCCCAAATGTCATCGAGTACCACCAGACATTTCTTCTCACTCTGCACACCATGCAATTTCTTAGCTAGCTCATTAAAGTTCAACATTTTAATTTCTTTCCTATCTTCTTGTGACACTGGAGAGCAAAGTTCAATCAGAATCTCTTCCCAAACTTCTCTCGTATTGCATTGTTGAGATATGTAAGCCCAAGCAAAGCAATCAAAATGACGCCTAACATCATTGTGGTGGTAAACCTTCTCAGCAAGGGTGGTCTTGCCAAGACCACCCATCCCCCAAATTGAAACAACCCTACAATCTGTGTTCTTGTCCACCAAACAATCAACCACTACTCGAACATCGTCATCTAAGCCGACTATATCCTCCTCAATGACATGGGAATAAGACCGTCTCAATTGTTGTATGCTCTCAAATCTAGAAGTTGAGCTTTCTCCCAAGGCGATCGTAGGATGGATACCGTATGTTTGTAAACTTTCTCTGAGGTTAGCAATCTTCTTGTAAATATTCTCAATCTCCAATCCAACTTTATGACGGGCTACGCATTCGTTGAAAATGCAGAAATACCTCTTTAGCACGTGATGGATCCCACCTCTCCTCCCAAGTGTAACATTGACGACAAAAGTTGCAATGGCATCTTCAGCATCACATGATAATTCCCTTAACTCAGCGACCAAATTGCCCACACGCTCATTCCCTTCTTCTCGTCTTGCATCTTCGTCTTTCAAGAAGCATTGCATCCATTTAAGCTCAGTTTTCATTCGCTGAACTTGACCCCTCACGCCATGTTGTAATGTCCATTCTTCGCTGAGCAAGTTGAGCAACCCATCCACGAAGAAGGATACAAAAGGCTCAGCCACAAGTTCTGCCATAATATCCAAGCGTTTTTCTTTCACCAACAACTACAAAAAATAAATAGTTGATTTCTTAGTACGTAGCTAGCTACAGCAACGAAGAAGAGCATAAATATTCGAAAGTGGTCATTCATGTCTAAATGCACTTCCAAGTTATAGGATGTGCCTTACAAATCGTGCGCTTTGGTCCAAAAGAAGAGCACTAAGAGGAAATGTTGTCTTCCACACATAAACAAACAACATAAACATGATACACCTAACTAGAATACCTTAAATTTGCTATCGCATCCTTGGATTTTGTAGAAAGATCTACCAAGCTAATTTCATGAGATTTTTTTGGGTAGGGTCAGCCCAACTATAGGCCATTGGAGCCAAACTTTTCTTAAAACAAACCAAATATCAAAAAAGAAGGTCCACATCCAAATCCAATACAGAAAAAGTAAAAATGAAACTGGCATCAACATTATGGCCAGCATCAAGCTGCCAATCTCTCTCTGTGTGTACATATATAGGTTCTCTCTCGCTCTCAGTTTTACAGATTACATATATATAGGTTCTAGCTAGAGTCAGTAAGCGACAGACCAACATACAAGGGTGGGGTGCCTATTTCTCAAAAAACCTCCATAGATATATATGTGTGGATTTTCACCTAAAAAAATTCCTCTCCCTCTTGTATTGGCACCCCCACCTTTCAAGTGGATGGACTTAATTATGCTGGATATTCTAATTAAAAAAAGTAAAAGAGACAAACAAAAAATGATGTTGTAATCGATTCCTCTGATAAGTTTATGTGGTTATTCAACGCTTTAGGCCAGTGAATTTTTATCACCATTTTATATCATCTCTTAGTTGGATGGTAAATTAGTGGTTTCATATTTGAAAAAACAAAATAATGAAAGAAAGGAAGGAGAATAATATCTCGTGACATTATGAATTGAAACTGTCATATATCAATTGTAGATAACAACCCTCGCTAACATGTCATCTTATCTAAAAGAAACTAGATTATGCTCTGGAATTTAGTTGAAAATTATACCATTGTGTTTAATTAGTCGGAAAAAATGAGAAGGAAAATGATATATATTGCAGTTTACGAATAAAATAGTAAGACAATTACAATTGTTATCATTGTGTTTAATTACAATAAGTAATATGGAGAGAAATATTCCCATACATTGAATTTATGAAATCGATTAATTATAAGAATACTTTACTAAATAATTTACCACCCCTAGAGGATAGTCTATCCTTCTCCCGCCCCATGTGCATATATACTGTACGCCCCAACATCATAACTATATTATACCACAAAGATTTATAACTAAAACCACAGAAAAAACACAATACTACAATTTTACCCCAAAAAACGGTAATTTCTTTTCACCACAAAATGGCAATTGAAAAGACATTTGATTCCACGGCTGTGATGCAGTGAGGTCACATTTTTCTATTGAGGGATACGCCACCCTCCATTTTAAAAAAGTAAATGAATAGTAACAATTAACACAAAGAGTAACAAAAAAATTATAAGTGTCGAAGGATTCGGAACAATTGGATTTGGATTGTAATAATAAAAAAAGGAGAGGAAAATCAAGAGCTCTTAATCTTTACCTTGTTTGGGCATATGAAAACTTGAAAACAGTGGCGACACCAATGGCTTTTTGCTCCAATTTAACCGCAGATCGCTTGTAATACCAAACTTTGGAGGAGGAGGATGATCTTGTTGTAAAAGATAATAGTAATCATAAGAGCCAAATTGAGAGAAAACGCGTGAAGGAAGAACAAGTTGGGGAAGCAGAAAAAGAAGAAAGGAATAGTAGACTTTACAAACAGTTTTAAGTCTTTCTGTCCTGTGCTATTGCTATAATTGGACTCTTGACCTTTTAAGGGTTACCAACGGATCCCCATATATAACCAAAAGGCATCCACAATCCCCAAACAATAGGCGCAGTGTAAGTAGCAAAAAATTAAGTAAAATGTTGTATTTACATCAAGCACAAATGATCATACTTACGTGTAGCAATCAAGGCAATCGATGATCCTCAAATAAGTTTAGGAAATGAGCTTCCAACTCTCATACGCTATTGGGTGTCTTGATATGATTTGTATCGAGCGTCGCACAAGCAGCGCATTTATTATGTGCTTCAGGCGGATAGAATCCAATACCTCCCTTTGCCAACCTCATAGGCAAAGAACAAAGCAACAAAAAGCAATGTGCTGAAGAAAACTTGCCCCATTTCCAAAAGAAAAGAAGAAATGAGATGCTCTACTCTTTACTTGAAACTTGTTTCTCAAGTGTTCTTTGTTTACTTTAACAAATCTAAGTTGTTGAAGATTCAGGGGGTTCACAACTAATGGGGCAAAATATATTAAATCTCTTACAGATTGAGAGTTTGAAACTTGAGCAGTAAGTTGGATTTATACCAAGGTAAAGTTTTGCAGGTTGTGCATGGTCTTATATTTATGCAGTAATTAATCAAGGAACTTTATGATATGATCTCAAAAGGATCTTGCACCTCTTCTCTGCATAAAGCTAATCGAGTCTAAATCTTCTTTTCCAACCTCATGAGGAAAGAATAAGAAAAAATTAATTCGAAGCATACTCAGAAATTCTAGAAAATATGCATCCCTTATATTGGTAATCGAAATCGAGAATTACAGATCAAAGATCCAAGTTACAAAATATGAATTGAAAAAATTGATAAATCATAAACTGTAATACAGTGTGTAAATCCTTACGAACACGATACCGAACCGAGTCCTATGTATTCACAGTCCCCTTATGACTGGTTGACATGACATCTCACCGTGGGTGTTGTGGAAGATCACAATCGGCGTCTTTCTTTCAGGGTAGAATAGCTCAATCGACCGTAAACAAACCGATCTTCGTCCATTTGTCAAACACCAAGAAGAATTCACTAATCTAGTTAACAAATTAATCATATTTTCTACTAATTTCAAACTAATTTTTTCCGACATTGATAATGGCTCTGTACAAATGTGATTTATTAATTGGGTTTCTTATATCCGATCAACCTAATTGGGTTTCACAGAATTACTTTTCGCATTGATTTTTATGAGATGGACATCACATTCTTAAGACGCGGACCGATGACTTGTCTAACTTTACCATACGAGCTTGGGAGTGTTTGAAAGTTAATTACATTTATATTTTAAATTATAAATTTTTAGATTATAATAAGAATTTTTCAAAGTGTTTTGATGATATGTGCAAAATAAATTTTATTAGAAATATAATTAAAATGCTTTTCTCGTTTACAGACAAACCCGACATACATTGGGCTGGGCCGAGTTTGGTTCCACCCAATTATGAATTTGACATTCTGTTCCCACGCCCAACTAGTCCATTTGAAAATCAGAACCGAACCAAATTAAGGATTTTGCTATGTGTACAAATAAAGTGTACAAATATGAGAGGAATGGGTCTCATTCTCGAGTGGACCCCCCATCCCCCTTCCCTCCTCCCCTCTCATATTTGTACACATTATTTGTACCCATAGCCAAATTCTCAAATTAATTCAGTACATTTATTTCCACTTGGGGGAATGGGCCGAGACATGTGTGGAGCCTTAGAAGACTCTCTTCCGAAGTAGATTCAGCTGATTGTACATTTATTCACGTGGCCCGTTAGGCTAACTGAATGGGGCTTCTGAATGGGTCTTTTTTTATTTCCCTTTAGATATCTTTTGCTATTTCGGCTCGTTCGGAAATCGAGTCGAATGTAGGAGTGAGAACTGAGTCGACTCAATCTACATTGTTATCTCACATCAGAAACATAAGACGAGTCTTTCGTATATGAATATAATGGTTGTGGGAGAAAATTTAGGAGACCGGTCCCGACCAAAATAATTTGACTAAAATTGATTCGGTATGATTCGATCTGGTCGGCTAATTTGGAGATTTCGGGTTGGGTTTTAATATTATTTGGGCCTACCATGAGTGGGCTTCAAAATAATTTAAGCCTAGTAACCATGTTTGGACCATGCAAAAAACAAAAAAGAAAAAGGAATTTACATGTCGGTCCGGTTCGGTCCATATTTCATGGCTAAAACTCTTCGGTTGGGTCCATATTCCACACAAATCGATTCGATTCGGTCAATCCGGGGTTGATTTACGTAAAATTGAGACGAAACTGAACACCAAAAATTTTGACGGCTCAAAACCGAAACCGACCGGTACAAAACTTAGAACGACCCAACCCCAAAAATTCCAATTGAATATATGTTATGTAACACTATATTTGAATCTTAAATTAGTAAGAAATTCGTGAAAGGACCAAAAAAAAATAACAAAAAATAAATAAAAATAATATATCGGAGAAAAAGACCTTATTGGAAACAATAATTTGATTTTATATAAGGAAAACAACATGTGATTGAAAGCAAGCATATTAATATTTTAGGACAGAGATTCAGTCTATTTTGGTCAAATTTTTACAAATGTGAAAGGGGGATTGGTCCAAATTTGACGTGGTATGCCAAGAGAGACAATGCATGTCAGGATTATTGATATTCTACCGTATTTCTGTTCTGATTTAAAAATTCAATTCAACTCATATCTCCGGGCCACAGGCCCGGCCCTAGGGCAAGGCCCAAGAGGCCATTGCCTAGGGCCCCACAAAATCAGCCCAAATATAGGGCCCCCACTAAAAATTAAGTATGGGTTTGAATAGGAATAAAAGAATCTATTTTTTAAGTCTATAGCCCAATAAATTGTCCATTTATACCCAATTTATTTGGTAATCCAAACAATTAGTTTTAGGGCCCAAAAATTACAAGCCTAACTCTATAATTGTGTGGTTAATGGTTAAGAAAATAAGAATCAAAGAAGATTAAGGAAATAAATTTCTTAGTTTGGCAAGTCTAATGTTTTAAAAAGTTAGACTATGATAATATTTTCATGGTTTTTCAATATTTTTAATTAAGTTTTGGATCGTTTATTTTTATCTTCTTAATTTGTCTCAACAAGAGAAGCAAAAAGCTAGAAAAAAATTAAAGGTCTTGATTGAAGAAATTAGGACTTTTGATTGTGTGTATGAGTTATTATCTAATACATATATAGATATACAAATCAGTTAAAAAAAATATGTATATAGATACACATTACATATTAGTTGCTAAACGAGGTTTTCTTATCTTTCTATATTGTATAAGAGTATAAGTTATTTTATTATTTGTTAAATAAATTACAACTTTTAAGGTCTCTTGAATACTTGAAGAATTAGAATTTTGACGACTTATAGTAGAATTTAAGATATCTTAAATAAATTTTACCTTCGATCAACCATGTCACAAGAAAAATTGAATGGGTTATCTATGTTATCCATAGAAAATGACTTAGTGGGAGAGTTAGATTATACAAATCTAATTGATACTTTTGCTTCTAGAAATGAAAGAAGAATAATGTTCAAGTGATATGACTGACTTCTTGTAATGAAATGTAATATTTAAAATTTTGAACTTGTATTTTTTTTTTTTATCTATAATGCAAAGTAATTTTTATGATGTTGTTTTCAAAATAATTGTAATTTCTTTTCACGTTTAGAAAATATAAAGGGCCCCTTTTTTAAATTTCGCCTAAGGCCCCAGAAAACTCAGGGCCGGCCTTGCCGGGCCAGTAGAAGGGACTTTATTCCTTCTTCCCGTTACGAGAATAAAATGTCGCTCTAACTTGATTCGAGACCAAGAGTCCTTATAACTTGGGTTGCCTTCGGAGCTAAGTTTCTAGTTGGAAATAGAAATTGGGGAGACTTTTGTGTCTTGCGCATAGCAACATGTGTTATGTATTAAAATAATATCGTTTTTACATGTTAAAGTAAGCTTCGAATTGTCCTTGGAAACATCCCTTTCAATCTTTTGGGTCTAAGTCAATTTGTTTCTCGAGAAGCACACGGAAAGGTGACAAATTACACGGGAAAAAGTACTAAATGAATTGTTATATAACAATATTTGAAACTTAAATTCGTGGAAGGACCAAAATAAATATTTAGAAAAAAATTAAAAAATAGTATATACCATAGAAAAAGACCTTTTTGGAAAACACTAATTTGATAATACATGTGCTTGAAAGCAAGCAGACAATATTAGGGACAAAGATTCAGTCCATCTTGGTCAAAATATTTTCTTTATAGCCAAGGTATCCGGTTGGTCGCTTTGAAATTACGTCTAATTTAATGCTGATTAGTTTTCGAAGTCTTAAAGTTAAAGATTAGGCAAATCTCAAGTGGCTCTTAGTGATTTGTTCTGGTAGGATTCGATCTCGTGACCTTAGGCAGCAAACCCCTTAGTCACCCTCTTTCTCTTAATCTCCGAATCAAACGAGGCCTTCGAGTTTTTTTCTAAATGTTACAAAAGTGAATAGGAGATTGGTCCAAATTTGATGTGGCATGCCAAGGGGAGGCAGTGTATGTGTTGCCCAGTAATGCCTCGGGCCTATTTGAGGTCCGGTTATTTGATCTAAATCGTTTTTTTTATTGCCTAGTCGAGTGGGTATTTATATAAAATATATATTAGATTGATCAGACATTAAATATTTATGTGATCAGAATATATTTATGTTGATAAAAAAAATTCAGTTAGAAATGGAGTAAGTTGTAAAATAAATTTTCAACAACCAATGGTTTTTGATGTGCGAGTAAAAAAAAAAAAGTCAGATCTTTTTTATGTTACTTTATTTTCAAAAGCCTAATATAATAAGAGATACCAAAAAATTAAATTAACAATAAATTTGACAAGATGGTTGGAGTGTGTTATTTTTTTTTAAAAGATAACCAATTTGACAATGAGATGTCAAATATATATATTAGCATCTCTATTCTCATTTTAAATTTAGCATATAAAAAAAGTAGGCATCAAGTTTTTTTTACTTTGTGTACTTAATTGAATGTGACCAATAATCATGTTCGGAATTGATAAAATAAAAAAAGTAACAAATTGATTAAGAGTGAAAATATATTAAACTAATAAATTTGGCATATGCGTTGAAGTGTGCATTTTTAAAAATCATAAAATTTAACGTGTAAACATTGCCGTATAAATATTTTTTTAAAATTTGAAATTTTTAAATTCAAAATCAAGTGTAGAGCAACTCCAATCATGATGTTAAAAAAATAAGGCGATTAGGTCGAGAGAATCTCAAAATCGACAGGATACCTCGGTTTATTAAAAAAAAGTGATTTCAATGTTTGCTAATGCACATTACAAAAAGAAATATATTAAAAAGTAATATAAGTATTTTCGATCAACCTATATATTTATAAAATGTAGTCTTGCAGGTGCACATAATTTGTTGAATCTATATCAATTATAAAAGGCAAAACATTGAACTTAATTTTATTTTTATAAATATCTACAATACATAAGGAAAGTTATTAAAATTTTCGAAAAAAATCTTGGATTCTAGCACCTATTAGATTTTTTAAAACGATATTGGCCCTATTTGGCCTCTGGTTTTTATTTATTCATAATTTTTGTCTTTATTCATTTTTTTTTGCATTTGTTGTTTAAATCTCAATGTTTTGTAGTTTATTGGTCCGTCTTGATGAAAGAAATCTAATGAGTATAAAATTGTGTCCAAATGTTAAAAAAAAGTGACTAAAGACGACGAATAAGTACAAAAAACTCTGTTTTTTGATTTATTTTTGTCTTTTCTGAACTATTTTTAAATTTAGCTGATGATTGATAACTTTTCCGAAAGTTCTTGTCGAGATGAACCAATAAATCAAAAAAATTGATGAAAAACAAAAAATTACAAAAAAAATTCAAATAAGAACGAAAAAAATTTCAATAAATAAACACATAAAAACCACAGTCCAAATAGGCCCAATTGAATGAGCAAACTCATAAACTTTTGAGGTCTTTTAGAAAAAAATAAATACTTTGATTCTAATTTTTTTTTAACAAATTGACTAGGGCGGTTCCCTATAACACCCACAAATTGGAAATTTCAAATCCTCATCCCCCCCCCCCCCCCCCCCCCCCCCTCTCTCTCTCTCTCTCTCTCTCTCTCTAGATTATGGGCATTTGTGCTTCCTGTGGCCACCCACAGCCATGGTGATTGACTTGGATGGGAAGCTACAAGAATTCAGACAACCAATCAAAACAGGACAAATCCTCTCCAACAATCCCAATTTCTTCCTCTGCAGCTCAGAAACCATGTTTCCTGGCTCCCACGCACCTCCCATGGCCGCCGCCGCCGAGCTCCAGCTGGGACAAATCTACTTCCTTATCCCCACCTCTAAATCTCAAACACCACTGTCTTTGCCAGACTTGTGTGATCTAGCCATCAAGGCCAGTTCAGCTCTTAATAATTCGCTGTTTTCGGATAAAAGCAGATCGGTTCTCCGTATGAACGTCAGGCGGATCGCAGAGCTCCGGCAAGCTTTGACGCGGTGGGGATGGGTTAGCAGGCGGTGGCGCGTGGCTTCTGGAGAATTGAGTTCTTTGATCAACAAAGTTGAATGGGACGACCAAGTAACCAAAAGGAGTCTCTTGCGGTCGAAATCGATAGCTTGACATGTAACAATCTCTACATGATTTTTTATTTATTTATTATTTTGATGTAAAATGAAACTCATTCGTATTTTGTTTAATAATTCAAACAGCTCGTAATCGAGGTTACTTGCATAAATTATTTATCTAAGAAAATTTAGTTAATCGAATTTTAGTAAAAACTTATACGAATTATATTTGTTATTAAGAGCAATCTATGAAGTACAGATACTTCGGAAGTAGTCATCCATATATATCGAATACGTACGTATTGGATATTGATATATACATGCCTGATATGTATCGGATATATGACAAATAACTATCTTGTAATTGAATAAATATCTTTATCTGATACACAAGAGATACAACCGGAAATTTCTTCTTCTTTTTTTTTTCTTTTTTAGATACGGCATCATGAGTTAAAATGAATTATTTAAAGAAATTAAATAAGTTAAAGTGGAAAAGTGAAATTAGAAAATATATAAATACATATACAATACATAAAATATATTGATTGCAGATTGCGATAGTGATAGAAAAAAAATACCTAGGTCAACTTTGAATCATCGATTGAAATCTACGCTACACGCTCTATAGTATCTATTTTATTTTTTTCTCTTCTTCATGCATAGTAGAATACTAGTACTACAAAAATACTTTATTTTACAAGTGTATCCTCAACGTATTTGTATATCCCATTATTTAGAATTTTGACATATCGCAATATGGGTATCGTGTTGTATCGGAATTCTGGATTCGTACATGCACATGATTCATAGGGAGCAATGGACGTCTATCAAACATTAGCCGTTCAAATGCACTCGATGTTCAATGAACTTATGTTTTTTGCACAAATAACGTACATATGAGTATTTACAAAATAAACTGTTTGAACCAGTCCAGACTGAGTTGGTTGTGGCAGCCCTTTCTAGGTTTTGGCAATGAATTCACGTACCTGCCAGAAATCCTCCAAATAAATTTACTAATCATTTTGTTTTTATTATAGAATGAAGGAAATAAAAAATTTTAAACTATAAGACATAGAGAAATATTTTTCAAAAAATTGTGGCGAAATGGATTGATCTGAATATGTTTACATCCAAATTCCGTCCACCGATAAGAATGTACCACGCGATGAAAACTTTGGAGTTGTCCATACCCAGTCAAGTCAAATTGTTGAATAATTAAGCGACACTGTTTAAAAAAATAATTATTATTAACACTTTGTAGTCTATAAATTAGTCTATAAATTCCAAGAGGTGAAGGACCAGACATTCGCACAAGAAACACTTGTCTTATTTCTTTATTTGTAACTATTTGGTTTGTAGCAGTAGATGTATCATTAGAGCATCCGCACCAGTCTTTCTATTTTTTGTACCAAATTAGAGAGAAAATCTCGTTTTTTTTATTTTAGGGAGTCATATTTTGTAATGTCTTATGCATCAAACTCTCTATTCTATCCCTATTTTATTAAAATAATTTTTTTTTTACCTTTATATTTGATTTAAATGTTATAAGAGAGGAGAAAAAAATAATAAAAATAAAATATTATGAATTGAATAGTGACACCCTAAAACTAGAGAGCCAGTATTCATTTTGAAAAACAGGGAGAAGAGATAGAGAGGCTGATGTGAGAGTTGAACCAGAAATTTTCTCCTCAAATTGGAGAAGGAGGGGTGTTTGGAGAGTTTGATGTGAATGCCCTTAATCTTAGCATAAATTTGTAGCAGTAGAAATAACATAAGTTGTAATCATAGCAGTAATTCGTAGCAGTAGTCGTAGGAATAACTGGTATACTTGATTGAGGTAGTTGAAATATGAGAAGAACACTTGAATCTATGTTCTCAAGTGAATTTTATATTCAAGTGATTATTTGGTACTCTTGTTTTAATTTTTTTTATTTCATGTTTTTCCTAGTTCGATTACTATCAATTCTAAAAGAGTTTGTCTATTCAGAGTTTTGCCCTTGCTTTATTGGGGATTCCCCGCAAATGAGCGGTGAAATTAGTCTTTAAAAAATTAGTCGAGGTGCGCGTAAGTTGATCTAATACTCTTATTTTATAAAAAAAAGTTATCTATTTTTCTTGTTTGTTTGGTACATGGCATATGTGATATATAAACTAAAAATGGGATTAGATTGCAAATTTTGTGGAGCTATTTCTCCAGAGTTTGAATGCAACATTAATTAATTTGTTGAAAAAGTCACGATTCAATTACACACAATAAGTCCTACAATGGGGTCGTTGCAATCTAGAAGGCATTGAGGTTGTAGGATTTTCCTATTGACTTTTTTTGCGAGCGGCAAATTAATTAGATACCACTTTTCTTAGCTTTTCTGTGACAATATCTTATTATATCAACTACCATATAAGAGCATTGTCAATTTTTCTATTTTTTATCAAATTAGGAAGAAAATCTCACTTTTCTATTTTAAAGAGCCACATTTTCTAATATCTCATGCATTAGACAATCTAAATAGGATGAATAGTGATCAGTTTCAATTTTGTATTTACTAAATAGGGAGATTACAGTGACTCCTCAAATATAAGAAATCACTTTAGCATTCATAAAATATGGAGGACATCAAGAGAGGCTAACGTGGAACACATTTGGAAGAATTTCTCCTCAAAATAAAGGAGGAACTCAAGAAAAGTTGATGTGGATGCTCTAAGTTCGAGGGATCTGGGGGGCCTACTTTGCACCCTTGCACAGCAACCCCCCGCTGTGCAATTAAACGATGTAGTATTGGACTAAGCAGCGTAGTTTTAATTTCTGCTCCAAAGAGTATGTTTGTCTGAAATATGAGGACTAAATTCACTCAAAACGATGTCATTTTGAGTTTTAAAAAAGGGTTTTGTTAATGTGTGCCCTAAGGGCACATGATAAGAATCATTAAGCTATGTTTGGTTAAGGTGTTTGGGAGATTTTTTCCCAAACAAGTTTCTGGAACAAGTTTCTCAAACATTTTTATTTTTTTCCCAAACAACTTAATTTTTCTCTCTATAAAAAGTGTCTCTGAAACACTTTTTTCCCAGACAAGTTTCTGAGACACTTATAACCAAACAACGTCTCAGAGTTTTGTTTCTAAAAATTGTTTCAAAAACACTCAAAACGAACACACCTAGTTAAGTTTTGTGCAGAATTAGACTAAGAGAAAAACTTGTAATATAGTGAGACCAAAATACTTTTTTTTATATTTCTCTTAGTGTTGCATTTTTATTTTTTCTTCTTTATTTTTTTAATTCTTTTAACTATCTCGACTGTTTCAGATGATAAAATAACTTGCCACACGAGGGCAATTAGCTATTTAATGGCATAGACTAAAAAAATATAAAGAAAAAGTACCCATTAAAAATAAGTTCATTTCAACTATCCACTGTGATTTAAATAAACTTCTGAAAAATATAATGTCTTCTCTTAACTTTTTTACATTAATTTTTTAAATGAACTAACCACTCATGGTTTCATAGATTTTACTGTATTTTTTTTACATTAGTTTTTTACATTACATTATTTGTTTTGCCTAAATTTCAACTACCTATCTTTTTCTCCCGCTTATTTAACTAAATTCAAACAAAAGGAAAAATTATTTTCCGAAAAGATTCATGGTCTACATACACTACAACAAAAACCACATATGGCGACAAAAGTAGACGACGAAATTTAATTTTGTCACCAAATGGGTATGTATGGCGACAAAAAAATAAATTTGTCGCCGTTTTTAACACAATTGCGAGGAAAATAATTTTGTCGCCAAAATTAACTATTTTGCTACGAAATATTAATTTTCCTCGCCAAATATGTACATTTGGCGAGGAAAATAATATTTCCTCGCCAAATGGGTACTTTTGGCTACGAAACTTTTCCTCGCCAAAATTACCATTTTTGGCGAGGAAAAGTTTCGTCGCCAAAAGTGCCTATTTGGCGAGGAAAACTATTTCCTCGCCATAAGTACCCTTTTGGCGAGGAAACTTTTTCTCGCCAAAAATACCCCTTTGGCAAGGAAAAATATGTTATTTTCCTCGCCAAATAGGTACTTTGGCGAGGAAAAATTTTCTCGCCAAAAGTACCTATTTGGCGAGGAAAAATATATATGTTTCCTCGCCAAATAGGTTATTTGGCGAGGAAAAGTTTCCTCACCAAAATTACCGTACTTTGGCGAGGAAACTTTCCTCACCAAAAGTACCTATTTGGTGAGAAAAATAACATATTTTTCTCGCCAATAATCAAACTTTAAGTTTGAATACGTATTTATAAGTTATTATGTTAATAATGTAATTTATTTAGCACGAAAATTAAATAAAACTCTATAATTATTGGGGTACAAATGTAATTTCAAAACTAAGATAAAACTATTACGTTATTAACATAATAGATTATAGAGTTTTATAGAGTTGTTTTGAAATTACATTTGTACCCCAATAATTATAGAGTTTTATTTAATTTTCATGTTAAATAAATTACGTTATTAACATAATAACTTATAGATACATATTGAAACTTAAAGTTTGATTATTGGCGAGAAAAATAACATATTTTTTCTCGCTAAACTGGTACTTTTGGTGAGAAAAATTTTCCTCACCAAACTACGGTAATTTTGGTGAGGAAAATTTTCCTCGCCAAATAGGTGTTTTTGGCGAGGAAAATTTTCCTCGCAAAAAATACCCCTTTGGCAAGGAAAAATATGTTATTTTCCTCGCCAAATAGGTACTTTGGCGAGGAAAAATTTTCTCGCCAAAAGTATCTATTTGGTGAGGAAAAAAAATATGTATGTTTCCTCACCAAAAGTACCTATTTGGTGAGAAAAATAACATATTTTTCTCGCCAATAATCAAACTTTAAGTTTGAATACGTATTTATAACTTATTATGTTAATAACGTAATTTATTTAGCACGAAAATTAAATAAAACTTTATAATTATTGGGGTACAAATGTAATTTCAAAAAAATTATATAAAACTCTGTAATTTATTATGTTAATAACGTAATAGTTTTATTTTAGTTTTGAAATTACATTTGTACCCGAATAATTATAGAGTTTTATTTAATTTCCGTGTTAGATAAATTACGTTATTAACATAATAACTTATAAATACGTATTCAAACTTAAAGTTTGATTATTGGCGAGAAAAATAACATATTTTTTCTCGCTAAATTGGTACTTTTGGTGAGGAAAATTTTCCTCGCCAAATAACCTATTTGGTAAGAAAAATGTTAATTGGCGGGGAAAAGATTTTTAGTGAGGAAAATTTTCCTTGCCAAATAACCTATTTGGCGAGAAAAAGGTTCTTTGGCGAGAAAAAAGTTTTTGGTGAGGAAACTTTTCCGCGCCAAATAACCTATTTGGCAAGGAAAAAGTTATTTGGCGAGGAAAAAAGTTATTTGGCGAGGAAAATTTTCCTCACCAAAACAACCTATTTGGCGAGGAAAAATATATTATTTTCCGTGCCAAATAAGTACTTTGGCGAGGAAAAATTTTCTCACCAAAATTACCGTACTTTGGTAAGAAAAATTTTTTCTCACCAAAGTATCTATTTGACGAGAAAAAATATGTATATTTTCTCGCTAAATAGGTACTTTTTGTGAAAAATAACATATTTTTTCTCACCAAATAGGTATTTTTAGCAGCAAATTATCTTTTTTATCTCCAAATAGGTACTTTTGGTAAGAAAAATAATATTTTCTCACCCAATTTATACGTTTGGCGAGAAAAATAAAATTTTATCTCCGAACAACATATTTTTTACGAGAAACTATTATTTTTCTTGCCAAAGGTAGACATTTGAGGACGAAAAATATAATTTCGTTGCTAACATAAACATAAATTTTGTTGTCAAAAATGTGTGTGTGCGTGTGTGTGTATATGTACATATACACGTGTTCAATTGGTGCAATACAAATAGATATTAATAGGGGAGGGAGGGAGGGAGAGAGAGAGTGTTAAGAAAAAGATAGATTTGAGATAAATTTAGAATTTTAAACATATTTTGGATAGAGAAAAAAGGATGGGAATGAGAGGGAATGAGGGAAAGAGAAAGGGAGGAGAGAAATGGAAGAGAAAGTGGAGAAAAAGAGAGATGCGAGCACGAGAGATATAAGTTTTGGATTTTAGAATTTAGAATAGAGATGGAGAGGAGAGGTAGAGAGAGTGAATAAAAAGATAGCTTGCATATATGTTTAAGGTTTAAGATATTAGATTTTAGAGAGGAAGAAAGGGAGAGAGAGAGAGAGAGATCTAGAGAGAGGAGAGGAAAAAAAGAGGTGGGAGAGAGAGAGAGAGAGAGAGAAAGAGATGAGAGAGATAGATTTAGGATTTAACATAAAGAAAAAAGGAAAGAGATAGAGAGAAAATAAATAGATATGAAAAAGAGTGAAAAATAAGACAGATAAGTTTAGGGCAGTGAGAAAGAGAGAAATAAAAAGATAGAAATGTGAGAGAGAGAGAGAGAGAGAAGTTTAAAATAGTGATAAAGGGAAGGAGAGAGAGATCGAGAGGGACAGAGAAATGAGAGAGAGATAAATTTAGGATAGTGATAGAGAGAGAGAAGAAAGAAAAAAGGAGAACGGGAAAAAAGGGAGGGGGAGAGAGAGAGAAGAAAGAAGAAAGGAGAACGGAAAAAAAGGAAGGGAGGAGAGAGAGAGAGAGGGAGAGAGAAAAAAATCATGTATAATATCTATTTGTTGAACAAAAATATTAAACATATGTTATATATTAGATATTTTAAAAAAACTCATGAATATTATGGTTGGTGCAGTGGTTAGTAGGAGTGTGTATAATGTGTTGGTTGGGTGGAAGGTCTAAGGTTCAAAACTTGGGAAGGAAAGAAAATGGGAAGGAAAAAAATGGTGTTGTGAGTGTATTTTTTGGTAGTTGAAATCAATTTAGCGACAAAAAAATTCGTCTCCAAAGCAGATATTGGCGACAAAATTAAATTTCTTGCGAAATAGTTATGAATAGAGACAAAAATTTTCGTCTCCAAAGCAGATATTGGCGACGAAAAAATTTCTCACCGATTATGTATTTTTTGGAGACAAAATATTTCGTCTCTAAAATCTGGTATTGGCGACGAAATAATTCCTCGCCAAATATATTCTATTGGCGACAAAATATTTTGTCGCCAAAGACCATATTAGGCGAGGAAATTTTTTTTTCGTCGCCAAGAGTTTTTTGCGTGAAAGTATAGGCGACAAAATTTTGTGACGAAAAGTTTCGTCGCCTAATGGATTGGCGACGAAAAATGTAGTTTTTGCGACAAAATTATTTCGTTATTATAAATCAATTTTCTTGTAGTGATATGGTATTCAAGTTGTGATATGGTACAAAGACTCTAATTTTACATGAGAATTGCCTAGGGAGTTACTTCCTAGTAAAAATAAAGATCTTTAGAATTTTATTTCTTTCAACAATTACTTTTAAATATTCGACAATATTTTGCTTATTTTTAAGATTTAATTATTTGACTTGGCGTTTAAAATGATGTAACATTAATTATTCGATAATGTTTTACTGATTTTTTACTCGTCAAAATTCGGTTACAATTCAATTTAGAATTGGAGTAAGAGAAAAAAAAATGAAAATAAAGGTTAAAGGTTGGTAAACTAAATTGTAACCGAATTTTGATGAGTAAAAAAATCAGTAAAACATTGTCGAATAATTAATGTTATATCATTTTAAACGCCAAGTTAAATAATTAAATTTTAAAAGTAAGCAAAATATTGTCGAATATTCGAAAGTAACTATCGAAAGAAATAAAATTCTAAAGATTCTTTTTTTTAAACTTGGAAATAACTACGTAGGCAATTCTCATGTAAAACTAGCTAAAGTTTTGTACCATAGCACAACTTGAATACCATATATAGACTATGGATCATTTGCGAAAATATTTTTTCTTTTTGTGTGAATTTAGTTAAATAAGCGGGAGAAAAAGAGATGTAGTTGAAATTTAGGCAAAAAATTAATTAAAAAATACAAAAAAACCTACAAAACAATGAGTGAGTAATTAATTTGGAAAATTAATGTAAAAAAATTAAGAGGAGGATATTACATTTTTCAGAAGTTCATTTAAATCAAAGTGGGTAGTTAAAATAAATTTATTTTTAGTGGGTACTTTTTCTTTAGTTTTTATATTTTTTTAGTCTATGCAAATAAACAGCTAATTATCCTCTCGTGTCAAGTTATTTCATTATCTGAGACATTTAAAATAGTTGAAAAAATTAAAAAATAAAGAAAAAAATAAAAATGTAACACTAAGAAAAATCTAAAAAGGGTATTTTAGTCTCACTATAATACAAGATTTTCTTTTAATCCAATTCTACACAAGATCATTAATGACTGTCATCATTTCCTATAAAAGTGAATTTAGTTAGTTCTATTTAATGACCCTTATCATGTACCCTTAGGGCACACATTAACAAAACCCAAAAAAATAAACTATAAGTCTTAGAGCATGTCCAAGAGTAAGTAGCTATTTTTCCTATCCAATAGTGCATTTTTAAATTTAACTAGTATTTTTTGCTTTCAAAAGTCCAACAGCACAATCTATTTTAGCTATTATCTATTAAAATATGTATTATTTCACTTCTTTACTTTCTTTTACCTTTTTTTTATTCTTTGAAAAAAGAGAGAGAGGCTTTTGGAGGAGAGAGAAACCATTAAAAAATATAATTGCTAGTGAATAGTACCTAGGTAAATTTAGCTAGGTACTGTAGCAAAAAATAATATAGCTATCCTCTATTGAGCCTCTTGGAGAGCCTATTTTGTGCATTTGACTAGGTATAATACCTAAAATTCTTTTATGACTAGCCTCTTGGACATGCTCTTACACAGCAGAATTTCCGTCGCTTTTGCTACTATTACCAATGTGAATTCCACATCACTGTTCTTTTAATTGGAGTGACAGACTTGCGCCGTAGTAATCCATGATTTACCATTGATAGGCCAAGTCAAGCAATCTTTTGTCTAACTTGCTCCCTAGGGTGCAAAAAGTTGCACCGCGTGCCATACAATTTAACTCAAACTAAAAAATAGAAAAAGAAATTAAAGAAAGATAAAATATAATAAAAAGTAATTTTTTTATTTTGTTATTTTTTCATCGGATTTGTATAAATTATTAGTTCACCATTATGAAAGAAATAAAAAATATGAAACAAACTTACCTTTTTTTTTAGAAAAACCAAGAATAGTTCAAAATTTTATGTTTGTTTTGAATTATTTTTGTGCTTAATAAGTTTTAGCTTATAATTTTAAATTTATTTTTTCAAAATTAACCATTAATTTTATTAAAATTTAACACAAAATTAACAAAAATAAAATATATTTTAATAGATATAAAAATAAATCAAAGGGAGTGCATAATGAACCGGGGGGAAGGGGCAAAAAAGTCTAACAACAAAGTGGTTACCATGTATTTGGGATAAATTTTCATCTTACCATGAATGTTGTAATTCCCACTGTTTGGTAATTTTTCAATAAAACAAAACAATTAAAAATAAATAAATAAAAATATAAATATATATAAAAAGGTTGCATGCTGGGTACCAATGCCACAAATGTCACCTAAGCAAAGACTTGTCACCAAATCAATTAGAAATTGTCAAGTCGTCACGAACTTTGCAATTACTCTTATGCCATATCACCAAAATGCAATTATTTTCATGCCACGTCATCCAAATACAGCATGCGGCATTTATGCGGCAGGTGGCTGCTGAATTTGAGCTGATGTCAGGCTGACGTCAAACCCCTCTTAATTACCAAAATGCCATTGTGGTTTAAAATGTCTTGAAACGCTATATTTTGACCCCGGACCTCCAACCGAACTCGGATTTGACCACGGATATAGTTAATGGACATATATCGTCGAGACGATCAATTTGACTATAATCTTCAATTTACGAACTTGTCAACTTGCAAACTTAACTCCCAAGTAATCATCAATACACCGTTCTGAACAATGGACTTGTATTGATGCACCGTTCAATATTATGAGATTCTTGTGATTTGGTGAAGTTGCATTGTGAACGGCGCTCTCGAGCTGTAGTCTGTGCAAGGGTAAAATGATATTTTTAGAAATTGACTTGTCGAGTTTTTTCAGGTTTGTTCTTTGAGCATTCAATTGGCCTCCAAAACATTCCATTGGCTTTATACTGAGATTCTTCATCAAAATTAGGGTGGTGACCTTATCACAGCTCGATTCAGATGCTTTTTCAGTTCCTGTTCAATCAGAAAAGTAAAATTATCCTTTTACGTTCAAACCTTCTCTGAGCTTACTGACACAATTTGATTGAATCCTGGACCACAATACCCTTCCACGCACTATTGAGGCATTTCAGATTGATCATGTTAACCTTTGAAGCCTGTTTCTGATGAACTGCCCGTCCAGGGGCAAAATGGTCATTCTGAACATAAACTTCTCCTGAGCCCATTTTGATGACATGTTTTATGATAGTTTGAGCGTTGGAGCAAAATCTGATGTCAATAAACTCTTTTCGGGTCAGTTTATGTAGAGATTTACTCTGGTTTTAATTAAAATTTTTACATGCAAATAGACGGTGAGATTGGTTCCTAGAGATTAGTCAACGTGCACGTAAATTGGTCCTGACACGATGAGTTATGAAAAAAAAAGGTTTTCATCCCATTTTTCTTGTTTGTTTGGTCCATGGCATGTGTGATATATAAACTAAAAATGGGGTTAGATTGCAAACTTTGTGCAGCTATTTCTCCTCAGTTTGAATGTCAACATTAATTTGTTGAGAAAAAGTCACATTTCCATTACACATTAAGTTGTACAATGTGGTCGTTGCAATTTGGAAGGCATTTGTTTGTGGTCGGTAAAAAATGTGACACTTTTCTTAACTCTTTAATTAGTGACGGACGGATTTTTTCATTTAATATTTTAATTAGATAATTATAAAAAAAATCTTGACAAGCGTGATTTCAAAAAAAATTGTAGTAACTTATTCCAGAAAAAATACATTCACTAAATAGGAAATGTAAATAATAAGTAGCCACACAAATGATAAGTATTATTGAATTATATAATTACGTCACTTTAAAAAATTCATAAAATATATATAAGACACTCGTCACCATGTTTTTTTTAAAAACTAAAAATTTAACCATATTGTATTTTTAAGAATTTTGACCAGATGCTTTTATTTAGCAATTTTATAAAGTGAAAAAAATCAGAATCTGTTATGTCAAAATAGAAAGCAGAAAATAAAACTGGGGGAAAATATTGCTCTTGTTTACTTTTCATACAATATGTAAAATATTCACATGATCGGTGGAGGAGCAGTGTCTAGCCATTTAGATGCATCAAATATCCACATCAGTATCTCTATTTTTTATATCAAATTATGGATGAATTCAAATATATTAATCATCAATAAAACTGAAACAATAAATATGAGCAACATAATAAGAGTTATAAAAATATATTAATTTTAAAAAAAAAGTTGGCCTGACATATAATTACAAATTTGAATGTAGATTGAGAAAGAATTTTTTGAATAGGTCGTACTGATTTGGGATTTTTTTTTAATAACTTGAAGTTAATAGGAGTTCGCAACGAAAATTTATGGAAAACAAAAAGAGGGTAACATGATAAACTTGTCCGTTGTATAAAAAAGTTGATCGAAAGTAACAGGAATGCTAACTGAGACGATATGGGAAACAAACCATAAGTGAATGCCAAGCATAAAAATTGTAGTAAAAAAGATTAGCTTCATAAGGTAACCCATAATCTTCAAGAATTAAAAAAAAAATCGAGATTAATTCCTTTGAGAGAGGAGAGAATTTAGGAGAGAGGACAAACACACCATATTAAAACAAATAAAAAATGACTGCTTTGCAATTAGAACGTAAAGTGATAAACAGAGAGATAACTTAGTTATATTGGGATTCTTTCGGTAATGTTATAAAGCATTTCTTTCAAGTGCATGCAACTCTTGAATCCAGAGCATAGCATACTATGAACTAAAAGAAGCAATTGAAGAGAACCCATGGGTGCTGCCGTTTTGAAATAAAATGTAAATTAATCATCAATCGTCAATGGATTCGAATTGAAATCGATGGAGTTAACAAAAAGTAGCGGTTTGAGAACCAGTAGTTTAGTAAACTCAATACAACAGTTCCTTCATGCGTATGAACTATGAACAGCTTGCGCATGTATATAGGTGAAGAAGTCTGATAGTGGGTAGTTTTTTCTGGGTTTGTAAATGTCTAATTTGTCCCAGATGGTAATTTTCTGTCAATTTATTAGTTCGTAAAAATTTCTTTTCTGGTGGGTAATTTTGAAAAATGAAAAACATTACAAAGCTTAAAAATTTTGAGACACCATTAAGTTCTCTCCTTACAATATAGAATAGATGACACAAAATAATTGAACTTTCGTTTAGGAAAAGGAAAGTGATTTTCACACACCCCCTTTTAGCCTCGTGCACTCTTTTTTTTTTGTCCTTATTATACAAAGTTATTAAAATGCTCTTCTATTAAATAATCTTTATTCTTTTCTTGCCTTTAAATTATTATACTACCCTCATAATTAACTAAAAGTAAATAATCTTTATTACTTTTTTTTGTATTTTTTATTTTTGCTTATTTTTTATGGTTTATTTATTCGTTTCAACGAAAGAAAATCTAAAAAGTATTAAATTATGTTCAAAAGCTAAAAATAATTCAAAAAACATAAAAAAGTTTGAACTTATTTTTTTATGTTTTTTGAATTATTTTTAGTTTTTGAATATTATTTTATATTTTTTCTAAAATCAGACGAAATAATAATAGATAAAAAATTGATCCAAAATAAAAAATTAATTTTTTTCAAATAAGAAAAAAAATAATCAAGCAATAATCGAATAATTATTACATACTAAATAGATCCTAAACAAAGGAAAAGCTCCGGCAAATATCAAAATTTAATTTTTTTTATTTTGTATCAATTTTTTTAATGGTTATTAATTCGTCTCGATTTTAAAAATATATAAAATGATATTTAAAAACTAAAAAAATTCAATAAACAAAAAAAATAAGCTCAAAATAATTTTTTTAATTGTTTTTGTTTTTAGTGAATTATTTTAGCTTTTGAAATAATTTTATAATTTTTAGATTTTTTTTGTCAAGACTAAACAATAAATTATAAAAAATAATGAATACAAAAAATAAAAATTATTTACTTTTAGTTAATTGTAAGGGTAGTACAGTAATTTAAACACAAAAATAATAAATACAAAAAATTAAATAAGGACAAAAAATAAAAATTATTTACATTTAGTTAATTATAAGAGTAGTATAGTAATTTAAATACAAGAGAAATAAAAAATTATATAATACAAGTGTTTTATTTCAATAACTTTATATAATAAGAAAAAAAATGAGTGCATGAAGCTAAAAGAGGATGTGAAAATCAATTAAAAAAAAAAAGATTACATATAAGAAACTCACATTTTTAATAAGTGGAGGTTTGGTTTAGAAAAGCAATGCTACGTATACAAAACCCCAAATAATGGATAATACTCATTTATTATCAAAGTGGAATACAGACAATAAGGATAACAACATATCAAACTCACATTGTGCACAATTCCAAAACAGAAGTTAAAACAAACAATGCTTTCACTACTACTACTACTACTACTACTAATCGCTAATATACAAAGCCAGCCGGAGAGAGAAAGGACACGTGGGAAAATAACAACCAACCATGGGGCCAACTTTATATACTTCATATTATGATGGAAGGCACGTGCTGAACTTTGTAGAAGTCCTCTCCTCCTTCTCCAACCCTCTCTTCAAGTTCTATAGATACATTACTGATAATCAATTTCTCGAGGGTGGTAACAAACCTCAATTCATCTGGAATCTTCTTCAATTTTATGCATCCTATAATTAGTAAATGCAAGAGACTTGGCATGGCTCCTTCTTCCACCCTCCACTCCTCCAAGTTTGGCATCCCACGAAGGCATAAGAACTTGAGTTGAGGAAAACCGCCATAGCAGCCTCCACTCTGGCTGGATGATGGTGTTGGGGTTGGTGCAGAACAAACCATCTCCTTCCCAATGTAGGAACCCCAAGACAAGTCGAGGTACCTTAAGTTGGGCAATTTCTCCAATGTTGTAATTGGGTCTTCCTCTAGCTCAGCCTTAAGCAGGATTAATTTGGTTAGATTTGGTGGGAACTGGTCTGGCAATTTAGCTAGATTCCCCCATAAAACCAATTTATGAAGATGGCGACACCCTAAAAGTTGTCTTAGAAGACTTTGTTCTTCTTGTGTTTGAATATCTCCCTCAATTTCGAAGTCCATTTTTCTTAGAAGGTAGTTCGAATTGCTAAGACTTTGCGATTTTAAGATTACCTCCAAGTCTTTTGGGGCTGCATGACTGATTCCAAGTTTTCGAAGATTTGTCAGTTTAGAAAAGCATCGAACATCACATCTATCTGTGTGAAAGCCTACTAGTGTCTCGAGTTTGCTTAAGTCACCCAATCGCAACTTACCGATACGAGACATCGCCCCCTCGAAGTACTTAGGAAGATATAGATGTCTCAATTGTTTCAACTTCCACAGCACATTGGGTATTCTCAAGTCAAAGTATGTCCGTAAATCTAAGGTTTGGAGTAATCCCAAGTTGCCTATAGAAGAAGGCAACTCTATAATTTTAGAGTCTCGTATACTTAAATACCTCAAGTGGGCTTGGTTCCCTATTTCTTTTGGCAACATCTTTTCCGCAATATCAATGAAGATAGCTCCATCGAGATCGAAAACTCTAAGCAATTTGCAGCCCTTGATGAGTGATCTTATATATTGCCAATCAAAAAGTTCCAATTCGTTACCAAAAAAGTAAAACCGGCATGACCGAACATGGTAGTGGTTACACATTTCTTGTATCTGGCGCGGACCATCAACAGGCCGGTTATCCAAGAAGTACAAGGAAAGTCTGCGAATTGTAGTTGATGAAGAGAAAGATGAAGAAGTATTGGAAGAGTCTCCCCCTATGAACACAACCTTGAAAAAATTCTCTTCTCGGGCCTTCGACAAGCACAAGTCTCGCATGAGATCATGAAGGCGACAAAATTTAACCCTTCGACTGTACCTTGTTAATTGACTTACTTGAACAATGCATCTCTGAATAAGCTCATTCAAGTAACTCGTTCCAATATCCAACATTGTCTCTTCTTCTACTTCTCCTACTCGTGTCGAGACAGGTATATACACAAAGCCTTCAGCCATCCACATTTGGACCAATTTTTCAGGGCGTATGCTTTCATCTTCCGGAAGATGGCTCAAATACAGAAAGCATGCCTTGAGGTGGTATGGCAAGTCATGGTAGCTTAAGGCTAAAACGTCCATTACAGAGACTCCTCCTTGCACTTTTTCCTTGCTTAAGCAATTGATATTTCTACTTAGCTTCTTCCACTCACCTAGTGTTTGTTTTGTAGCCAGAAGTCCTCCTAATACCACAATGGCCAATGGCAGACCCCCACAGTGCTTAACCATTTCTTTCCCTAGCAACATCATTTCTATGCTATCTGCAAAAATTGTAGACACATGGAATAAATTTACTAATAGGTTTCACTATTTTACATATACGCTATAGATTCTATTAACCATGTGTAATCACCTCTCTCTCTTAACTGCAGATCTATTTATTATGGTGGACTAGAATGGATGTTATGGGTTGAACCAATTAATTAGGATATAATTGATTAATACAAAATAAACAAGCCAAAAACAATCACTAAAAACAAGTTGATGAATAATTTTTTCAACTTTTTCCGTATTTTTTTTATTTTTTATTTTTTTGCTCAGCAAAGGAAATTTTATTAATATTTAAGTAAAAGTTAGAAAGATTTTGAGTGGCCAAGAGAGTGACATCACAGCAAAAAATCCCCATTCCAACTATGTTTGCACCCGGTAACCTGTCTATCACGCGCTGCTAGGACCCGTCGCCTATCATAATTGGTGAGAAACATATGTGCATGCCTAGCTTGGTACATGCATTATTTATGCAAATGAAAACATATGTACATACGTAGTTCATTCACTCAACTCTATCTCACTCATCTACTTCAATCTATATCTCCAACTTACCCACCCACTAGAATCACTAGAGTACATGCATTTATGAAAACAAGACAATTAAAATAAACGATATTCGTAAATGCTTATTATTTATGCAAATGATTTGTGAAAATTAAGAAGCATATGTGCATGCCTAGCTTGGTTATACAAATTGATCAAATTACACAGAAATGAGAATCCAATCAAGCTCAATAGTACACCTACAGTAACTTATTGAGATATAGCAGTGTACTGTTCAAGTGGGTTAAATGGTGTGGATTCACCTACGCATTAGGTACCAATCAAGTTTCAAGCTGTTAACCATTATTCTCTCTCTCTCTCTCTCTCTCTATGCATATAAAAACGAGAAGTAATGTCTCAGAGCAATGCTTAGTGCTACAGGCACATATAGCATTTTTGTGTGGAGTGATAACATAAAAATAACAAAAGGGAAGTTAAATTGGTTTGGAAAATATAATCGTAAAGCCCTTGGTTTCTCACTTGACACAAGTCAAAACTTTTCTTTCTTTCTTTTTTTAACTAAGAATTCTTGGTCAATTTATTGTTGGGTCGTAGACTAATAGGTGGTGGTTTATAATAGTCAACTGTTGTTTAAATCAGAAGAAATGATAGTAAACAAAGCACAACTTATAGTTTAGTGTGTGAAGAAGGGGTAGAAAAATAATTACCCATACCCTCTCCTCTTGGGGATGCTTTTTTCTGTAATAGCTCAAAGCTCTCATTTTCTTCTAAGTGCCTCAACTTGTGAACAACGCATCGTTGCTCAACGTACAAATCAGCAACTTTCTTTGTGCGAGTTGTTAATAGTATTTTGCTGTCCCCCGCTGCCTTTGTAGTTTTTGGAAAGGCAGGACTCAATCTATCCCAAGCCTCAAGCTCCCAAATGTCATCGAGTACCACCAGACATTTCTTCTCACTCTGCACACCATGCAATTTCTTAGCTAGCTCATTAAAGTTCAACTTTTTAGTTTCTTTCCGATCTTCTTGTGACACTGGAGAGCAAAGTTCAATTAGAATCTCTTCCCAAACTTCTCTCGTATTGCATTGTTGAGATATGTAAGCCCAAGCAAAGCAATCAAAACGACGCCTAACATCATTGTGGTGGTAAACCTTCTCAGCAAGGGTGGTCTTGCCAAGACCACCCATCCCCCAAATTGAAACACCCCTACAATCTGTGTCCTTGTCCACCAAACAATCAACCACTACTCGAACATCGTCATCTAAGCCGACTATATCCTCCTCAATGACATGGGAATAAGACCGTCTCAATTGTCGTATGCTCTCAAATCTAGAAGTTGAGCTTTCTCCCAAGGCGATCGTAGGATGGATACCGTATGTTTGTAAACTTTCTCTGAGGTTAGCAATCTTCTTGTAAATATTCTCAATCTCCAATCCAACTTTATGACGGGCTACGCATTCGTTGAAAATGCAGAAATACCTCTTTAGCACGTGATGGATCCCACCTCTCCTCCCAAGTGTAACATTGACGACAAAAGTTGCAATGGCATCTTCAGCATCACATGATAATTCCCTTAACTCAACGACCAAATTGCCCACACGCTCATTCCCTTCTTCTCGTCTTGCATCTTCGTCTTTCAAGAAGCATTGCATCCATTTAAGCTCAGTTTTCATTCGCTGAACTTGACCCCTCACGCCATGTTGTAATGTCCATTCTTCGCTAAGCAAGTTGAGCAACCCATCCACGAAGAAGGATACAAAAGGCTCAGCCACAAGTTCTGCCATAATATCCAAGCGTTCTTCTTTCACCAACAACTACAAAAAATAAATAGTTGATTTCTTAGTACGTAACTAGCTGCAGTAACGAAGAAGAGCATAAATATTTGAAAGTGGTCATTCATGTCTAAATGCACTTCCAAGTTATAGGATGTGCCTTACAAATCATGCGCTTTGGTCCAAAAGAAGAGCACTAAGAGGAAATGTTGTCTTCCACACATAAACAAACAACATAAACATGATACACCTAACTAGAACACCTTAAATTTGCTATCGGATCCTTGGATTTTGTAGAAAGCTCTACCAAGCTAATTTCATGAGATTTTTTTGGGTCGGGTCAGCCCAACTATAGGCCATTGGAGCCAAACTTTTCTTAAAACAAACCAAATATCAAAAAAGAAGGTCCACATCCAAATCCAATACAGAAAAAGGAAAAATGAAACTGGCATCAACATTATGGCCAGCATCAATCTGCCAATCTCTCTCTGTGTGTACATATATAGGTTCTCTCTCGCTCTCAGTTTTACAGATTACATATATATAGGTTCTAGCTAGAGTCAGTAAGCGACGGACCAACATACAAGGGTGGGGTGGCTATTTTTCAAAAAACCTCCATAGATATATGTGTGGATTTTCACCTAAAAAAATTCCTCTCCCTCTTGTATTGGCACCCCCACCTTTCAAGTGGATGGACTTAATTATGCTGGATATTCTAATTAAAACAAGTAAAAGAGACAAACAAAAAATGATGTTGTAATCGATTCCTCTGATAAGTTTATGTGGTTATTCAACGCTTTAGGCCAGTGAATTTTTATCACCATTTTATATCATCTCTTAGTTGGATAGTACTAAATTAGTGGTTTCATATTTGAAAAAACAAAATAATGAAAGAAACTAGAGTATGCTCTGGAATTTAGTTGAAATTATTATTATAGCATACCGTTGTGTTTAATTAGTCGGGAAAAATGAGAAGGAAAATGATATATATTGCACTTTACGAATAAAATAGTAAGAAAATTACGATTGTTATCATTGTGTTTAATTACAATAAGTAATATGGAGAAAAATATTCCCATACATTGAATTTATGAAATCGATTAATTATAAGAATACTTTACTAAATAATTTACCACCCCTAGAGGAAAGTCTATCCTTCTCCCGCCCCATGTGCATATATACTGTGCGCCCCAACATCATAACTATATTATACCACAAAGATTTATAACTAAAACCACATAAAAAACACAATACTACAATTTTACCCCCCAAAAAACCGTAATTTCTTTTCACCACAAAATGGTAATTGAAAAGACAACCCCTCTACAACGTAACATTTGAACAATTTTATAGTACATCGAAACATTTGATTCCATGGCTGTGATGTAGTGAGGTCACATTTTTCTATTGAGGGACACGCCACCCTCCATTAAAAAAAAAATACAAATGAATAGTAACAGTCACCACAAAGAGTAACAAAAAAATTACAAGTGCCGAAGGATTCAGAACAAGTGGAATATAATAAAAAAAAAAAAAAAAGAGGGGAAAATCATCAAGAGCTCTTTAATCTTTACCTTGTTTGGGCTTTCGAGAATTTGGAAGCCCTAGCGACACCGATGTCGTTTGGCTCCAATTTAACAGCAGATCGCAAGTAATAGCGGGAGTTTGGAGGAGGAGAATGATGATGATGATCTAGCTGTATTGGAATGTTTATTGGAGAAAGATAATTACTATGAGACAAATTGAGAGGAAAGTTCCGCACTAGTGGGAATGTGCGGCCCAAAAGTCCTGCAGGATTTCTATGGACAGAAGAGGGATAAAAGAGAGAGAGAGGGAGAGAGAATCTTTTTGACATAGAGAGAGGAAAAAAATGGTCAAAAAAGAGGGGGAGAAAAAATGGTGGGGGGTCCATTCTCAAAATAATTCAACTTGAAAATAATGTTATTGACGGTTTGCATTCAAATTTTGTTCGTTCATATCGTTCGCAGTTTGTTTTCAAAAAATTAAATTAAATATTTATTATTAAGTTGAAGAATTATTTTAAAATTTATAAGGAACTCAAAATTTTAAATAAAATTTCGTTAATAATTTTTGCATGTTTTGTTGTGCACGGTGAATGTGTGTGCGTGTAGTTTATATATGTACGTGTGATTTGACCAATCGTACTTTTTGAATTATTGGCCACTATAATGGTTGATAACTCAACACGTTTGACACGTTCGAGACACAATGAGATCTCCGGATCCGCCACAACACGAGGTTAGATTAGTAATTTTGTGGAGCTATTTCTCCATAGTTTGAATGCAATATTAATTTGTTGAAAAAATCACATATTCATTACCCAATAACTTATCTTGTCATTCCATTATAACTTATTTTCTAAAAATAATCTTCTATCCAATCGGGTTCTTAATAAAAAAAATCCAAAAATTATTTATCTCAACTATTCGATCAAGGCCCAATATAAAAGAAAGATCCTATTAAATTTTTTAAACCCATGTTTGGATTTATAAGAAAAATCTCTTAAAAAAATCAAAACTTTCTTATAAATCAAAACAAAAGAAAAAGAAATTATATTTGCTTCAATGAAAAGCTATTAAAACCCATAACATGATTAGTGTTCATTCATTTTATCTTTCTTTAATTTTGCTTGCTCTTGTTTATCCTAACTATTCAAGCCTTCTAACATATGGCATGTGTAAATATGTAATGTATTTTATTTTCTATATTAATTTCTTTTGCAAATTGTAATTTGAAAAATAGTTATTACCTTTGTTGTGTTTTGACTCAAGTACTTTTTATTAAGATCTAGGACTTAGTAGATCTTTTTTATTTTTATCTTTATCTTTTCTTTTCTCGAAATTATTGCAAATTGAGTGATTCTTATTCATTCAATCTTTTCATTTTGAAATTAATTTTTTATTGGCCCTGAATAATTTGATAAAATAGTTAAAAAGTAACTCAGGCATATTCAAGTAAATAGATGAATTTTTAACTTTTGTAAATTTATTTGCTAATATATTCATAGTTTTTTAAACTAAGTTATTCTTATGTTAGACTTCGTCACAGTCAGCCAAAGACTAGTTGGTATTATGTTAGAAATAATTTCACCAAAACTAAGAAGTTGGTTCAGTGGAAGGGGTTGTTTTCTAGAATTGTCAATTGACACTCATTTATTGCGGGCCACGTGTTGTAATATATGTTGACAAAAATTATTGACAAGAAAAATTAATGTTAATTCATCGAATACCAAAATCCTCGGTCTTCCATATATGCTGACTAGGGATAAGAAGAATATTTAGAGCACAACTTGGCCTTAGGGGTGATAAAAAAAATAGGCGGACGGAAAAAACTGACAAAAACTAGCCGGAATATTTTGTCCGTCGTTGGTCTATAAGCCCGTTCGCTCAGTTTCGATTTTTTTCGAAAAAAAAAAATCAATTTTCGGTTCAGTCTCAGTTTTCACTAAATATCTAAGGACCGAACTTAACCGATCTAAACCAAATTGAACCGGAACATGTAAAAAACCGATTTGAGCCGATTAACCCAACCCGAAATCTGCGAAAAAATTGACCAGACCGAAGCACTCCAAACCGATATCAATTTACCTAAAATTTTTCAATCGAGATCAGGCATCACTTTTTTTTACCCCAAACTGATTGGTCGGTCCATCATGGCCGGGAAAACCGACGGAACCGAACCTAACCGATTTCAACCCTACTTGGCCTTTTGGTGAAAATGATAGCTTTGTGGGTTAAGATATTCTTGGACAAAATATATTTGATCTGTTATGTATAATTTTTTTTTAAAAAATCGTCAAAATGGATCAATAATTCATAAAAAATTGATAAAATATAAAAAACTGTAAAAATAATTCACATAAGTACAAAAAAATAATTAAATAATTAATAGCCTTCTTGTTGAAGTTACAATTGTTTAGTTTTCTTTTGTTGGCATCTTGCCAACTTGATAATGTTTACGGGTTCAAGTATGCATTAACTTGAAGTCCGGTTAGTCGTTATAATCAATTTACTATAATTAATATCTTTTTTTGCCTAAGGAAAAAAAGAAAGCGAGTCTGGATGACCGTTATATCCAAATTTTAAAATTTATTTAGAATCATAGAAGATTATTTAAATACTACAACTATATAAGTTTGCCTCTCCATTTTTTAAAACAAAAATTCAATAGCCGTCCTCATTAGATTCTATATTTTTATATAAAATTTAACACTGAGTTATGTATATTATCTTTTGAAATGAATATATATAGATTTACAACATCGGATGTATTTATAATTATATATGGTTATATGTTTTTTAATGTAGTCTTGATAAAAAAATATATGCCCATTAACAAAATCTGATTGTAATTGTATACTTATGTTTTTTTATTGATACTAATTTTGTAATATTTGTTGACAAAAATTATTATCAACTTGACAAAATTAACCATATATGTTTTTACTAATTAATCAACCCACAGGGACCTTCTTTATTCGAATAATTTATTTGCACTTAAATATTGGCGAACTATAATCTTTATCTTGACTTATCATGTACAAGATGATATGGGTACGGTGATTACTGTGATTATTAAAAATCTATGATAATGATACGCCGGCATACTTTTATAAGTTTTTCTTATAACTATTTTTCAAAAAAAAAAAATTTAGTGCATTTATTTTCTAATGACTATAGATCTTAGATCTCCCCTTGATAGTGCCAATACTCATACAATCTCTTTCATTGAAGGTCTTCATATTGTAGTGAGATTGTGGGTAGAACTTGTTAATCTTTAAAATAAGAATATAAAGATAACAGGTCATTCATTTTCCAAAAAAAAAAAAATCTCGGCCACCCAAATATGAAATCTTGGTTCCGCTCTTGTGTGAGAGTTGTGGATAGAACTTGCTCATTTATATAAACCAAGTCCAAAAATATAACCCGAGTTGTCCATCTCGCTAACTTGACGGTAGAGTAACCCTTAGGAGAATTAAAATTGAACGAATATCACTAATCTAGTTAACAAATTAATTACATTTTGTTTGTTCAGTTTCGGTACAATTTTTTTGATTTACCAATTTTAGTTTTTTTTTTTTTGATAACCGAGGTATCCGGTACGGCACTGGGGAATCAAGCTGGTATTGCTTGACGGGGTCCCCCCACGGCCAACAGCCGACTAGTCCTTGAGCAGTGCCGGCCCCGACATTTGGGTTGCCCAAGCCCGGGCTTAAATTGGTTGTCCACTTAGTATTAAGTCATATTAAAATTAAAAAACATATAATCAAACAACAAAACAAGAACAAAAATAAGATTATATTACACTTTTAGCTTGAATTACATTAAAAATTCAAATCAAAATACAACCCCGGTCATAGTGCTTTATGACTAGCACGATCCGATTCAAAGAAAACAACTTCTTCTTGCATTTTTTGAAGCAAATTCTTCAATTAAATCATCGTACTTTAACTTATCCAAGTATTCATTTTCAATTGAAATCATAGCCAATCCATTTAATCTCTCCTGTGACATGATAGTTCGTAGATAAGTTTTTATTAATTTCAACTTCGAAAAGCTCCTCTCCGCCGAATCAACTGTGACTGGAATAGTCAACAAAATTCGATAAGCAACTCAAACCATTTGAAAACTGCCATCTTTCCAATAAGACCTTATAAAATCAAGGATGTCGATTGATTTTGTTACTTCTCTCGGCAATATTGTTTTCAAGTGTCTAAGTTCTTGGAATAACTCCTCCCCATAAATATCACCACGTTGTTTGTATTCCAAGAAACTTTGGAGTTTAGTACAATGCTCCATCAATTGCTTTTCACTAACACTTTTGAATTTTGCGTTGAACAAAAATCTAAAGATTGCTTCATAAAGTTCAAATTGCTCAAACCGATCCCTAAGCGATGTAAGAGCTTGATCTATGATGTGGAGAAAATAGGTAACTCTAAAACGATCTTTCGGTGATTGACTTTCATTGACATCATCATCCACATCCTCATCAAATTGCTTCTTTCTTTGAACAACTCTTTTTTTGCCAAATACCGGTTCAATACCAACTTTACAAGCAAGTTCTTTGGCTTCCTCCATCAAGTCTTCAAAACCATTTTCCCTGAGCTCTTGAAGAAATAAAATCAACTCTTTTATTCTTGCAATTGCATCTTCAATAACCATCTCTTCTCGTTGAAGAATTTTGCTAACTTGATTAACTTTATTTAAGATTTTGTACCAAATACATAAGCTAATCAAGAACTCAAAATCCTCCAAAGCATTCTTGCATAAGCCTTTTGCTTCCGACATCACAACATCCTCTTTAGAAACATTTGCAATTTCCATCAATGCATCTCTTAAGTCCGGTGCTTGATTTCGTATTGCTCTGACACTCTCAACATGACTTTCTCAACGAGTAACTGACAATGCCTTTGGTGTCAAGCCCTTTACATATTTTCTAAGAATATCCCACCGTTGTGTTGAACCCGAAAATAAAGTATAAATTTTTTGCACGTATGCAAAAAAAAATTTTGCTTTTGCACAAGATTTTGCCATATCACATAGAGTAAGGTTTAAGCTATGACAACCACATGGAATATAAAATGCTCTAGGATTTACATCAAGTAGCCTGTTTTGTACTCCTTGATGTTTACCCTTCATATTTGAGCCATTGTCATAGCCTTGCTCTCTTATATCATCAATGTTAAGCTTGAGATCAACCAAAGCAACTTCAAGTCGCTTGAAAAGTCCAAGCCCTTTTATTTATGTTTATATTTTTAATTAATATTATTTTTTTAATATATTTAAGAAATTTTTTTTTTTGGTTGCCCCGTGCCGGGGGGTTGCCCGAGCCCGGGGGCTTGCGGGGCTTACCCCGGGGCCGGCTCTGTCCTTGAGGCCCTGGAAGTAAACGACCGGGCAGATCCCCCTTTTCAGGGTTCCCTCCAGTGGCCCCAAGATAAGTTGACACCGAGGTTCGACCGCGGGACCTCCGGGTTTACGGCTGGTCTGCTCTACCACTCGGGCAACCCCTTGGGTTAAACTCAATAAGAGGCTGACTCATGTATGGGTTAAACTCAATATAAAAAATAATAATAATAATAACTTATATACAAGTGTTTATAATGCAAAAACAAAAAAAGTTATCATCTAGTAATAAATTTAGCTACTATCAAATTGTCAATCAATCATTTAAATTTGCCCGATTGCACAGTTATTCCCTTTTTATCTCTTTTGCTATTTCGGCTGGTTCGGAAAATCGAGTTGAACGTAGGATAGAGAACTGAGTCGACTCAATATGCATTGTTATCTCACATCAGAACATAAGACGAGTCTTCTGTATATGAATATAATGGTTGGGGGAGAAAATTTAGGAGACCAGTCTCAACTAGAATCGATTTGAGGTGATTTGGTCCGATCAAGTAATTCAGGGATTTCGAATTGGTTTTAAATATTATTGGGATTATTATGATTGGGCTTCAAGACAATTTAAGCCTACTAACAATGTTGGACAATGCAAAAAAAACAACAATTTGCTGATCGGTCTGGTTCGGTCCTTACTCTATGGCTAAAACTCTTCAACTTGGTCCATAATTCACACAAGTTGATTCGGTTCAATCAATCTGGGGTCGATTTACGTAAAATTGAGACCGAATCGAACACCAAAAGTTTTCATGGCTCAAAAACAAAACCGACCAATACAGAACTTAGACCGACTGAACCACAAAAATTTTGGTAGGTTGGGTTTGGTGATCAGGTTTTTTTTTTTACTCCTATCGTTCGGTCTCCAAATTCAGAGCGAACTAGTGCATTCGATTTAAGAATTTAGAAATTAAAACTGAACCGAATTCCGATTGGGTTTTGATTTATTCGGTTAAATGAACTAAGCTCAATGTAACCAATAAAATAAGTTTTCTGGTCACAAATAAGCAATTTAGCCATGAATACGTCAAACCCAATGTAATAAAAATATTAGCTATTAACTTGTATACAGGTATTTGTAATTTAAAAAATATTTTATCAATTAACAAATTGATCATCAATACATTTAGAAAATTAATGCAAGTGTTTTAGTCCTCTGGTTCGGTGATGTGTTCAAGATCATAAAATCAAAACGAACGGAATTTTTTAAAAATAAGCCAAACCTTACCGAACTAAATTAGTTGAAAAATAAAACCAATCGTCAATTTGATTTAATTTTCCAATTTGGTGACAGTTTTTTTTAATCTTGGTAATAATTTACAAAGCTATTTTTTGGATATTTTTTTACAAGGTATTAATTCAGCTTACAACGTGTATGTTTACTTATCAGAGTGGATTAGCCAGAAAAAACAAACAATTTTGCTCCATATTTGGATTCCATGTTCTTAAAGGATCAAAAGCTATGTTTTACATATATGCTTGTCTGAACACGCAACTCTCCTCATTTCTCCGGGTTTAAGACAAGTTGTCTCAAAGAGAAGACACTAAAATTAAACTGTTCTTTGTCTAATTCTGACTTTCACCTTCCGATCATATGAATTATGTGATTAGCTCTACTATATGTTTTATTTCGATGGATAAAGGATGGACGATCATTTTTGACAACTGGATGAAGAACAACATAATCACAAAGAGGGACAACTAGTTTCATCTTAATCTCCCTCGCACCTGTAGGTATTTTATACAGGTGAGTTTGGTCAGTTTGTGCTTAAGAAGTATTCTTAAATCCATCCAATTTCTTAAACGGACTCAAAAATTTAATACAACCCATCTTTATAGGCCGAAATATTTGACGCGTGACCTAAGTTTCAATCTTTACTTTCAATTCTATTGGTCTAAAGGTTGTCCTAATCGCCCGTTTGTTAATTGTGAAAATTTAAAATAGAATGAGAATATAGAAGGGAGAAAAGATATGGATAAAATGAGGAGTAAGATAACTTTATTATCATACATACAAATAAAATAGTCTCCCAAATATCATATTTTTTATACAAAAAAGTAAACAAATTTCAAACATGATAAGCTCAGATAGCCATATCCGAGGTTATATTAATGAACCTTTTTATGACTCCTACCAAACAAGTTCTTATACTTTGGTTCGTCAGACTTATCTAAATTAATTATTTTTTGTCTTTATTCAAAAAAATTATTTTTGTTATTTTTGCCATATTTTTTTATGGTTTATTTGTTCGTCGTGGCAAAAAGAATCTAAAAAATTTAAACTTATGTTCAAAATCTAAAAAAATCACTGAAGACGAAAAATAAGTCAATACAAATGTTGTTTTGGACTTTTTTTTTATTTTTATTTTTTTAGTTTTTGAACATAAGTTTATACTTTTTTGAAAAATTTTATCGAGACAAGCCAATAACCATAAAAAATTGACACAAAACAAAGAATTCTAAAAAAATTCTAAATAAAGACGAAAAAATAATCTAATAATCAATGAATATTTAAAAATAAACTTTTGTAATTTTTATCAAATTTGTTATGTTCGTAGTTTGAGTTTCTATTTAGGTGATGATTTTGTTGTGAGTGTGTGGAGATTCGGTGTTGAATTTTCCGTTTTGAGGTTTTTTAATTTTTTTTCCCCTTTCTTATCATATGTCTGTGTAATTTTTTGAATAAGTAGAGGTTTGGTTTAGAAAAGCAATGCTACGTATACAAAACCCCAAATAATGGATAATACTCATTTTATTATCAAAGTGGAATACAGACAATAAAGATAACAACATATCAAACTCACATTGTGCATAATTCCAAAACAGAAGTTAAAACATACAATGCATTCACTACTACTACTACTCCGTAATATACAAAGGCAGCGGAGGGAGAAAGGACACGTAGATGGAAGGCACGTGCTGAACTTTGTAGAAGTCCTCTCCTCCTTCTCTAACCCTGTCTTTAAGTTCTTTAGATGCCATATAGATATCCAATTCCTGGAGGGTGGTAACAAATCTCAATCCATCTGGAATCTTCTTGAATTTTGGGCATGATACAATTATTAAACACAAGAGACTTGGCATGGCTCCTTCTTCCACCCTCCACTCCTCCAAATTTGGCATACTACGAAGGACTAAGAACTTGAGTTGAGAAAAACCGCCAGAGCAGCCTCCACTCTGGCTGGATTGCGTTGTTGGGGTTGGTGCAGAACAAACCATCTCCTTCCCAATGTATGCATCCAACAAGTTGAGGTACCTTAAGTTGGGCAATTTCTCCAATGTTGGCATTGGGTCTTCCTCTAGCTTAGCCCACTCCAAGACTAATTTGGTTAGAATTGGTGGGGACTGGTCTGGCAATTTAGCTAGATTCCCCGATAAAAACAATTTATGAAGATAGCGACACCCTAAAAGTTGTCTTAGAAGACTTTGTTCTTCTTGTTTTTGAAAATCTCCCCCAATTTCGAAGTCCAATTTCCTTAGAAGGTAGTTCGAATCGCTAAGACTTGGGGATTTTAAGATTACTTCCAAGTCTTTTGGGGTTGCACATCTGATTCCAAGTTTCCGAAGATTTGTCAGTTTAGAAAAGCATCGAACATCACATTTATCTGTGTCAAAGCCTACTAGTGTCTCGAGTTTGCTTAAGCCGTCCAATCGCAACTTACCCATGCGAGGCATCACCACCATGAAGTCCTTAGGAAGATATAGATGTCTCAATTGTTTCAACTTCCACAGCACATTGGGTATTCTCAAGTCAGTGTTTGTCCGTAAATCTAAGGTTTGGAGTAATCCCAAGTTGCCTATAGAATAAGGCAACTTTGCAATATAAGATTCTCGTACGCTTAGATACCTCAAGTGGGCTTGGTTCCCTATTGCTTTCGGCAACATTAATTCTTTTGCAGTACCAATGAAGGTAGCTCCTTCGAGATCGAAAACTCTAAGCAATTTGAAGCCCTTGATGAGTGATCTTATATATCGCCAATCAGAAAGTTCCAATGTGTTACCAAAGAAGTAAAATTGGCATGACCGAACATGGTAGTGGTTACACGTTTCTTGTATCTGGTGCGGACCACTAACGGGCCGGTTACCCAAGAAGTACAAGGAAAGTCTACGAACTGTAGTTGACGATGACGAAGATGAAGAAGCAATGGAAGATTCTCTTCCCCCTATGAACACAACCTTGAAAAAATTCTCTTCTCGGGCCTTCGACAAGCACAAGTCTCGCATGAGATCGTGAAGGCGACAAAATTTAACCCTTCGACCGTACCTTGTTAATTGACTTACTTGAATAATGCATCTCTGAATAAGCTCATTCAAGTAACTCGTCCCAATATCCAACATTGTCTCTTCTTCTACTTCTCCTACTCGTGTCGAGACAGGTATATACACAAAGCCTTCAGCCATCCACATTTGGACCAATTTTTCAGGGCGTATGCTTTCATCTTCCGGAAGATGGCTCAAATACAGAAAGCATGCCTTGAGGTGGTATGGCAAGTCATGGTAGCTTAAGGCTAAAACGTCCATTACAGAGACTCCTCCTTGCACTTTTTCCTTGCTTAAGCAATTGATATTTCTACTTAGCTTTTTCCACTCACCTAGTGTTTGTTTTGTAGCCAGAAGTCCTCCTAATACCACAATGGCCAATGGCAGACCCCCACAGTGCTTGACCATTTCTTTCCCTAGCAACATCATTTCTGTGCTATCTGCAAAAATAGTAGAACATCAAATAAATTTTACTAACAGGTTTCACTATTTTACATATACACTATAGATTCTATTAACCATATGTAATCACCTCTCTCTCTTAACGGCATATCTATTTATTATGGGGGACTAGAATGGATGTTATGGGTTGAACCAATTAATTAGGATATAATTGATTCATACAAAATAAACAAGCATAAAAAAAAAATCACTAAAAACAAGTGATGACTAATTTTTTCAACTTTTTCCGTATTAGTTTTTTTTTTTTTGCTCAGCAAAGGCAATTTTATTAATATTTAAGTAAAAGTTAGAAAGATTTAGAGTGGCCTAGAGAGTGACATCACAGCAAAAAATCCACAACCCAACTATGTTTGCACCCGATAACCTGACTATCACGCGGCGCTAGGACCCATCGCCTATCATAATTGGTGAGAAACCAACAATATTACAAAACCAAACATGGTTTCAAAACTAAAACAGGCTAAAAAGTGCACCCCTAAAAAAAAAAAAAAAAAAAGAACAGTGCGCTACCTATGATAAGAATGACGCCCCAACTAAGACCATAATATATTACCAAGGCCCACAGCCCATTATGGAAACCTATGATGGGTCAAAAGCACTCAAACATTTGGAGAGAGACAACACAATTTTTATTAAACACTTCAATAAAGTTTATTGCACTTGATTACTTTTCAACGTAGTTCATTCACCCTATCTCACTCGTCTACTTCAATCTATATCTCCACCTTAGCCACCAACTAAAATCACTAGAGTACATGCATTTATGAAAACAAGACAATTAAAATAAACGATATTCGTAAATGCTTATTATTTATGCAAATGATTTGTGAAAATTAAGAAGCATATGTGCATGTCTAACTTGATTATACAAATTGATCAAGTCATACAGAAATGAGAATCCAATCAAGCTCAATAATACACCTATAGTAACTTATTGAGATACAGCAGTGTACTGTTCAAGTGGGTTAAATGGTGTGGATTCACCTACGTATTAGGTACCAATCAAGTTTCAAGCTGTTAACCATTATTCTCTCCCTCTCTCTATGCATATAAAAACAAGAAGCAATGTCTCGGAGCAATGCTTAGTGCTACAGGCACATATAGAATTTTTGTGTGGAGTGATACATAAAAATAACAAAAGGGAAGTTAAATTGGTTTGAAAAATATAATCGTAAAGCCCTTGGTTTCTCACTTGACACAAGTCAAAACTTTTTTTTTTTTTTGGAACTAAGATTTCTTGGTCAATTTATTGTTGGGTCATAGACTAATAGGTGGTGGTTTATAATAGTCAGTTGTTCTTTAAATCAGAAGAAATGATAGTAAACAAAGCACAACTTCTAGTTTAGTGTGTGAAGAAGGGGTAGAAAAATAATTACCCATACCCTCTCCTCTTGGGGATGCTTTTTTCTGTAATAGCTCAAAGCTCTCATTTTCTGTTAAGTGCCTCAACTTGTGAACAAAGCATCGTTGATCAATGTACGAATCAACAACTTCCCTTGTGCGAGTTGTTAGTAGTATTTTGCTGTCCCCGGCTGCCTTTGTAGTATTTGGAAAGGCAGGACTCAATCTATCCCAAGCCTCACGCTTCCAAATGTCATCGAGTACCACTAGACATTTCTTCTCACTCTGCACACCATGCAATTTCTCAGCTAGCTCATTAGGCTTCAACTCTTTAATTTCTTTCCTATCTTCTTGTGTCAGTGGAGAGAGAAGTTTGATTAGAATCTCTTCCCAAACTTCTCTCGTATTGCATTGTTGAGATATGTAAGCCCAAGCAACGCAATCAAAATGACGTCTAACATCAATGTGGTTGTAAACCATCTTGGCAAGGGTGGTCTTGCCAAGACCACCCATCCCCCAAATTGAAACAACCCTACAATCGGTGTTCTTGTTCACCAAACGATCAACCACTACTCGAACATCGTCATGTAAGACGACTATATCCTCCTCAACGACATGGGGATAAGACCGTCTCAATTGTCGTACTCTCTCAAATCTAGAAGTTGAGCTTTCTCCCGAGGCGTTCGTAGGATGGATACCGTATGTTTGTAAACTTTCTCTGAGGTTAGCAATCTTCTTGTTAATATTGTCAATCTCCAATCCAACTTTATGACGGGCTACACATTCGTTGAAAATGCATAAATACCTCTTTAGCACGTGATGTATCCCACCTCTCCTACCAAGTGTAACGTTGACGACAAAAGTTGCAATGACATCTTCAGCATCACATGATAATTCCCTTAACTCAGCGACCAAATTGCCCACGCTCTCATTCCCTTCTTCTCGTTTTGCATCTGCATCTTTCAAGAAGCATTGCATCCGTTTAAGCTCAGTTTCTATTTGCTGAACTTGACCCCTCACGCCATGTAGTAATGTCCATTCTTCGCTGAGCAAGTTGAGCAACCTATCCACGAAGAAGGATACAAAAGGCTCAGCCACAAGTTCTGCCATAATATCCAAGCGTTCTTCTTTCACCAACAGCTACAAAAAACAAATAGTTGCTTTCTTAGTACGTAGCTAGCTACAGCAACGAAGAAGAGCAGAAATATTCAAAAGTGGTCATTCATGTCTTAATGCACTTCCAAGTTATAGGATGTGCCTTACAAATCATGCGCTTTGGTCCAAAAGAAGAGCACTAAGAGGAAATGTTGTCTTCCACACGTAAACAAATAAAATAAACATGATACACCTAACTACAATACCTTAAATTTGCTATCGCATCCTTGGATTTTGTAGAAAGGTCTACCAAGCTAATTTCATGAGATTCTTTTGGGTAGGGTCAACCCAACTCTAGGCCTGGGGCCAAACTTTTCTTAAAACAAACCAAATATCAAAAAAAAAAAAAGGTCCACATCCAAATCCTATACGGAAAAAGGAAAAATGAAACTGGCATCAACATTATGGCCAGCATCAAGCTGCCAATCACTCTCTCTCTCTCTCTCTCTCTCTCTCTGTGTGTACATATATATAGGTTCTCTCTCTCTCAGTTTTAGAGAGTACATATATATAGGTTCCAGCTAGACTGAGTAAGCGACGACGGACCAACATATATAAGGGCGGGGGTGCGTATTTCTCAAAGAACCTCCATAGATATGTGTGTGGATTTTCACGTAAAAAAATTCCTCTTCCTCTTGTATTGGCACCCCCACCTTTCAAGTGGAATGGACTTAATTATGCTGGATATTCTAATTAAAACAAGTAAAAGAGACAAAAAAAAAAAAAAAAAACGATGCTATAATCGATTCCTCTGATAAGTTTATGTGGTTATTCAACGCTTTGGGCCAGTAAATTTTTATCACCATTTTATATTATCGCTTAGTTGGATGGTAAATTAGTGGTTTCATATTTGAAAAAACAAAATAATGAAAAAAAGGAAGGAAAAAATGAAGTTTAGTTGAAACTGTCATATATCAATTGTAGATAACAACCCTCGCTAACATGTCGTCTAAAAGAAACTAGAGTATATATGCTCTGAAATTTAGTTGAAATTACTATTATAGCATACCGTCGTGTTTAATTAGTCGGAAACAATGAGAAGGAAAATGATATATATTGCAGTTTACGAATAAAAAAGTAAGAAAATTACGATTGTTATCATTATGTTTAATTACAATAAGTAATATGGAGAAAAATATTCCCATACATTGAATTTATGAAATCGATTAATTATAAGAATACTTTACTAAATAATAATTTACCAGTACCCCTAGAGGATAGTCTATCCTTGTCCCGCCCCATGTGCATACTGTACGCCCCAACAACATAACTATATTATACCACAAAGATTAACTGAAACCACAGAAAAAACATAATATATACTACAATTTTACCCCAAAAAAAACCGTAATTTCTTTTCACCACAAAATGGTAATTGAAAAGAAAATACCTCTGCAACGTAACATTTGAACAATTTTATAGTAAATCGAAACAGTTAATTCCACGGCTGTGATGCAGTGAGGTCACATTTTTCTTTTGAGGGATACGCCACCCTCCATTTAAAAAAAGTACAAATGAATAGTAACAGTCACCACAAAGAGTAAAAAAAAAAAATTTTAAGTGCCGAAGGATTCGGAACAAGTGAATTGTAATAATAAAAAAAAAGGAGGGGAAAATCAAGAGCTCTTAATCTTTACCTTATTTGGGCATATGAGAACTTGAAAACTGTGGCAATACCAATGGCTTTTTGCTTCAATATAACCGCAGATCGCTGGTAATACCAAAGTTTGGAGGAGGATGAGGATCTGGCTGTAAAAGATAATAGTAATCGTAAGAGGCAAATTAGAGAAAACGCGTGAAGGAAGAACGAGTTGGGGAAGCAGAAAAAGAAGAAAAGAGTAGTAGAGTACTTTGCAGACAGTTTTAAGTCCTTCTGTCCTGTGCTATTGCCATAACTGGACTCTTGAGCTTTTAAGGGTTACCAACGGATCCCCATATACAATCGAAAGTTATCCACAATCCCCAAACAATAGGCACAGTGTAAGTAGCAAAAAATTAAGTAAAATGTTATATTTACATCAAGCACAAATGATCATACTTACGTGTAGCAATCAAGGCAATCGATGATCCTCAAATAAGTTTAGGAAATGAGCTTCCAACTCTCATATGCTATTGGGTGCCTTGATATGATTTGTATCGAGCGTCGCACAAGCAGCGCATTTATTATGTGATATGATTTGTATCGAGCGTCGCACAAGCAGCGCATTTATTATGTGCTTCAGGCTGATAGAATCCAATACCTCCCTTTGCCAACCTCATAGGCAAAGAAGAAAGCAACAAAAAGAAATGTGCTGAAGAAAACTTGCCCCATTTCCAAAAGAAAAGAAGAAATGAGATGCTCTACTCTTTACTTGAAACTTGTTTCTCAAGTGTTCTTTGTTTACTTTAACAAATCTAAGTTGTTGAAGATTCAGGGGGTTCACAACTAATGGGGCAAAATATATTAAATCTCTTACAGATTGAGAGTTTGAAACTTGAGCAGTAAGTTGGATTTATACCAAGGTAAAGTTTTGCAGGTTGTGCATGGTCTTATATTTATGCAGTAATTAATCAAGGAACTTTATGATATGATCTCAAAAGGATCTTGCACCTGTTCTCTGCATAAAGCTAATCGAGTCTAAATCTTCTTTTCCAACCTCATGAGCAAAGAATAAGAAAAAATTAATTCGAAGCATACTCAGAAATTCGAGAAAATATGCATCCCTTATATTGGTAATCGAAATCGAGAATTACAGATCATAGATCCAAGTTACAAAATATGAATTGAAATAAATTGATAAATCATAAACTGTAATACAGTGTGTAAATCCTTACGAACACGATACCGAACCGAGTCCTATGTATTCACAGTCCCCTTATGACTGGTTGACATGACATCTCACCGTGGGTGTTGTGGAAGATCACAATCGGTGTCTTTCTTTCAGGATAAAACAGCTCAATCGATCGTAAACACACCGATCTTCATCTATTTGTCGAACTTCATTGTGTCTACCTCTCTCTCTTCAACAGTGGAGTAACACCGAGAAGAATTAAATCGAGCGAATATCACTAATCTAGTTAACAAATTAATTATATTTTCTAGCTAATTTCAAACTAATTTTTTCCGACATTGATAATGGCTCTGTACAAATGTGATTTATTAATTGGGTTTCTTATATCCGATCAACCTAATTTTTCACAGAATTACTTTTCGCATTTATTTTTATGAGATGGACATCACATTCTTAAGACGTGGACCGATGACTTGTCTAACTTTACCATACAAGCTTGGGAGTGTTTGAAAGTCAATTACATTTATATTTTAAATTAAAATTGTAAATTATAAATTTTTTGATTATAATAAGAATTTTTCAAAGTGTTTTGATGATATGTGCAAAATAAATTTTATTAGAAATATAATTAAAATGCTTTTTTGGTTTACAGACGCACCCGACATACATCGGGCTGGGCCGAGTTCGGTTCCACCCAATTACGAATTTGACATTCTGTTCCCAAGCACAACTAACCATTTGAAAATCAGAACCGAACCAAATTAAGGATTTTGCTATGTGTACAAATAAAGTGTACAAATATGTGAGCCCTTCCCTCCTCCCCTCTCATATTTGTAACGATAGCAAAATTCTCAAATTAATTCAGTACATTTATTTCCACTTGGGGGAATGGGCCGAGACATGTGTGGAGCCTTAGAAGACTCTCTTACGAAGTAGATTCGGCTGATTGTACATTTATTCACGTGGCCCGTTAGGCTAACTGAATGGGGCTTCTGAATGGGTCTTTTTTTATTTCCCTTTAGATCTCCTTTGCTATTTTGGCTCGTTCGGAAATCGAGTCGAATGTAGGAGTGAGAACTGAGTCGACTCAATCTACATTGTTATATCACATCAGAAACATAAGACGAGTCTTTCGTATATGAATATAATGTTTGTGGGAGAAAATTTAGGAGACCGGTCCCGACCAAAATGATTTGACTAAAATTGATTCGGGATGATTCGATCTGGTCGGGTAATTTGGAGATTTTGGGTTGGGTTTTAATATTATTTGGGCCTACCATGAGTGGGCTTCAAAATAATTTAAGCCTAGTAACAATGTTTGGACCATGCAAAAAACAAAAAAGAAAAAGGAATTTACATATCGGTCCGGTTCGGTCCATATTTCATGGCTAAAACTCTTCGGTTAGGTCCATATTCCACACATATCGATTCGATTCAGTCAGTCCAGGGTTGATTTACGTAAAATTGAGACCGAACTGAACACTAAAAGTTTTGACGGCTCAAAACCGAAACCAACCGATACAAAACTTAGAACGACCGAACCCCAAAAATTCCAATTGAATATGTTATGTAACACTCTGTTTGAATCTTAAATTAGTAAGAAGTTCGTGGAAGGACCCAAAAAAAAAAAATTAAAAATAATATATTGGAGAAAAAGACCTTATTGGAAACAATAATTTGATTTTATATAAGGAAAACAACATGTGATTGAAATCAAGCATATTAATATTTTGGGACAGAGATTCAGTCTATTTTGGTCAAATTGTTACAAATGTGAAAGGGGGATTGGTCCAAATTTGATGCGGTATGCCAAGAGAGACAATGCACGTCAGGATTATTGATGTTGTACTGTATTTCTGGTCTGATTTAAAAATTCAATTCAACTCATATCTCTGGGCCAGTAGAAGAGACTTTCTTCCTTCTTCCCGTTACGAGAATGAAATGTCGCTCTAACTTGATTCGAGACCAAGAGTCCTTATAACTTGGGTTGCCTTCGGAGCTAAGTTTCTAGTTGGAAATAGAAATTGGGGAGACTTTTGTACCTTGTGCATAGCAACATGTGTTATACATTAAAATAATATTGTTTTACATGTAAAAGTTAGCTTCGAATTGTCCTTGGAAACATCCCTTTCAATCTTTTGGGTTTAAGTCAATTTGTTTATCGAGAAGCACACGGAAAGGTGACAAATTGAATTGTTACATTTTGAAAATTAAATTCATGGAAGGACCAAAATAAATATTTAGAAAAAAATCAAAAAATAGTATATACCATAGAAAAAGACCTTTTTGGAAAACACTAATTTGATAATACAAGTACTTGAAAGCAAGCAGATAATATTAGGGACAAAGATTCAGTCCATCTTGGTCAAAATATTTTTTTTTATGGCCAAGGTATCCGGTTGGCCGCTTTGGAATTACGTCTAATTTAATGCTGATTAGTTTTCAAAGTCTTAAAGTTAAAGATTAGGCAAATCTCAAGCGGCCCCTAGTGATTTGTTCCGGTGGAATTCAATCTCGTGACCTTAGGCAGCAAACCCCTTAGTCACCCTCTTTTTTAATCTCCTAATCAAACGAGGATTTCGAGTTTTGGTCTAAACGTTACAAAAGTGAATAGGAGATTGGTCCAAATTTGATGTGGCATGCCAAGGGGAGGCAGTGTATGTGTTGCCCAGTAATGCTTCGGGCCTGTTTGAGGTCCGGTTATTTGATCTAAATCGTTTTCTTTTATTGCCTAGTCGAGTAGGTATTTATATAAAATATATATTAGATTGATCGGACATTAACATTTATGTGATCAGAATATATTTATGTTGATAAAAAAAATTCAGTTAGAAATGGAGTAAGTTGTAAAATAAATTTTCAACAACCAATGGTTTTTGATGTGCGAGTAAAAAAAAAAGTCAGATCGTTAAATTAAATTAACAATAAATTTGACAAGATGATTGGAGTGTGTAATTTTTTAAAAAAAATAACAAATTTGACAATGAGATGTCAAATATATATATTAGCATCTCTATTCTCATTTTAAATTTAGCATATAAAAAAAGTAGGCATCAAGTTTTTTTTTTACTTTGTGTACTTAATTGAATGTGACCAATAATCATGTTCGGATAAAATAAAAAAGTAACAAAATGATTAAGAGTGAAAATATATTAAATTAATAAATTTGGCATATGCGTTGAAGTGTGCATTTTTTAAAAATCATAAAATTTAACGTGTTAAACACTGTATAAATATTTTTTTAAATTTGAAATTTCTAAATTTAAAATCAAGTGTAGAGCAACTCCAATCACGATGTTAAAGAAATAAGACGATTAGATCGAGGGAATCTCAAAATCGACAAGATACCTCGGTTATTAAAAAAAAGTGATTTCAATGTCTGCTGATGCACATTACAAAAAAAAAAAAATATTAAAAAGTAATATAAGTATTTTCGATCAGCCTATATATTTATAAAATATAGTCTTGCAGGTGCACATAATTTGTTGAATCTATATCAATTATAAAAGGCAAAATATTGAACTTAATTTTATTTTTATAAATATCTACAATATATAAGGAAAGTTATTAAAATTTTCGAAAAAAATATTGGATTCTAGCACCTATTAGATTTTTTAAAACGATATTGAATGAGCAAACTCATAAACTTTTGAGGTTTTTTAGAAAAAAATAAATACTTTGGTTCTAATTTTTTTTTAACAAATTGACTAGGGCGGTTCCCTATAACACCCACAAATTGGAAATTTCAAATCCTAATTCTCTCTCTCTCTCTCTCTCTCTCTCTCTCTCTCTCTCTCTCTAGATTATGGGCATTTGTGCTTCCTGTGAAAACACGAGGAGAGGAGGTGGTACCATGAAATGGCCACCCACAGCCATGGTGATTGACTTGGATGGGAAGCTACAACAATTCAGACAACCAATCAAAACAGGACAAATCCTCTCCAACAATCCCAATTTCTTCCTCTGCAGCTCAGAAACCATGTTTCCCGGCTCCCACGCTCCTCCCATGGCCGCCGCCGACGAGCTGCAGCTGGGACAAATGTACTTCCTCATCCCCACCTCCAAATCTCAAACCCCACTTTCTTTGCCAGACTTGTGCGATCTAGCCATCAAGACCAGCTCAGCTCTTAATAATTCTCTGTTTTCGGATAAAAGCAGATCGGTTCTCCGTATGAACGTTCGGCGGATCGCAGAGCTCCGGCAAGCTTTGACGCGGTGGGGATGGGTTAGCAGGCGGTGGCGCGTGGCTTCTGGAGAATTGAGTTCTTTGATCAACAAAGTTGAATGGGACGACCAAGTAACCAAAAGGAGTCTCTTGCGGTCGAAATCGATAGCTTGACATGTAACAATCTCTACATGATTTTTTATTTATTTATTATTTTGATGTAAAATGAAACTCATTCGTATTTTGTTTAATAATTCAAACAGCTCGTAATCGAGGTTACTTGCATAAATTATTTATCTAAGAAAATTTAGTTAATCGAATTTCAGTAAAAACTTATACGAATTATATTTGTTATTAAGAGCAATCTATGAAGTACAGATACTTCGGAAGTAGTCATCCATATGTATCGAATACGTACGTATTGGATATTGATATATACATGTCTGATATGTATCGGATATATGACAAATAACTATCTTGTACTTGAATAAAAATCTTTATTTGATACACAAGAGATACAACCGGAAATTTCTTCTTCTTTTTTTTTTTTTTGAATACGGCATCATGAGTTAAAATGAATTATTTAAAGAAATTAAATAAGTTAAAGTGGAAAAGTGAAATTAGAAAATATATAAATACATATACAATACATAAAATATATTGATTGCAGATTGCGATAGTGATAGAAAAAAAGTACCTAGGTCAACTTTGAATCATCGATTGAAATCTTCAATCGTTTGAAGCTAGCTCTCTCTACTACTACTCTATTATTGTTGTAAAATGACAAATTCTGCAAATCCCAACTTATATTTGAATCACAAAGCATTGACACTATACATTATATTTGTCAATCGCAAAATTGAAATACATTTTCATCTGTTGTGTACATATATATATATATATATATATATATATATATATATATATATATATATAATATACTCTACATGCTCTATAGTATCTATTTTATTTTTTTCTCTTCTTCATGCATAGTAGAATACTAGTACTACAAAAATGCTTTATTTTACAGGTATATCCTCAACTTATTTGTATATCCCATTATTTAGAATTTTGACATATCGCGATATGAGTATCGTGTTGTATCGGAATTCTGTATTTGTACATGATTCATAGGGAGCAATGGACGTCTATCAAACATTAGCCGTTCAAATGCACTCGATGTTCAATGAACTTATGTTTTTTGCACAAATAACGTACATATGAGTATTTACAAAATAAACTGTTTGAACCAGTCCAGACTGAGTTAGTTGTGGCAGCCCTTTCTAGGTTTTGGCAATGAATTCACATACCTGCCAGAAATCCTCCAAATAAATTTACTAATCATTTTATTTTTATTATAGAATAAAGGAAATAAAAAATTTAAAACTATAAGACATAGAGAAATATTTTTCAAAAAACTGTGGCGAAATGGATTGATCTGGATATGTTTACATCCAAATTCCGTCCCCCAATAAGAATGTATCACGCGATGAAAACTTTGGAGTTGTCCATATCCAGTCAAGTCAAATTGTTGAATAATTAAGTGACACTGTTTAAAAAAATAATTATTATTAACACTTATGTAGTCCACAAGCTATTTTAAATGAGTTTCAAGGGTCAAAGATACTAATTTTCTCTTTAGTGACAGGTATGGACCAGCTTGAACAATTTAATAACCATAATCTAGTAGTACAGATTGAAGGAGGAAAAAGAATAAAATTTTGAAGAGATGCAATAAGTGGAAATGACAGGTGACAAAGGATTGCAAGGCAATTTCAAACTATTTGGTTTGTAGCAGTAGATGTATCATTAGAGCATCCGCACCAGTCTTCCTATTTTTGTACCAAATTAGAGAGAAAATCTCGTTTTTTTATTTTAGGGAGTCATATTTTGTAATATATTATGCATCAAACTCTCTATTCTATCCCTATTTTATTAAAGTAATTCTTTTTTTACCTTTATATTTGATTTAAATGTTATAAGAGAGGAGAAAAAAATAATAAAAATAAAATATTATGAGTGAATAGTGACACCCTAAAACTAGGGAGCCGGTATTCATTTTGAAAAACAGAGAGAAGAGATAGAGAGGCTGATGTGAGAGTTGAACCAAAAATTTTCTCCTCAAATTGGAGAAAGAGGGTGTTTGGAGAGTTTGACGTGAATGCCCTTAATCTTAGCATAAATTTGTAGCAGTAGAAATAACATAAGTTGTAATCATAGCAGTAATTCGTAGCAGTAGCCGTAGGAATAACTGGTATACTTGATTGAGGTAGTTGAAATATGAGAAGAACACTTGAATCTATGTTCTCAAGTGAATTTTATATTCAAGTGATTATTTGGTACTCTTGTTTTTTTTTATATTATTATTATCAACTCTAAAAGAGTCTGTCTATTCAGAATTTTGTCGTCGCTTTATTGGGGATCCCTACAAATGACCGGTGAAATTAGTCTTTAAAAAATTAGACGAGATGCGCGTAAGCTGATCCAGATACTCTTACTTTATAAAAAAAAGTTTTCTATTTTTCTTGTTTGTTTGGTGCATGGCATATGTGATACATAAACTAAAAATGGAATTAGATTGCAAATTTTGTGGAGTTATTTCTCCAGAGTTTGAATGCAACATTAATTAATTTGTTGAAAAAGTCACGATTCAATTACACAATAAGTCCTGCAATGGGGTCGTTGCAATCTAGAAGGCATTGAGGTTGTAGGATTTTCCTATTGACTTTTTTTGTGGGCGGCAAATAAAATGCCACTTTTCTTAGCTTTTCTGTGACAATATCAACTACCATGTAAGAGCATCATGTCAATTTTTTCTATTTTTTATCAAATTAGAAAGAATTTCTCACTTTCCTATTTTAAAGAGCCACATTTGTTAATATCTCATGCATTAGACAATCTAAATAGAATGAATAGTGATCAATTTTAATTTTGTATTCACTAAATAGGGAGGCTACAGTGACTTCTCAAATATAAGGAATCACTTTAGCATTCATATAAAAATTGGGAGGACATCAGGAGAGACTAATGTGAAACATATTTGGATGAATTTCTCCTCAAAATAGAAGAGGAACTCAAGAGAAGTTGATGTGGATGCTCTAAGTTTGAGGGATCTGGGGGGCCTACTTTGCACCCCCGCACAGCAGCCCCCGCTGTGCAATTAAACGACGTAGTATAGGACTAAGTAGCGTAGTTTTAATTTCTGCTCCAAAGGGTGTGTTTGGCTAAAATATGAGGACTAAACTCACTCAAAATAACGTCATTTTGAGTTGGAAAAATAATAAATTACAAGTCTTACACAGCAGAATTTTCGCCCATTTTGCAACTATTACCAATGTGAATTCTGCATCAGTGTTCTTTTAATTGGAGGTGGCAGACTTGCACCTTAATAATCCATGATTTCCCATTGATAGGCCTAAGTCAAGCAATCTTTTGTCTAACTTGCTCCCTAGGGTGCAAAAACCTGCACCGTGTGGCATACAATTTAACTCAGACTAAAATAGAGGAAAAAAATTAAAGAAAAACAAAATATAATAAAAAGCAATTTTTTTATTTTGTTATTTTTTCATCGGATTTGCAATAAATTATTAGTTCACCATTATGAAAGAAATAAAAAAATAAAAAATATGAAACAAACTTACTTTTTTATTAGAAAAACCAAGAATAGTTCAAAATTTTATGTTTGTTTTGAATTATTTTTGTGCTTAATAAGTTTTTGCTTATAATTTTAAATTTATTTTTTCAAAATGAACCATTAATTTTTATTAAAATTTAGCACAAAATTAACAAAAATAAAATATATTTTAATAGATATAAAAATAAATCAAAATAAAAAAATAAATCAAAGGGAGTGCATAGTGAACCGGGGAGGAAGGGGCAAAAAAGTTTAACAACAAAGTGGTTACCATGTATTTGGGATAAATTTTCATCTTACCATGAATGTGGTAATTTCGAAACGAGTGACCATTATTGTGTACTTTCAGTCAATACCATTGTTTGGTAATTTTTCAATAAAACAAAACAATTAAAAACAAATAAAAATAAAAATAAAAATATATAAAAAGGGAGCATGCTGCATGGGGGTGAGGGGGCAAGAGAGAGATATATATAACCAATGCCACAATGCCATCTAAGCAAAGACTAGTCACCGAATCAATTAAAAATAAAAAATGCTAAAGACACACCATTTTTGCACATCGCTTTCACACATCAATCAAAACTATGTAGTTTTGTGTTGAAAAAAAACCATATTTGTTTTTGACCCATATCGCTGAAAATATATTTGGATCTTCCTTAACATAAAACGACGTAGTTTTAAGTGATGTGTAAAAGTGATGTGTTAAAATGATGTGTATGTAGCACTCTTGATTAAAAATTGTCAAGTCGCCACGAACTTTGCGATTACTCTTCAAGAGGTTTGGTTTAGAAAAGCAATGCTACTTATACAAAACCCCAAATAATGGATAATACTCATTTATTATCAAAGTGGAATACAGACAATAAGGATAACAACATATCAAACTCACATTGTGCATAATTCCAAAACAGAAGTTTAAACAAACAATGCATTCACTACTACTACTACTCCGTAATATACAAAGCCGGAGAGAGAGAGAGAGAGAGAGGGATAAAGGACACGTGGATAATAACAACCAACCATGGGGCCACCTTTATTCACTTTATTATGATGGAAGGCACGTGCTGAACTTTGTAGAAGTCCTCTCCTCCTTCTCTAACCCTGTCTTCAAGTTCTTTAGATGCCATACCGATATACAATTCCTGGAGGGTGGTGACAAATCTCAATCCATTTGGAATCTTCTTCAACTGTAGGCATCTTTTAATTTCTAAATGCAAGAGACTTGGCATGGCTCCTTCTTCCACCCTCCACTCCTCCAAGTTTTGCAAATGAAAAAGGCATAAGAACTTGAGTTGAGGAAAACAACCATAGCAGCCTCCACTCTGGCTGGATGGCAGTGTTGGGGTTGGTGCAGAACAAACCATCTCCTTCCCAATGTACGCATCCCACAAGTTGAGGTACCTTAAGTTGGGCAATTTCTCCAATGTTGGCATTGGGTCTTCCTTTAGCCGAGACCAATACAATTCTAATTTGGTTAAATTTGGTGGGAATTGGCCTGGCAATTTAGCTAGATTCCCCCCTAAAAAAAATTTATGAAGATTGTGACACCCTAAAAGTTGTCTTAGAAGACTTTGTTCTTCTTGTGTTTGAAAATCTCCCTCAATTTTGAAGTCCATTTTTCTTAGAAGGTAGTTCGAATTGCTAAGACTTTGCGATTTTAAGATTACCTCCAAGTCTTTTGGGGCTGCATGACTGATTCCAAGTTTCCGAAGATTTGTTAGTTTAGAAAAGCATCGAACATCACATTTATCTGTGTCAAAGCCTACTAGTGTCTCGAGTTTGCTTGAGTCATCCAATCGCAACTTACCCATACAATGCATCGCCCCCTCAAAGTACTTAGGAAGATATAGATGTCTCAATTGTTTCAACTTCCACAGCACATTGGGTATTACTATGTAACAGGATGTCCGTAAATCTAAGGTTTGGAGTAATCCCAAGTTGCCTATAGAAGAAGGTAATCCTCTAATCGTAGAGCCTTGTACACTTAGATACCTCAAGTGGGCTTGGTTCCCTATTGCTTTCGGCAACTTTTCTTTTGCAGTACCAATGAAGGTAGCATGTTCGAGATCAAAAACTCTAAGCAATTTGAAGCCCTTGATGAGTGATCTTATATGTTGCCAATCAGAAAGTTTCACTTTGTTACCAAAAAAGTAAAATTGGCATGACCGAACATGGTAGTGGCTGCACATTTCTTGTATCTGGTGCAGACCACCAACAGGCCGGTTATCCAAGTAGTACACAGAGAGTCTGCGAATTGTAGTTAACAATGAGGAAGATGAAGAAGCATGGGGAGAGTCTCCCCCTATGAACACAACCTTCAAAAAATTCTCTTCTCGGGCCTTCGACAAGCACAAGTCTCGCATAAGATCGTGAAGGCGACAAAATTTAACCCTTCGACTGTACCTTGTTAATTGACTTACTTGAATAATGCATCTCTGTATAAGCTCATTCAAGTAACTCATTCCAATATCCAACATTGTCTCTTCTTCTACTTCTCTTACTCGTGTCGAGACAGGTATATACACAAAGCCTTCAGCCATCCACATTTGGACCAATTTTTCACGGCGTATGCTTTCATCTTCCGGAAGATGGCTCAAATACAGAAAGCATGCCTTGAGGTGGTATGGCAAGTCATGGTAGCTTAAGGCTAAAACGTCCATTACAGAGACTCCTCCTTGCACTTTTTCCTTGCTTAAGCAATTGATATTTCTACTTAGCTTCTTCCACTCACCTAGTGTGTGTTTTGTAGCCAGAAGTCCTCCTAATACCACAATGGCCAATGGCAGACCCCCACAGTGCTTGACCATTTCTTTCCCTAGCAACATCATTTCTGTGCTATCTGCAAAAATTGTAGACACATGGAATAAATTTACTAACAGGTTTCACTATTTTACATATACGCTATAGACTCTATTAACCATGTGTAATCACCTCTCTCTCTTAACTGCAGATCTATTTATTATGGGGGACTAGAATGGATGTTATGGGTTGAACCAATTAATTAGGATATAATTGATTAATACAAAATAAACAAGCAAAAAAAAAATCACTAAAAACAAGTTGATGAATAATTTTTTCAACTTTTTCCGTTTTTTTTTTTTGGCTCAGCAAAGGAAATTTTATTAATATTTAAGTAAAAGTTAGAAAGATTTAGAGTGGCCTAGAGAGTGACATCACAGCAAAAAATCCCCATTCCAACTATGTTTGCACCCGGTAACCTGACTATCACGCGCCGCTAGGACCCGTCGCCTATCATAATTGGTGAGAAACCAACAATATTGCAAAACCAAACATGGTTTCAAAACTAAAACAGGCTAAAAAGTGCACCCCTAAAAAAAAAAAAAGAACAATGCGCTACCTATGATAAGAATGACGCCCCAACTAAGACCATAATATATTACCAAGGCCCACAGCCCACTATGGAAACCTGTGATAGGTCAAAAGCACTCAAACATTTGGAGAGAGACAACACAATTTTTGTTAAACACTTCAATAAAGTTTATTACACTTGATTACTTTTCAATGTAGTCCATTCACTCAACTCTATCTCACTCATCTACTTCAATCTATATCTTCACCTTACCCACCCACCATAATCACTAGAGTACATGCATTTATGAAAACAAGACAATTAAAATAAACGATATTCGTAAATGCTTATTATTTATGCAAATGATTTGTGAAAATTAAGAAGCATATGTGCATGTCTAGCTTGATTATACAAATTGATCAAATCACACAGAAATGAGAATCCAATCAAACTCAATAATACACCTACAGTAACTTATTGAGATATAGCAGTGTACTGTTTAAGTGGGTTAAATGGTGTGGATTCGCCTATGCATTAGGTACCAATCAAGTTTCAAGCTGTTAACCATTATTCTCTCTCTCTCTATGCATAAAAAAACGAGAAGCAATGTCTCGGAGCAATGCTTAGTGCTACAGGCACATATAGCATTTTTGTGTGGAGTGATACATAAAAATAACAAAAGGGAAGTTAAATTGGTTTGAAAAATATAATCGTAAAGCCCTTGGTTTCTCACTTGACACAAGTCAAAACTTTTCTTTCTTTTTTTTTTACTAAGATTTCTTGGTCAATTTATTGTTGGGTTGTAGACTAATAGGTGGTGGTTTATAGTAGTCAACTGTTCTTTAAATCAGAAGAAATGATAGTATACAAAGCACAACTTATAGTTTAGTGTGTGAAGAAAGGGTAGAAAAATAATTACCCATACCTTCTCCTCTTGGGGATGCTTTTTTCTGTAATAGCTCAAAGCTCTCATTTTTTGTTAAGTGCCTCAACTTGTGAACAAAGCATCGTTGATCAATGTGCAAATCAGCAACTTCCTTTATGCGAGTTGTTAGTAGTACTTTGCTGTCCCCCGCTGCCTTTGTAGTATTTGGAAAGGCAGGACTCAATCCAACCCAAGCCTTAAGCTCCCAAATGTCATCGAGTACCACCAGACATTTCTTCTCACTCTGCACACCATGCAATTTCTTAGCTAGCTCATTAAAGTTCAACATTTTAATTTCTTTCCTATCTTCTTGTGACACTGGAGAGCAAAGTTCAATCAGAATCTCTTCCCAAACTTCTCTCGTATTGCATTGTTGAGATATGTAAGCCCAAGCAAAGCAATCAAAATGACGCCTAACATCATTGTGGTGGTAAACCTTCTCAGCAAGGGTGGTCTTGCCAAGACCACCCATCCCCCAAATTGAAACAACCCTACAATCTGTGTTCTTGTCCACCAAACGATCAACCACTACTCGAACATCGTCATCTAAGCCAACTATATCCTCCTCAATGACATGGGAATAAGACCGTCTCAATTGTCGCATGCTCTCAAATCTAGAAGTTGAGCTTTCTCCAAAGGCGATCGTAGGATGGATACCGTATGTTTGTAAACTTTCTCTGAGGTTAGCAATCTTCTTGTAAATATTCTCAATCTCCAATCCAACATCATGACGGAAAAAATACCTCTTTAGCATGTGATGGATCCCACCTCTCCTCCCAAGTGTATCATTGACGACAAAAGTTGCAATGGCATCTTCAGCATCACATGATAATTCCCTTAACTCAGCGACCAAATTGCCCACACGCTCATTCCCTTCTTCTCGTCTTGCATCTGTGTCTTTCAAGAAGCATTGCATCCATTTAAGCTCAGTTTTCATTCGCTGAACTTGATCCCCCACGTCTTGTTGTAATGTCCATTCTTCGCTGAGCAAGTTGAGCAACCTATCCACGATGAAGGATACAAAAGGCTCAGCCACAAGTTCTGCCATAATATCCATGCGTTCTTCTTTCACCAATAGCTACAAAAAACAAATAGTTGCTTTCTTAGTACGTAACTAGCTGCAGCAACGAAGAAGAGCAGAAATATTCAAAAGTGGTCATTCATGTCTTAATGCACTTCCAAGTTATAGGATGTGCCTTACAAATCATGCGCTTTGGTCCAAAAGAAGAGCACTAAGAGGAAATGTTGTCTTCCACACATAAACAAACAACATAAACATGATACACCTAACTATAATACCTTAAATTTGCCGTTCCATCCTTGGAGTTTGTAGAAAGGTCTACCAAGCTAATTTCATGAGATTTTGTTGTGTAGGGTCAACCCAACTCTAGGCCATTGAGGCCAAACTTTTCTTAAACAAATCAAATATCAAAAAAAAAAAAAAGTCCACATCCAAATCCTATACGGAAAAGGGAAAAATGAAACTGGCATCAACATTATGGCCAGCATCAAGCTGCCAATCACACACACACACTCTCTCTCTCTCTCTCTCTCTCTCTCTCTCTCTCTCTCTCTCTCTCTCTCTCTCTCTCTCTGTTTTAGAGAGTACATATATATAGGTTCCAATTAGACTGAGTAACCAACATAAATAAGGGCGGGGGTGCGTATTTCTCAAAGAACCTCCATAGATATATGTGTGGATTTTCACGTAAAAAAATTCCTCTTCCTCTTGTATAGGCACCTCCACCTTTCAAGTGGATGGACTTAATTATGCTGGATATTCTAATTAAAACAAGTAAAAGAGACAAACAAAAAACGATGTTGTAATCGATTCATCTAATAAGTTTATGTGGTTATAATTCAACGATTTAGGCCAGTAAATTTTTATCACCATTTTATATTATCGCTTAGTTGGATGGTAAATTAGTGGTTTCATATTTGAAAAAACAAAATAATGAAAAAAAGGAAGGAGAATAATATCTTGTGACATTATGAATTGAAACTGTCATATATCAATTGTAGATAACAACCCTCGCTAACATGTCATCTTGTCTAAAAGAAATTAAAGTATGCTCTGGAATTTAGTTGATATTATTATTATAGCATACCACTGTGTTTAATTAGTCGGAAAAAATGAGAAGGAAAATGATATATATTGCAGTTTACGAATAAAAAAGTAAGAAAATTACGATTGTTATCATTGTGTTTAATTACAATAAGTAATATGGAGAGAAATATTCCCATACATTGAATTTATGAAACCGATTAATTATAAGAATACTGTACGGCCCAACATCATAACTATATTATACCAAAAAGATTTATAACTAAAACCACAGAAAAAAAAAAATAATACTACGATTTTACCCAAAAAAAAACCGTAATTTCTTTTCACCACAAAATGGTAATTGAAAAGAAAACCCCTCTACAACATAACATTGAACAATTTTATAGTAAATCGAAACAGTTGATTTCACGCTTGTGATACAGTGAGGTCAGATCTTTCTATTGAGGGATACGCCACCCTCCATTAAAAAAAGGTACAAATGAATAGTAACAGTCACCACAAAGAGTAACAAAAAAATTACAAGTGCCGAAGGATTCGGAACAAGTGGACTTTAATAATTAAAAAAAAAGGAGGAGAAAAATCAAGAGCTCTTAATCTTTACCTTCAAAGTCTACACGGGAAAAGAAAAAAAAAAAAGAACACTATTTGTAAGAGGCCCAATTAAAGAAAACATTACTAGTCCAACTCCAAAGGTCCCTAACAGTAGAAGTTATAAACGACTCTTTGAGTTTTTAATGAGAATTTTTAATTTACAAAGATATGACAAATTTAAGTAAGGCGTCTAATTGAATTTTTGCCTCCTAGGGCTGGCACAGGGGTGGATCCAACACAGTCCCATGGGGTTACGTGACCCCTTGAAACTCTCTCAATTTTTTTTAATTTCCTTTTTACGGTTTGGAATAAAACATATTTTGTGTGTTTTACGCAAGTACACTATTAATAAAATTTTATTTTAAAATTCTGAGTCACAGTCAATCTGGAAATACGGTTTAAGTTAACGGTGAATTTTTAAAAAAATTTCGGAAATAAAATTTAGAAACTACGACCGAAAGGGTTTTAAATGAATAGTGTCAGTCATTTTTTTAATGCGGTGTTGGCAAAATGTGCATATTTTTTTGTTTTTATTTTTATTTTTTCACCGCGTTAAAAAAGTAACCGACACCACTCATTTGAATCCCTTTCGGTTGTATTCTTGAAGTTTTATTTTCAAAAAAATTCTAAAAAATTATTGTTTACATAAAAAAATTCGAAATTAATCACAAACTTAAAATTTTAAAATAAAATTTTGTTAATGGTATGTGTTCATAGCACATAAGAGTGTTTTATTTGAAATCAAAAATCATACCATTCATGTGTTCTATTCTCACAGAACAACACATATACTCCATTCTCTTATTTTTAAGGAAAATGCTACCACCACATAGGGATGGCAATCTCGTCCGATCCAACCCGCTCCTACCCATTCCCCGCCCCGAATGGATAGGGGATTCGGGGATTTTTTTGGGGATCGGGTAGGATTCGGGGATAAATTTTTTTAAAAAATGGGGACCGGGTAGGATTCGGGGTTAAGTGTCTCCACCCCGATCCCCGCCTCCACCCCCGCCCCTCCCCGCCCCGCCCCGCCCCGCCCCGCCCCGTGATTTTTTATCCCTTTTACGTAATAGGTTTGTCAGAAGAAAGAGAAAATAATCATCTTTTGCAATTGGTGGAGGAATACAATAATCTTTAATGGACTCAATGACAATATTCTTGAGTACATTTGGTTATTTTTGTTAGGATTAAAACTTATGGAACGATGTTATGTTTATTTTAATTAGTTGTTGTTTTTGAAATATTTTAGATTGTAAAAAATGAATGACTTTTGCTTAAGAGTTTGCATGTTTTTATTTTCTCTCTTTTGTTATTTTTTTTGGATGAAAATAAGAATTATTTCAAATTTTAAGTAATTACTAATATAATTTTTTTATTTTCGGATATCCAATCTCCATTTGGAGATCCCCGTTCCCCGTTCGGGGCGGGGGTGGAGGTCGAAAATAGTCCCCGTTCGGGGATCGGGACGGGGATGGAGATTAGATATAGGTTCGGGGATCGGGGATGGAGACAGTAACATCCACCCTCGATCCAACCCGTTGCCATCCCTACCACCACACCCCAAAATACACCTCAAAACACACCCCTCCACTCTCTCTCTTACACCTGGCCCCCCTTCCCTCCACTCTCTCTCCCCCCAACACACAACCCTTCTATCTCTCTCACGTCTCACATTTATTTTTTTTAGATTTTTATTTTTATTTTTAGTTTTTTAATTTATTATTTTTTTATATTTATTGGTTTGACATTAATTTTTTATAAATTATTAGTTCGTCTTGACAAAAAATCAAACAAATAAATTTTTTTGTTTAAAGGTAATTTTTTTACTAGAGACAAAAAATAAGTCTCAACGTGATCTGTTTTGACTTATTTTTTTCTTTTATAAATTTTTTTAGTTTTTTAATATATTTTTTTACTTTTTTTAAAACGTGTCGTCGAGAAGAATTAATAATTAATAAAAGATTAATAAGTCAAACAAAAAATAAGTCTAATTAGGCAAAAAAATAATATGTCGCGTATTCTATTCATGTTTTTCGTTTGTAAAAAGATTTATTTCATTCTATATTCATATTTTTCGTTTGTAAAAAGACTTATTTCTTACATGTATCTGTAATTCTCCAAATCTTATTAGTTTATCTGATGGAATCTTATTTTTTATCTGATTTAATAATAATTTATTAGTTATTGATTATTTTCGATGAGATATTTAAGAAAAATAAAAAAGTATATTCAAAAATTAAAAAATTTCATAAAAGAAAAAATAAACCAAAACAGATCATGTTTAGACTTATTATTTGTTTCTAATAAAAAAATTAAGTTTAAACAAAAAGTTCTACTTTTTAAATTTTTTGTCAAGACGAACGAATAATTTATAAAAAAAAATTAATGATGAACTAATAAATACAAAAATAATAATAAATAAATAAATTAATTAGATTAAGAGAATCACGCATATATGCAAGAAATAAATTTTTTACAAACGAAAAATATGAATATAGTATGAAATAAGTCTTTTTACAAACGAAAAACATAAATAGAATACGTGACATGTTATTTTTTACGTAATTTGACTTATTTTTTTGTTTGACTTATTAATTTTTTATTAATTATTAATTCTTTTCGACGAGACATTTTAAAAAAAGTTAAAAAATATATTAAAAAACTAAAAAAAAAAGTCAAAACATATTACGTTTAGACTTATTTTTTGTCTCTAGTAAAAAATTACCTTTAAACAAAAAAAATTACTTGTTTGATTTTTTGGTCAAGACGAATTAATAATTTATAAAAAAAAATTAATGTCAAACCAATAAATATAAAAAAATAATAAATTAAAAAACTAAAAATAAAAATAAAAATCTAAAAAAAAAATATGTGAGACGTGAGAGGGATAGAAGGGTTTTGTGTTGGGGGAAGAGAGAGAGGGGGGGGGGGGGGGGGGGGGGGGGCAGGTGTAAGAGAGAGAGTGGAGGGGTGTGTTTTGAGGTGTACTTTGGGGTGTGTTGGTAGCATTTTTCTATTTTTAACATGTGATCTAAATTTAAGTTTAAACTAAATTTACTTTTATTATATTACAATATAATTTTTTAAAAAAATTTAAAATCTATTCTAAATAAGTAATTCTCTTTATAAGTAATATCCACTTGTTACCACCAACATCAAGCTTCCACAATCCGTAATGAACCATCGCCCTCCTCCTCCTCCTCCTCTCTCTCTCTCTCTCTCTCACGCACACACAAGTACAAACACACATACTTGCACATGTATGCAAGGAGTAGCACCTAACTCCCCCAGAAACAATAATATCAAGTCTTCAAAAAAAAATTACAAGTGCCGAAGAATTCAGAACAAGTGGAATATAATAACAAAAAAAAAAGAGGGAAAAATCATCAAGAGCTCTTTAATCTTTACCTTGTTTGGGCTTTCGAGAATTTGGAAGCCCTAGCGATACCAATGTCGTTTGGCTCCAATTTAACAGCAGATCGCAAGTAATAGCGGGAGTTTGGAGGATGAGGAGGATGATCTAGCTGTATTGGAATATTTATTGGAGAAAGATAATACTATGAGACAAAATTGAGAGGAAAGTTCCGCACTAGTGAGAATGTGCGGCCCAAATGTCCTGCAGGATTTCTATGGACAGAAGAGGGATAAGATAGAGAGAGAGAGGGAGAGAGAATCTTTTAGAGATAGAGGAAACAAATGGTCAAAAAAGAGGGGGAGAAAAAATGGTGGGGGTTCATTCTCAAAATAATTCAACTTGAAAATAATGTTATTGACGGTTTGCATTCAAATTTTGTTCGTTCGCAGTTTGTTTTCAAAAAATTAAATTAAATATTTATTATTAACTTAAAAAATTATTTTAAAATTTATAAGGAACTCAAAATTTTTAAATAAAATTTCGTTAATAATTTTTGCATTGTTTTGTTGTGCACGTTGAATGTGTGTGCGTGTAGTTTATATATGTATGTGTGATTTGACCAATCGTACTTTGTGAATTATTGACCACATAATGGTTGATAACTCAAATACGTTTAAGACACAAATCACACAATCAAATCAAAATTTATTGGTGAGTAGTGGCCAGCAAAGAATTTCTCAATAAAGACGAAAGACGAGAGACAGAGAGAGAGAGATGGCTTTTACGTAAAGGAGTGCAAAAGACGGTGGGTTCCAGTCTCAAAATAATTCAACTGACCACTGTTGGAAAATAACAAATTTGCTACCGGTCATGATTTTGTCATGAATTTTATCCCGAAAAGTGATGGGTCCCACTTATTCACTTAGGGTCTATTTGGTCAAAATTTTGTTTTTAGCTAATTTTTTGTCTTTATTCAAATTTTTTTTGTATTTGTTATTTTTATGTCATTTTTTCGTGGATTATTGGTTCGTGTTGACAAAAGGAATCTAAAAAGTATAAAATTATGTCCAAAAGTTAAAAAAAAGTCACTAAAGACGAAAATAAGCCAACACGGACGCTGTTTTTGACTTATTTTTTGTCTTTTCTGAACTTTTTTCAAATTTAGCCGATGATTGATAATTTTTCTGAAAGCTCTTGTCGAGACGAACTAATAATCATCAAAAAATTGATGAAAAACAAAAAATTAAAAAAAAAATTCAAATAAGGACAAAAAACTAAACAGTGAATAATCCAATAATAATCACAGGCCAAATGGACCCTTAATTACTTTTCCTTTTGTCAATTTCACTGTTCAATATTTCTTCTCCTCTCTCTCTCTCTGTCTCACACATTATCAAGTGATACTTTTGAAAAAAAATTATTTTTATTTATTTATTTTAATTTTATTAGTTTAACATTCAAATACTTAAAATTATTAATTTATTTTAAATTATTCAAAAATATTCACATTCATCAATTTGGGGTCCTAGGGATCTCCCTTTTGCCAACTTGATTGCTCACTACTTCCTTCTCTCTGTCTCTCTCATTAGGAAGTGATTTTTTTGAAATTTTTATTTTTATTTATTTATTTTTATTTTATTAGCTTTCCGTTCAAATACTTAAAATTATTAATTTTTCGTAAATCATTAAAAATATTTACATTTATTACATATCCTAATGCGCCCAATTTTTGAGAAAAAAATGTGACTGACACAACTCATCGAACCCCTTTCAGTTATGCTTTATGAATTTTATTTTTGAAAAAATACTAAAAATTTATCATTAACATAAAAAAAAATTTTGAAATTAACCGTATGCTCCCTTTGATCCCTCACCCCTTCTTTTCTCTCCGTCTTAAAAGGTAAGCAAGTTATTTTTTTCAATTTTTTAATTTAATTATTTCTTAGTTTTGCGTCAAATACTTAAAATTATTGATTTGTCTCTTAAATCATCCAAAAATATTTACATTCATTATATGTTTTAATGCGTCCAACTTTGAGAAAAAATAAATTGACCGATATCGCTTATTCGAACTTCTTTTAGTTGTGTTTTTCAAATTTTATTTTCAAAAAATACTAAAAATTTATCATCGACTTAAGAAATTATTTCGGAATTAACCGTGAGATTGAAATTTTTTGATAAAAGATTATTGAATTATGGTAAAGTATTTATTGATTTATAAAATAAAGTTAAAAATCTCTTAAATCATTCAAAACTATTTACATTCATCGCATGTCCTAATGTGCTCATCTTTAAAGAAAAGAAAAGTGATCAACATCACTTATTTGAATCCTTTTCTATCGTAATTTCTGAATTTTATTCTAAAAAAAATACTAAAAATTTACTCTTGACTTAAAAAATTATTTCGGGATTAACTATGAGTTTAGAATATTTTAACAAATAAAAATATCTTACTATAATTACAAAATATTTAGAGCTCACGGTAAGATATTTGATAAAAATTAAATAAAAATTATTCTTGATATATGATTGATTTATAAAAATTATTTTTATGGGGCTAATTCTGAAATAATTTTTTAAATCAATAGTAATTTTTTAGTATTTTTTTAGTATTTTTTTGAGACTAAAATTCATCAAACACAACTAAAAGAGATTCAAATGAGCAGTATCGGTCAATTTATTTTTTTTCTAAAATTAGGCGCATTAGAACATGTGAATATTTTTAGATGATTTAAGAGACAAATCAATAAATTTAAGTATTTGACGCAAAATTAACAAAATTAAAATAATTAAATAAAAAATTAAAAAATAACTTGCTAACCTTTTAAGACTGGGAGAGAAGAATGGGTGAGGGGTCAAAGGGAGCATACTGTTAATCTCGAAATAATTTTTTACGTGAATAGTAAATTTTTAGTATTTTTTCGAGAATAAAATTCGTAAAATATGATTGAAAGGAATTCGAATGAACAGTGTTAATCACATTTTTTCTCAAAAATAGGCACATTAGGACATGTGATGAATGTAATTATTTTTAAATGATTTAAGACAAATTAATAATTTTAAGTATTTAAGGTAAAAGTAATAAAATTAAAATAAATAAATAAAGATAATTTGTTTTTCAAAAGAATTTATATAACAAAACAAGGGAGTGAATTGACAGGTGTCCTAATTGGCAATTTTTAAAATTTTTTGAGAATTCTTCGTGATTTTCTGAAAGGAGCAGATTTAAGGGCTGAGATTACTTGCAGGTATCCAACGGAAGATACATTTTGCTTTCCAAACACTCCTCTTTCTTCCTCAAATTTCATGCTCTCTCTCTCTCTCTCTCTCTCTCTCTCTCTCTCTCTCTCTCTCTCTCTCTCTCTCTCTCTCTCTCTCTCTCTCTCTCTCTCTCTCTCTCTCTCTCTCTCTCTCTCTCTCTCTCTCTCTCTCTCTCTCTCTCTCCGATTTCAAAATTTGAAACCATACATCACTTCCTCCTCCTCTCAGCTATTTCAAAAAATCATACCCTTTCACTACTACAATAATAGTCTAAGATCACGCATCAAAAATTAAAAAGATCTCGGTTTTATAAAAAGCGTGACGAATTATTTTAGAAAATTTTTTTAATCACACATTTTTAAAAAAAATCATGATAATAGTACTGTTTTATCTCGGTATGTGATAAAAACGTAATTGTACTTACTATGTTTTAATCTCGATTTTCATGTGTAGGCGAGATTAAAAACATAAAAAATCAATTCATAAAAATTTAGGAGCCAAACAAGGCCCTTGTTTTTAATCTATCTCGGTTTTACTATGTACCGTGATAAAAAGTGTTAACCTTACAAATTCTGAAAATTAATTCACGCCCTAACCAATTTCCCTTTACCGCCTCTCTATCCAGCCGCCTCATACCTTACTCTATCCTGCCGAACTCTCCTAACAGCACCCGCATTGAAGAATCGAAGATCTGGAATTGAAGAATCGAAGAACTCATGTCGTAGAATCGAAGAACTCTCCTAATTTTGAAGCTACTATACGTATCTCTTGCCCTAATATTAATTTACAGATTGCGATTCGTTACTCTGGTTATTGTAGTCTTAGAAGAGTTTAACTGATGGATCGAGTCTTTTATCTCAGAATTATTATGCTTATTGTTTGGAGAGAAAATTTTTTCGCCTTTCTGTACGTATCTGAAATTATTCGTTTGTCACGACCCATTCCAATTTGGAATAGATTAGTGACTGGCCAACGAGCTAATCCCGTTAAGGCCTATAACGAATACAGTTAAGGATCTCCAACCTGCCACGCAAAAATCTAAGCTAAAACTAATCAAAGTAAATGGAAACGTATATTTACAACCTCAAAACAAACACTAGGGAAGTGTACGTGTTAAACTGAGCATACAGACATCCTATAACATCATCCTCAAAAATATCAGCCTAACAGGTGGCCGAACAAGTCCTAGTGATCAAACAAAACTAAACATACTGTCTATGCAATATATACAACCAAAAGTCCTTTATTTCCCTACTGTTCATGGCTCGCCTCCTCAGAACCTGGTATGTTGTTTAACAACATTATTAGCACAACGCTAGTGTGAATTCAAATATGAAATTCTACGTGTTTGCCATGTTATTTATATGCACAATGCATGTAACATAATGATCTTGATAAACATAATTAATAGCATAGTCCAAAAGGTCAAGCCTAGGACTTTGTTCAAACTTATCTCATTTAGTTCAATTTAAACGGTTGCCAATTGTTCGTAGGTGGGAGCTACCCCCTTATGCATCATCGCATACGTGGAATGACGCCATCCATAAACCACATTGGTCGTGGTTAACAACCTTGTTCCACGCCTCTCGCTATATTCTAATCCCCTAGCGGTCGGGGTACCGTTTGAACTACTTATCAACGTATTAATCAATGTTTTCTTAATTAACGCATGGTCTAAGTATGAACAATTCAATATGATCTAGCATGGCATTTTCATGCTTAAAACAACATATAACATTGAAATATCTCATGCTTTCATGCTTTTAAAATTATACGCTTAACAAGTCATATTTGAACTCACCTCTTGCTATGTCTCGTGGACTTGCTAATATGTCACCACTTTCACTTCTTGTTCTTTATACCTCGTTTCCTATATCATCAAGGATATCTTACTCAATAACTAAAGTTTAACGCTTAAAGATAAACTCAAATCTCAAGTGTATTCCTTATAATTCGAGTAACCGACTTTCTTAATCCATCAACAAAAATATCTCACGCTATGGATTGAGACTCATACAAGGTTATAATTAGTCTCCTAATATTATAATATCTATACTAAATGATTTGGGAGATCACGAGGTCAAATAAAAAGGTTTGAAGTTCAAAATCGTCAAAGTGAAACTCGTGACAGATTCTCAGAAATTTACGCTGATAGAAATCAGTTTGGAAACTCCATCAAAACATGTCCAAAATTCACCAAATTTGACAGGGTGATAGTTTAGGGTGTTGGGAACATTCAATATGAAGAACCCAAGACTTGGAATAGCTTCTAAGTAACATAAAAACTCAGCATAACAGAACTGGTAGAAAATCGACACAGTTTACCAAACATGACGTTTCTTCAAATCTAACTGTTAGAATTTAGTGATTCAAATTGGAAATGTTAACTAAGACATTGATCTAGCTGTGTTCCAAATTTCATGACGACCTGAGATATTAACAGGTCTACGGAAGCTTTTGAAGTCAGAGGAAAAATCTGCCTTACAGCAGCAGTTGAATGCTACCAGACTAACCATGGCAGATTCGGTTTCTTCCTCTCAAACTTCGAATTTCTATAATTCCAGACCCTAAGCTAACTTACTTAAGTTGTATAAATCCAAAATAAACACTAATCTATGTTAGGTTCACAGAAAATTCTTACCCAGATTCAGTACAAGAAGTAGAGGTACAATCACTAATTTTATTCTTCTTCTTCTCCTCTCCTTTTCTCTTTCTTCTTATTTTTTTCCTTCTCTGTTTTCCTTTGACTGATCCCCCGTGATGCTATTGTAGAAATAGAGAAGATTTGACCATCTTGGTAGGAGATATATATCACAAAACTATAGCAGGAGGTGTAAACATAATAAGCTCCTTGGTGTCCTCTTTTGGTAATATTTAGGATGACAATGCAAAGACAAAGTTTATCTCTTTTTCCTTAACGTAAAGGTGAAATATCATACTATTAATATCTATATTTATTTAAGTTATATCATATATAAATCTCTCAGTAAAAAAAAAGGTAATAAATTAGTTTTAGGGACCCCTAATCTCGACGGATTGCTCCCTTAGAGTAATATTTGGTTTAATCTTCAGTTTTCATTTATGCTTAAAATAAATTATTGAACCACCCTTCGGTCTCCGATTATGATTCGATCCAACTTCAAATATCTCTAAATAACTACGGTTGGAAGCTTTCTGTGAGCTTTTCCACTTCGAGTTGTTTACTTACCTAGGTATAGGTTTTTTTTTTTTAATGGTTCAAGGTTTAGTGTTTTTGAGTGAAGGTTTATTTTCTTGGTTATGTGTTCTTCAGAAAAATGTGTGTAGTTTTTTTTTTTTCAAAACTAACATCCAGTGTTCATAATGAGATTAACTTCTCCCCTAAAATAACTTCTGAATTTGTGTATCACTATATCCATTGGTGTAATACTCGACTATACATGTTCATTTGATTGGTAAGGTTTTGTCTAATTCTTGATTTTGTACCTGAACTTTTGTTGCATGCATTTGTTGACCTCACTCAACATCTACTTCTGTTGGTTATGACTGTCAGTTGAGTTAGTATCATGTTTCATTTGTCACTATAAAATAAAGTTAATCGTTGCTTTATTACATTCTTTCCTTCGTGGGGTATCGCATGTTTTGAGTTTGTGAGACCATGGGTACACTAGCAGCAAGTGATAACCACAGGCTCCGTGATATGTTTGGAGTGCCTTTATAATTTTAGTCTATGTACGCATAACATACGTTAGTTGTTTTTATTTGTTAGTGTAATTAATTTACATTATGATAGTATAGAAGAACTGCATTCCAGTGAGTTCTAACAAGTGGTGCATAAGCGCTTTGGTAGTTCAATATTAGTTATAATTTTTGTTTTGATTTTTTATTCTATTTGTTTTTTTTTTTCAGGTATGATCTGACTAACAAAAATCCCGTTTGCATAATTAAGAAGACTTTCAAAGATGGAAATCAGTGTCAACATTCAAACGTACGAATTGCTATAAAATTATAGTCTCAAACTCCATGTTCCATATTCATTTTATTATTTGACTTGATTTTTCAGATATTTTTTTTTTGTTTGTTATTGTCCTCTTAAGAAGCGTCATGACAATGCCGAAGATTTGTTTGAGTTATAGCATTAAATTTTGATAGATCAATTGGAGATGTAAAATGATTGTTTTTTAGATTTAATTACTAAATTGTATAATTTCATGTAAACTTTCAAATTCCTTGGTTTGAATGGTTAAAATGTTTTATGTAATTTGACCTACAATAACCTCCATTTAAAAACACTTACGTTCCGTCTTTATTTTATTGGCATAAACAAGTGCTCTCTTTCATTTATTGGCACAACGAATCCATGATGGGGGCATTGATATAAGCAGCAACAGACATGCATCTTTATATTTGCAAGAATTTTAAAGTTTTTATCAAGTGTCTTCAGGCACAGATAATCCAAATAAACTAATATTAAATTAGAATAATAGTTATAGATTTGATTTGAGTTCTATACTGTTTTGTCCATTTGATGTATATATCTCTTCATAGTTATGATGTTGGCATTTTCCTATTTGCTACGATATGGTTATGTGGTTCTGATGTGGATGTCACGTGGCGTCTGTGTGGCATGTGACGTGTCAAACTGAATATGCGACTAGATTAGGTACAACCACTCCACATGAAGGGGTGTGAGCGATCCAATGGCTAAGATCGCGTTCATTCGGGTGTGTGTGATGTTCAGGTGATTGGAATAATCTGAATCATTCGGATTAAATTCAATGGTCAAAAAATGAGCAGGTGCACTGAAAAAAAAAACGATATCACACTCAAATGTACAAGTACGTACAAATTACTATCTAATTTTAATTTCAAAAGAACTGCCATAATTTTTATAATAATTTTTTATTGATGAGGTAATACGATTTTTTTTAATAACTATAGTTATTAAATTATTGAAATTCTAATTAAAAATTATTTTAAAGGCTAATTTGTAAAAAGTCAAAACTGAATTAATGTGACTTACTGAGTTTGCAACGTGCCTTCAGGCACGGGCACGGGCACACGCTAGTCACTTGATAATGTGTGTGTGTGAGAGAGAGAGAGAGAGAGAGAGAGAGGCAGTAAAACTGGCAAAAGGCAAAGTAAATGAGTGGGCCCATCACTTTTCGGGATGGAATTCATGACAAAAGTCATGGCTAGTAGCAAATGTGGGAAAACAATGTTGCCGACAACTCGCGCTCAAACCCTGTTCAGTCACGGTACTCAAAATTTCTAAATTATTTCGAGATTAATAGCAGAGTCGAAGTATGTATATACTTGGATGTTTAAACCTTGTAATATCTCATTGTAGTGAATTACGGACGAAAATTTTTCAAATTTGTATTAATAGATGCCCTAAATCCGTCATCAAACAAAGAAACTGATTTTCTTTTTGCGATATATAAACTAAATTAGACACGGGTGGGTATGCACTATGCATAATAGGGTGTAATGTGTACTAAAATAATGATATTTTGTGCCGGTTGGATAGTCTTTCAGGCATCAAAATAATATTATTTTAACACGCAACACATTTTAAGTACTTTATTCTATGTATAGTGAGATCTCCGGATCTACCACAACACGAGGTTAGATTAGTAATTTTGTGGAGCTATTTCTCCACAGCTTGAATGCAATATTAATTTGTTGAAAAGATCACATTTTCATTACCCAATAACTTATCTTATCATTCCATTATAACTTATCTCCTGAAAATAATCTTTTATCCAATCGGGCCCTTAATACAAAAAATCTAAAAATTATTTATCTCAACTATTCTATCAAGGCCCAATATAAAAGAAAGATCCTATTAAATTTGTTAAACCCATGTTTGCATTTAGAAGAAGAATCTCTTAAAAATCAAAACAAAAGAAAAAGAAATTATTTTTGCTTCAATAAAAAGCTATTAAAACCCATAACATGATTAGTGTTCATTCATTTTATCTTTCTTTAACTTTGCTTGCTCTTGTTTATCCTAACTATTCAAGCCTTCTAACATATGGCGTGTGTAAATATGTAATGTATTTTATTTTCTATATTAATTTCTTTTACAAATTGTAATTTGAAAAATAGTTATTACCTTTGATGTGTTTTGACTCAAGTATTTTATCTTTTTTATTTTTATCTTTATCTTTGCGAATTGAGTGATTCTTATTCATTCAATCTTTTCATTTTGAAATTAATTTTTTATTGGCCCTGAATAGTTTATAAAATAGTTAAAAAGTACCTCATATTTAAATAAATAGATGAATTTTTAACATTTGTAGATTTATTTGCTAATATATTCATAGTTTTTTAAACTAAGTTATTCTTTAATTAATGACGATAACAATTTAATAAATTTTGATAAATATTAGCAAATAATAAATTTTTATAACAAAGTTCATATTTTATCAATTATGTGATAAGTGATATAACTATCATACAACAAAATTAATTGTTTTTTTTATGAAATCTCTACTGCATTAATAGAATTACGTACGTAAAAAATTTTAGTAGCAAGTTTGAAATTCAATCAGTTAATGTGAAATAACAAAACACGTTTTATGTTTTTTAATTCTTATTACAATTTTAATTAAATTTTACTTTATTTTAAAAAAAAAAATTTCAAGGGCCTTACATTTTAACCTTGCCTAGGCCTCCGAAATTCTCATAGCCGCCCTGAAAGAGCTCCGACAAGTTTAGGTGATTTAGACGTCACATCTAGAGAAAAAAAAAATACAATTGCCGAAGAATTTGAAACAAGTGGATTAGAATAACAAAAAAAGGGATGGGAAAATCATCAAGATCCTTGTTTGGGCTTTCGAGAATTTGAAAGTCTGGTGATACCAATGGCTTCTGGCTCCAATTTAACCGCAGATTGCAGGTTGGAGGAGGAGGATCTAGCTGTAATGGAGTATTTATTAGAGGAAGATAAGAACAAGAGGCAAATTGAGAGGATACTGTGTACTAGTGGGTTAAAAGTTCTTCGGCGGCAAAGAATTTCGTTTGAAAGAGAGAGCCAAAGAATCTGATGTTTCCATAAAAGTTTTCAAATTTATTTTTATATTTATATATTACTTGGAACCATTAGAGTATCTGCAGTGGCTCCTTATTTTTTTCTTCAAATTAGAGAGAAAACCTCACTTTTCTATTTTAGAGAGCCATATTTTGTAATATATTTTGCATCAGACTCTCTATTTTATTCTTATTTTATTAAAATATTCTTTTTTCTTTTTATATTTAATTCAAATATTATAAAAGAAGAGAAAAAAATAAAAACAAAATGTTAGGAGTGAATAGTGACAATCTAAAACTAGAAAGTCACTATTCATTTTAAAAAATAGAAAGAAATGATAGAGAGGCTAATGTGAAGGTTGTCTAAAAAATTTACTCTTCAAATTGGTTGAGAAGAGTGTTTGCGAAGGTTGATATGGATACCCTTACAAGGGGATAATATTGTCATTTATCCATTGAGAGCAATAATAGCTACGAAAAGTAAGGGTGTTTTGTCAGAATTTGTGTAAAAGTGAAACTTTACATCAAGTAAAAGAATTTTATGTGTTCTTAACGGTGCCTTTAGGGCACTCGTTAGAGGGACCCATTAGAACATAAAGGCGTTTCAAAAATGTTTTTGCACCAAACATACAAATTCTCTCTCCCTAGTAATTTGTGCCGAGGGCCAACCCAAATAAAGCTATAATTTTGCCTCACACACAACACACTTGCACAACACATTACACAATACAATCTTTTTATAAAAAAAAAAAAATTAAAACTCAACAAATGAAACCCTTCTTTCCCAAACTCCACCCCCGTTTCCTCCTCTTGTTGCACTGCCGTCGCCGCCGCCCCCTCCAAACTCTAGATCGTGCCACCGCACTACCAAATCGCCACCGCCACCGTACCACCAAATCGTCCAACGTCTTCTTCCCCCAACCCCCAACCCCCAACCCCCGCTCCCCATCCACCAGTCGAAGAGAGCAAGCGAGAGAGAGAGAGTTCCGCGACCACCACTCCACAGCAACAACCACACGACGGCGACCAATCGAAAAGAGAGAGAGAGTTCGCGATCATCACTCCACGGCCACAACCACACGACGGCAACTGCCACTCAGAGAGAGAGAGAGAGAGAGAGATTTGTGGTGTTGTGGCACAAAGGGGTGGCGATCTGGAGTGGGGGTGGGGGGGTTAGGGGAAGAAGAGTTTGTGTATAGCAGACTTTTTATTTTTTTTGAAAAACAATCCAAAACGATATTGTTTTGACTGTGTTGTGTAACGTGTTGTGTGTGTAACATTTCTGATAGAGGTATGAATTTCCTGGGAAAAAAATGGATAAAGTAAGAGACGAACCTTCCCACCGCAGTTGCAAGAGTACTGAGATAAGTTTCGATCATTTGCTCACTGGTTGGAGCCGGGTCTTTTAGGAATTCCATGACTATGAGCCATTGATTAGAATCACATCGCAGTAACATTATCATCCCCCTCGGTTCATTGCTATTACCACTCTTCTTCGACAACGAAGAGGAGTAGTTTCTGTCGATGGCTGTTCGAACTGTGAATTTTGTAGAAGAGGCGTGGAGCATCAAGCGAAGACGAGTTGTGCAACGGTGAGTCAGTGAGATGAATCGGAATGAGGGTTTTGGAGTGAAGACAGTAATAAATTAATACCGAATAAATTTTGCTAAAAATATATAAGTAGTCGTCCCCCAAATTACCTTTTTAGCATAACTGGATGAGTAATTAATCAAGTCAAGTAGATTAAATAAGGATAAAATATGAATATGAGGAAAAAAATAATAATAAAGTCACAATTTGAGCAGGTAAAAAGTCAGCCGAATTCCTTTTTTTTTTTTGGTGTGCAACTATTTTATTCGTACTTTTATTCTTATATTATTTAGTCTTTAATTAGACTATTCAATGAAAAATAAGCATTTTTTATTCCCAACTGAATTTGGCTTGGGCACAGCAAATCTTAATCAAATATAAGGGTAATTTTATCCATTAAAGCACCTAATTTTGCAGCAAATCTTAATCAAAGTATGTAAATTTGTAGTTCATATGTGTTATTACCCGCATCCCGCGTTTAAAATTAAAATTTCTAATTAGAGTTTTGTTAACACACGATATTAATTTTCTTAGACTAGATCTTAAGTACTTATTAATTGAGTTTGTACGATTTCGTTTACATATAAACTTTGAAAAGTATATAATTGGATGTTTAAACCTTGTAATATATCATTGCAGTGAATTATCGAGAATTTTTTTAAATTATATACTTGGATGTTTAAAAAATATTAATTTTATTTCTCAAATCAAATATTTACTTTCCTACCTCCTCGAAATGCACATTTCGTTCTGTTTTTCTTGTTTGCTTGGTCTATCGCATGTGTTATATATGAATCCATTTGGACTGTAGTATTAATTAAAAAATTTTGTTTTTATGTGAAATTTTTTTATAATTTTTTATTTTTCGTCAATTTTTTGTAGTTTATTGGTTCACCTCAACGAAAGCTTTCAGAAAAATTATAATAATAGACCAAATTTAAAAAAATTAGAAAAGACAAAAATAAATAAAAAATATAATTTTTTTAGCTTATTCGTCGTCTTTAGTGACATTTTTTTAACTTTTAGACATAATTTTATACTTTTTAGATTTTTTTTTCCTCAAGACGGACCAATAAACTACAAAATATTGAGGTTAAAACATCAAATGCAAAATAATAATAATAATAATAAATAGAGACAAAAAATAAATTTAAAAAAAAACACCATAGGCCAAAAGAGAGAATCCTATTATACATTGTGCATAGCGCGCATTGTGTGCTAAAACAACGCATTTTGGTGCCTTAAAACTGTCCAACTGTTTGGACAATTTTTAAAACGTCAAATAGTATCATTTTGATACGCAATACATCTTACTTTACATTGTGCTCAAATCCTACTTTATGTTGTGCACTCAAGATCTCCAAATGCACTACAGTGGTCACATTACTAATTTTGTGGAGTTATTTCTCTATAGTTTTAATGCAACATTAATTTTTTGAAAAAGTCGCATTTCCATGGATTTGAAGGCCTTGCACCGTGAATAACAAAGCATGTTGTGCGTCAAAATTCTTGATCTTTCAGTCTTTCTGGACAACGAGAGGTGGCAACTTAGTCTATATGTTGGTCGTGAGCCACCAAATATCAGTCTCACAAAGTTATTGGTACAAAAAAATATGTCCTTCACTTGTTGATCGCTCGCAAGTCAAACTCACTCCTTGATTCGAAGGACAAAACTCTAACAGGAGAGTTGGTTATATGATTCAAACCCCTTTTGATTATACTTATGGAATTCGAGCCTAAAACATTTTGACCCTTGTAATGTTGGTTATCTTCTAATTGCTCCTTTTCATTACTAAAAGGGTAAAATGATTTAACAAAAAATAGTCATTTGAATTGCACATAACCTAATAAAAGTTATGATAAGTATGTTTTTTTAATTCTTTTTTCTTTAAACCCCTCAAGAAATTGAAAAAAGAAATTGTGTTGGAAGTACATAATGGCATCAGGAATATTTGGACATTAATTCAAGTGCATTAAGGTTTGTTGAATTTTTTTTCTTTAAACATTATTTTTTTAAAGATTGGGTCTTTTCCTACTCTTCGCACTCTTCTATAAGCCACCATTCACTAAAACTCACATTTTTCTCTCCTCGTTCCACTTTCACATGAACGACCCTTTATAACCGCTATTGATACCTACTAAGATCAAGCAACTTTCACGTAGTCTCAATTCACCTCTCTCATCGATATAGTCAAATACTCTATTGATGCTATCAACGTTCATAGAATATTTCTAAATTGGGTAAGCTTTGCTCGTTGTCAACATTATGAAACTATATAATAGGGATACCCCCCACGAGGAAAGAAGCCTCTCAAAATATTGATGCCAAATCAACAAAGTAATGTGACCATCAAATTTTCAAATAACTCAGAAAGTAGATATCCTATATATGCAGAACGGAGAAGACAAGAAGAATACCTACCCCGGCATCTGAGCAGGGATCCATTTGAAGCAGGAGTAATCGATACACTGTTGAGGAGACCGATCACGAACGCTACTGGTGCGGTAGCAATCCTTGTCAGGGAAGGTTAAGACGGCACCTTGCACATGGGTAGCAAGAGGGATTGGGTGTAATGAACCGGTTAGTAAAGGAGGTTAAGGGACACAAAATAGCTGCTGGGTTAGACAATATCAACAACATTATGCTTTCGGCTAAGGAAACATTGCTATCTTTCATCTTTTTAGTCTGAACCAACATTTATTCCAAAAAACGGAAACAGCGATAGAATAAGCTCGTTGAATCTGCTAATGAAACTTGAATAAATCATCACACCCACAAGCCTTTCCAGAGAAGTTATGCTTGTTGGAATATTTTTAGTCCTCTCGCAACGGAAGTATATCCAATAATAAACACACAAGATAGAGAGAAAAAAATTCCACTATATATTCGCAATATACGGGTACAAAAAAAAAACTCTCCAAGAGAAGTATTATACTAACTCAACTCCTCTCACTCCTCTCACAAATACTCTATTTGTGAAATCATACACATGCACACAGTGAACTGCCTTTTCTTCTCTCAGCAGTACATGTGATCACTCTCTCACACACTAACACTAGCACAAACCCACCAATATATAGATGAAACACCTAGGGATTAAACATTCAAAGAAACTGTTGAAATTCCCAACTAATTCCCAGCTAATTCATGCTATTTAATGGGGCATGCAAACTTCTCCACTTCTCAAAAACAGCTGACACTTTTATTTCTTTTACCGAGAAGATTTCCACATGGGAAAAAACCCAACAAACACCCCCTTTTTCTCATGTGAAAAAATACACCCCCGTGCTCGGGTGTCTTGCACCCCCGTACACGCACCTACTCGAAAATATCGGTAATCAAATTTGGTGCGAATGAAACTCTTTTTCTTGATTAATACAAATTTTCTTCATCGCCTTTCTCAATTGGAGCCTCAAACATCAACTTGTACACTTCTTTTTCGATGTTGTTCTCCAAACATAATGACTCACTTGCTTGCGCCTTTACATGCCACACTTTTGTAACCCGACACCCATACTTTTTGCTTGCTCGGTGTCCAAAATTCGCACGTCGCATCTCAACATGACCTTGAAGCTTGTGACCTTGAAGCTTGTACAAATTTTCGTTAATTTTTCCTTGCAACATCACTTACCATTCTTGAAAACCTCAAGAACTCCATTTTTCGATAAAAAAACTACAACCGCTTGAATCTAACATTCCCAAAGAAATTAGATTTTTTCTTAGTCTCGGCACATGTCGAACACCGGTCAACCTCACAATTCTTCCGTCAGACATATGAAAACAAACCGTACCCATGCCAACAACCTTGTTCACCGTGTTGTTTGCCATCCTAACGGTATTTCCATCACATGTCTCATACGAAGAAAAATAGTTTCTATTTGAACAAATATGAAACGAGCAACCAGAATCCATAACCCAATCAAGATTTTTCGTACCTTCTAAAGTCACCATAAGTACATCGTCTTCATTTTCGGTGAAACTCTCTACAATTGCCGCTTCACATTTTTCCTTTTCTTTCTCCTTCCTTGCCTTGAGCTTTGGACAAAATTTCAAAATATGCCCATCCTCGTCACAATAATAACATTTTCTTTTGTCCACACCTCGCGACTCACCACCTCGCGAGTATAAACGTCCCTTTGGCTTGAACCCCTTTTGTCTCTCGGTCGTTCGCCCTCTAGCTTGACTTTCAAATGATGCAACCATGACATGCTCCTCCGAACTCCTCTCGCTCTCCTTTCTTTGCATGGACTCGTGGGATATGAGTGTAGCAATAACCTCATCAAGCCCAAGAGTGTCTTTTTCGTACATCAAAGTAGTTCGAAGATGCTCATACGATGGTGGTAATGAGACCAATAGGAGGATCGCTTTATCTTCCTCCTCAATCTTTGCACCAATGGCCCCCAACTCCGTTAGTAGTCGGTTGAACTCATCCAAATGATCAAAAAAACTTGCTCCTTCGGACATATGTAACGCATATAATTGTTTCTTTAATGATAACCGATTTGTCAAAGACTTGGACTTGTACCTACTCTCCAACTTCGCCCAAAGTTCTGCCGGATCGGTTTCGTTGATGACTTCCCGGAGAGTGCTATTTCCGAGATACAATTGGATCGTACTATTTGCAAGTTCTCTCATCTCCTCCCATTTATCATCCGTCACTCCTTCCGGTTTTTCGGACTTCTTCTTGAGCGCCTTTACCAAGCCTTCTCTCGTCAAAATATTTTTCACCCTTTGTTGCCAAAGAGTGAAGTTGTTGTGGCCATTGAAAAGCTCAATCGCGAACCCGGTGCTTTTCCCCGCCATACCTCGTAGCTCCTACGTGTGAATTAACACGGCCGTCTTCAACCGTAGCTCTGATACCACTTGTTGGAATATTTTTAGTCCTCTCGCAACGGAAGTATATCCAATAATAAACACACAAGATAGAGAGAAAAAAATTCCACTATATATTCGCAATATACGGGTACAAAAAAAAAACTCTCCAAGAGAAGTGTTATACTAACTCAACTCCTCTCACTCCTCGCACAAATACTCTATTTGTGAAATCATACACATGCACACAGTGCACTGCCTTTTCTTCTCTCAGCAGTACATGTGATCACTCTCTCACACACTAACACTAGCACAAACCCACCAATATATAGATGAAACACCTAGGGATTAAACATTCAAAGAAACTATTGAAATTCCCAACTAATTCCCAGCTAATTCATGCTATTTAATGGGGCATGCAAATTTCTCCACTTCTCAAAAACAGCTGACACTTTTTTTTCTTTTACCGAGAAGATTTCCACATGGGAAAAAACCCAACAATGCTAACATCAACTCTAAAATACACGGGATAGATATTAATACGCAAATAAAATTTTCATAACTAATAATCACATTCTCATAATTAATAATGATATTTATGTAAATAGAAAAGATTATAAAAGTTGATACGATATGAATATGAAAAAGAGTGGGATAATTTTATCTAGCTCCCTTGAGTAATAAAATAACCCTCAAATTATCATATATGCATGGATCCAAGGAAGTAAACAAACCTCAAATATAACAAACTCAAAGTCATATCTAGGGATGATAATAACGAACTCTTTTATTATCCCTAAAAGGCCCTCATGTATCAAGCTTTAAAAGTAATAAGGAAACATGTGATAAAATATTGGTTGTGGTCTATTTTTTTATGAACATAAAAACTGTGTTGAAGTAGTCTCTTGAAACATGTGGTAAAATCGATTTGTTTAAGATTGGAATGGGCTAAAACCTGGGAGCTGAGCTTATTGGATTGAATGTCCAAAAAATATCATTCTCAGTTTTTTTTTTAAAAAAGCAAAGCGAGTTAATCATCACTAGGGGTCAGGGCACACGTAATGCATGTGTACATATATGAAAATGACATTTAATTTTGAATTGCGTTATGAAGCATGATTTGCTTCTCTCACACATTGTAACCACTTTGTCGATGTTTCTGTATTTTGAATTGTGTCCTGTGTTTGTGGTACATAGGTGAAAGTTGTTCCCCCTTCCATTGATGTGTCCCTTAAAAGCATGACGAAAATTGAAAACAGTAAATATGAGCAACATAATAAGAGTTATGAAAATATATTAATTTAAAAAAAAAAGTTGGCCTGACATATAATTTCAAATTTGAATGTAGATTGAGAAAGAATTTTTTGAATAGGTCGTACTGATTTGGGATTTTTTTTAATAACTTGAAGTTAATAGTAGTTCGCAACGAAAATTTGTGGAAAACAAAAAGAGGGTAAGATGATAAACTTGTTCGTTGCATAAAAAAGTTGACAGAAAGTAACAGGATTGCTAACTGAGACGATATGGGAAACAAACCATAAGTAAATGCCAAGCATAAAAATTGTAGTAAAAAAGATTAGCTTCATAAGGTAACCCATAATCTTCAAGAATTAAAAAAAAAATCGAGATTAATTCCTTTGAGAGAGGAGAGAATTTAGGAAAGAGGACAAACACACCATATTAAAACAAATAAAAAATGACTGCTTTGCAATTAGAACGTAAAGTGATAGACAGAGAGATAACTTAGTTATATTAATGGCATTCTTTCGGTAATGTTATAAAGCATTTCTTTCAAGTGCATGCAACTCTTGAATCCAGAGCATACTATGAACTAAAAGAAGCAATTGAAGAGAACCCATGGGTGCTGCCGTTTTGAAATAAAATGTAAATTAATCATCAATCGTCAGTGGATTCGAATTGAAATCGATGGAGTTAACAGAAAGTACCGGTTTGAGAACCAGCAGTTTAGTAAACTCAATACAGCAGTTCCTTCATGCGTATGAACTATGAACAGCTTGCGCATGTATACAGGTGAAGAAGTCTGATAGTGGGTAGTTTTTTCTGGGTTTGTAAATGTCTAATTTGTCCCAGATGGTAATTTTCTGTCAATTTATTAGTTCGTAAAAATTTATTTTCTGGTGGGTAATTTTGAAAAATCAAAAACATTACAAAGCTTAAAAATTTTGAGACACCATTAAGTTCTCTCTTTACAATATGGAATATTACATGACACAAAATAATTGGAACTTTGGTTTAGGAAAAAAAAAAAAGGAAAGTGATTTTTACACCCCTTTTTAGCCTCATGCACTCTCTTTTTTGTCTTTATTATACAAAGTTACTAAAATACCCTTCTACTAAATAATCTTTATTCTTTTCTTACATTTAAATTATTATACTACCCTCATAATTAACTAAAAGTAAATAATCTTTTTTTTTGTATTTGTTATTTTTGCTTATTTTTTATGGGTTATTTAATCGTCTCAACGAAAGAAATCTAAAAAGTATTAAATTATGTTCAAAAGCTTAAAAAAATTCACTAAAAACAAAAATAAGTCCCAAAAAATAATGTTTTGAACTTAATTTTTATGTTTTTTGAACTACTTTTAGTTTTTGGATATTATTTTATATTTTTCTAAAATCCAACGAACTAATAATAGACAAAAAAATTGATCCAAAATAAAAAATTTATTTTTTTCAAATAAGAAAAAAATAATCAATCAATAATCGAATAATTATTACATACTAAATAGATCCTAAACAAAGAAAAGGCTCCAACAAAGATCAAAATTTAATATTTTTTATTTTGTATCAATTTTTTTAATGGTTATTTGTTCGTCTCGATTTCAAAAAAATATAAAATAATATTTAAAAACTAAAAAAAATTCAATAAACACAAAAAATAAGCTCAAAATAATTTTTTTAATTGTTTTTGTTTTTAGTGAATTATTTTAGCTTTTGAACATAATTTTATACTTTTTAGATTTTTTTTGTCAAGACTAACTAATAAATCATAAAAAATAATACAAAAATAATGAATACAAACAATTAAATAAATAAAGATTATTTACTTTTAGCTAATTGTAAGGGTAGTATAGTAATTTAAACACAAAAATAATAAATACAAAAAATTTAATAAGGACAAAAAATAAAAATTATTTACGTTTAGTTAATTGTAAGGGTAGTATAGTAATTTAAACACAAGAGAAATAAAAAAATTATATAATAGAAGTGTTTTATTTCAGTAACTTTATATAATAAGAAGAAAAAAATGAGTGCATGAAGCTAAAAAGAGGATGTGAAAATCAATTAAAAAAAAAGATTACATATAAAAACTCACATTTTGAATAAGTGGATGTTTGGTTTAGAAAAGCAATGCTACGTAGACAAAACCCCAAACAATGGATAATACTCATTTTATTATCAAAGTGGAATACAGACAATAAGGATAACAACATATCAAACTCACATTGTGCATAATTCCAAAACAGAAGTTAAAACAAACAATGCATTCACTACTACTACTCGCTAATATACAAAGCCGGAGAGAGAGGGATAATAAATGACACGTGGATAATAACAACCAACCATGGGGCCAACTTTATTCACCTATTGTGATGGAAGACACGTGCTGAACTTTGTAGAAGTCCTCTCCTCCTTCTCTAACCCTGTCTTTTAGTTCTTTAGATACTCCAACGATCAACAATTCCTGGAGGGTGGTAACAAACCTCAATCCATCTGGAATCTTCTTCAATTGTCGGCATGCATAAATTATTAAACGCAAGAGACTTGGCATGGCTTCTTCTTCCACCCTCCACTCCTCCAAGTTTTGCAACCCGAAAAGGTGTAAGAACTTGAGTTGAGGAAAACAACCACAGCAGCCTCCAATCTGGCTGGATGTCGGTGTTGGCGTTGGTGCAGAGCAAATCATCTCCTTCCCAATGTAGGAATTACAAGACAACTCGAGGTACCTTAAGTTGGGCAATTTCTCCAATGTTGGCATCGGGTCTTCCTCTAGCTTAGTATTAACCAAGGTTAATTTGGTTAGATTTGGTGGGAACTGGTCTGACAATTTAGCTTGATTCCCTCGTAAAACCAATTTATGAAGATGGCGACACCCTAAAAGTTGTCTTAGAAGACTTTGTTCTTCTTGTGTTTGAAGAAAATTTCCTCCCCAAATATCGAAGTCCAATTCTCTTATAAGGTCGTTCGAATTGCTAAGACTTTGCGATTTTAAGATTACCTCCAAGTCTTTTGGGGTTGCACGACTGATTCTAAGTTTCCGAAGATTTGTCAGTTTAGAAAAGCATCGAACATCACATTTTTCTGTGTCAAAGCCTACTAGTGTCTCGAGTTTGCTTAAGCCGTCCAATCGCAACTTACCCATACAAGGCATCACCACCATGAAGTCCTCAGGAAGATATAGATGTCTCAGTTGTTTCAACTTCCACAGCACATTGGGTATTCTCAAGCCAGTGTATGTCCGTAAATCTAAGGTTTGGAGTAATCCCAAGTTGCCTATAGAAGAAGGCAACTCTGTAATCTCAGAGTCTCGTATACTTAAATACCTCAAGTGGGCTTGGTTCCCTATTTCTTTCGGCAACATTTCTTCTGCAGTACGAATGAAGGCAACATGTTCGAGATCGAAAACTCTAAGCAATTTGAAGCCCTTGATGAGTGATCTTATATGTTGCCAATCAGAAAGTTCCAATTCGTTACCAAAGAAGTAAAACTGGCATGACCGAACATGGTAGTGGTTACACATTTCTTGTATCTGGTGTGGACCACCAACAGGCCGGTTATCCAAGTAGTGAATGGAGAGTCTACGAATTGTAGCTGATGATAAGAAAGATGAAGAAGTATTGGGAGAGTCTCCCCCTATGAACACAATCTTGACAAAATTCTCCTCTTGGGCCTTCAATAAGCACAAGTCTCGCATGAGATCGTGAAGGCGACAAAATTTAACCCTTTGACTGTACCTTGTTAATTGACTTACTTGAATAATGCATCTCTGAATAAGCTCATTCAAGTAACTCATTCCAATATCCAACATTGTCTCTTCTTCTACTTCTCCTACTCGTGTCGAGACAGGTATATACACAAAGCCTTCAGCTATCCACATTTGGACCAATTTTTCAGGGCATATGCTTTCATCTTCCGGAAGATGGCTCAAATACAGAAAGCATGCCTTGAGGTGGTATGGCAAGTCATGGTAGCTTAAGGCTAAAACGTCCATCACAGGGACTCCTCCTTGCACTTTTTCCTTGCTTAAGCAATTGATATTTCTACTTAGCTTCTTCCACTCACCTAGTGTGTGTTTTGTAGCCAGAAGTCCTCCTAATACCACAATGGCCAATGGCAGACCCCCACAGTGCTTGACCATTTCTTTCCCTAGCAACATCATTTCTGTGCTATCTGCAAAAATAGTAGAACATCAAATAAATTTACTAACAAGTTTCACTATTTTACATATACGCTATAGATTCTATTAACCATATGTAATCACCTCTCTCTCTTAACCGCAGATCTATTTATTATGGGGGACTAGAATGGATGTTATGGGTTGAACCAATTAATTACGATATAATTGATTAATACAAAATAAACAAGCATAAAAAAAATCACTAGAAACAAGTGATGACTAATTTTTTCAACTTTTTCCGTATTAGTTTTTTTCCTTTCCCTCAACAAAGGAAATTTTATTAATATTTAAGTAAAAGTTAGAAAGATTTAGAGTGGCATAGACAGTGACATCACAGCAAAAAATCCGTATCCCAACTATGTTCGCACCCGGTAACCTGACTATCACACGCCGCTAGGACCCGTCGCCTATCATAATTGGTGAGAAACCAACAATATTCCAAAACCAAACATGGTTTCAAAACTAAAACAGGCTAAAAAGTGCACCCCTAAAAAAAAAAAAAGAACGATGCGCTAACTATGATAAGAATGACGCCCCAACTAAGACCATAACATATTACCAAGGCCCACAGCCCACCATGGAAACCTGTGATGGGTCAAAAGCACTCAAACATTTGGAGAGAGACAACACAATTTTTATTAAACACTTCAATAAAGTTTATTACACTTGATTACTTTTCAAAGTAGTTCATTCATTCAACTCTATCTCACTCATCTACTTCAATCTATATCTCCACCTTGCCCACCCACTAGAATCACTAGAGTACATGCATTTATGAAAACAAGACAATTAAAATAAACGATATTCGTAAATGCTTATTATTTATGCAAATGATTTGTGAAAATTAAGAAGCATATGTGCATGTCTAGCTTGGTTATACAAATTGATCAAATCACACAAAAATGAGAATCCAATCAAACTCAATAATACTGTAATAATCCGTAATTTTAAAATAATTTAAAATTAATATTTGATATTTACTTAGAGTGTTTCACTATTTAAGTTAGGAGTTTTTTTAAAAAAAAAATTAAAAATTAAAAAAAAATTATTTTAAAAAAAATAATTTAAAAAATATATATATATATATATTATTTTAATAGGCCACTCGAGCAAGCTATAGACCGCTCGAGCGAGCTATCATTTCCAGCAACCTCGAAAATGGCATCTTTTGGGATTTCTTCGAATTCATGGTTATTGAATGAGATTTTCCGATTAATTAACGAATAAACATCGGATTCCTTTCGTTTTAATGGCAAATAAACGGATTTAAATCGAATTTGATGACGAATTAGTAAGGATTTTATGGGGATTCAATTTGGGGGTTTCATGGTATTCAATTAGGGTTTAATTTGAACATTATGAGGGATTTTCCCCTCTAACCTATAAATAGGACGGCTAATCGTTAGGTTTTAGACGTACAATCGAAATCCAGAAGGTTAGAGAGAGTATTGTGAGGTGTTGGGAGAGAATTTCAGAAGAATTGTGAAGGTGTTCTTAAATAGAGAGAAAGTGGGGTCGAAACTTTCTCGCCAAAATTCGTTCTACTCATCACGGTTTTCATCAAATTGAGGTAGGATTGCTTACCTACCAACCTTAGGATGTTCAATTTTGTGGTTATTGCATGATTTTAGGATCTGTTAGTTGTCCTATTGAATTTTTAGGGTTTTTATCGTATGAACATGTTCAGTTCTGGAAATTCCAGAATCTGGGGAAGACGATGGCTCGCTCGAGCGAGCTTTGGACCGCTCGAGCGAGGTTGTTGTGAAAATTTTGAATTTTCGTTAAAAAAAAATATATATTTTTTTTAATAGGCCGCTCGAGCGAGCTTGAGGTCGCTCGAGCGAGCTGCAGAAATTTTTAAGTTTCAAATTCGGACAGAAGACTTGTTTTGGCCGCTCGAGCGAGGTAGGGCCGCTCGAGCGACCTGTTGATTTACAGAGCAGAATTCCAGCATGTTTAAAGTAACATTCGAGTACATCGGCTATGATTATACTCTGTAATTTGTTCACCAGATAGCATGACACTCTCACATGTATCCACTTTGCTTTGATTATGTCTTCGAATCCTCATGGGATCTCGTGAGAGTTGAGAATCTTGTTAAAATGCATTGATGCCTAACATGTGTAGATGTTAAATTTCAGTGCGTTGTTAGTTGTAGAGAACAACTTTAATGAAACTTGAAGATTGAAACTTGTGGATATGTCGGGTATGGCCGTCGTGCTGCCCGATGCCGGACGTCGTTCCGAATATACTATGGGGTAACCAGTCCCACGTGTATGGTTGATTACCGGACGTCGTTCCGAAGATACTAAGGGGTAACCAGTCCCACATGTATGGTTGATGCCGGACGTCGTTCCGAAGATACTAAGGGGTAACCAGTCCCACGTGTATGGTGGATTACCGGATGTCATTCTGAGGTATGCTAAGGGGTAACCAGTCCCACATGCAGCTTGCTTACTGGGTTCAAGCCCCGAGGTATGCTAAGGGGTAACCAGTCCCACATGCAGCTTGCTTACCGGGTTCAAGTCCCGAGGTGTGCTAAGGGGTATAAAGTCCCACGTGCATGCTCCGGCCGTCGTGCCATGTGACAGGGCGTCGTCCCACTTAAACAAGATAATGAAAGCGGAAAAGAGCATAATAAACCCGACGTGTTTACTGCTTATTTTTATTTGGTATCAGCATGTGTTGTTATTTATTATTTATCCATATGAACTGTTGTATGTTGTATGTCCTTGTGTTTGGTTTTTCGGGTAATCTGTCCTACTGAGTTTCATTACTCATCGGTGCAACTTCTTTGCCCCTGGCGTTTCATGCCAGATGTAGAAGTACATATAGAGGAACCGTTCGTGTCAGAAGAACTGGAGACTACAGGAGGGGAGACTTTCACATGGTTGCCTTATCCGTAGATGACCTTAAGATTTTAGTTATCTTAAATAAATTTGTAAACCTGAAAGGGTATTTTGGTCAATTCAGTTTATAACTCGAATGTTTAAATGTTGTTGGAATTTATCATTAAATAAAAGTTAGTTTTCTTTCGATAACTTATTTTGATTATAAAGTGGTTTAAATAAAATTAAAAAAAAAATTTATCGTGGAAATTTAACATGCCAAAAGTTGGGGCGTTACAAATACACCTATAGTAACTTATTGAGATATAGCAGTGTATTGTTGAAGTGGGTTAAATGGTGTGGATTCACCCATGCATTAGGTACCAATCAAGTTTCAAGATGTTAACCATTATTCTCTCTCTCTATGCATATAAAAACGAGAAGCAATGTCTCGGAGTAATGCTTAGTGCTACAGGCACATATAGCATTTTTGTGTGGAGTGATACATAAAAATAACAAAAGGGAAGTTAAATTGGTTTGGAAAATATAATCGTAAAGCCCTTGGTTTCTCACTTGACACAAGTCAAAACTTTTTTTTTTTTTTTGACTAAGATTTCTTGGTCAATTTATTGTTGGGTCGTAGACTAATAGGTGGTAGTTTATAATAGTCAATTGTTCTTTAAATCAGAAGAAATGATAGTAAACAAAGCACAACTTATAGTTCAATGTGTGAAGAAGGGGTAGAAAAATAATTACAAATACCTTCTCCTCTTGGGGATGCTTTTTTCTGTAATAGCTCAAAGCTCTGATTTTCTGTTAAGTGCCTCAACTCGCGAACAAAGCATTGTTGATCAATGTACGAATCAGCAACTTCCCTTGTGCGAGTCGTTAGTAGTATTTTGCTGTCCCCCGCTATCTTTGTAGTATTTGGAAAGGCAGGACTCAATCTATCCCAAGCCTCACGCTCCCAAATGTCATCGAGTACCACTAGACATTTCTTCTCACTCTGCACACCATGCAATTTCTCAGCTAGCTCATCAGACTTCAACTCTTTAATTGCTTTCCTATCTTCTTGTGTCAGTGGAGAGAGAAGTTTGATTAGAATCTCTTCCCAAACTTCTCTCGTATTGCATTGTTGAGATATGTAAGCCCAAGCAACGCAATCAAAATGACGTCTAACATCAATGTGGTTGTAAACCATCTTGGCAAGGGTGGTCTTGCCAAGACCACCCATCCCCCAAATTGAAACAACCCTATAATTGGTGTTCCTGTTCACCAAACGATCAACCACTACTCGAACATCGTCATCTAAGCCGACTATATCCTCCTCAACGACATGGGGATAAGCCCGTCTCAATTGTCGTATCCTCTCAAATCTAGAAGTTGAGCTTTCTCCCAAAGCGATCGTAGTATGGATACCGTATGTTTGTAAACTTTCTCTGAGGTTAGCAATCTTCTTGTAAATATTCTCAATCTCCAATCCAACTTTATGACGGGCTACGCATTTGTTGAAAATGCAGAAATACCTCTTTAGCATGTGATGGATCCCACCTCTCCTCCCAAGTGTAACATTGACGACAAAAGTTGCAATGGCATCTTCAGCATCAGATGATAATTCCCTTAACTCAGCGACCAAATTGCCCACACGCTCATTCCCTTCTTCTCGTCTTGCATTTGCGTCTTTCAAGAAGCATTGCATCCATTTAAGCTCAGTTTTCATTCGCTGAACTTGATCCCTCACGCCATGTTGTAATGTCCATTCTTCGCTGAGCAAGTTGAGCAACCCATCCACGAAGAAGGATACAAAAGGCTCAGCCACAAGTTCTGCCATAATATCCAAGCGTTCTTCTTTCACCAACAACTACAAAAAACAAATAGTTGATTTCTTAGTACGTAGCTAGCTGCAGCAACGAAGAAAAGCATAAATATTCGAAAGTGGTCATTCATGTCTAAATGCACTTCCAAGTTATAGGATGTGCCTTACAAATCATGCGCTTTGGTCCAAAAGAAGAGCACTAAGAGGAAATGTTGTCTTCCACACATAAACAAACAACATAAACATGATACACCTAACTAGAATACCTTAAATTTGCTATCGCATCCTTGGATTTTGTAGAAAGATCTACCAAGCTAATTTCATGAGATTTTTTTGGGTAGGGTCAGCCCAACTATAGGCCATTGGAGCCAAACTTTTCTTAAAACAAACCAAATATCAAAAAAAAAAGGTCCACATCCAAATCCAATACAGAAAAAGGAAAAATGAAACTGGCATCAACATTATGGCCAGCATCAAGCTCTCTCTCTCTCTCTCTCTCTCTGTGTGTGTGTGTGTGTGTGTACATATATAGGTTCTCTCTCGCTCTCAATTTTAGAGAGTACATATATATAGGTTCCAACTAGAGTCAGCAAGCGACGGACCAACATACAAGGGTGGGGTGCCTATTTCTCAAAAAACCTCCATAGATATATATGTGTGGATTTTCGCCTAAAAAAATTCCTCTTCCTCTTGTATTGGCACCCCCACCTTTCAAGTGGATGGACTTAATTATGATGGATATTCTAAATTAAAACAAGTAAAAGAGACAAACAAAAAATGATGTTGTAATCGATTCCTCTGATAAGTTTATGTGGTTATTCAACGCTTTAGGCCAGTGAATTTTTATCACCATTTTATATCATCTCTTAGTTGGATGGTAAATTAGTGGTTCTATATTTGAAAAAACAAAATAACGAAAGAAAGGAAGGAGAATAATATCTTGTGACATTATGAATTGAAGCTTTCATATATCAATTGTAGATAACAACCCTCGCTAACATGTCATCTTGTCTAAAAGAAACTAGAGTTGAAATTATGAAATTATAGCATACCATTGTGTTTAATTTGTCGGAGAAAATGAGAAGGAAAATGATATATATTGCAGTTTACGAATAAAAAATTAAGAAAATTACGATTGTTATCATTGTGTTTAATTCCAATAAGTAATATGGAGAGAAATATTCCCATACATTGAATTTATGAAATCGATTAATTATAAGAATACTTTACTAAATAATTTACCATCCCTAGAGGAAAGTCTATCCTTGTCCCGCCCCATGTGCATATGTACTGTACGCCCCAACATCATAACTATATTATAGCACAAAGATTTATAACTAAAACCACAGAAAAAACACAATACTACAATTTTACCCCAAAAAAACCGTAAATTGAAAAGACAACCCCTCTACAACGTAACATTTGAACAACTTAATAGTAAATCGAAACATTTGATTCCACGGCTGTGATGCAGTGAGGTCAGATCTTTCTATTGAGAGATACGGCACCCTCCATTAAAAAAAGTACAAATGAATAGTAACAGTCATCACAAAGAGTAACAAAAAAAAATTACAAGTGCCGAAGGATTTGGAACAAGTGGACTGTAATAATAAAAAAAAACAAAAAAAGGGAGGGGAAAATCAAGAGCTCTTAATCTTTACCTTCGAAGTCTATAGGGGAAAAGAAAAAAAAGAACACTATTTGTAAGAGGCCCAACTAAAGAAAACATTCCAAGTCCAACTCCAAAGGTCCCTAACAATCGGAGGTATAAACGACTCTTGAGTTTTTAATGAGAATCTTTAATTTACAAAGACATGACAAATTTAAGTAAGGCGTCTAATTGAATTTTTGCGTCCTATAGACTTCGAAGGATGTGTCTTCAATTCGACATGTTTAATGCTCTCCAAAACAAAAAAAATTACAAGTGTCGAAGGATTCAGAACAAGTGGAATATAATAACAAAAAAAAAGAGGGGAAAATCATCAAGAGCTCTTTAGTCTTTAATCTTTACCTTGTTTGGCTTTCGAGAATTTGGAAGCCCTAGCGATACCGATGTCGTTTGGCTCCAATTTAATAGCGGGAGTTTGGAGGAGGAGGATGATGATGATGATGATCTAGCTGTATTGGAAAATTTATTAGAGAAAGATAATACTAGGAGGCAAATTGAGAGGAAAGGCGCGTACTAGTGGGTTAAAAGTTCTGCAGAATTTATATGGAAAGACGAGGGATAAAAGAGAGAGGGAGAGAGAATCTTTTTAGAGATAGAGAGAGAGGAAAAAAGTGGTAAAAAAAGAGGGGAGAAAAAATGGTGGGGGGTCCATTCTCAAAATAATTCAACTTGAAAATAATGTAAATTGCTACTCAACCCCCCCCCCCCCCCCCCCCCCTAAGCGGACAAAAACTATACCCCTCTCCAACAACTACCTTTTTTGATGTAATTACAAGTATGCCATCCTTCCTTTCCTTCCTTCGCAAATTGCAAAATTGCCATTTCCCTTCACATATAAATTACAAAAATGCCACTCTTCAATTTTTTTTCTATTTCACATTGATTTTAATAAAAAAGTATAATTAAAAATAAAATTCAAATAATAATAATATGTACTTTTTTAAGAAAAATAACTAATTGAACTCTTTATTTTCACACTATTTTTTTTGTAAAAACTCATAAAATTTGAGATCACGATTAATTTTAAAATTTATCAATTAACCCATGTTAAAATTTTAAATTTTTTTTAACCAATAAACTCTTTGAAATATGAATTCTTAAATTTTTATTTTTGGTAAAAAATCTAAGTTTGAAGCACTGAATAGTTACTCTCAATTAAAATATTATGAGAAATAAGTGATTAAAATTCACCTTATTCAAATTTTATTTCACAATGCATTATCTATTTTTCATTTCCCAATACTTTTTTACTCTTCCCCATTAATCTATTTATTATATATTTTCTTTCTTTACCTATTTTTTAACATCCATAAATAGAGAGAAAGAATGAGAAATGAGAGACTTAATTTCTAATTTCTACTACTCAGATTGTTTATTTTTCTAACTCTCTGATTTGTACTTTGTGGATAAACCAAGTATCAAGAGAAGTTATATTATTATAAGTTAATATTTATGTAATGTATATCAATAAGATGTCTATAGTCATTCTTTTTAGTTTAAAAATGAATATGTTATTTTTTTATTGTGTACAAATTTAAATGTTCGATCGGATAACGCAAGACACAGAAGATGAAAAACCATCAGAAATGTGTTCGGACCTTTGGAATTTTACATGTAAATTTTTATACCGCAAGATTCATACAAATTCGCAAGATGTATCTTAAATACTTGAGCTACTGTATGTGGTTGATCTCACTGGTGTACCTTGTGTATTAAGTCATAACATCCTAATTATTTGATACGTAAATTAATTTTTATTTGAGATTTCAAAAAAATAATTTTTTTTATTTATCTTCCCCCCAAAAAGTAATTATTATTTAATCAGAAAGAATTTAAGGAGATAATAATAAATAATAAATATGAAGCAATTTAATCAAGTTGTGTTGTAATTCAAGTAGTAAATTTTTTTTCGCCCCTGTTTTCGTACCACGAAACACTTATATTTTTCGTTATTATGTTCAAGTTGTAAAGTTCTATGCTTAAAAAAGCAAAGTTCAATGTTCAAGTGTTTGGAAAATATGCATCCTTACGTTTTTAATCAAAAAATATTTTAAATTTTTTTCCACTCCTGTTTTCGTATCACAGTACACTTATATTTTTCGTCCGTACGTTCAAACGAAAAAAGGGATAAAAATAAAAAAATTTAAACACCACGAAACACTTAAATATTTAAAAAATACATTTAAATATTCACACTTAAATTTTTAAATATCATAGAAAATATAAAAAATAAAAATAAAAATATTTTTTTAATAACTGAGTTTGCGGTTGATCTTTAAATATTATTTTTAATTAATAATGTATTTTTTATATTTTTTCGAATTAAAAACTTGCAAAACACAATTTATTTTGATACCACACAAACACATTAAATAAAAAATAAAATAAAATCTGAGAGTTCTCTACAGTAAGCCCCCAAACTGAGGGTATTTTTGTAAAATGGGCCATGCCCCCCCCCCCCCCCCCCATTTTGTCGGCCTGGGGGGCGAGTAGCAGCTCCCAAAAATAATGTTATGTATGATTTTTAAATAATGTTTGGGAGAGAGAACCCATCTTTATAGGCGGAAATATTTGACGCGCGACCTAAATTTTTAAATAATTGTGCGTGTAGTTTATATATGTATGTATGATTTGACCAATGGCACCTTTTGAATTATTGGCCACAACAATGGTTGGTAACTTAGGGTCCATTTGGACTGTGGTTTTTATGTGTTTATTTATTGAAATTTTTTTGTAATTTTTTGTTTTTCATCAATTTTTTTTGATTTATTAGTTCATCTTGACAAGAGCTTTCAGAAAAGTTATCAATCATCGGCTAAATTTGAAAAAAGTTCAGAAAAGACAAAAATAAATCAAAAAACAGAGTTTTTTGTACTTATTCGTCGTCTTTAGTGATTTTTTTTTAACTTTTGGACATAATTTTATACTCATTAGATTCCTTTCATCAAGACGGACCAATAAACTACAAAACATTGAGATTTAAATAACAAATACAAAAAATAAATAAATAAAGACAAAAATTTGAAATAAATAAATACTAGAGGCCAAATAGGGCCATACTTGGATGTTTAAACCTTGTAATATATCATTGTAGTGAATTACGGACGAAATTGATAGTCCCTCTTCGGAATTCTAACTTTTTAGGGGAACATAATCATTACTATAAAAAATATTTTTCTTTCCAAATATACCATTGATTTTATTGATGTATACATTATAAGTTTTATTTAAATAAATGGGCAAAAAAGAAATTTAACTAAATTTCATTTGTTATTTTAAAAAAATGAACTTTTATTTTGAAACATCACAAATTAAAATAATGAACTATGAAAATGGTACAGGGAGAGTACTATTTTTCTTAATGAAAAGGATACGCCCATTTGGACTGTGGTTTTTATGTGTTTATTTATTGAAATTTTTTTCGTCCTTATTTGAAATTTTTTTGCAATTTTTTGTTTTTCATCAATTTTTTTTGATTTATTGGTTCATCTCAACAAGAGCTTTCAGAAAAGTTATCAATCATCGGCTACATTTGAAAAAAGTTCAGAAAAGACAAAAATAAATCAAAAAACAGAGTTTTTTGTACTTATTCGTCGTCTTTAGTGACTTTTTTTTAACTTTTGGACATAATTTTATACTCATTAGATTCCTTTCATCAAGACGGACCAATAAACTACAAAACATTGAGATTTGAACAACAAATACAAAAAATAAAAAAATAAAGACAAAAATTTGAAATAAATAAATTAGTGAGGCCAAATAGGGCCACTTTACACTTTACACTTTACACTTTACACCTTTCAATTAATATTTTTATCTTTTCAAACAGATTATAGTCCACAAAAGTATTATGTCTTTGATATTTTTATATTTTTGAAAAAAATTATCTTATAAAGAAATGTATCATCTATATTATTCATGTTTATAACATTATTATATTATTTTTCTTCAAAAATTTTAAATAAAATATTCATCTCAACGAGATAAATATAAAAATATAGTTGGAGTTAAAAAAATTCAAATAAGACGATTATAAACATATTAAAGACAGTAAAAATTTATCTTCTTTGAACTTTTTCGTGTTTAGGATACTTTTTTGATACTTTTCTGAACTTTTGATCATAATCTTTTACTTTACAAATGAATATTCGTCTCAAAATTTTGAACTAATAATTTATGAAGTGAAAAATTATGACCAAAAGTTCAGAAAAGTATCCTATAACACAAAAAAATCCAAAGAATATAATTTTTTATTATCTATAATATCTTTGGGGTCGTCTTATTTGAATTTTTTTCAACTCCAACTATATTTTTATAGTTTATATTTATCTTGCCGAGATGAATATTTTATACCAAAAATTTGAAGAAAAATGAATTATGGAGAAAAGCATTTCAATTTATGATTAACAGATAACATGAGGTTAGACTACAAATTCAGTTCGCTTTTTGTCTTTGGGGAAGTTGTCAAATCAATTCTTTACTTTTCTGCTTGTCGTTAACTAGTGTCAATAAAGATGTATCTCATGCATAGGATAAATGGATTGGTTGTAGCATAATAAATCCGAAAATATAGAGTCGAATCCACAGAGAACGAGAAGTTTAGAAGTTTATTGGGAGGAGGGAAGAAAATGTTTGGTAAATATTGTGGGAATAATACATATTGTGAATGAGATTTAGAATGATATAAAGTGAAAAAGAAACAAGATCCGATTCTCGGGATCCACATTGACCACAACTCGTAATAATTCAATCCTCTAAAAATAACTTAACTCCGGTTCTATAACATCGAACCTTCGTCGGATGATGGAAAAATTAGGGTTTATCAAAAATCAAGACAGGTTGATGATCGCTTTATAATAAAAAAATTAGGTTTTCAAATCAAAACCTTGTAGATCTAAGAATTGTGTGTGCCAATGGAGATTGTTTATACACAAGCAAAAATTCTACAAAAACCCTTGATTGATTTCAAAATAGTTTTTGATTTAATAAAATAATTATCATAAATTGAAGAATTTGCACGAGGATCGAATTGCCTTGAGTTGCAATTTAATGTTTCACCGTTAAATCAAATTCTTGAAGGATTAGTTCCTCATGGATTAAATTGAATCCATGAGAAATCAAGAACAAAATATGAAGAAAAGAATAATAATTGATGAACTTGAAAAGAAAAATAATAATAATGTATTTCCAATAATCCTCAATAAGAAGTGATGATAAAAACTCCCCCTTTCATCCTAATCAATTTCCTAATAAATAGACATAAAGCTAGCCCTCCAAATTATATTAGGAAACTAACAGACAAGGATAAACATAAAGAAAATAAAAATCTAAAAATAAAAGTGATTTCTCATATTTGCACTACTACTAGTACTACTACTGGTAGTACATCTCAAGTTGCAGTAGTAGCTCTTGTCTTCAACTTTGGGCAGTGTGTTTTACTATCGGTAGTGCTGATTTTACTACCGGTAGTAGCTCTGCTGACTTCATTTTTTACTTTTTTTTTTTTACTTCCAACTTCTTGACTTGATTTTCATTAATGTCCCAAAACTCTTAAAATCCTACAAATGCTTCGAAAATATACTAGAACCCAAAATACATGTTAAATAATAAAATCACATAAAACTTGACTAATAAACAATAACCGCATGCAAATCAAGGGGATTTGACATAAAATATACACACTTTTGCGTGTGAATCACACCCCCAACTTGAACTTTGCTAGTCTCTAGCAAAAGAAACTACGCCAATAACTAAACTACGGATATGTTTTTTGAACCCACAGGTGGCCCCGGTAGGACGAGTGAAGTCTCATGAGGATTATCCAGCGATGATACCCACAAACACCATACAATAAGATCATTCAAAAGTCAAATGATCAACCACATCTCTGAACTTGCTTAATATTCACTCATTGCAAGCGAATCGAATACGAAATAAGTCAAGTGAGCGGACATCAACCATTAAGAATGTTAATCAAGTGAACTGCAAACTAAAAAGTCATCATCTCACTTGTACTCGAATAGAGATCACTCATTAATCATACGTGAAGTGAAAACCATGAGTGGATACGGCCACACATTTAAATTTCATACACACACTATTGATACTCATGCTGCTAAAGATAACTTGCATAGATGCAGTCTCAATTTTTGAATTCATTAAATCCATAATATTGCTACGTCCGTCCATTATTTGACTTGCGACCCACTGTTTGACGCGAATATTCCCGTTTGAATTAAGCCGAAAATCCGGCTACTAAGTAAGCAGTGAACTACTCACATTTTTACGCGAAACTCTCTGCTTGAATTAGGCAAGAAGCACCGGTTACTCAGTGAGCAGCCTCTTGAACAGGTGAAATAAATTTCAATCTTTTTGTACTCTAATTTTCAAGTATTTTTCTTTTTTTTTTTCATGAATCAAATTCAAGAAGAACAGTTCTTTGCAAGTCATCTACTTTACCAAAAGACCGCTACAAGTGTCTACTCAACTTAAATGCCGACTATGTCCCAGATTAACGTGCAAGCATAAAGTGCGTGAAATAATGAAAGAAATCTATTCGAAAACAAGAAGGAGAAGAAGAATAAGAAGAATTGGAGAGAGAGTGTGTGTGAGAGTTAGAGAGAGAGAGAGCCTGCCGTGAGAGAGAGAGAGAAAGAGATGGGCAATGTCCAATTTTAGGATTTGGGGAAGCTATAGTGCACTTTCCTGTAGTACATATATAATGCGGACAAAATGACATAATTTTGGTTGTTTTGTCCTCAAAACTACATCATTTTGATCCCCATGTATTGATAACAATTTACATGATAAGATAAAACGATGTAGTTTTAAGGACAAAACAGATAAAATTATGTCGTTTTGCCTGCACTACATGTACATTACAGGAAAGTGCATTTACAGCCTTCCTGAATCCCCAATTTTATGCTTTCATTATATGCTAGAAAGCATATATATTTATTAATTGGAGGAAAAGAAATTAAATAAATAAATAAATATATATAGAGTAGGGTTAATAATTAGGGAAAACACATCCCATAATTTAAGGAAAAAAAAGATTATGATTTGAACCATGTAGATTTTCATCGGTCAGTGCGAATTGCTACGCAATCCCGATAAACTGTTCCGATACCGATTTTTTGAAAAATATGAAAATGAACCGGGAAACTTAGAAAAATACGAGGATTATCAGCATGCTCGAATTTCTCATATGAGTATTCGTTATTAAGCCGACATCTCAATATGCCCTAAATTTAACGTTTTTAATGAGCGTAGGTTCCGAAACTGAATTTTCGAAATCAAAAAATTAAATTACGTAATAATCGTAATTATTCGCGCTATTTTTATATTCAAATAATTAAAATAGGTCGGGGTATTCCAGGGCCCTTAATAAAAAAAATCTAAAAATTATTTATCTCAACTATTCTATCAAGGCCCAATATAAAAGAAAGATACTATTAAATTTTTTAAACCGGTGTTTGGATTTATGAGAAAAATCTCTTAAAAATCAAAACAAAAGAAATCTTAAAATAAAACAAAAGAAAAAGAAATTATATTTGCTTCAATGAAAAGTTATTAATACCCATAACATGATTAGTGTTCATTCATTTTCTCTTTCTTTAACTTTGCTTGCTCTTGTTTATCCTAACTATTCAAGCCTTCTAGCATATGGCATGCATAAATATGTAATGTATTTTATTTTCTATATTGATTTCTTTTACAAATTTGTAATTTGAAAAATAGTTATTACCTTTGACGTGTTTTAACTCAAGTACTTTTTATTAAGATCTGGGACTTAGTAGATCTTTTTTATTTTTATCTTTATCTTTTCTTTTCTTGAAATTATTTCGAATTGATTGATTCTTATTCATTTAATCTTTTCATTTTGAAATTAATTTTTTATTGGCCCTGAATAGTTTGATAAAATAGTTAAAAAGTACCTCATATTTAAGTAAATAGATTAATTTTTAACTTTTGTAGATTTATTTGCTAATATACTCATAGTTTTTTAAACTAAGTTATTCTTTAATTAACAACGATAACAATTTTATAAATTCTGATAAATATTAGCAAATAATAAATTTTTATAACAAAGTTCATATTTTATCAATTATGTGATAAGTGATATAATTATCATACAACAAAATTAATTTTTTTTTTATGAAATCTCTACTGGATTAATAGAATTACGTACCCAAAAAATTTTTGTAGCAAGTTTGAAATTCAATCAGTTAATGTGAATTAACAAAACACGTTTTATGTTTTTTAATTCTTATTACAATTTTAATTAAATTTTACTTTATTTTTAAAATATTTTTTTCGAGGGCCTTACATTTTAACTTCGCCTAAGCCTCCGAAATTCTCATAGCCGCCCTGAGAGAGCTCCGACAAGTTTAGGTGATTTAAACGTCACATCCAGAGCAAAAAAAAAAAATTACAAGTGCCGAAGAATTCGGAACAAGTGGATTAGAATAACACAAAAAGGGTTGGGAAACTCATCAAGATTCTTGTTTGGGCTTTCGAGAATTTGAAAGTCTGGCGATACTAATGGCTTTCGGCTCCGATTTGACCGCAGATCATAGGTAATAGAGAGAGTTTGGAGGAGGAGGTTCCAGCTGTAATGGAGTATTTATTAGAGGAAGATCAGAATAAGAGGCAAATTGAGAGGAAAGGTACTGCGCGTACTAGTGGATTAAGGCCCTATTTGGCCTCTAGTTTTTATTTATTCATAATTTTTGTCTTTATTCATTTTTTTTTGTATTTGTTGTTTAAATCTCAATATTTTGTAGTTTATTGGTCCGTTTTGATGAAAGGAATCTAATGAGTATAAAATTGTGTCCAAATGGTAAAAAAAAATCACTAAAGACGACGAATAAGTTAAAAAAACTCTGTTCTTTATTTATTTTTGTCTTTTTTGAATTTTTTTCAAATGTAGCCGATGATTGATAACTTTTCTGAAAGCTCTTGTCGAGATGAACCAATAAATCATAAAAAATTGATGAAAAACAAAAAATTGCAAAAAAATTTCAAATAAGGACGAAAAAAATTTCAATAAATAAACACATAAAAATCACAGCCCAAATAGGGCCTAAAAGTTCTTCAGCGGCAAAGAATTTCGTTTGAAAGAAGAGAGATGAAAGAGAGAGCGAAAGAATTTGACGCTTCCATAAAAGTTTTTAAATTTATTTTTTATATTTAAAATGAATGGATAAAATTTTAAATTTTTAAATAAAATTAAATTAAATCTTGATTTTGAATTCAAGAATATTTAAAAAAAATCTATGACTTACTTTAAAAGAAAAAGAAGAGAAAAATGTGGTAAAAAAGAAGGGGAACAAAAATTGGTGGTGGAGTAGAGAGAATTTGGCTTTAAAAGAAGGGAAAATCTTTGTAAACCAAACTTTGTTTAGACAAATTTGCTAAGAATAATGAATTTTATCCTGAAATCCATCCTGATTCACGTGGAAAGTGGGGGACCCACTTACTTTTGAAACTTGTCAGCTTTCACCAGATTTTAATTTCAATTTTAAAATTAAAAATAAAGTCATTCTCTCTCCTCTCTTCTTCTCAGGTCAAATTCTTGGGAAATGCTAAACACCTAGAATTGAATTGGGTGTATGTGAGCTGGCACCAACCTTTCCTCTCTCTCTATCTCTCTAACCCTCAAATAGCAAAATCCAACCTGGAGCCCGCCAACTCAAACCCCAACCCCCACACGCCACACGTGGTCCCTCCTGTCTCTCTTAAGTCTAAACACGCATTTATTTTTTATTTTTTGTATTTATTAGTTTTATATTAATTCTTTATTAAATTATTTGTTCAGCCTTTTGTTAAGAATTTAAAAAATATGATTTTTATCTAAAAATTAAAAAAATCACTAAAAGCAAAAAAATACATAAATAGAGTCTATTTTGATTTATTTTTCATTGTTTGTGAACTTTTTTAATTTGTGGACATATTTTTTATTTTTTCTAAAACGCCTCGTCAATACAAACTAATTAAATAAACTTAAATAAAGTCTATTTTGATTTATTTATTTTATCTTTTCTGAATTTCATAATGAAATCCATCCTGAAAGTGGAGGGACCCACTCACTTTGGGAATTCCCAACTTTCCCCAAATTTCAATTTTAAAATGTAATAAAGACATACTCTCTATCCTCTCTGACCTGGAGCCTGCCCAACCCAAACTCCCACACACCACACTTTGTCCCACCTCCTTTCTAACACACATTTATTTTCTATTTTTTCTATTTATTAGTTTTATATTAATTCTTTATTAAATTATTTGTTCGTCTTTTTGTTAAGAATAAAAAAACATAATGTTTTATCTAAAAAATAAAAAAAATAAATCAAAATAGACTTTATTTAAGTTTATCTAATTAGTTTGTATTGACGAGGCGTTTTAGAAAAAATAAAAAATATGTTCACAAATTAAAAAAGTTCACAAACAACGAAAAATAAATCAAAATAGACTCTATTTATGTATTTTTTTGCTTTTAGTGATTTTTTTAATTTTTAGATAAAAATCATATTTTTTAAATTCTTAACAAAACGATGAACAAATAATTTAATAAAGAATTAATATAAAACTAATAAATACAAAAAATAAAAAATAAATGCGTATTTAGAGAGACAGGAGGGACCACGTGTGGTGTGTGGGGGTTGGGGTTTGGGTTGGCGGGCTCCAGGTTGGATTTTGCTATTTGAGGGTTAGAGAGATAGAGAGAGAGGAAAGGTTGGTGCCAGCTCACATACACCCAATTCAATTCTAGGTGTTTAGCATTTCCCAAGAATTTGACCTGAGAAGAAGAGAGGAGAGAGAATGACTTTATTTTTAATTTTAAAATAAAAAATGCTACAAGCACAACAAAATTACATAATATTTGGCACAACATGCCAAAATTACGTCGTTTCATTAAGGGAAAAAACAGTGAGATTTTGTTTGTTTGTTTTTTCTTTAATGAAACGACATAATTTTGGCATGTTGTGCCAAATATTGTGCAATTTTGTTGTGCTTGTAGCATTGTTATTTTAAAATTGAAATTAAAATATGGTGAAAGCTGACAAGTTTCAAAAGTAAGTGGGTCCCCCGCTTTCCACGTGAATCGGGATGGATTTCAGGATAAAATTTATTGTTCTTAGGGGTCGTTTGGATGGGGGAAAGCCCCCCTCCAAAAATTATCACTCCTTATTAAGGGTTTTAGCATGGTTTGGATGGGAGAAAAACCCCCCTCCAAAAATTATCACCCCTTCTTATCCCTTATTACCCCCTCTTATCTCCCTCCAAAAATTATTACCCCCTCTTAAATTTTCACCCCCTCCCAAAATTATATTTTTCTCTTTTTTATTGTTAACTAAATTTTTCTCTTTTTCTCTTTTTTATTGTTAACTAAATTTACGCGAGCTAAATTATATTTTTCTCTTTTTAACTAAATTTTTTATTGTTGATTTATATTTTGTTGTTATTTTTCTTTTTTTTTTGTTAATTGGTAAAACAAAGTTAAAAAACCCTTAAATTATTCAAAAATATTCACACTCATCACATGTTCTAATGGGCTTAACTTTGGAGGAAAAAAAGTACCGACACTGCGAACTCGATATTTTATTGATTTATATTTTGTTGATTTATTGAAAAAAAGTACCGAAAAAAAGTTTTTAAATTATGTTAAGATATTTATTGATTTATATTTTGTTGTTATTTTTCTTTTTTTTGTTAATTGATAAAACAAAGTTAAAAAAACTCTTAAACTAGTCAAAAATGTTCACATTCATTACATGTCCTAATGGACCCAACTTTTGAGAAAAATGTTATTTAAATCTCAATATTTTGTAGTTTAGTAGTCCGTCTTGATGAAATGAATCTAATGAGTATAAAATTATGTCAAAAAGTTAAAAAAAAGTCACTAAAGATGACGAATAAGTACAAAAAACTCTATTTTTTGATTTATTTTTGTGTTTTTTGAACATTTTTCAAATTTAGCCGATGATTGATAACTTTTCTGAAAACTCTTGTCGAGATGAATCAATAAATCAAAAAAATTGATGAAAAACAAAAGGGGATAAGATAAGAGGAGGTATTATTTTTAAAGGGTTGGCCCACATTGATGTGATATTTATAGAGGGGGTAATAAAAAATAGATAGTTTAGATGAAGTATTAAAAAATGGGGATAAAATATTAAAAAAGGGAGATAAAATAGTACTTGATTTTGATGGAGGATAAAATAGGGGGATAAGGTTATTTGGTATTTGTAATGAGGAAGAAGGGGTATTATCAATACCCCCTCCCCTCTTTATCCCTCTCCGGGGGATAACTTTTGGGCCACCTCCCCCCTACCCAAAAATTATCCCCCTTTATCCCCCTCCCGGGGGATTATTTTTGGCCTACCCAAAAATTATCCCCCTGCATTTTTTGCTCCCAAACCATGCTAAACATGTCACGTCGATCCTTTTACCTCCTCCAAAAATTATCCCCCTTCTTTTTTTTCCCCATCCAAACAATCAACAGTTTTTTTCCTTATCCACCACTCTTATCCCCCTTTATCCCCCTTTATCCCCTTGTTTAATCCCTCATCCAAATCATCTACTTTTTTATACCCCTCTATAAATATCACATTAATGTGGGCCATCCCTCCAAAAATAATACCCCCTCTTATCTTATACCCCCTCCAAAAATTATCCCCCTAAAAATAATACCCCATCCAAACGGGCCCTTAGTAAATTTGTCTAAACAAAGCCCAAAGGGCAGTCGATAGTGAACACACGCGCCTAATTAGTCAACCTTTTGCACAAGCTTCAATGCATTGACAGTTCATACAATTTGATTGAGGCCTTCTAGTCAAAATGACCAAATTAACCCCAGTATTGGTGAAACGCATTTCTTATTTGTTTTTTAGGGGTGTAAACTCGTATGTGCAAATCGAACTAAATTGACAATTTTGTCTAATTTTGTAGGTACATTGGTTTTTTCCAGTTCGGTTTGAGTTTTTGTGTAAAAATTATGTTCAATTTTAATTTTCTAATCCTAAACATCGACCAGATCGGATCGGAATAAAAAAATTAATTTTTTCAATAATTCATAGTGTTTCTAATTTATATTTGTTTGTAATATTATTTTTTTGTATTTATTTATTTTTTTTGTAATTTATATTTTTTTTTTCTCTTGTTATATATATATTTTATATCGGATGTAATCTCTTAATAGTTCAAATACTTAATTGTGAAGATAAAAATTCAATCTTGATACAACCCAATTGAAAATTGAACCAAATCAAATTAAAATAGTTTGGTTCGATTTCGATTTAAAAAATTCTAAACCGAAAGTTTCGAGTTTCTCCTTGAAACCATGAGGGGCATGCAAAGGCACACCAAAACTAACAAAACGGTGCCGTTGTATTTGTGCTTAAAATAAAACTCCCCTTGTTGTACTTTGTACAAACATCCTATTAACATATTAAAATTTTGAGTTCGTGGTCGATCTCAAAATATTTTTGTAAGTGAACAGTGAATTTTTTTTAAAATAAAAAATAAAATCTAGAGAAAACGATCGAAAAGAATTTAAATAAGCATTGTCCATCATTTTTTTTAATGCGACGATAGTAAAATAGACATATTTTTGCTTTTCTTTTCACTTTTGTCACCATTGCATCAAAAAACAGATCGATACGCTCATTTAGTCCCTTTTTTGTCATATTTTTTGGATTTAATTTAAACAAAACTAACAATTCATTGATGACTTAAAAGTATATTTTGAGATTAATCCCGAATTTAAAGTTTTAATATAATATTTTGTTAAGAGGAAAGTTATAATAATATAGTAAAGAGAAAGAGTGGGAGACAGAATATTTTATTCATATATTACTTGGAACCATTAGAAGGGGATAATATTGTCATTTATCCATTGAGAATAATAATAGCTACCGAAAAGTAAGGGGGTTTTGTCAGAATTTGTGTAAAAGTGAAACTTTACATCAAGTAAATGAATTTTATGTGTTCTTAACGGGGTGCCTATTGGGTGCACGTTAGAGAGACCCATTGACTTAAAAAATTATTTAGAGATTCATAACGAACTTGAAATTTCTAAATAAACTTTTGTTAATAATTCTTGCATACAGTGAATGTGTGCGTGTATAGTTTTATATGTATGTGTAATTTGACCAATGATACTTTTTGAATTATTGGCTATAAGAATGGACACGATTGAATCAAAATTTATTGGTGAATAGTGGGTTAAATGTCCTTGGTTAGCAAAGAATTTATCAAGAAAGAAGAAAGGAGAGAGAGAGAGAGAGAGAGAGAGTTGGGTTTAAGAAAAAGAGGGGAAACAGAAAGTGGTGGGTTCTGATCTCAAAATAATTGAACTGACCACTAGAAAATAATGTTATCGAAAGTACATGTTCGAATCCCGTTCCGTCACGTTGTTCAGAGTTAGTAAATTATTTCAAAATTAAACGCAGACCCGAAGTATGTAAATTTACAGTTCATATGTGTTATTACACACTTCTCGTGTTTAAAATTAAAATTTCTAATTAGAGTTTTGTTAATATACAATATTAATTTTCTTAGACTAGATCTTAAGTACTTAATTGAGTTTGTACGCTTTCGTTTACATATAAACTTTGAAAAGTATATATTTGGATGTTTAAACCTTGTAATATCTCATTGTAGTTAATTATCGAGAATTTTATTTTATTTTAATTATCAAATCAATTCTTTGCTTTCCTAACTCCTCAAAATGCACGTTTCGTTCTGTTTTTCTTATTTTCTTGGTCTATCGCATGTGTGATATATAAACTAAATAGGATACAAGAATTTTGTTATATATTGTGCATAGTATGGGGTATTGTGCAAGAGTAAGTTTCTACTAAGGGATCCCTCATTTTGTTAAAATGAGGACCTTATATTTTTTGATCAAATTTTCATGATCCGAACCGTTCAATGTGTTTAAACATGTTTTTAAGGATACTCGTGCGAAATCAGCTCAAAATATTACCTGGAAGGACTTGATCCAATTAATTTTTTATAAAACAGTTCCTGTCAGCATTTATGAAAAAATGCTTAGATCAATCCCTTCCCGATATTTGTTTGAGCCGATTTTTTAAGGATATCCTTAAAAACATGTTTTAAACAAATTGGACGGTTCAGATCATCAAAAATTGATCAAAAAATAGGAGGTCCTCATTTTAACAAAATGAGGGATCCCTCATTAGAAGGGGACTATATTGTGCAATATGCAAGGCTTTCAAGTCCATGGTAATGTGACTTTTTCAACAAATAAATGTAACAAATTAATGTTGCATTAAAACTATGGAGAAATAACTCCACAAAATTAGTAATCTAACCTCATGTTGTAGTGGATTCGGAGATTTTACTGTGCACAACATAAACTAAAAAGTGTTACACATCAAAATGATACCGTTTTGACGCCTTAAAAATTACAACAATGCTACAAGCACAACAAATTTGCACAATAATTGGCACAACATGTCAAAATTACGTCGTTTCATTAAAGAAAAAACAAACAAACAAAACCATACTGTTTTTTTCTTTAATGAAACTACGTAGTTTTGACATGTTGTGCTAATTGTTGTGCTTGTAGCATTTTTGTAGCACATTATGTACGATAATTCTTCATCTTCCAGTCTTTTTGGACAACGAGAGGTGACAACCTTAGTCTATATGTTGATCGTGAGCCGCCAAATATTAGTCTTACAAAAATGTTGGCGCAAAAGAATATGTCCTCCACCTGTTGATCGCTCGCAAGTCGAACTCACTCCTTGATTCGAAAGACAAAACTCAACAGGAGAGAAGGCTATACGATTCAAACCCCTTTGTGAGTGTACGTGTGGAATACGTGCCTAGTTTTTAACATTTTAACCCTTGTAATATTGGTTATCTTCCAATTGCTCCTTTTCATTACTAAAAGGGTAGAATGATTTAACAAAAAATAGTCATTTGAATCGCATATAACCTAATAAAAGTTATAATAAGTATTTTTTAAATTCTTTTTTCTTTAAACCCCTCAAGAAATTGAAAAAAAAAATTGTGTTGGAAGTACATAATGGCATCAGGAATATTTTGGACATTAATTCAAGTGCATTAAGTTTTGTTGAATTTTTTTCTTTTTCTTTAAACATTATTTTTTTAAAGATCGGGTCTTTTCCTACTCTTCGCACTCTTCTATAAGCCACCATTAACTAAAACTCACATTTTCTCTCCTCGTTCCACTTTCACATGAACCACCCTTTATAACCGCTATTGATACCTACTAAGATCAAGCAACTTGCACGTAGTCTCAATTCACCTCTCTCGTCGATATAGTCAAATACTCTATTGATGCTATCAACTTTCATAGAATATTTCTAAATTGGGTAAGCTTTGCTCGTTGTCAACATTGTGAAACTATATAATAGGGAAACCCCCCACAAGGAAAGAAGACTCTCAAATATTGATGCCAAATCAACAAAGTAATGTGACCATCAAATTTTCAAATAACTCAGAAAGTAGATATCCTAGATATGCATAACGGAGAAGACAAGAATACCTACCCGGCATCCGAGCAGGGATGCATTTGAAGCAGGAGTAATCGATACACAGTAGAGTAGACCGATCACGAACGCTACTGGTGTGGTAGCGATTCTTGTCAGGGAAGGTTAAGACGGTGCCTTGCATATGGGTAGCAAGAGGGATTGGGTCTGATGAACCGGTTAGTAAAGGAGGTTAGGCCCTGATTGGATAGTGTATTAGGTGGTGTATTAGTTAACACAAGCCTTAGTTAAAGCTGGGCCCACCTCTAACCCATTGATTGACAAAATTTTTTGAGGTGTGTTAGTTAGCCCGTGGGCTAATTAAAGCCCCCATTGATGTCTTAATTAGCCTCACCCCCCCCCCCCCCCAAGGCTAACTAAGGCATTGCCTTAGCCTTAACCAATTACCAAAATACCCACCCTTTTATATACACACACTTATCTTTATTAAACATAATATAAGTATATATAATAGACGTATATTATATTATTATTATAGATATATATATATATATACTTATATAATATATAATACGTATTTATAAACATACATATATTTTATAAATACATACATATAAACATATATATATAATACATATATATACACTATATATTATCCGTATACATTATACGTGTATATATATGTGTGTGTGTGTCTCTCTCTCTCTCTCTCTATATATATATATATATATATATATTATATTTATATTATAAGTGTATATATATAAGCATGTGTGTATTTTTTATGTATATATACGTATATTTTTAAATATATATACATATGTATAAATATCAATACATAAATATAAACATATATATATATATATATATATAATACATATATATACACTATATATTATCCGTATATATTATACGTGTATATATATGTCTCTTTCTCTCTCTCTCTCTCTCTATATATATATATATATATATATAAGCGTGTGTGTATTTTTTATGTATATATACGTATATTTTTAAATATATATACATATATACATATATATGTATATTTTTTAAGTATATATACATATATGTATATATACATATATGTATATTTTTTAAGTCTATATATGTACATATATATGTATATATTTTTTATGTATATTTTTTAAGTATATTATACTTATATTGTAAGTATAATATAAATATAAGTATAATATATACATATATAATATAATTATAATGTATATGGATATATAAATATAACTATATGTAAGTGTGTGTATATTATGTACTTATAATATACGTATATATACATATATATGTTATTTTTGAAATAATTCATTAAATCCATAACAAGGGGCAAAAATGTCTTTTGATAGTTTAATACACATTCTCCTTTTCAAACATACCCTTCATCCAATCACTATATTATTTAACACACCCTTCTTAAAAATCACATCAATGTGGGCCACCCCATTTTATTTAACACACTTGACTATTTAACACACCCCTCTTATTTAACACACCAAAAACTAAAGCGGCATCCAATCGGACCCTTAGGGACACAAAATAGCTGCTGGGTTAGACAATATCAACGACATTATGCTTTCGGCCAAGGAAACATTGCTATCTTTCATCTTTTTAGTCTGAACCAACATTTACTCCGAAAAACGGAAACAGCGACAAAATAAGCTTGTTGATTCTTCTAATGAAACTTTAATAAATCATCAAAACCACAAGCCTTTCCAAAGAAGTTATGCTAACATCAACTCTAAAATACACAGGATAGACAATAAGAACCATTTCATCCACATCCATAATTTACATCTGGAGTTGCAACAACCGACTCAAATGGAATTTCCACTCTCTCCTTCACAAGGCAACGGGCTTCACCACCTTCCACCACCAAGACCTTACCAGGCGGGCAACGGACCGTTTCTCTCTCCGCCTCAGTTCCTTGTAGTTGAAAGAGGCCAAAAACCTTGAATTTTGTGTCCCTTTTCCGAAGCCTAGGTTCAAACCCAGCCAATCCTAGAAGTGATATCACACCAACAAGAGTAAGCACTGTCTTTGCTGCTGCATTGATGAAGAGTCTAAATCCTTTAGGTGGACTTTGGAATTTAGCTTGCTTTTGATTTCTCTCTGTTGCTTCACTTGTTGTGTTACCAGTAATGAGCCCAATTTGAGAAAGTTTACGCATGGAAGAGAAATGTGAAAGATACCCATTTTGTGGCACCATGGAGCAGGAGGGCCGACTGGGATACGGGGGAAGGAGGAGATCGCTGTTGTTATCGACTGTTTCGCTAGCAAAAGCAGCAGCTTCAAGTATGACTTCTAACTCTTCACCTTTGTATTCCTTCAGCTTCTTAAGCAGCTTCTTGCGGCTGTAATCAATCTCAGCCAAGGCTGCTTCCTTTTCATACCATTGCTGTTGCTGTAGCACCTGTTAATCAAAAGTGAATTGAGAAGTTGTCTACGACAGTTTGTGAAGCAATGCAAACGTCCAGAACTCTATTTATTGAGGGACGAAAAGTAAATAAAATTACTTCAGAGGAATTGATGTGCATGCTTCTTCCCACTTATTTAGCCCAAACAAACAAAATCAAAGAATTTTTACCTTCTCTCACTTGGTTGTGTCTTTTCTGTTAATTGTCCTTCCCTCTGTTGGAGGACCTATTCCAATTTTGAATCATATCTCCAACCCGACGGGTTTAGTCACAACATATAGAGTGCAAGTCAATACTCATTGTCATTGATTTTCATTACAACTGTTGGTCCCGATAAGTTACCCGTGCTGCTTCATTAACTTACTGATCATCACATTATCGAAAAGCAATTCCTCTATTATCGCCCACCTTTTGTGCGTCATAATAGCATATTGAGCCTTATTCTAAGCTGACTCCTACATACTAATGGACCTTAAGGACACAGTCATTTATCTCGAATTCAATATCCAAGAGCCTCGTGCATTACTGCTGAAGCAATTCTAAGAGGAGGAATAAAAGGAAGCACATGATTTGCACATCAAGCGCTGGAAGCTTAGCTTAGTGGTTGCAAGGGTAAGAATTATCAAAATTATCGTCCTTCACCACCACAAATTTGACCCATAATTTTTACAAGAAATACACCTAATTATAGGTCCCAGTGCATTATCTAATTCCCAGGAATATTCTTTAGAGTTCCTGCAACATAATGAACAGCTCCAGAGTAAGGTGGCTTGGTGTGATATATTCCAAAATAACCACCAAAAATATCCGTTCCCTGTAATATTATATGTTGGAACATATTCACACTCATAAGCCTATCCTTTGTTGGTTTAACCAAAGTGAACATGTAAATATCATCTCGGATGTAGCCAAACTGAAAAAGGTAATATCATCTCGCATTGAAGAATGTAGAAACTGTCCAGAAAACCAATGGCACACGCACTACATCCATGGATGGTGTACAAGGCATCACCTCATCCACCAACATGCTGCACTAAGAGTACGAATCACAAAGACACTTAAGGTTCATATCTTCTTAATGCAGTTACTAAATATACAACCTCTGGATATTTTAGGAGTCCTACAAAAACGTACTTGCCAAAAGAAAGTGAAACCTTCCCTGTTAGCGTCTAATAATTTAGCTGGAAATTTGAAATAGCCAATGGATTCAATGAAATTGCTTGCAAATCATTGAGAAACAGAGAAATTTCAAAATGGACATGCAACAGGAGCAATTGCATGAACTACGGTGTGAATATGGACCAAATCAAGCTTAGAAAAATGATTTGCATGAAAACTTAATCTCATACAACAGGATACACCACTAGTATGAAATGCCTAAAACTAGTTCAAAATACCCACTAATTTAACATCATCTTCCACGCGTTGCTGAACGAAAAAGGAATTTCATGTTGAAATTCGTAATGGTTTGGTGAATGAAATTTGAGACACCGGAGACTCTCATGAGACAACCGAAGGGCAGCAACCCTCTATGTGTCTATAATCTGATCACCCCCCTCGTTTCTAGGGATCCGAAACATTCGTCTACACTAGCATATTCCAATTTCCATTTTTGAGCCAGAGAGGCAGAAACAAGCTCGTTCGGCACGGTTCGACAGACACTCGTTAGTTGGAACGTCAGTAGATAAATTCACATGACGCCGATGCAACCTCCAACTCCCATGGTGAGCGAGCAAAACTGTCTTAAAATGACTGTCAATTCACATGACGCGGTTTTGTATGTATATGTTCTGTATTTTTTATTTTTTCTTACATTTTGATGATTAATGAAAGTTATTTTCTGGAATTCAAGTATTTTGCTTACAACATTTCAATCAGGGTTTTGCTAGGGTTTCCAAATTGAAGCCTAATTTTAAGTTCTAAGATAAATAAGAAGAGAAAATAAAGAACAAGAGAGCAGACCTGTAAAGAAGAGAGCTGGGCCTCTAGCGATTCGAGAGCATCGCGAATGTTCAATAGGCTCTCTGTTTCGTCTTCTTCTTCTCCTTCCCCGACCTTGTCAATGTCCTGATATCGAGACCCATTATCTCCATCTTCTCTCTCTTGCTCTTGTGGCTTACCATTGTGTTCGGTTGTGGATGCCCCCTGGATGCAGTTAGTAATCTTGGTGCGAAGCTCGGATGCTCGAGCTAAGACCAGTCCAATACCATCTTCATCCATCCCTCTCCTCTCGCTCTCTCTCGTTTGATTTTGTTGTGTCTCTGTGAATGGGATTTTGATTCTTGTGCGTGGATCCCACTGAATAGTTTCTGTGATGCAGGTGCCTTCTCAACGAGAAATTATACAATACCCTCCGGGCAGCACGTCACGTGACAGTTGGTGCCGCAGACCAATCAAAACGAGCCTTTTGGATATGGACGATCCGGGTTCGGAAATGGGAATGTGCACAGCAGCTGTTCTGTGCATTGAAACGGCACAGTTTTGTGCCCAACAAAACTCTCTTTTGTGTGTTTTGCATATGAAATTTATTTTAAAATTTTGAGTTCATGATTAATTTTAAAATATCCGTTTAAGTCGACGGTAAATTTTTCAAATTTTTTTGTAAATAAAATTTAGAAAACACAACCTAAAGAAATTCAAATGAGCAATATCGATTATTTTTTTTAATGCGACAGTGACAACGGTAAAAAGAAAATTACAAAAAATATATCTATTTTTCCACCACCGCATTAAAAAAAACTAATACCGCTCATTTGAATCCCTTTAGGTCATGTTTTCTAAATTTTATTTTCAAAAAAATTTAAGAAATTCACCGTCGACTTAAACGAATATTTTGAAATTAATTACGAACTGTTAATAAACTACTTTCTTGCAAGAGGCGCAGATCGGTTGCTATGTAAGGATTGTAAGGTCATTCCCGGAGAGTGTCTAGTGGCACAACATAGACTTTTGGTGTTAGATATTGGCCTCAAGGGAAATAATAGACAGAGAAAGGAAACTAGATGCCCACGGACCAAATGGTGGTCCCTAAGAGGGGAGAAACTAAAGGTGTTCAAGGAACGAACATCCCAACAAATGGAGTGGGGAATGGAAGGCGATAGTGATAGTATGTGGAGGACAATGGCCGATGGTATTAGAAGGATATCGAAAGAAGTTCTCGGAGAGTCAAAGGGGAAAGGTCCAATTTCTAAGGAGACATGGTGGTGGAATGACGAGGTTCAAACCATGGTAAAAGCCAAGAAGGAATGTTTTAAGAAGTGGCAAAAGGACCGGAATATGGAAAATTTTCAGCAGTACAAGCAGGCTAACAAGGAAGCTAAGAAAGCCGTTAGAGAGGCTAAGTTGAAAGCCTATGAGGATTTTTACGCTAGACTTGATAGTAAAGATGGGGAGAGGAATATCTATAAACTCGCCAAGCTGAGAGAAAGGAAAGCTAGAGATTTCTCTCAAGTTAAGTGTATAAAAGGTAGCGATTCAGTAGTGTTGGTGAAAGATGAGGATATCAAGGATAGGTGGAAGACGTATTTCGAGAAGTTGTTAAACGAGAAACATGAAGGAGGTTTTGGTGAGGAGGAAGTTGATGTTCCTAGCGAGAAAATGGAACACGAGTTTTATCGGAGGATACAAAAGTCCGAAGTGACCAAGGCTTTGAAGAAGATGAAACCGGGTAGGGCCTTAGGACCAGATGGTATTCCTATTGAAGTGTGGAAAAGCCTAGGTGATTTGGGGGTGACTTGGTTGACAAAGTTGTTCAACAAAATTATTTTATCTAGGAGGATGCCAGACGAATGGAGGAGGAGTACCTTAGTACCTATCTACAAGAACAAAGGGGACATTCAAAATTGCAACAACTATAGAGGTATTAAGTTGATGAGTCATACGATGAAGCTGTGGGAAAGAGTTATGGAGCATCGATTGAGGATGGTGACTATGGTGTCGGAGAAACAATTTGGGTTCATGCCTGGGAGATCGACCATGGAAGCTATTTACCTACTAAGAAGAGTGGTAGAGAAACACAGGTCAATGAAGAAGGATCTTCATATGGTCTTCATAGACCTAGAAAAGGCTTATGATAGAGTGCCCAGAGACATTATATGGTGGGTTCTGGAGAGAAAGAGAGTAACCAAAGGGTATATCGATGTTGTTCGAGACATGTATGAAGGTGTTGTCACTACCATTAGATCACCAGCAGGGGAGACGAGTGAATTTCCCATCACAGTAGGATTGCACCAAGGGTCAGCCTTGAGCCCTTACCTTTTCGCTTTTGTTATGGATGAATTGACTAGTCAGATTCAAGAGAATATTCCATGGTGTATGTTGTTTGCAGATGATATTGTCCTTGTAGATGATACTGCTAGCGGTGTTAATACTAAACTAGAAATTTGGCGGGATGCACTAGAGTCTAAGGGCTTTCGGATAAGTAGGAGTAAAACTGAGTATATGGTTTGCAAGTTCAGTGATACCAGAAGTGCGTACGAAGAAAAAGTGATGATTCAAGACCAGGAGATACCAAAGAGTGACCGTTTTAAGTATTTAGGCTCTATTATTAGTCAAGATGGAGAGATTACGGATGATGTGACCCATAGGATCCAAGTGGGGTGGCTCAAGTGGAGAAGTGCTACTGGTGTACTGTGCGACAAGAGGGTACCCACAAAGTTGAAGGGAAAATTCTATAGAACTGCTATAAGACCAGCGATGCTTTACGGGACAGAATGCTGGCCTATGAAGAAACAACAGGTGACCAAGATGAGTGTAGCGGAAATGAGAATGTTGAGGGGGATGTGTGGTAAGACTAGACGAGATAGGATTAGAAACGAAACAGTCCGCGAGATGGTAGGCGTAGCACCTATAGACGAGAAGTTGAGGGAAAATAGGCTTAGGTGGTTTGGGCATGTCTATCGTAGACCTACGGATGCAATAGTTAAGAGAGCGGATAGGATAGCTTTGCATAGCAATGCTCCGGGGAGGGGAAGACCCAAATTGACATTAGATGCGGTAGTGCGCAAGGAACTACTAGGGCTAAGTGAGCAAGCCGCACTTGACAGAACCCTTTGGAGGAAAAGGATTCATGTAGCCGACCCCAATTGATTTGGGACATAAGGCTCAGTTTGGTTTGGTTTGGTTTGGTTTAATAGATTTCGTGTACAAAACACACAAAAAGGAGTTTTGTTAAGGTACAAAACTATGTCGTTTCAATGCACAGCACAGCAACTACTGTGCTCCCCCAATCCTCGGAAATGGCAGTTTGTTGTGCATTGTGCACAGAGATAGTACGTCAAACAAAGTGATTTCAATGCCCAAAAAATAATTAGAACACTACCCAATTGTTTAGCAGTTTTTTGAAGGTCGAACTACCGTCGTTTTGGCGTACCATACGCACATCAGAGCCTTCAAGTCATTTGGGTACACATGCAAAAATGTTTTTCTTTGGAACCCCGGTTGCTTAGCGATCAAATTTTTTTTAAATATATAATAAATATAATAAGAAGGGAGCATATTAAAAGTATAGATTTATTGTAAAAGTGATAAATAGTTGTAAATAATTTATTTATGTATTTCTGATGAGTGAAGATATGATAAATATGAGTAAATGTATGATATTTTTGTAATTGATAGTGACATTTCTATAATTAATAATAATGTTTACGCAAATAGAAGAGGATATAAAAGAAGAAGAATATATGGATAGAATGGTGGAATAATAGTATATCTCATCACGAGAATAAAATAATAGTCCGGATATCATATTTGATGTCCAAGAAAATAAACAAGCCCGTATATATCGAATTCAGATATCCATATCCGGGGTCGATGGCAATGGACAATTTTATGACCCCTAACAAACAAGCTCTTATTTTTTAATAATTCAAGGTCTTGAGCCAGTTTATATGCCTACGAACAAGGTGGTGTGCTCTACGAATCAAACAAGCACCTGGAAGAATGATTTGAAACCAGAAACATCAACCAACCAATTATGAGGGTTGCCCAAAAAAGGAGCACAAAAAATCTTCAACTGTTGTTGTTCTTACAGGCCTAAAGGCAGAAGATCAGACATTTATCCAAAGCTCGACTATGGTACAAGCCCCTTCCTCATGAAAGGCGCCGGCAGAAGATAGAAAGGCTAAGGCACAGTTGCTTCCTAAGTCACTCGGGTATAAAATACAGAAGAAAAAAAAACATGTCACAAATTTGTCACAAGCTTCTTCTGGTTAATCTCAAGGGATTGTTTCAGTGGAAGGAATATGGTGACTAAGGGTTTGTCCTCTTAAGTTTGTGAGGTCAAACCTTACTGGAATCAATTATTATAAGCTATTGGAGGTTTGTCCGGTCATTAACTTCAAAACTCCGAGAACTACTTAGCATTAGGCTGAAAATAATCTCAAGACCAAATACCTCAACTATAAAAATAAATAAATAAAAGCTTCTTCTGGCCATATATCAAATATCATTGGACGGTTAAAACAATTCTCAACAAAGGTCATGCAAATTGCAGCTTGCAAGAAGTACAACACTAAGCAGAACAAGAGTCACAGGAAAGTCAGATGGCCTGTTAATCAAATCATTTGCCATAAGAAACTTGTGACTTGGTGGGATTCTACGTTAAGAAAGTCTACATACATAAACTTCCTTGCACAAATTCAATCTGTGTTCAAAATCGTCCGATGCATGTGAGATTACAAAATAATAAAGGGTCATAAGTGCATCGCATAGTTCCGGACAAATCTGTATTTAAATCTATGCACAAAAATTGTGTTTGTGGACTTGCTATTCCGCATTAGCTTCTTCTATGGCCAAAAGAAGATGAAATATTAAAAGAAACTTCACAACATCAGCTAAAATCAAGTAAACATTCATTAAATTAAGTACCCAACAATTCCATCCTATAAAGGATTTATGAAGTTATCTCCAATATTTGTAGTAGCATTGCTGCTTTACACAGGTTATATGCATCAAAGCCCATAGAGAGGCTATGTACAAAATGATCAGGTGTCCCAAAATACTTGAAAACAAGGCAAGTCCTAGTTCATCTTCCATGGTATCTCAAAAAGATGGGAGGATCATCAATATCAAGGATGCAATGAACTTCCAACACGTCTTGTTTTCCATTCGAATATGGTCATTTTTTTGCAGAGGAAATAGGGTCCCTCTAAGAGCTGTACACTTCAAAAAATATTTGCCGAGGCAAAGCAAAGATCAATCAATGACCTCAGCAGGTAAGTTGAGGTCAATCGTGCAGCTGCCAAGACTATCAGTTCTGGGACGCTTATTCCGCGATGAGCATCCACTTTCATATGAACTCACAGAGCCTGAAGGTCGGCCAGGTTCTGCAGCGATTCCTACAAATAAAAACATTCCACTTCATAAGAGTTACATAAGGACATGTTGGCTATAGTTCCATTGGAATACCACAAATAAAGCACCCACACTCCTATAAGCTTGCCGTGTCCAACATATCAGAGAAACACGACACGCCGGATACATGCAGGCAGATGTAGGGGACATGCCACATAGCATGTCCACTAAATTCATTTATTTTTTAACCAGTAGACACACTGGGAACACGTATGAATCAATTTGGCCATAGATGGAAACATGACACAGATCAATCTATAATATTGAAAGCTTATTTCAAGCTACCATATTCTAAGAAATAAGCAAAAAATAATTAAGAATAAATCAATTTTGACTAGATAAAACCTCGGTTTGACTTGTAATATATAAATAGCAAATAATAAGAGTCGTAAAGACACTATTAATTTTGGCTGTTCCCGAATGAAATGTGCATATGACTAGAAACTAAACCTCTATCCTAATTCATATACATATTTTTTTGGCATGGCCGTGTCTGTGTCTCCATTTATTTAGAATTACCATGTCCCAGATCCAGGTCTGTGTCCTTGTCTGTGTCGGAGTCCATGTCCGTGCTTTTTAGCACATCAAAATAGAGAATGGATAAAGGATATTTATATGTTCTTCACTATAATCCCATGCGATACATTTTTGTGCATCTACACAAATATTACATAGAATAACCCAACCTTTAGGCTTTAGAATTCCACATTTAAGTAGAAGACGCACAAATATTTTGACGTTTGAGGTGAAGACGGGTGTGGTGATGTTTTAATGGACTTTTTTTTCTTTTGGCTGTTTTTAGGATCTATCCTGACTGGGCAGTTTGATTTTAGTTTTAGCCAAGCATCTACGGCATGTGAGTGGCTTTATTCCTAGGCTAGGTCTTTCTTGAGTTGCCGCATTGAGAGGAGTGGGCTTGATCAGCGAGGTCTTTGTGTGCTCCTTTTGATTGTGTCAAGAGCATCTATGTACATTCTTCATCATGGTAACAACTATCTAACTTGCTTGAAAAACAAATGTCATGTCATGAACTCATGACTAATGAAAAAGTAGAGGAAGGTAGGAAAACATACAAAGTGATCTTCCGTCTATAATTGAAGGATGATTGTGAATCTGGTGTGATTAACCTAACAAATCGAAAGAAAGTTTTCACGTGACCAACTAAACATGTCAAAGTTCGTCCTAAAGAATAAGGAATGAATGACACGTCCAAGACTAAGGTTGAAGTGAAAGGACAGTGTTGATGAAAAGACCAAGAGACCATATGGAACGTCGACCATGTAGAAGTTGATGAACCACACTAACTCACCATGACATAAAACAATGTTTCTGCACCAACTCTAGCTAGTGTAACATTTCCCCTATCAACAGGAATAATATTTTCCCACCTTTTCACACCTCTAATCTGTAAAGAATCATCCAATTAGCAGAACAAATTCAACACAACATACCATTTGGGGAATAATCTAGAGTTGGACATTTGTTAATGGTTTCGACTTTCGGGTTCCAACAAACAGAGAGTTCTGTTGCCTTCTCAATGCCTTTCGACTGGTATGGAGCTATGCTGTGAATGCCAAATTGGAGCGAACCCAATAAATCATTCTCAATGCATTCATACCTACAAGAAATTAGAGAAGTGCATGAGTTCAAAGAATCTTAAGTTTAGTTTTGCGCTTTCCAGAGCTATACTCACATTTTCTTACAGAGGTTATCAGTGATAACAGAGAGATTGATGACTTGCATCCTTGTCTGCATAACTTTGTCCTCATCAAACTGATCAAATTGCTCTTCTACAAACTTGGATAGTTTCTCAACATTTGCCTCAAGTTGCTGCTGCTGGTCCTCAAATAAATTTTGCTTTATTTCCCTTTCTTCATTTGTCATCTCATCCTTAAAAAGATCATCACCAAACATATAAAACGCAAAGGGATATGAATATGAAAGCACCCGCCTTGATCTAAAGAGTCTGTAAAGTCCATTTGAAACCCAGCTGAAATCTCGAAGTCTAGAATCCCTTTTCTCCAAGTTTGACACCTTCTCTCTTATGGTCTCCTTCAGGTTAGATTCAAGCTTAAAGGAATCTGTATGAGCTTTGTAGCGATTATGATAGTGCATGTAGCGGTAGAGGTCCCGCTTTGCACGCTCAGCATTCTTCTCACGATCTTCTTTATATCGACCACAATTGTGACCACTGATATGGGACCAAGTATGATCACGTCCGGTAGCTCCACCACAAAGCCAACTACATCAAAAGGAAAAATTATGCAAAAAACTCCACCAAAAGAAACAATCTCATAGCTAAAAAGCAATGTGCTAAGTAACAATAGGGGTGATCAAGGATGCAACAACCAAGAAAGACTTGGCATTCAAAAAAAAAAGAAAAAGAAAAAAAGAATCATATTATGAACCAAAACATACATAATAGGGACAAGTATAAATATAAAACTCTTGACATAAGCAATCAGGTCAATTCAATCCAATATTGTAGTATCCTGATCATATAAAGGATATTTTATAATGAATCCAACAACATTAATCAGCAGCAGCCTAATTTCATTGATCTAGTATTAAGACCCTAATAAGACTAAATCATCTGGTGTTTAAGACCTCAAAACACCAAATAGATTCCCAATATGGAGTATGGACCATTCCCATATAGGTATTGATTTTACTATATATAGGGACTTGATCCCGTGAACATTAAAAACTTGCCCAAGGAACCCATTAAAATTGTCATTTTTTAAAGACTGGTAAGTATTTGACTTCACTACCTAACATCTTGGCTCCACTAATCGGCAGAACATCCATACCCTTAAATTTTCACTTGTTGGAAACAAAAAAAATAAGGATGGAGTAAGTACATTGGCTCTAACCACTTCCGTACCCTACCACCCAGCTTCTACACACATGCGAGAGGAGAAAAAAAATCAACCAAAAAACTTTCACACATAATAACAACGACAACCACAATGAGAAGAATAAACAAGAGAAGAAACCTAGTACAAAAATCACTACAAAAAGCATACACGCCCAATTTGCAACAATGGTTAGGTCTTAGGTCCAAAGAAAGCTACTGTTTTTTTTTTCCTGTAATGTAAACTACCTAGAAGCTAATCTGTGAACAACGCACGTTCTGATGCAGATTATACCAACAATACACCAACCCACTAAAACGAAAGAACTCAAGCAGAAAGAAATCTCACCAAAATGCTTGCCCACATATGCAGCTCACAAGGTTGCAGCCACCGTTCTTCTCCACCGGTTTGTGACACTTTGGACAAGGTTTTGTATGCACAGTAATCCAATTAACTGTCTCCGATTCATCACGACACTTCTTGGTCCACAGCTCCCACATCAAACATGAACACGGCGAGTGCGCATCAGCTAAGCAACTGAAACAGTACTGTAAACCACAAGAACATTCGACCTCGCAAAATTCATCATCTTCCACACGAATTGCATTCCCACAGTGGGGAGTACTTGGGCACCATTTAACCATTTTATTATCCTCGATGTATGACTCAAGAAGAAAACGATCAAATTTCTCCGCCAAATCAGGATGCCTCTTCCTAACAAGATTTCTGATAACAGCTTCATCACAGATAGCATTACATTTGTGAGCCATGCACCTAATACGCTTACTCTGACCCTCATTTATCCTCACAACAAAATGCTCCGTCCAACCTAAAAGCAAGAACCCAAAGTATAAAATAAACCCCAATACAAATAAATACGTTTCAGAATGATATCTTCACAAGTTATACACGCAAACAACCTAGCAGTAGATAAATTTCCTAACATCATGTTAAGAACTCCAAAGAACCAAAGAAGTGCAATTCCAAAAAAGTCAGGTAGGTAGAACTGTTGCAGGAGCATATATCCAATAACTGGATCGGCATGAATGCCGATATCAACATCTAAATGTACAAGTTCTGCTGGTCAGTGAATCAGGTGGCCCATAAGCTAGTCTGTGGTTTCTGAAACATCCTTACATACCTACCATCAAGCAATAAAGCTAGGCAGCCAACAGACTAAAGAACAAAGCTTACAGTTGTTGCAGAAGTTGTGGCCACAGTCCATTTTTGTCACTTCAGTACCAGGTACATCCTCCATACATATGTTGCATGGCACTGTAGCAACCGGGAATGAGTCAAGTTCATGTTTTTCAACCACAGTCACACCTGCTTCATCAAACAAGAAAGGTCTTCCCTTCTCCACAAGCACCGCAAACAACTTCTCCACATCCCAGCGGTAATGAATGAGTAGAGTTCGTGCATGGTATTCTCTTAGAGATAGCAACTCCATTACCCTACGCAAATCTTCCCTCTAAAAGAATGCACAATAAGTTAACATGTCAATCTTCGAAGAAAATGCAGACGTGTACACAATAACATAAAAAGTTAAATAAGAGTTTGTTTCTCTTTTTACCTGTGCAGCCAAAAGAGATTCTTTTGTGATTACCTGCAAAACGACCAAAAGGATTTAAGAATATAAGATTAATGCTGTACTAACAGAACACCTACAGAACTCCCATACGGAATGATGTTGCTCTTTGTGATTCTTCCAAAGCCAAACCACCTACCACAGGGGCTCATCATTACTAAATGCCACAGCCACAAAACGATGCCCTTAAGGGATAGGTTGTACAATATTGATGTCGTCGTAACAATAAAAGTCAAAATAATAGGTGTACAGAAGAATAAGTCTGAAAAAAAACTCAACATTATTTGGCAGATAAGCTCAAAGAATGTTGAGAAAACACCATAATTTTCAAATGCAAAATTTAAATTTTAGCAATTAATTATTAGTTGTGGGCTCAAATCAAGTTTAATGGACCGTACAGAATTCGCATATCAATAGGAATTCTAAATTGTTCGCATTTAACGAATATATAAATCCACAGGCTTTAATGTGCGGTTCCCTTTGCACTCGAGTCTTTTATTTAACCACTCAAATCCTGTTTATTACATCATCATCTTTTCAATCAATCCTTACTTTCTATAAAAGTATGGAAACAGATGACACATTAGTGGATTCATTTGGGATGTATCTGATACATAATAGTGAGTATCTAATGCCGACGTGACTCCCTTCTAGAAATATCTGGGCTTCATAGCTACCACATGATTCCGTAGTGGTGCTTTAGTATTAGAAAAAATTCTGAATCACTTACCATTTATAAATATCAATATCGGGTATTGGTTTAGAAAATGTAATGGGTACTTCACAAATGCACCAGTACTCCACACAAAATCTACAAAGTCAGCCATTAATGCGGTTCATTCCAAGGTTCTAAAAATCTCTAGGCGCATGTTGGGCAATGGGGGACCTTCTAGCGCCTAGGCCTAGTAACTGGGGATTAATCGGCCTAGGAGGATAGTCGGTATTTTTCCTCTTTTTAGTAAATATTCATTCAAAATTCAAGGTTCCAAACTAAATGAAAATAAGTCACACATTACACATAAAATCTCAATCAATATTAACCGATTAGTTGGCGCCTAGACCCCGACTAGGTGACCAAATGATTTTCCCAGGCGGTTTGGGAATAGTCACATCAGTGGGTAGACTACCGATTAATCGGCCGATTATCCCAATTTTTCGAACACTGGTTCATTCTTAACGAGATTTACCATTCCGAAATCATGGTTAATGCTAGTACTTCCTAGTTACTTGTAGCAGAAAGTGCAGCAAACAAGATTGACATTCAAATATTTTATATCAATGCACACATTAGCATCCATTAACAAAACTAAACCCTTTTGAATCCGCAAAAGAGAGGTGAAAATATGTTGTAGAGCCATTCCCCCAAACAAAAATTGTTCTTCCTCAATCATGCCCAACAAAATACTAATAATTCAATCACTATGCTAGAGCTCCAAAATCAACAAAAGGGAACTTCAGCCAGCAATAAGATAGCAAGACTACCACACAGCACATCCAAAGCACTCGAAGCACGCCCCCAAAAAAACAGTTCCAAACATAGAAACAACTCCAACTCAGTATAAGTATATATATATATATATATATATATATATATATATATATATATATGCAGAGTTAAAGATAGAAGGAATTAAACTAGAAGCTGTAAAAATCGATGAATTTTTCAACCATCCTAAACACTACAGGATTGAGATAATAGGCCAACATCTATCCATAAAAGCATTAAATACCTTACTGGAAGGACCTTTTGGAGGAACCCACTGAACATCAGACTCTTCGTTCTCGAGTCCGTCGAGGGAGTCTCGATCGGAGTAATAATAATCTTCCTCGCCACTCGTGCAATCATCCATCGCCGAAGACCAAGTTGGACAGTAGCGAGAATAAATGTACGTATATAAGTACGTATATCTACCAATAAATTAGTCGATCTTGGAATAGAATTTGATGGCGCGATCGTTTCTAGACGCTAGGAGGAGAAAGGTAACGATTAGCTCACCGTTGAGATCGCGATGGATTCCGGCGAGCTCGCCGGCGAGAGGAGAGAGAAATTCGGGTGGATAGAGAAGCGTAAGCGACGAAAGACGGAAGATGTAACTTTTCAGAGGAAGAGTGGGGGGGAGAGAGAGAGAGAGAGAGAGAGAGAGAGAGATGGGAGAGAGGGATTCTCTTTCTTGCCTTCTGCGCTGCAAGAAGAGGCAGAGGGGAGTGGAAAAAATCAGGCAACACGACGTCGTAACGCAAATCCGGAGTCGGAGATGAATTATGCGACGTCGTTGTAGCTGCTAATGCCGCTGTAGAGTACTTTTGTCTCAGAAAATGTTCCAGTAGTACTAAGAGTACAGTAAAGAGTTATGAGCTTGGTTTGTTTTCTTGTGGATATAATTGGTGCTGATTTACTTTTCCTTATTTGGAATTTATTAGATTGAAAAAAAATATATGAGCACAACATTTCGTGAACAAATGTATTTGGAACGTTAGAATGCACGTGATATTAGACTCCACGCGCATTAAATAATTTTGGACATATCCAAATGTATACACGAAAGTTTGTGTTTCTAAACTTACTTTTGTTTCTCCCGTCCAATTATATAATTAGAAAAGTTTAGACACAGATATATTTAAAATTATTCGATGCACGTTGAATTTTCTAAAATAATATATACTTTTACGTGTATCGAACGATTTCAAACACTTTCGTATCTAAATTTGTACATTGAAATTATGTATGTAAACTTGCTCTTGTATAAATTTGTCCCTTCAAAGCAACTATTAGGGTTTTATATATACGATCAGCCTTTCACAAAGTCTTGAATTTTAGTTGCTTTGGGAGTAAATTGCTCGAGTTTTACATATTCATGTGCACGAAAATATTTCTACGTCTTTTGCCACTCTTTTTATTTAAGATTGTTTAATAAATCAAATATTTGAGCTTGACTTGTAATGCCACTTGTCAAAAACATTTTCAATATCGATATGTTACAGAAAATAAATTTAAATTTGACCAAATTTCTAAAACTCATTAAATTATTATAAAAGATATTAACAATTCTTTAATCATCTCAATAAGTATATATTACTACCTGTATCTTATATCCTTATACTGCACATTTTATCTCTCTCGTCTTTCTTTGTCTATGTGAAAAATAGCATGCCATAACCATCCACCAAAAATTTGAAAAAATTATTAGAAATACCTAACTATTTCTTAAAACATATTCTTGAAAAATTATAATAGCACTAATAAATAATTGGTTTAATAGTTAAACACTTGAGTCCAAAACACTTGGATTCAAGTCTTCGTTATTACTTATTAAGTTGTGTCGGGACAAATCTCCATTTTTTTTTTTAAGAAAAGAAATCCATCTAAGTTTGCAGAATCAAGAACTGAACAAAATGCTAGTTGAGCTAAAGATACTCTCTAGCACTCGTAACATGCGCTATCGCATTATCTACAATCCCAACACAAGTGCGATGAGATCAACTAAGATAAATAGTTATGTCATACTGAGAATAGTACTGTAAATATGTAAAACAATATATCTACATATATAAATAATAATAATTCCAATAATTAGGTGCTTCCATTTTTCTCCAAATGACGACAATGATGGCCTTAATCAACATAAGAAGTCAAAGTCCATTACTCAAACTCACCCATTTTAAAATCTTTCGCCAGAAGTAGAACCAAAGATTGTCATTCTGGGTGAGCTAGACCACATTATTATAAACATCAGAATCCATCTTTGTCAAACAAATGTAGAAAGCAAGGACTAACTGTATACCAACCCTATACTATTACTCGAAAATCGTGTAATCTAGGGATAAAAGTTTGAGAAAGTCTACACACAAACTCCCATGTATAAATCCAAACACAGATATATCTGAAACTATGCGATGCGCATGAGACCTTTCAAAACAACGTGAACTCCACATCCATTGGACGATTCCAAACACATTTATACCTGGATCTGTGCATGAGAGTTATGTGTGTGGTCTTGCTCTAAAAGTTTAGTGTCCTTTCCGTCGCGCTAGGGTTCCATCCAATTATTATGAACATCACACCAGAAAGGAAGAGTGAATTGAAGAGAAAGAAAAGACAAGAAAAATACACAAGAATGAATTAGTTGTTTGCACAAAACAGACAAGCCAACCTAATATTGCATAGTTTGAGGCTTTGAGCCAATAGTCATAAAGCAGATACAGGATCTGCCTCTCTCATCTTTGTTTTCTATTACAAGGACTCCAATCTCCCAGCAATTGTATCAAGTAAAACCCTAACAAATAAGAGCCTAAGACAAGGTAACTGGTAAGGGAATCATATATGAGCATGCCGCGCAAAACTACATTATTGCTCAAAATTGTGTTAATAGCCATGGTCTTCGTTGAAAGTGAAACGAAATCAAGATTACAACAGAACAGAAGTAGCTGATCAAAAGCAAAAAGTAACAATCAAATATGACTAGTCCTCCACTTCATCGAAGTTGGTTCTGAAAATATAGTCTTCGGTTTCTAACTCATCGTGAAAAAGAGAAATCGATGACATTTCAACCCTCTCCACAAGTCCATCACTATCCGATGATCTCTGCCCCTGTAATCTCTTCACCGTTAATCACAAGTACCATAACAGTTAACAAGTGTGCATTTCCATCATTGCAAGTCCATTTCAAGTAGAAAGTTTATTGTTTCTATTTTGTTATTATAGCATTTGAAAGTATGCTCCAACCTCTGTGATGGAATCATCATGAATGATGCAGCTGTTACCAAATTGATTGCAGAAGAATATGATGTTCGCCAACAAGTCCTAATATGCCTGTACATATATGATTCAATAGCCTCTTTTAGTTGTGCAGAATACATGGGGTCATTTCAAATGTTCTGTCAGTTTGTTGCAGCTTAACTTCTGGTAAAAGGTATCAAAATCGAGTTCTCAAAAATTAACTTTTTCAGTTTTTTAAAGTTGTTTTTGCCCATAAGCCAAAAGTAGAAGATATGATCCAACAAAATCTCTTAAGTGCTAGGTGAAACAGACGGATGCTTTGTGAACATGGACTCTACAAACATCAACCACCAGCTTTTGAGGTTAACAGGACTAACCTTCCTCAAGATATAAAAGAAATAGTGGAATCCGTCACCAAAAGTATCCCACTCCATCGACCAGGTGAATTCCAAATCATTAAATAAAGGGCGCCTGAAGTGAGGCTGTAGGACATGAAATTTGAAACTGAGGGGAAGACTTCGGTAGACCAAATAGGTAATGAGAAAGACTAAGAAATGACCCTAAAAATAGTTATTGTTTACCTGACCAAAAGTGATTGAGATGAAAATGCCATCCGGTTTAAGAACCCTATGAACTCCTCGAAGCATGCCCATTGCCTTTCTTACTGTTGCAGGCTGTGGATTCCAAGGGTCACCGCTGTCCACGAACAATACATCCTTCACATTCAAATTACATGCATCTTCATCTCATTAAAGGCCAAAGACTAAGCATGAATGAAAGAAATACACGTGAGTTTAACAGATTGGAATGAAACTCTTGAGTATAATGGAATCGTTATAACATATAGGAATGAAATGGGTCATAAAAGGGTACATTGATTATCACCCCGGATATGGCTATTCCGGAATTTGCTTGCTTACTGTTTTTTTTCCTGGAGGGAGATAATTTATCCCACCCCTCCCCCTATCTATATCTTCTCCCCTTCCATTTACACAAATTTCATTATTAATTACGAGAATGTCATCCACCTACACATATCTACCATATTCTTCTTCTTAAAAAAATACTCAAACAAACACTTTATTACTATTCACCCCTCCAAAATAAATATTCCCTTCTACAATATATCTAACATATCATTTCTAAAATTTTGATCGCTAACAAACGGGCTTAAGTCTCAAGTATAATTGAATTGTCATACATTTAGCAACTTACCATAGTTCCTTTCTCAATGACCACATCAAAACACTCATTGCTAAATGGCAGGTCTAGCATATCAGCTTCCAGCACTTTGATTCCTGGTGACGAAGGTAAAACAAAAATATGAGCAAAAGGAACTGTCAACTACCCTATGATATTAGGGCAGAGAATATAAGAGCATCTCCAACAAAGATGTCAAATTGAATGTGACAATTGAGTTTTTAAAAAATGACATCAAAACCAACTCCAACAAAAATGTCAAAAGTAATGTCAAATCCTATGTGGCAATTGAAGAAGGCCACTTGATGTCAAATTTGACATCAAGTGTCAGATGTCTTTTTACCTTAAATGTCCCAATTTTAAATGTCTTATTACCTTAAATACCTCAATTTGACATCTTTATTGGAGATCAAAAAATTTTAATGTCATGTCAAATTGCCACATAGGCCATCAAAAAAATTTGACACCTCAAAATTTGACATCTTTCTTGGAGATGCTCTAAGTTTACAGAGGTGCCACCACTATCCTCGTGCTTGAAAAAACAATTCCCAAAACAAGTGACAGAACCTCACTAGAATAAAATGCAAAGCGTAATAATGTCAAAGTTCATATCCCTCTCCTCAAACAAAGCTCGACTCAAATCAATTAAGAAAAGAAGACTAGCAAAAACTTCTATGATGCATAATTCCAAATAAGTGAGGAATATATTTCCAAATCTTGCAGTTCAAAACTTCAAAGTTCCTAGCGAGCGTAATTCAGACCTAATGATCATATGTTCCGCCAATCAATCCCTCTCACTTAAATCCAATCCCTACCTCAATGAGAATTGAGAAAGATGAACACAATTTTATTAATTAGAGATAGACCATAACTTCATGCACCACACAAAGTTAATCACATATTTCGTCTTATTGAAATACAAAAGAGAATACACCCAACTCACAACTTGCCAATGACTGATATTTAATCACATGACGAATCATGTGATTAATAACTAGCTGAAACTGAACTTCAAAATGAAAACATGGGATATTGCCGATCCTACATAACCATCAAAAATTTAAAATCATACTCTTTCTAAAGTCTAACTGAAACTATGCCATTAACAGCACAATCGAAGTTTGGTGTTACTATAGCAAATGGGTACTGCCTTTTTTGTTGTTTCCCCTTTCCCATGCTCTTTTGCTTTTTCTAAATTCTTAACTGAAACTATGCCATTAACAGCACAACTGTAGATATGGAGTTAATACAGAAAATGGGTACTGGGTACTGCCGTTTTTGTTGTTTTCCTCCATAGTCAAGCTACAAACCTTTGTATCCCTTGTTTAGTAACCTTTTCTGCATCTTCTCCACAGCGACTGCAGACAAATCAATGCATGTTATTTCTGTAATTCCATCCTTGTACAGTTCTTCACACAACTGCGAATTTCCACACCCCAGCTCCAATACCTGCACTAGACGGGTTTAAAAGATCCATCTTGGCAAAAGATTCCAGCACCAATGAATGTTTCGATCATATTTTTTGGAACGTGTATGAACTATCCACACACACACACACACACACACACACACACACACACACAGGGATTATACAGAGGAATTGGGTTTAACGTGCTGTTGGATGAGATGACGGAAATGTGAATAATCTTTGAACCATTCGTAATGGTCCTCGTGAGCGAACCTCTGATCCCTGAAATATGACAAAAAATAACCAAAATCACTATGCTAGAATCCGTTTACTTAGCAAGAAAACTGATGAATTATGAGGATGCTGAGGGCTAAAGCTTTGATATCTTTCTTTCCCTTTTTCCTTCGTTTTCCCACCATCCAAACGGAGGAATGCAACGAGTTGGAAGGTACGTTAGTAAAGAACAAAGGGTCCGAGGCACTGGTTACCAGTAATGAGGATCGAGATATGCCAAAGCCGTAGACGGTTCGACGGCGCCTGGTCTCTGCGATTCCGTCCGGCTTTGGCTGTCTCCGTCCATATCTTGACCGTCGTTCGCCCGCCGTCTTTTCTTCCGCAGACAAAGCCCTAAACCCGGTGACGATGTCCTTTCTTTCGCGCGGAAAATTTTAATTACAATTTACCCGCCTCAACTACCACTAGTTTTTAGTTTACAACCCTCGATTAAAAATCACTACAACTTACCCCATTTAAGTTAGGTATGATAAACGAACGAAGAGAGTTGAAATAAATTCGTATTGGGTCGGTTTATTGCGCTTTATTGAATTGGGCTAAGGGCCTATTTAGCCTCTATTATTTATTTATTTCAAAATTTTGTCTTTATTCATTTTTTTTTTTGTATTTGTTGTTTAAATCTCAATATTTTATAGTTTAGTTTTAAGCCACATGAATTGAAGAAATAAGACTAGAGAATCTAAAACTCTTTTATTTGTGTCAAAATAGCCTACCAAAAAATCCAAGAATTGTATAGGATCTGATTTGGTTCTGTTTATTTTGATCGGTTATCACAAAAAAATAAGAGCACCAAAACCAAATAGAAAAATTAGTTCGATTAGACCGAGACCGATCAACTGAACGATAGTTTTTTTGATCGGTTAGTTTTTTTGAATAATCATTCGACCTCTACAAACCAAGTACTCGAATCTGAGTTTGCATTCACATATTTAAAGTTTATTTAAATCAATTTTCTACAAAAACAATCAATCTCAAATAGGTTTTAAAAGTCGTTAAGCTTCTAAACCAAATTCGAATAAACTACAAGTGAGCTAGTTTACTTTATAATATTTAAAAAATTCAAACTACTATAATTTAGCTTATGATTAATTTCATTAAAACTCGTCCGCGATTGCTTGCCGGATGATAAGCAAAGCTTTAGCAATTTTTTTAGTGTCATTGAATTTTCAAATTAAGTTTGAACAATGTACTACTCAACTTGTTCAGCTTATTCAACTATTTTATCAACCAAAAAGTTAATGAGATACTACTGAATTCATTTAGTTTATAAGTTTAAAACTTTGCATTACTATAGTTCGGCTCATGATCTTTCAATAAAACCCACTTGTAAGTTGGATGAACAAAAGCCAAACTTGAACAAAATTGAGTCTCCTTGAGTCTTTAAATTAAGCTCAAACAATATACTACTCGACCTGTTCGGCCTATTCGACTATTTTATCGGTCCAAATTTGGTTCAAATGAGAGGCACCACCATAAACGGACAACATAAGATTGCTCCTGTATCCTCACTATTCTTCTCTTGCCTTTCCCAATCCCATGTTCTTCATCTACTTCTCAAGGGCTCAACCCAATCCATTTCTCTCAAATGTCTCTCTAACCTCTTTCCCTCAGCAAAGGTGATTGGCCAATCAATAAGACGTTGATTGTTAATGTAGCGGACCTAGTCGGTACCGTGTCTGGGCCCTTAGATGAGCAAGACCCAGTAACCAAGCAAGCCCAATGTGGCAAGTTAAAGCCCCACATGGTACATGACCTTGCAGAACGTGCGAGTGGGCGTCGGGTGGACCAGGCCTAAGCGATAACTGACTAGGGCAACGTGGAACACCCGTTTTCATATGTCCTCCAGGTGACTCGGTCATAACACTTGACATCCGGCCTAACGTCTAGTTCATCATGCTTGACATCAGGATAACAACGATTACTTTTGGTCATCACAAGGAGCGTGCTCCACGCATGTTAGCTTGGAGCAAGTTATGTCCGACTATATTGGGTAACTAGTGGCAAAAAGTATGGTACTTGCTCCTTTAAACACTACTTTCAAATAATTCATTATCATTCATAGACTGACTTAAGCATAGGAGTGCTTTCAAACTGACACCGACCGAACGACACTAACTAGTTCTTGAAAATTTCCGGAGCAAGTACCGATTAAAGGACTTTGCGCTTTTTGGTTAGCATTTTCAGTAAATAAGTATCTTCTGATTGAGTTGTGTGCAGCCATTCATCAAGAGAGAGAGAGAGAGAGAGAGAGAGTGAGGAGAGATCATTATTCTTCATAAACATACTGTTATTAGTTTGTGGATTCTATAATATTGCAGATCAACCCAAGCAAAGCACAAATAAGAAACTATAAAGACATAACGAAGCACAAAAAAACACTCCTTCAATTTCAGTTGCTTGCCTCTTATGAATCACAAGTAAATACTCCGTGCAGGTCACAATGCCATACCCTCATTTTCTGACATCCTTCAAAAAGAACTTGAAATACCTTGTAAGAAATTGATGGGCAATCATTTTTCTCTATAATTTTCTTGGAGATGGAGAAGTTGGAGGCTTTAAGTCCTCATACCTGCACACATGAAAGGAAAAGGAAGACGAACAAATGAATAGTCGGCATAAAAGAGTTCTGGTTTATTTCCAGAGACTATAACTATTTTGAATGTACTGCTTCATGTATCTGTACCTATACCTGCTTGAGCTCCTATTCATTTTTTTCACCTTAAGCACAAAGATCATTGGGTGTCGTACTAAAAAAGGCATAGGAGAAATAACAGACTCGCCTTCTGACTAATGTTGTGCAGATCCGGTGTCTCTCTTTTTGGGGTAGACCCTTACCAAGCAGAACCAATTCCTTAGAGGCTCGCTAACCGACCATGACTATCTTTTAGGTTAGTGCAGGACTGCCTTATTAAGTATATATTCTTGTAGTCACCATTTACTTGACTAACCATCCTGAGCAGTGTTTAGATTCTGGATTCACGAAGTAAAAAGGAAAGGTAAGGGGTTCTACTGCATCCACCCTTTTCTTTTGCTTCCACAATCCTCTCTATGAATCCAAGATCCAAACACGGCCTTAGTGAAGCACATCATTAACATATAATAACTACAAGTGTCTTACATGGTAAAAGGTGAAAGTGGCCTTGGTTTTGTTTCGGCATGGTGCTGTTCATCCACTGGCTTATTATCTGCAGGGAGAGCTTGAGCTATGTTGTTCACCAACGCTGTAGCCAACTGGGACCCACCATTTGAGGACAATGGTGGTTGGAGTGGTGCATTAGGAGACGGGGATGTAGGAGGCCTTAGGTCATCGTAGCTGACAATATAAAACAGATTTATGAAGCAGACTTTAAGATTGCTCTTGTGTTTCACGAAGTAGTTGGTGAGGGCTAGAAAACATCAATTCAACCTCATTAATATTGTGACATTCAACACAGGAGAAGAACTTCAAAACTATTAGCATATATATAGGAGATTAAGAATATGAACTTGTAGATAAATACAAGAAACAATCGAAAGAAGAGATATCAAATCAGAACAGGAAGACTAGAAGAGTTGCATATATGCTCCATCATAGATTACATATAAATCAGGTAGCAGTACTAGCTTTCTGACAATGTGCACAGGGAGTTCTATATATAAATGTTTGGAAGCTATAGTCCAAGCCTTATTTCCAAAAAACTGTTAGTTCGAAGTGATCCCAGTAAATCCCCAACGCTTAATATCTTATTGTCTATGCAAATTTTTGGAAGAACCCGCATCCACATATTCATTTACTTGGAATAGAAGGACGTACCCATGCATACAGGGGCAGATGTACAGTGGGGCAAGTGGGGTCAATTGACCCCACTGAATTGGAAACTCCCACTACATAGGTATATTATGTGAATATTTTGGTAAAAATTTGTCCTAGTTATGTCTTGCCTTACAAATGGTATGTCTTGCCCCACAGAATTACATATATTGCAGATATTTGACCCCAATGCCTATAACTCCTAGATCCGCCCATGCATGCAGAGTAGCATACAAACACTTTGTACACATTCTTCTAAAAACTCTTTCTGTAACCTTTTCCAAGTAACTTTGTCACTTATGTAGGTACTTCTGATTCCAAAGCAGTCACTCTAGGATAACAATAAACTTCTCATGTCACTTGCAGATGAACGTTTTTGTTAACCAATAACATTAGAAAAGAGGCTGGGCTATATTAGCTTTTCAAAGCTTAAAAATTTTAATTGCTGAGGTTCATTCCTAAGTTTTTCTTTTTGGTCTGTGTGTAAATGGCATAGAACAAGTAAACAGTTGGCTGAAGTCCGTTACAAATCACTAGTGGATCTTTTGACATGAATCTACCATTTTAACGTGGACATTGCAATAGCTATGGCAGTGGCAGCAAAAGTCCTGCAAGTGTACTGGAGTTCTTCAATACAACGAACTGTAGAATATACAGCTGATAATCAACAGAAAAGCTTAAGCACTGAACATGTTGTAAAAGTTGAGTCATCATAATAAGCTTACGCATAGTATGGTGATTGATGAAAAGTGAAACTTTCGGGAGGAGGATCTTTCTCGACTGGACCGTTGTTTGAGATCTTTGCAACAACATCGCCACTGCCAATACCTGGTACAACTTCAGCTGATGTGGAGGCACTTAAAGCTGACTCTCTGGGACCACTTGGGTTTGGAGTTGGAGAGCTAGGTGGCTTCAAATCCTCATAACTATCAATACCATTTTATCAGCAGTCAGCATAACTTATCTCATTTTTATCAAATTGAAAGCTGAAGGAATTGACATGCACTGTCTGCACCTAGTACTGCTACGATAGCCTTTCATACTGCTTCGGTGTAGTTAATGGTTGTTGGTCCACCAGATGGATTTGGATTTAGGGATGCAGGATGTTTCAAACTATGGAAATGGTCACAAGGATGAAAAATGACGATGACAACATAAGCGTCTATGATCCACAGATACAAAATACTCTTTAGCTTTCTATGTGAATAACAATGAGTTCACTGAATCTATGATAATCTCTTGCAACATTTACATATGTCTATCCTTAAAAACTTGACCCAACTAATGCATTGTAAATTTCGTAATCAGCTCAGATTCTATATTCGTCGAGCAACTTTTTGTTATACTGTGTTGCAGTGATTTGAATTGTTGTATCGAATAGTTGAACTATTATATAACAGCAGGTGTTAAAAGACAGTGGTGAGAACAATGAAGAAAAGTACAACTTATACAGAGGGTAAGGTTTCTGAAAGTAACATAAGAAAACGAACTCACTTTATATAAGGTGACAAAGGACTCGTTTTCTTCTCTTCTACCTGAACAGCTTCCACTTCAGCTGCAGTGCTTGGGGGTTCTGGAATGTTAGTTTGCAAAGAAGAAGATGCAGACGTAACTTCTGCTGGATTGGGCTCCACTTTACTTGCTTGAATAGCACCATCAGAAGTGCTGGGTGTTGGAGTAGGAGATGTAGGTGGTTTCAAATCCTCATAGCTTCGGAAAGGGAGGGGAGAAGAGAAGAAAGTAAAAAGTAGAATCACATTTGATGTTTTCAGGGGATAGGTTTTTAATCGGGGACATGAAAGACTAAGACAGCTCACCCGATATATGGAGAAAGCACCATTTTTGCTTTTGCTTTTGCTACAGCAGGTTCTTTCTCAACAGGAGTGGCTGGAGGCTCAGATGCAATACTCTTAGAAACTGCAGATTGAGGCTTATCCGTATCATCTGATTCCTGATGAAACCCAAAAGGAAGTTCCATGAGCTATGTTCGGAAAATAGCATAGTCCAATAGTTTTCAAAGGTGAACATCACGGCGACCTTCTGAATTCTCCAAAATAAAGAACTGCATCTCCTAAATGTCGCAGAAGTGTTAAACTATTGATATTGCTCAATACCATGTTTTCGTATCCTGGCCGTGTACTCAAGATATTGGTTATTGGAACTGAGCAACAGGCTTTTCATAATTCTAAAAGATTGAGAAATGTGTGAATAGTTAAGCCTGGTTTACTTCTCTTTCAACATTCTCATCCTACTCAATCATACTATTTCGTATGCTTCGTCTGCAGCGGCACAAGTAGACCTAATAGCTTAATACCCGTGTCAATATGACAGGTAAAGGCAGTACTATCAAGGAATCAACGTGGGGCCATAACAGAACACTTTCCTCTCATTATTGGCAGAGGGAAGCAATGAAGATAGGGCAAATTGCAATATTTTGGCCTTTCAAGAACGAAAGCACAAAAAGTGGCAGTGGATGTTGGCTAGAAAGGTGAATTATTCAATCCATATGCAGTTTTGAATGACAAATGGATGTTTGCTAAATCAGCATCTATTTTTCTCTCTTTTTTTGGAAAATGTCACTGGAGGAGATGTGGTGAATACTTCACCCTCTCGAGCCTCTTAGACTTAAATTTTGTATGTGATCAGATAGATAGTCGGCTATTTATCCTTTTGACAGGAAATGAAAGAAGGTTACCTTCAGTGGTTTAATCTCCACCCGTTGAGATGGAATCTTCACAAGGAGATCACCCATGGGAGTCAATGGAGCAGTTGTTTCTGCAATTACTTCGACAACCTTACAATACGAAAGGCTGCGGTTCTTGGCCATAAACGCCATGAGTTCTGCCACCTGTCATTTATCAACAACAAAGTCACTCTTTGCTGATGGGTTGGTTCGAACCATATCTAGCATCAAAGATATAAAGATTTTCCATGACCGTTAGTAATGTTTAAGTGAATTTCCCATATAAAATTACGACATCCCTATAACTTATAATCACTCGTCAAATAACTAGTAGAGCGATATTAAATCTTGTTGGCTCTGTGTAAACCTTTACAATTTACCATGCTTTCAATAACGCCCCCCCGCAGACCAAGGTATACCTATGTGAAACTTTCTGCCAACTATTTACATGATCTTAGATTGGTGCTGCTTACTCTTATTCTCAAACCCCTTGCCCCATCACTCACGATCACTTTGTACTACACACTTCTAATCATATCTAAGGCCCACAAGTAGACAATGACGGCAATATGAAAAGAGAACAGACAAGGCATCAAGTGCCCAAGCTAAAAACAGGAGAGAAAGGGCTTGACATATTCAGAAAATAACAGTTTGCAGGAAGAAAACCTGAAGGTTTGACACTTGACCACCAAACAAGGTGTCTTCCTTCGAAAGACTGATATTGTGAGTTTCCTTGTAAGCATCAGTAGGCCTCTCCATGCCTCCGGGTCTCACTATCTGCAAGATAACGTGATAAATAGTTGACCGTGTTTTACTTCAAATATCCAAAATATTCCCTGTGTGTTGCTCAATGTGATGATTCTCAGCAACAGATCTCTGATACTCACAGTGTAAGGGAGACCACTGGCCAGCAGTGCTTCTTCTGCCTTCCTTTTCCAAATCAGGACTCCCCAAAACAAACTTTAGCAGGAAAAGTAAAGGAAAGTCAACTCTTTTTGTCAGAAATTAGCTTTGTTTGCATACAGAAAATAGTTCTCAAGAAGGCTTCTCAACTTACTTCAAAATTGCTGCAGGAAATCCAACCTTGTTCGTTCCCAAAGATGTAAGCAAAATAAAGTGATTAACTTTTGCAACAGTTGCTGCACGTTCAAAAAGAATTACTCAAGTTCTAGTAACCTAGAATGGTTGGCCTAGGTACAATAAACTTGCTGGAAATTTCACACCTTCAGGTAAAATCATTGAACTATTTGTGCCCCTTTGGTCTCCACCAGTTGGAAAAATAAAAATAAAAAAGAGCTGATGAGGGTAATGAAGATGATGGTGTTGGTTATAAGGATAAGCTCTTGACGTATTCCGGTGAATTCAGCATGTCAGATTTAATTGAAACATGAACAAAATCCTAGCATAACCTGAGGTCCGTTTAAGTTTGAACAAAACCCTAGCATGAGTTAAGGTAAAAAGCTGGAGTGCCTAACATCTGTCCTAAGTTTTTTATGTAAAGGGCGCTGATTAATGTAACTTTAGACAGCCATATTCAGGTGAAACTAGCAAAAACCACACACACATTTTTGTCATCTTCTTCACTCTGTTACCTGCATCAATAAGGTTCTTGGTTGCCTGAAAGTCAATTCGATATGGTCCAGTGATGTCAAAAACCTCCTTCTCACTGGCACCGATGCAGCATATAACGACTGATGCATTGCCTAATGCTGGCACAATCTGATCCTTCTTCTCCAAGTCGCACTCGACAATTTCAAGCTTCTCTATAGCTGGGCTAAAGGCCAAACAAATCCTGTTATTTACTATATGAAAGTAAACCTCCTCAAAGAGATTTTTAAGTCCAAAATGTCCATTTTTTGGTACATATATAGGTGTTTGCAGTAAAAATATCAGAAGAAAACGTTCTTACGTTTGGTTCCGTCACCTTCAACCTCATCACCAAGCTTCATCTGCTGAACGCTCTGCAGGGTAAAATATTGTTAGTTTCAGGAAGAGTATCATAAGCAAAAAAACAATTAACTTCGCAACAAACCAAACTCCTTACTTGCGAAAGAGATTCAGCTCTCTGAGCACTTCGGACACCAGCTCTAACTTTGAAACCCAATTTCAAAAGCTCCCTGAGATACAAATTCTTAGCAATTTTTTTAACAAACGCAAGGGTTGTCAATAGCTTGACTTTATTAGTGAAGCTGGCAAACAGAATGTAACCTTACGGTCCGTGACCCAACTTTGCCAGTCGCACCAGCAACAAATACAAGATTTTCATCTTTTGAATTGGCATCCTTTGGAATTGCTTCAACCGCCCCTGAGCTAAATTTCATGGAGTCTTCCACATAGACACGGGTATGAATTACACATAAGAAGATAAGCCAAGTTTTGCACTACGTCTGAAATTGCTTCTCCAATCGCAAACAATTGTTTCTTAGGCCTTTCCAGGCACCTTGAACATATGTTCCTTAAAAAGTATGCTGAAATTACAGAAATGTGTTTCTATTTTAAAGCAATTAACCGAAACAAGTTTCTTAACTGTCTTCTTTATTAGGAAGGGGCAACGCAATTCATATTTCTTCTGCCCAATTCCAAAATCACGAGTGCACAAACATGGACTCATATGGATGGATGTTTCGGATTATACTTATTTATTCACATTCAGTTCCATTAATCTCCCGAATGTATAAATTCTAAAACCGTACCATGAGCCAAAAAGATACTGAAACATTTGCCTATAATGATGCTAGACCTCGAAAGCCCCCTGTCGTAAATACATAGACTGATCTTTTCATTGATTCCTGGAAACATTTCTGGAGAAAGACAAGTTCGTTGGAATTCAGAATGGTTTTGTGAATAAATTGAGACACAGGAGGGTCTCAAGGCAACTGGAAAAACCCTCTCATTCAAGGTAGTATTTGATGGTTGCAGCTCCAAGGGAAACTTTTCATGGTTGCCGCTCAAAGGTTTCTACACTTTAACACTTGAAGAGTCCCTCCTGGCTCCATGTGTATGTATGTTCAACTCCTTTCAGATTTCTAGGCACTGAAAAATTCGTTTACAATATCATATTCTATTTTCGTGTTCTTAAGTGAGAGATAGACAAATTCAAGTTCAGTTCAATAGGCAATTGGTGGTTTGGTGTTCCATCGACTGAGGTAGTCCTTTTACTTGGGAGACAAATGTTGTAACAACCTCTAACACCCATAGTGAGACGGCAAATTTGATTCAAGGAGAATGTGATTTCACAGGACTCGATTTGGTTAGTATCTGCTCTTTTTTTTTTGGGGGGGGGTTCCCTATCACAATTGTAATTTCAGTTTGGATGATTAACGGAAGTTTTTCTCTCGGATGAGCTTTTTGATCGTACAAAGTTATTGTCTAGTTTTCAATATCACTGAATTAAAGCCATGGGTAATTAGAACAACTTTTCCTGATCGTGTAATCTAGTTTCCTTGGTATCGAAATCATAGAATGAATGAATGCAAACTTCAAAAAGAGAGAAACTTTTCACTTTCCACACTTTCCAATCCACCAAACAGGATGAAATTTCAATAAAATTCACACATTATTCCATAGGGGAAATAAACGGCATTGTGGGTACCTGAAGCTTGGGCTCTGAAACCAAAAAGTTTGAGCTTTGTGGCATTTGGGTTCCTCTTACAATCGGGAATCTTGATCACTTGACCACTCACAAACGGTTTCTCTTTCAAACCAGTTTGGGTTAGGGCAGAGGGTATGCCTCTTATGCTGGGAACTTGTAGGGAGCGCAGCTCCATTGCTAGAATTCTGGAGAGAGAGGGAGAGAGAGAGAGAGAGAGAGAGGAACAGTTTCAATCTTGTGGTAGTTTACAATTTTGCTGTTGCGGCACCTCCACTGTGTCCACTCCATGTAGATATGATGGACCCTACTAGAAAAAAGGTTCCACGGTGAGACTGGTGGCCGTGGTCGTGCAATACATTTTCTTAACATTATTGATGCTTGTCTTACATTTCACTGCCGACTAGTGAGTGAAAGCGATTGGATAAATTTTTTTTGGTTGAATTTTGACCACATGATGACTGAATTCATAATTCATCTATTTTGTCATTTTGACAACCCTTGTGCTTACATTTCACTATTTTTATGGTAGCATTTCACTTGTATTTCAAATTATTACGACAAGTTTATGTGTAATTTATTTAATATTTAAAGAATTAATATCATCATACTGGACATTGTTAATTTTGAGATTTACTTGCTATTATTTTATTATTAAAGATAATATATGTTATTTGATGTTTTGTAAAAGAAAATTATAGTTTTTTTGTCAAATTTTATGCAGTTTCTTATTTGTCTCAACAAGAAGAATAAAAAAAACATAAAAATTAAATTAAGATTTAAACAATTGAAAAAAAAAAAGACAACACTAAAGACACTTCAGTCAAAAAATGTCTTCCTTTCTTTTTTCATCTTTAATGATTTTTTTACGGTTTTTGTTTGTAGCTGCCTCACCAACAAAAATTACATAAAGGTGGTTAAGTGTCGCGTTTTGTACATTTGGGGGGCAACGCGCCACTGAGCCATAGTTGAGGGGGGTCGCTATAATTTACCCATGAACCTGTAATATCAAAAGTGAGAATAGATCATATTTTAGGGATGTAAGTGCAAAATACCCTTCTACAATTTTATGGAACTGAAGGGTAGTATTGCAAATTTAAAGGAACAGACCATCCGCAAGGACACGTGGGTGAGTCTCGCTGGACGACGACGTGATACTATCTAACGGCTAATATTTGTCGACCTTTTGTGGGTTACAACGACTGGAGTAGGGGCTGTAGGGCTGCAAACAAATTAGAACGTTCCTGAGCCCAGCTTGGCTCGTTTCGGTAAGAGTTCGGTTCAAGTCGTTCGTTCGTTTAATTAATAAATTGTTTTGAGCATGAATTTTAAACTTATTTCGTAAATAAATTGAGTTTGAATTTCGAAAGTTCATCTCGACTCTTTTAAAGAGACACATTAAGTAAATTAGTTTAATTTGACTCGAACTCAAATTTTAAACTCGTATAATTAACAAATCGAACTCAAACACTCTAAAATTGAGCTCAGCTCGTTTGCAACAGTTGGAGTTTCAGATAGAATTCAGTGTGATGGTTCCACATGGGAGGGACCCCCACTGCCCTGACCAACCACGAGTCGCACGTTAATCTATTTTTTAAGGTTCACATAATTTTGGGTGAATTTACAGTAAATGCCTAACAGATAAATATTTTAAAAACATATGAGAAAAAAAATTTTGATTAAATTTTAAAAAGAATTATCATAAATAAATTCACAGTAAAGGATCAAAATAAAAAAAATTATGATAATTTTTAATTTATTTAGACTTTATTAAATTATTAAATTATTATTTTTTATTCTTATTTTGAAAAGAGCATAACAATAATAATAAGAATAAGTATTAAATGGGTACACTATTATCAATTCATATAGGATCAGTCTCTAAAGAAATCTGCTCTAATTATAATTGGGATTCACATAAATGAGCGATAGAATTAATTCTTCAAAAATTAATCGAAATGCTTGTCTACAAATACGGATATACATATACAAAGATCTATCTAAAATTATTTGATATATATAATTTTTTTTAAATATAAGAAATTATATATTTACTAAACGTCTAAATACATCTATTAACATATGAGAGGTCGATTCCAAATGCGCTAAACGACGAAGATATACACAGAAAATGTGAAACACGAAAACTTATAAAAAATACCAATCACGAGCTTCACGGGCCTGATAAATAAAACTACAATACGGCCCAGAGGTAATCACACCACACACTGTCCTTCCATCCCCGCTAACGTGCGCGCGCTCTCTCTCTCTCTCTCTCTCTCTCTCTCTCTCTCATCCATGGCGATTTCTCTGCAACTCTGTCGTTTCGCTTCCCGTACCGATTTCTTCCCGCCGGAGTCAAGGATATTTCACTGCCGAAAACCTGTTTCCGTTAGATGCTCCGCCGCCGGCGAGTCTCCGTCCCCCTCGTTGACCGTCGATTCGGACTTCGACGCGAAGGTGTTCCGGCATAACTTGACGAGGAGCGAGAATTATAATCGGAAGGGGTTTGGAAATAAACAAGAGACTCTTGAGCTCCTGAATCGCGAGTATAATACCAGTAAGTCCTATCGGTTTGTGGCTGTTTGGATAAGGGAGGACAAGAAAAGGAAATTGAACTGTTTCTGATCTTTATTTTCCGGGAAATTGAACTATTTCTGATCTTTGTTTTCCGTCTTTATGTGTCTAGTTATAGCCTATTCGATTTCGAGGTGCTTTCGTCCACTTCATAAATGACAGTTGACATTTTTCAAAATCTCTCTCTCGCTCTCGGCAGTCAAGTTGAGAATTAAAGTGAATTAGTTGACTTGCACTACTATTTGGTTGCGATAAAACTTAGAAGACAAAAATAATTGATGTTCTAGATTTTCCTTTATTTAGGAGCAAAACTGGCGAAAAAGCTCAATTGAAATCTCGTTTGCGTTTTCCAAATTATTTAGGATTTGATATTGTGGATGAGACATGGAAAAACGAATTCAATTTGAAAAGGAAGGAAGAAAACTTTCGTGGTCTAGATTCTACTCTTGAGATCCTAAATTTGATGAAAACTCAAATTTACTCAAACTTTCCGTTTTCTTTTTTACTTTGTTACAATTTGGTTACTAGACGGGAAACGTAGGTCAAAAGAATTGAAATTGTTGAGAGTAAATTTCTTCAAGAATCGGAAATCTAGGACTGTGTTACTAAGTTGTGGGAATACTTTCAGGTGATATCATAAAGACTTTGAAGGAGAACGGATATAGTTATACGTGGGGAAACGTGACTGTGAAACTTGCCGAATCATATGGCTTCTGCTGGGGTGTGGAGCGGGCTGTGCAGATTGCTTACGAGGCCAGGAAACAGTTTCCTGAAGAGAAGATTTGGCTAACAAACGAAATCATTCACAATCCCACTGTCAACAAGGTTTAAATTTTTCCCCCCAAATTTCATAGCAATTGTGTAGAGCTGTGCACTTAGATTTTGCTTGCCAATGCATACAAAGTTTGGAGACAAGATTGCTGCGGTAGTATTTTTTGACAATGGCCTCCTACAGAGGGAAATTTCTCTCTTAGTGATCCCTTGAGACAAGGCTTTGTTGAGTTCAAATTTAGGATGGATCTTGAATACAGATATAATAGGTATGTGAAGATTCATCTTCAACTTGAATAGTCTGAGCATGCTGTAACTAAGATTTTTGTAGTACCTCAGCAATTGATGTGTTATTTGTTCGTGTTTATGTTATCCTGCAATTGTGCGGATGCTCAGAGTTCCCAGTGTTGTAGTATTTGCTGTGTTTAATGTAAATCTCTTTCAAGTATTATGCTGCAACAGAGCTTTTTATCTTTCTATATGTTGCAGACTTCTTACTTTGTTGTTTGGTAAAAGTAATTATTATGAGTTTCCTGTTACTTACGTGCTTATTCTCTGGAATGGGTGATTTATTTGATTTTATACAAATGTTCGCTACTAGTTGTGATAATTGTATGCATTGTTTGGTTGCTTAGTATTGCTTTTCTGTGGTTCATATTTTTAGTCTTATTGGGCTTACAACCTTGATCACAAGTTGCATAATCAGGCGATGCACAAAAGCATGAAACTGATTCTTAAACTGATGAACATTTATGGCTTTCCAGCAATCACTTGACCATCCTCCGTATCTGTATTTTGATTCTCATCTCACAGTGCCGACTATTTGCGAGGTCTTTGAAATTTTGGTCCTTTTTTTTTTTCTTTCAATAAACTTTCGAGGAAGAGTTTTGATGCTGCTTTTATTTGAGTTTTATTATAAAAACTTTTATCTGTTATTGTTAGGGAACGTCTGTTGGACAAGCCTTTTTTTTAATGGTATTTAGTGTTTCCTCTATCTTGTAACCACTCATCATAGCTGCTAATTGTTTTTGTCATTATAGCGATTGGAAGAAATGGAGGTCCAAAATATCCCTATTAAGGATGGGAGTAAACAATTTGATGTTGTGGATAAGGGTGATGTTGTGGTTTTTCCTGCTTTTGGAGCTGCAGTGGACGAGATGAGGGTTTTGAGTGACAAAAGTGTACAAATTGTGGATACAACTTGTCCATGGGTATCAAAGGTATATTTCCAAATGTCTATGCTGCTGCTAATTTGATAGTTTTGCTTCTTGATCTTTAATTATAAGCCTTGTATTCCCCACTCTTTTAGATATGACATTTATGGTTTCTATGAAGGTCTGGAATATTGTTGACAAGCACAAGAAGGGAGAGTACACATCAATTATTCATGGAAAGTATTCTCACGAGGAGACTGTAGCAACTGCATCTTTTGCAGGAAAATATATTATTGTGAAGAACATGGCAGAGGTATTTTTATTGCGGCTGCTATCTTTTGTTTGAGTTTCATTTAGTTTATAATCTTACTTGTACGGTTGTACCCAAGAGTCAAGCTTCTTTAGTGTAAAACTTTAATGTGTATGAACTTCGCAACTTAACACAGGCAACATATGTTTGTGACTACATTCTTGGGGGTGAACTTGATGGATCTAGCTCAACCAAAGAGGCATTTTTAGAGGTAGAATGTTGCTAATTTATTGAACCTTAACTTATCTATGGTTCCCAAAAAAAAAAAGGTTTCACGGAAGAAGTTTTGCTTTGTTACAGAAATTCAAGTTTGCAGTTTCTAAGGGGTTTGATCCAGATACTGATTTGGTTAAAGTTGGTATTGCAAATCAAACCACCATGCTCAAGGGTGAAACTGAAGAGATTGGTTAGTGACATTTTCCACTGTGCCATTCTATCATACTTAATTACAAATTGCAAGTTGTGGTTTCCAAGTCTGGTTTGTTGTTTTACAGGGAAATTAGCTGAGAGGACAATGATGCGCAAGTATGGCGTGGAAAACGTCAATGATCACTTCTTAAGTTTCAATACAATCTGTGATGCTACTCAAGTATCTTTCGCTCCTAATCTATTGATTTTGTCATTTTCATTTACCATTTGTTCGTCTGTGGTCTATTGTAACAGAATGATGAATGAATTTGGGCTGCTCATTCTTATTCATCTTTTCATGCTTCTGTATTTGCTTTTTTACTTCCCATGTTTGTGCTTTGATGTTATCCTAGCTTTGTAAACACGTAGCTATTGTGCTTTCAAGCGAGTTTGAAGAGGCTTACACTCGATGTTTATCCATATGAAGAACACTTCTTATTTACAAATAGAAACACTTTTGCTTTCATTTTGAAGTGTTTTTTTGAATACATTTTTCAAAATATTGAAATGAAAAACCCATGCTAAAAATTTCTGTCTTGCTTTCAATTTGTTCACTGAGAACACGAAAAAAACATATGGACATAAAAAAAAAACACGAACTTGATTAGGCCTTATGTCTTGTCTTGTGTTCTTGGCCTTTATGAGCTTCTGCTGAGTAATTTTTCTTCTTTTCAGGAACGACAAGATGCCATGTACAAGCTGGTGGAGCAACCGTTGGATCTTATGTTAGTTGTCGGGGGTTGGAACTCCAGTAACACTTCTCATTTGCAAGAGATTGCAGAGGATCGTGGAATCCCATCTTACTGGATCGACAGTGAGCTCAGAATCGGTCCTGGGAACAAAATTAGTTACAAATTGTTGGTAGGTGCATGCAAAAAATTCCAATCTGACATCCCATTTTAGTTTCCCAAAATCTCATTATTCATCTATGTCCGAATTGGCTTGTTATAACAGCACGGTGAGCTGGTTGAAAAGGAGAACTTTTTACCAGAAGGTCCAATCACAATAGGGGTAACATCTGGAGCCTCTACTCCTGATAAGGTAATTGCACGTAACATGATTTACCTTTTCTGCTGCTACCCATCACAGGGGTGCGATTTCTCGGACTTGGCTATTTCTGTGCAAGTTATGCTATTTTCAGTCATTATGAGTATATCATTTGCTGGTTTTAGATCTCCACGCCATTAAAATGGTTTTTTATACCAGGTTGTGGAAGATGTTCTTATCAAGGTGTTCGACCTAAAACGCGAAGAAGCTCTTCAACTGGCATAAGTGATATATCTGATTTCGACGAAGATTAAAAGAAAATGCAAAGGAATAGTGTTTTATTGTATTATGATGAAGAATTAGAAGGAACTGTACTACACTGTGTAATATGATATAATACATTTTGGTATGTGTAAAAATGGTCTTGGTTCTTACATCTGCATTGTTTCAATTTTCCTGTTGAGTTCCTGACAAAGCTGGCTAATCAGTAAATGCTTCGGACACGAAGGCACCTATTGAACGGTAACGATTTAGAACACAGAACATTGCTCCTGATTTGAACAAAAAAAATTGTCTGCTTGTAATCCTTTGAATAAGGAAAGTGGTGCTTTAAACTGGGGCAGGTTTTTGTCGTTGCATATGTAGTGGGCCGGGTTGGCACCGAATTGTGTTGTTATTGGACGAGATTTAGTGACAAAGCAAGCCCAAGGCGCCAAACCAAAGCCCTACGTGGCCTGCATGGTCTTACGGGACTAGCCTGCTTAGCGAGTGCGCGACGTGTGGGCTGGGCCAAAGTGGTACCCAACTCAGGTGACTTGGCCACATGGCTACGCCCATCTTCTACACGCCTTTCAGGTGATTCAGTTCGGGCATGTGATGTCTTATTTGTCATTTGGCATCCTATGCGTCATGCATGAAGTCATTAGTAGTGATGGTTATTTCTGATGTTATGAAGAGCGTGCTCCAACATACTAGTTTAGAGCTCATGATAGGCCCGATCATATATAATATGAGTTAAAAAATACGGACATATGTTCTATTTCTCTAAATTTGTTTTCGGTTTATCTCTTTTTCCATCATGGATTGACTTAAGCGATGGAGTATTATCCGGTTGAACCGGCCGAACAACACTAATTAGTTTCTCCTGTTTCAATTTAAGAGTGATCTTAAAGAAACTTTTGGATCAAGTTCAGGTCAGATGATCTACTGGATAAGTACTACACATCATCCTTATCTTTGAAGACAAAGAGAAATGTTTTAGAGCTCAAGAAAAGTTGTCTATGAAAGAATTTAGCCTATATTTTCTATCCAACAGTAGAACTAGGTGGTAAAGTGCTCCTATTATGACCTCAAAATGGAACAAAATTCTTATTTGGAAATGAAATGGACAAAGGAAGAAAAGAAAGAAAGAGGGGAATGGCTCTTTTAGCTCCGTTCGACGACGGATAATCATTCACAAACAAGAAAATGAAGCGTAGACGTCGTAAGAAAAAAGCAAAAAAAAGTGTGAAGAAAACAAGTAGTATCCTATCACCACTTCGTCATTGGATTTATTCTACCACTTCTGTTACATTTTCTGTTAAGGTGCCATCATGGCTACGTTCCAGCCGTTGCTGAGTCTCAGGTGAGCCACCCCACGTTCTAACTCGCTCCCCCACGTGTGAAGCCTGCATTGTTAGATGACTCGATCAATTTTCGAACATATCATTGAAAACAAAGTGCTTTGCTTTCGTTGATTTGAAAGGTAGATACTCTTATTTGTAAACGCACAAAGTACTTACCCCTTTGCTCCAGTTTGTTCAAGATATGATGAACAATAGAATGACTATTTGACGCAAACTACCGATCAGCATCCCAAAACCAGATGCCCTTTGCACCGAGCTTAAACACATAACCAAGCAACAGGCCGAATGGAAGGCCGATTATGTAGTAGGAAGATATGTTCTTCACAGCAACCCAGAACTGCCACCCTGCACCTATCGCAACCCCTGCAGTTCAAGAACGTGATCATACTTGGCGCTTTCTTTTGGAACTCGTTCATCATCGATAGACGATTTCGATTTATAACATTTGAATTGATCAGTTTGCACTATCAGTAGAAGTAACATATATGACATACACAAATATGTCAAAGTCCCTCAATGCCAATGCCACCACAAGTGCCCAGACCTCCTCTTCCCAAACCTGCCAAGTCCCAGGGAAATTGGTTTTTCAGGTCTTCAATCCCCATACTTTTAAAATTTCTCAATCTACCTTATTGGGAATTGTTGTTTGCAACCTTGTTAGAAACTCACAGATTGAAAACATGCGAAGGCCCGTGGGCCAATTCAATCCCGATCTTTATCGCTTTTATCAGATTATAGGAGATAATCAAGGGCGGAAAAGAACCCTCTCCTACTAAGTCTGACAGCGGCCCCTCTATGAGACGCAGGACCGCTTTGAGCTTAAGGTCGAGGGTTGATGGAGAGAGTTGCATGGAGGAAACAAAACAATTGCCAAACCTGAATTTGTTTCTAGTGCACGGGTTTTTTTCCGAAGAAAAACAAACAGAAAACAAGAAACGTAATTGTCTCCAATTGGCTGCTTCTGTTATGTCTACATTTGCAGCTACAGCAGCCCAGCTACTGTAGCTGCTGAGGAAGAAAATTGAAGACAGTACCATGAACTATTGGTTGGATGCTGTTGAGGAAGAGAGTTGTAGCCAAAAAGTAACCCAACTTGGATGTTTCTCTAACAACAAGAGGCTTTGAAGTGAACAGTTTTGGGAAATCATTTTTGCTGCCCAGAATCACAACTGTAAACAGAATTCCAAACATAAGAGATGTCCAAAATGTCACCACTATTCAGAATTTTGCAGCTTTTGGATTTCCTGCTCCAAGTTCATTGGACACTCGCACACTGCAGGAAAAAGCAAGAACATGACTGAAACACAAAGGAAGAGAATTTACTTGCACTAGAAACATGATAAGGAATCAAAGAAACCAAACTAGCTTCATCATTTCTCTCTATCTTCTTATATATTCTTCGTACATTTCACTTTCCCTCCACAAAACCCTTCCGATAAATCCACCATTCAAACGCAGCTGAGACGTAGAGTATTAAGAAAGCTTCTTGGATATTCGGATTATTTGCTATATATTCATTTATGGTAACATACGCTGTGCACCAGTTTCTCTCTCTCTCTTTCTCAACCACCTGCCACCATGCCATCTTCTTTAATATTCTTAGTTTCTAATTTTTATTCCTTGGCTAAAACAAGCTAGACTCAACCAATTATTTGTTATGGAAAACTCAAATCCAAAACGCGAATAGAGCTAATGGCTATTTTGGATAATATAGATGGCTCTGTCACATGTCCAGATCCAGGAATTTTGAATACATCATGAAATTGAAGTTGGAATCGAAGTTCAAATCCAGATTTTACCCTATGGAACCTAATTGACAGTCAATTGTTGTCGTGTATAACGACCACATTATCTCCTCCTGCTTTGACTTGTGTTGTTGGCAACGATCATGCTTTCCAAGTGTGGAAAACCCTAGAATTGAAATACAATTTCATGACATGTTCACATATACGTTAGTTAAGGCAGAAATTGTATAATATCACGAAGAAATCAACAATGGATGAGTATGATGATGAAATCAGGAAATGTATTCAGAAGTTAGATGCAGTAAACTAGCATGTAGATGATGATGACATGGTGTTTTTTACACATTTCATGGATTACCAGAGGAATTTGACCAAGTAAAAACTTCCATACTAACTATAGGAGATACAGTAAAGTTTGATGAATTAGTTGCCATTTTGACTGCTGAAGAGAGAAATGTTTTGAAGAAAACTGGTTGTTTACAAATTGAAGAATTCAATTTTGTTCATCCTTGGATGAACATTACCCTCGCTCTGATTGGTTGAGAGAAAATAAGTTAATCTCACCCTTACCAAAAAGTGTATTATACCGTTGGGACTTACACACTTTCAACCAATGAGAGTGAAGGTAACGTTCAACCTCTTTATAGGAGGGTGAACAAAATTGCGATCAAGTGTGTTTGTGGCAACAAACACACCGAAGTCAGGAAATACCTCAGATGTAACAAACTCAGGAGGATTAGGTGTATCATCAGCTGTATTAAATCAAACTCAAGGTCATCAAACAAAAATCACAAATGGACAGATGCAGTATTTTCCTCAATATTATTCACAAAGTCCATTGTATTTTGGTAATCCTCAGTTTTCCAGTGGTTACAACAAAGGAAGAGGTCCAAGATTTGGGAATTATGAAAGAACTGGCTCACACTTCACAGAGGCATCAAGTGTCATCGCAGGATAAATTTAAAATACCAAATGCCAGAACAGTTCTGGTGGAGAAATGGTGTACTAATTTTTCTGTTGGAACACAAGCTGTCAATTTTCCAGGAGCAGTCTCAACACCACTGGTATGTCTGATCAGTCTTCCAATTTGATAAGTTCTTGGATGCCACAATTGAAATTATCCTGCATCAGGATGTTAGAAACCCAATTTCCTTATCATTCTTTGATCAAATCTTCAGGCCCTGCATCTTCAGTTTCCTTGAAAATCCCTCTTACAACATTTTCTGAATACAATGTTTGTATTCCTAACACAATTCCATCTTTGTTGTCACCTCCTTTCATCCTCTAATACTACTACTGTGTCATCCCTTCCTCCTTCATTTCCTCTGTCTTTTCCTAGTTCTACCGCTGCTTCTTATGGTAATTGCACCATCTTTCCCTACTACTTAACGCATCTAGCACCATATGTATGTGTGTTCTTTTTTTCTTTCAGGGTGTGCACATTTCATGTTTGGCTCAATTGATTAACACCATCTTGATGAGAACATCGCGGGTAACACCAGCCCAATGAACCATATATGCTATAGTTATAATAGATACAAATCTTGAAGACGAAACAACATTTGAAAAATCTCCAATAGATGAACAAGAAATGCCTCGTAACAAGGTCTCATTCAGAGATTACATTCTACAAACACGTATCCAACAACCAAAAAGCCTATATGGTCTTCAAAAATGATACCAAATATATAGAAGAGGATTAACAAATAATGCAGCGGTATGGAGAGGAAAGAAGAAAGAATGACCAAGGAAAATAAAAGAAACAAAACACAGCCCATGTAACCTCAATAGTTGTGTCACGTCAATACTTGAATCACGTGATACAAATACACACAAATACACATAAATATAACTTGACCATCTAAATGAACACATGCTGAGCTCTGCAGACAAGTTGAGAGCGGGCAATCTGCAAATTCACCACGTTAAACTTTCAAGTACTCTTCCAAAAACGAAGTAGATTGAATGGTCTGCAAAAATTGAAAGATGTGATTAAGTTAGCACAATCTCAAGATAAATCCTAGCAAAGTATTTTATCCAACATATCTGCAAAAAGACTTTGAACAAAAATTTGAGAACATTGTAATCTTTTATTTGTATCACAGTGGAATCTCTATCTGTTGTAAATGTAGTATTGAAACCAAGCTACTTAAACTTGGTGTTTCTTTTTTCTTTTTGTGAATGGTGGTAATAGGATCCTAATATCAATAGATAGGCACAAAGGCCTCGTCTTTAGAAAATATGTCCCTTGTAGAGAATACAAAGAAAAGATAGGCTAATGTGGCAGTGTTTTATCGGCTAGCATCTTCTGAGCCCATGGCAAAGGATTGGTTTTTTAGTGAAAGGCTCATATCACCTTTTTTTTGCTTGAATCCAACAAGAAAAGGCTGAGCAATAGGCGCCGTTCACTTGGTCGGTGCTAGTCATTCCGATCAGTGAGGATTTTCCAACGACAAGCTAGTAGATAGTACATTAGCAGAAACAAAATGAAAACATTACAAATTTGAAAGAATTGACTACCTTCTCTCTTCCAAATCGTTATAAATTATGACTGAAATTGCCTTTCAAAGAAGCATAATACGGTCTCCACTTCTCAATTCTACAATAGTGAAAACACATAAGGAAATCAAGGTTAAGAGCTCTTGATCTCTTACATAGTAAACCAAAAAAAAAAGTAATCATAACAAGTTGAATTGATGCAAGTTTATCTTAATCAATAGAGGCATTAAATATTTTTCCTCGGGGAACCATTACAAAGATTAAGATTTTGTAACTCAGAACATATTAAAAAATACGCTTATCATGCCATAAACAAATAGGATCACTTTTTTTTTTTCAGTAATAGGTAAATTATACTGTTGTGTATTTTACTGTAGGGAAGGAAGGGACAATGAAAAGAAAAGCTTCAGCTCGAATTAATACCTGTGGAGGCCCATTAAAAGATGAATTTGTTGTCAATCACGACTCTAGGAATGTGAGATAAGAAGCGCCAATATTGACCTTTCCCCTTTTCGAACCCTTGTTTCAGCTTTGGACATTCACCGATATGCAATTCCAAAAGCGAGAGAGGCAGCCTTTGCTCCGCAAAAGATGCCAGTAGGTTGGGGCATCTCCAGAACCACAGTTCCAAAAGCGAGGAAAGCTGCCCTAGCTCTGTAACAGACGTGAGCTTGTGGCAATCCCGGATGTTAAGTAGTTCAAGAGAGGGGAGGTTTTGAAAGTCCATGCAAGATAGCTTCTCCAAATTTGGGGAATATCGAATGATCAGCTGGATCAGAGACGGGGGCAACCACGGCATCCCATCTTCTGAAAATGATGCCAAACCATAACTTCCAAGTTCGAGTTCTCTTAGAGAGGACAATCTATGCAAATTCCACTCTGACGGGGGCTTACCCACGTCGACATTGTGCAATCGAAGGGACGTGAGGTTGGTGAAGTAGGAGGAGGAGAGACTACTCTCTTCCTTCAGAATGCAGGAAAGGAGTTCTGTAGCCACAGCGCAACTCTCTAAAGTCAGCTCTTGAAGAAAAGTGAGGTGGTTGTTGTTGTTGTTGTAGGCACGGAGTGGCAGGCCCTCGAGCTTCTTGCAGTCAAGGATACACAATTCCCTCAGGTTGGTTGCAGCAAACCATCCTTCCCGAAGGGACTCGAGATTATCACATGTCATTATACGCAATTTGGTGAGATTCAAGAGACATCCACCATTATTTTGCATCGCATTGGGCAAGGATTTGAGGCTCTTACATCCGGAGATGACAACAGATTCAAGAACCGGACAATTGATTTCCATACCCTCCTCTGCTAGTATTTCCTCCAGCTTTCCACAGTATCCAATATCAAGTTGTTTGAGAGAGGGCGGTAGTCCAGTTCCGGGACAACTTAAGTATGTGAGCGATGGACAGTGCTGAATATGTAAGTTCTCAAGACTATTCAGCATCGTCAACTTAGGTAGGGACCTTAGAGCATCGCAATGCACAATTGAAAGTCCTCTCAGCGTAGATGGCAAACCTGTATTTGGAAAAGAGATGAGACATGGACAACGGAAGACTAAAAGTTGCTGAAGACATTTGAGGTTGTGCAGCCCCCGTGGCATCTTCTCCAGCTTTCCACAACAACTTATTTTAAAATACTCCAACATCATTATGTAAGGCACCTCCTCATGCTGCCGTAGACCTTCCACCTCGTCTTCTTCATCTTCTTCAAACAAGGAAATAAGTTGGGAGCATCTTTCAATCACCAAATGTTTGAGGCTAGGGAGATGGTGGTGTTGTTGCACTTCATTCTTCCACAATGATGTGAGTTCTTCACAATCAAAGACATAGAGTTCTTGGAGTCCCGTCAGCCCTTGAAAAAACCAACTCGGCAGGCATATGAGACCCTGGATGTTTTTAATTCTCAAGGAAGTCAACGAGCTCAAATGACTAACCTTGCATTTTCTAGCACTGTTTCAGCACCTACTTGTGGATTATGGAAGGAGTATGGAATTGAAACATTTTGGAGAGATAAGGAGGTGAGTGAATGAAAGTTAAGTGCATTCCACACTTCATTCAGCTCTATAGGGCTTGGAACCCATGCAACCACCAACAATGGGCACTTCTCAATAACGAGCTTTCTTAAGCAAGGGAGATTCTCGGGAAATTTACCCAAAAGTTTTGGGCACTTTTTGATAGAGAGGTCTGACAGGCAAGCAAATGTTTGAGTTCCCTCTTCGATTCCAAAAGGAGACCAGTCTTTCCATTCGGGCATGTCCTCAAAGCATAAGATCTCTAGAGATGGAAAAGGATTTGAGCAACGCAGTCCGCAGAACTCAAGTCCTACATTCTCTACGGCTTTCATCCCTCGAATGTAAAGTTTTACAAGTGAGGGTAACTGCCCCAAAGGTGGCAATGAAGTGCACTTTTCACAATTTTGAAACTTCAAGCAGACTATGTTAGAGAACGAAGAATTTCCAACCCAAGTCGAAAATGCAAGGCCATGGTAACCACTAAAGGTAAGCTCTTTTATGTTCACGTGAGGTTTTAGCATGTCAAGCACTTTTGATTCAACACTTCCATTGCGAGAATCATTTGAGATGTTACTCCATTCCATCAATAGCACATCCAAGCCTTTTTTATCCTTCAAGTTGGCCCTCCTAGCATCCAGAGCATCCGCCACATTCTCCAACCTTGATATGCAAAGTGTCCCTTTGAGATGAATCAAGTTTCCCAACTCATTTATCGTAGACCCATCACCTTTGCTAACAATGAAGTTTGATAATGTTTGGAGACTTGTTAATTTACCAATTTTGGGTGGGATTTCTTGTAAGGAATTTGCACCTGTAACATCAAGATGACGCAAGTTAATTAGGTTACCCATGTTTGTAGGCAACTTCTTGAGATTTCTACAATCTCTCAATATTAGTGTTTGTAGGTTGTATAGAGTGCCTATTGATTCCGGTAACATTACGATCAGGGCAAGTGAAAGGTCAAGGTACCTTACATGTTTCAAATCTCCAATCGAACTCGAAAGTTCACCTATTCGATATCTTCTCAAACTAAGCACGCGCAAACGTCTAAGACTCGGCAACAGACGTAGGGGAACGTCGCTGCTCAAGTAGGATTCGAAACGCTTGTAATCTTGAGCCCTCGATCGTAATGGTAAAAAAGTCCGCAGATTTTTGGCATAATGAAAGGCCTCAAACCTTTTTATGCCATCCCGATTGCCGCGTGTGTAGGATGAATAACGAGCCTTAGCGATATTTTCACCCTCATCATTCTCCTGTAACTTATCCTCCAGCCTAAAACAAATTCTTCTTGCAACAAACTGAGCCAAATCGTTGATGAGGTCATGCATAACAAATAGTGAGACTTCACCACTGCTTGATGGTTGAAAAAATGACCTTGATAACAATTCACGAAAGTACTCACTTCCAAGATCTTCCATTTTCTTTTGTCCCGTCGGCTTTTGAATTAAGCCTTCCGCCATCCACAAGAAAACTAGTTCTTTTTCCTCAAATTTGTAATCCTTAGACAATACAGAACAATATGCAAAACACTTCTTCAAATGTGAAGGGAGATGGTAGTAGCTTAATCTTAAAGCTGGAAGAATATCACTTTCCTCAACTGATAACTTCCATATCTTATTATTCAATACTTCATCCCATTCATCATCTTTCAATTTGCACCGTAGAAGGCCACCAAGCGTCCTTGCAGCCAAAGGCAAGCCCTGACATTTTTCCACGACTTTTTGACCAATTGAAACTAGATTTGGACTTTCATCTATAATTCTATTCTCAAATGCATGTTGTGCAAACACCGACCAACAATCATCCGCTGATAGCTCCTTCAGTGAATGACATTTATCAATTCTGGCCATCATCAATGCAACATCCGTATTGCGAGTTGTTACTATAACTTTACTTCCTGGAGCCCCATCATTGAAAGGACTCTTCAAACTACTCCAATCGCCGTGGTTTTTCGTCCAAACATCATCTAGAACAATCAAGAACTTTTTCCCAGCCAAAGCCTTTTTCAGTTGAATTTGAACTTGAGCCAAGGCTTGAAAATCGCAAGATTTTGAAGTGACATATTCGAGAATCGCTTTTGTGACTCCAACAATATCAAAGACTTCAGATACACAGACCCATGCTTTCATCTGAAAATGTTTCTCCACCGTTTCATGGTTGTAGACCATCTGAGCAAGGGCGGTCTTGCCGACCCCACCCATTCCCACAATGGGAACTACATCGACGTTGCTATTACTCAATTGATCACTTAGGAGCAACTCTATTATCTTTTTTTTATCTTCATCCCTACCATATAAACGAGGCTCGTGTATTAAAGATGAACTTGGTGGCCTTTGTGGAGCTTTAGCAGATGGCCCCATAACAAGATTTTGCAAGCCGAGCCCTATTCTACGATCAAATAGATCTTGCAACCTGATAGTGATCTCATTTAACTGTGAGCTCATCCTAAAACCAGACAGCAGAGTGCTTGGATCGAAACTCGTACAACAAGTAGGTAGGAGGTCACGTACCTTGCTGGTGCTAGCTTGAGGCTCTTCCATTACCTTTCGTTTCAAAACTTCAGTGTTGAACTCGTCCAGTACATCATCGAGATCATAAGCCAAGTCCTCGAGATCCTCCAGCCACTGTTTGATACCCCATTCATCTGTCATTTGCTTCTCCTCGGCATCTGCCAGCACTGCCCCTATTTGTTCCAACATTCTTCTCCATTTCATCAACAGAGTATGAATTCGCTCCCTCCGTGCAAAGTTCCAGAGATCACCGGAAGCCAACTTCTCAAACAACACCTGGAGGAAAGCGGCGAGGAAGATTTCCCCAACAACCATTGTTTGCTCTATGTGGGAAGAAAGTTTGTGAGGGCAGAGAGAAGTAAAAACAGAGAGAGATGCAAAACCAAGGGCTGCTGTGCTGTGCTATGCCTGATTGATCTCAGAATAAAGAAGTCTATTCAGAGTCACAAAATAGGGTTTTTCTAATTACAAAAGTCAAGCCAAAGGAAAGAGGCAAATAGAAAAACTCCAAAGAAGAAATAAAATAAGGCAATGAATCAAAAGGTGGTGGGGTCTTAGGAGTTTTTCTAATTACAAAAGTCTAGCCAAAGGAAAGAAGCAAATAGAAAAACTCAAAACAAGAAGTAAAATAAGACCCCATTTCGAAATGCTTAGACTAATAACAATTAATAATACTAGTTTTCCGTTTGATACACGAGAAGGCATAAGCAAATCAGTTTTGCATTTGAGACAGAAATTTAAAGGGTGGAAAGGATAACGTTGAAACAATAAAAACCTACAAAATAAAAAGTGGAGAAATGTGAGGTAATGAATGAGACACGTGTCCTCATTTTATTTTTTTAATTGTCGAAAAATTAAGTGTATTTTAAACTCTATATAGTTAAAGATTGGTCATTTCTGTTTAAGCATATCAAATAGTACTGAACCTCCAACTCAAGAAGGTACAAATGGCGGGGTTGGGTTATATTCAACCCAAGCTTAAGACATCAGAAGATTCAAACAAAATTTATACTGGTGAAGACTTGGCTAGTGGAGTTTTACCAGACCATGCATGCCTTGTGTTAGTGGAGCAATCTAGTGGAGGTGTTATTTGTAATTAGAGAGTTAGTAAAGTCGGTTAGGTGAACTGGGGCAAGCTTAGCTGGAATTAAAACATGTGATGAAATACAAGTAGTATGGCTCTATTTGGGCAAACTGTATTGACTAGATTATCCGGCGTAATGTTTTTGTCTTTATTCAAATTTTTTTTGTATTTGTTATTTTTATGTCATTTTTTTGTGGATTATTGGTTCGTATCGACGAACCGAATCTAAAAAGTATAAAATTATGTCCAAAAGTTAAAAAAAAATCACTAAAGACGAAAAATAAGCCAAAACGGACGCTGTTTTTGTCTTATTTTTTGTCTTTTCTGAACTTTTTTCAAATGTAGCCGATGATTGAGAACTTTTCTGAAAGCTCTTGTCGAGACGAACCAACAATCATCAAAAAATTGATGAAAAATAAAAAATTAAAGAAAAATTTCAAATAAGGACAAAAAACTAAACAGTGAATAATCCAATAATCCAGTCACGCCAAATGGACCCTATATATAGGTAGTTCTGTTGTATTGAAAGTGTGCTAGATTTCATATTCTGTAATTTGTTTGGAGTATCGATAAGAACTCTGCTTTTCCTTTCTTCTTCTTCTAGTTTCATTCATTTCTGAAAAATGAATGCATCTGCAAGACAAGTGATCAACTGAATGACGGAGAGAGATTGAATCTATTCTGGGAAGGGTATAACTTTCACATGGTATCAGAGCCACACAAGACGGCAGTCATTCCATCCGAGGATCATCTGCATTATATATGCTCCCCCTCCCCTAAATTTTTAGTTAAGTTAAAAACAGAAACTTCCACCACCACCACCCTGCCACATGACATTCTCCTCGATTCCCGTCCATCTCAATAAGGGTCATTTCCAGTACCACAACCAAAGCAAAAAGGATGGCCGTGTCATTTTTCAAACATAAGGGAGGTTCCCATCATCGCCAAAAAATCCCATCATCGCCAAAAAACTAAGGGGTCAATGCAATTTACCCATCTTAGAGTTATTTCATTATACTTGTAAGAAAACTGATGCCGCCGGATAAAAGAATTTCCAACCTGATTGCTGCATTGAAACCCAGGGTAATCATCAAAGTCCACAGCTGCAAGATCATGCTGCCACACAGGGCCGGCCCCGAACTTTTTGGGGCCTCAGGCGAATAAAAAATATGAGGCCTTTTATTTTTTTCATTAACCTGGAATCTAGTCATTACATTCGATCCTAAAATTTTATTATTATATAATGTCCATGGATTTTGTGGGTGTTCTTAACCAGGACTTTTTTTTCCATTAACCCGTAAAAGATTAGGGCCGGGACACGAACTTTTTTTTTCATTAACCTGATTTTTTTGGGTGTTTTTTACTTTTCACTTTTCAAAAAATGGGCAATATGTATGTTAGAGAGAGAGAGAGAGAGAGAGAAATTACTAGTTTGTATAGGGCTGGCCCTAAGTTGGGGAATGAAATGAGGAAACCCAATTTCTAATTGCCTCTAATGATCCGAATCGAAACAGAACACAAGAGTGTAACATAATTTAACGATAAAAGGATGAAAATCAAAAATCTCAATAAGTGAATCTTGACAAAGGTTTAAATGGAAAGCCTTATTCTCCTTAGTTCTTTGTCCCATAACAAACATTTTTATCTGCTCATTCTGTTTTACTCTAAATCTTCCATTTTCGTTTTTTTTTAATTGTTGAAAGTGTTCTTTCCTTAAATCCACCATTGGGCCAAAACATTCAATTGGGCCTTTATTTAAATGAGGCCCTACTTAATAAAGAGTAGTGTGGATTAAAAATTGTGGGCCTTTTTTTTTTCTATTAACCAGAAATACTAGGGGCCCTGATTTTGGGCTAATTTGGAGAGGCCCTAGGCGGTGGCCTGGTGGGCTTCCCCACTGGGCCGGCCCTGCTGCCACATTTACAGGAGTTGGAAAAAGATTAGCATACACCTAGAGTTCTTCAAGAGCATGAAAAGAGAAAGCACAATATGAAAAACAAAGTACAAAACTGGATTTCATATAATGCTTCCTGGGATAAGTGACAAACTAACCATATTGAGATGGCATCTACATCAATTGCAGGATTTTTCAAGCCTCCCACCAAAAGTACCAATATTGTGTAATACCACAACTCCAGGCTGTCACACAACAAATTGTTCCTCTAAGTTTGTAGAACATTGTATAGGTTCACTGTGAATTTTAAAATACGACTACTCTCACCATAAAACTAAAAAATTTGAATTTAACATCAACCAGAGCAATTTACTATAAAAATTTATTCATCAACCATAGCTGGTCGTGAAACTGACCATAACATTACAGCTGTGGAGAGTGAGAGCTTCACGAAACCTGTCAACGACCTGAATGCCAACAAGGAAAAACCTGTCCATGCATCTGGAAAGTACGCAGAAACCACATAAACTAACTGAGCTAAGACTAGAAGCCACCGCGAAATGTTCCCAGCTACGGCAGTAGCAAGTAGGCCAAACCCAAGCTTTGTGATGAGCACCCAATTCAACAGCACGTGAAATCCCAAAGCTGTTGTGGAAAGTGTGGCCACAAGCCAAACTTTGCTTTGAGATTGGAAAAATTTCAGTAAAGTTCAAAGCACCTGCAAACATCTGAGGAATTATCCATTTACAGTACCTCCCAGCAAGATCTGAGATTTCATAGTTTTGATGAATGAGCTTTAGAAATGGCGATGTGAAGAAATAGAAGGGTGTCAAAAGCAAAGCTGTGACTCCAGTAATGATCCATGATTTTTGCAAGTAGATTCCTAGCATGTTGAGCTGACCCGCGCCAACTGCTTGGCCACAAAGTGTTTCAAGAGCACTTCCCAAACCTAGCTACTACAGAAGAATTAGGCCAAGAGAATGAGTCAGTTCAAATTCATCCACGTCCAACTGAACTGGACTTGTTTGAATGCAATACTTTTGGAGGCTTTAAATATTGTGCACTTGCTCTGATGGGGAATTTGGACACAATCCTTGTTGATCCAATAATTAACCTAAGCTTGCAATTTGTCAGATCGAACATAGAAATTACAAGATTGAACTTTATGTAAACGAAAGCATGGCAATAGATAGGTGTATAGTGGAGTCTTCTACCTTCTCAAACATAACCATGTCCACTAAATGGAAAAAGGGAAAGGGTATGAAACTTGGATCTCTAAATTGTAACACTATGTAAACAGAAGGGAGCCACAGCTCAAATTTGATCCAAAATTCGCTGTAATGAAAGATAGAAATCCCATTTCCCAACTTCCCTTCTAATTTCAGTACATCTCCAAAAGCTTACCTCATCTTATAGGAGAGTACATAAAAACACCGTAAAATATCAGTATATCTCTACTCATAATGTCTACATACGTGTATCTGCCTTATAGATATGTATCGCTAAATTGTAAGACTATGTGTTTAAGAAGGTCTCACACCTGCACGGATCCTGTAACATAAGTAATAATAGGTACATGCAAAGAAGTGTAGTAGCAGTAGCAGTACACAAGCAGTTGGTGTCTTAATGACTACTTACCATTAATCCATATGCAAATACTTCGATAACATTTTGAACCAGTGAGAGTGCTGCAAGCTCAACAGCTCCCAAATGGCCCACAAAGACTGCTGTTACCAACCCGATAGAGAACTGGCTGACTTCAGTCAGCATAGCAGGAGCTGCTAGGTGCCATATCTTTTTCGATTCAGCCCAAAATTTTTCCAAACCCATTTCCTTTTCCTGAAGCTCAATCACTTGTCTCCTTTCTTGAGAAGGATTTTCTCCCATTTGAAGCAACTCCCAGCAGCCCCACCCACCATCTCCCTCTAAGCATGTTAAATATTATTTTGGTCACTATTATTAGAAATATTGCTATATAGCATTATTATACTGTAAGTTAAAGATTCCCCAATTGGGAAGAGGTTTCTGGTCCCAAAATCTGACAAATCACATTTAATCTCTGAAGATATTGTGGGGGTTATCTAAATAGTTTTTGAGTAAAGTACACACATCTTCACTAAGGTTCTGAAAATTACGGTCGCACAGAATTTTAAATTTTGCATAGGCGAATGTATGGTTCATAGTTATTTAAGGTGCGAGGCACACCGAGGCGCAAAGGTTCCTTGGAGTTTAGGCATGAGGTGCAAGGCGAGGCACGGGCTTTTTTGAAGCAAAGCGCACCTAAACGAGAAAAAATAACAAATATATATATAGTAAACAATCGACCAAGCTATTCAAGGCAATCCATATGTACATATACATACATATATGTGGGTGTGTGTGTGTGCAAGAAAATACAAAATGATGAGTGCATAAGAAAAATAAATAGAATAGTATGTGTCCACCCACTGAAACTTCCATTAGGAATAAGACGTGTTTAAGATATGTATCACAAAGGCCAAAGTAACCTAATAACTGTATTTATATATAAACACAATAACTTAATCATATTATATAACAATAAACAAGGTGTTACTTCGGTAAATTAGGAATTCTGTCCTTTTGGTGGGAGACAGAGACAAGAACAAGATAGAGAGTGAGTCAGTGAGAGAGAGAGAGAGAGAGAACAAGATCGAGACAGAGAGGTAGATCAACGAAACATGCCTGGTGGCTTGGTGAGATCATGATCATGAGAGAGTGAGAGGGAGACGTGATGTTTGTGATATCATCAATTGTACGTCTTCTTTTTCGCTTATTTTTTTATTTAAAAAAAGGTGCATTTTTTCGTCAAGGCGCGCAAGGTGCAAAATGGCTCAAGGCGCAAAAAAGTGCGCGCCTTAGTGAAGGAGCCTCGCCTGGCCCTGGTCAAGGCTCTAGACCTGCGCCTTGGTGAGCCTTGAGCCTAGGCGCACCTTTAATAACTATATATGGTATGGTTGTGTTGTAGCTGATCGTAATTTGCAGACAAATTTTGAGATGCAAAGTGGAAGCTATCCAACTTGAAGTAATATATAGAAAATGTTACTACAATGACGTGTACTGATGCTCATATTCTTCTCCATGAAAGACAGGTAGTAGCAGTAAGTCTATACAAGCAGTTGATGACTATACAACATTAGACCATATACAAAGCCTCTAATCACATTTTGACCCACTGAGACTGCTGCAAGCTCAACAGATCCCAAGTGGCCTACAAAGGCTGCAGTCACAAAGCCCATAGAGAACTGAGTAACTTCCATGCTGGAGGATTTTCTGTTGGTTTTGTAAACCCTGATTCGGCTTTGGTTCTGAGTGGGTTTGACCAAGTACATGTAATGTTCTATATATAGTAATTGGTCATGTAAAACACTAAGAAAGATTATGCTTTCCCCCTCCTACACTTTTATTAGGAGAGGTTTACCTAATTTATTCAATTTATTAAATTAATGACTTCCACATATAATAGTTAATGTTGAATAATTTTATCACCATTTTTTAATCATTTTTACAATGTCCTTTATTCACTCGATTAATGTAAAACGACGAGATTGAACGATTAAATAAGTACCGAAAGCGATAAATATTTTTGTTTTTAATTTTCTTCTCGTGCTTAACAAGGGTTAATTGTGAGTACCAAAATATTTGCATTAGATTCCCTCACATTTTCATTTATCTGAGTATATTGTAGGGTTCATGGTTTGCCCGTTACTTCCTTTTTTCTGTTATGAACTTGACCTGTATATCATATATCACAACCAGAAAACAAGTCTACAAACAGAACTTCTGTGTATAGATACAAAAAAAAAAAAAAAAAGTGTTCTGAACCATCCAATGCATGTGAAATTTTTCATCTTTATGTAGACTTCACATGCATCGAAAGTTCCAAATACAACTGTGTTCTAAATAAAAGGATTTCTTATTTGAAAAAAAAAAGGGAAAAATGGATTATACAATAACGGAAAATAATACTCAAAATACAAAAAGATGAATGGTAATTATTGGTCCCAATAAGGAGACAATACAAGAAATAGTAAGTCTATGAACACAATTTTCGTATACTGATTCGTACACAGATACGTTCAAAATCGTCCGATGCATCTGATCACATATTATTTGGAGGCTCCACATTCATCAAACGATAGCGGACACAGATGTGTCGGAATCATTGCATAAAAAGTTGTGTTTCTAGACTTTCTACGTAAGGAAACATCAGTCAATTCCATCGTCCGATGCATCTGATCACATATTATTTGGAGGCTCCACATTCATCAAACGATAGCGGACACAGATGTGTCGGAATCATTGCATAAAAAGTTGTGTTTCTAGACTTTCTACGTAAGGAAACATCAGTCAATTCCAGAGTTTGTTGAAGCTCAGGTGAGCCACCACCCCACGTTCTAACTCGCTCATCAGCTTGCAAAGCCTGCATATTAGATCATACTGTTAGTTCCTATAGATGAATAGGATAAATATTTTCCTGGTTGTTGGCATTGATGTTGAAAAAGGTGTTTAGTATTATTCCACACACACACAGAGACGAGCACAAGTTCTTTAACTTAAAAAGAGGGATATATCCTATAGAATTAGGGCTCTTGTGGGCCGGCTGTGGCCGAGGAGGGATTCAAGCCCCCGACATCGTGATTCATAGCCGCATGTTCTAAGCCTATAAGCTATAGGCCACACCCCGTCTCTACTCAGCGATTGTTGTCATAGTCAACAAGGTTGAAGCTTTCCTTCGAATTGGGAGGGTGATTCTCCCGGTGAACTGAACGTATCTCAAACCGACACAGGTGAACAAGTAGAGTATATTTGGGCGCTTGGGAGAACCGTCCTATATTATTCCAGTAACATTATTCCCATAAAGTAAATATAAATAGCAGAATCGTGGATAGGGAAGGGAAATTCTAAAATTAAACCGTAAGATGCTGTGACTTTTAACGATTTTGAAAATGCTATCGAGTACGAAAATGTAATGCATAATGTGGTGAAAATGTTTACGGCGTCTCAGACAAGATGGGAGGTACTAAAATTTCAGAAGCTCAATTTGGCACTAACTAGCCATTGTTCAAGCTTAGGTTGTTCAGGTTATTCACTTGACTTACCTCTTTGCTCCAGCTTGTTCGAATGATGATGAACAGTAAGACTATTGTTTGAAGCAAGCTACCAATCAGCATGCCTGACCAGATGCCCTTTGCACCGAGCTTCAAAACATAACCAAGCAAGGCACCAATAGGAAGGCCGACTACGAAGTAACACACTGTGTTTATCAGGGCAACCATAAACTGCCAGCCAGCACCTACTGCAACCCCTGCAGTTGCAAAACGATGATTGATTATACTTGGATCTTGATATACTTGACTTTCCTCTTGATTATACTACGGCAACAAAGAAGGAATCATATTTCTGCGTACTAACACAAAAAGACCGGTGCACATATACTTCCAAAAACATCTTTTTGAAAAACAAGTGAGGGGTCAGATAGAGGGGCTGGTTCTAGGCCTAGCTAAGTGGAGGTGGGAGCGGCTGAAGAAGGTGGGAGGGGACGAGAGAATTAAAACTTATTCTCAAAAAACATAGATATTGTTTTATGAATTTCAGAAGCAAAAACAATTGTCAAACGTGTTTTTTATGTTTCTGTTTTTGAACATTTGAAAACAAACATAAATCAGGAAACAATCTGTAATTGCAGCTACCCATGCAAAAAGATAAGGTTCAACTTTTAGTAAAACGGAGAGCTGAAGGGAGTGTACCATGCAGAATTGGTTGGATGCTGTTGAGGAATATAGTTGCAGCCAAAAAGTACCCTAGCTTGGATGTCTCCGTCAGAACAAGAGGTTCTGATGTAAACAGTTTGGGAAAATCGTTTTTTGTTGCCAGAATCACAGCCGTAAACAAGATTCCAAACATTGCAGATGTCCAAACAGTCAGTATTGTGGAGAATTTTGCAGCACCTGGATTTTGTGCTCCTAGTTCATTGGACACTCGTACACTGCAAGAAAAGTACGAACGTGATCAAAACACGACTGAAGAAAATTTACTTGAAGTTTGGATCACTAAAAGACATGGAATCTGCGAAATAAGACTAGGTTTCTTCAATTCATCATTTTCTTATGCGTTCTCTTACATTGTCCTTTCCCTCCGAACTCAGCCTAGATGTTAATCTAGCTTTTATTTCAAGTACTTTTCTTACACCAATTGGTAGGAAATTAAATGGAAAAGGAGAATCTACACAACAATTGGCCAAACCACTTGGGCACTAGGCCCAATGTGACGAGGATCACTTAGCCATGCTTGGTTGGAAAAACGAGCACCGTGAAAATACATGCCACTCAGCCAAGAAAGATGATGGTGAGTTGACCAAAATAGACACTAAATACTTTTCGAGAGATCTCCTTCAAATCAAGGTATGGCTGTCAAAATGATGAGCATCATCCTGGAACCAGATCCAAGTAGTATCCGGACCTTAAGCTATTGTACTAAACCCAGTACATACCCCACCACCGGGCTCAAAAAGCATCTTTTGTGGCTCAAGCAGTGATTACTTTTCAAGAAAAGGGCATTGATAGAATACACTATTATAGTAACCTCGTAAAGATAAGACTTGATCCCCAAAACATCACACCCAATATGGCAATAGTTTACCCTAGGCCAACCCCTTGGCGTTGACGTAGATCTAGCTTTGCCTTGTCAAATTTTTTAGAATTGTCCTTGGATATTCAGAGTATTTGCTACCACTCATTGCTTTTCTATACCATTCTGTCTTTAACATTTTATTTACTCTTGCTAAAATCTAAAGAATTGTGTCATCGTGATTCAAATAAGTGTTGGATAGAAGAACAGCTAACCTGACTGCTGCGTTGAAACCCAGGGCTATCATCAAAGTCCACAGCTGCAAGTTCATGCTTACCATATTCACAAAAGTTGAGGAAAGATTAGAAGGTGGGTACCATGCTTTAAGGGGATAAAACAAGAGTGTCTAAGATCAAAATCCTTGACATAACTGGATGTCATATGAGGCTTTGATTGTGACAAACAAGGGCTAAAAAGTAAACTAACCAGATCGAGATGGCGTCGACCGCGACTGCTGGATTTTTTAAGCTTCCTACCATAAGGATCATTGCTGTATAATACCATAGCTCCAAGCTGTTACACATACAAACTAATCATATGAAATAATCTCTTTGTAGATTCTAAAATGTGAGTAGTAACTGTCCATACCTCCAAAAAAATAAAAATGGTGTATCGAAACAACTAATAATATAACAGCTCAAAGCCTTCGGTTTTTATGAAAATCAAGGCGTGATACTAACCATAACATTACAGCTGAAGCAAGTGAAAGCTTCACGAAACCTGTCAAAGACTTGAATGCCAACAAGGAAAGACCAGTCCATGTTTCTGGAAAGTAGCCGGAAACCACATAAATAAATTGAGCCAAAATCAAAAGCCACCATGAAATGTTGCCAGCTATGGCGGCACCAAGTAGGCCATGACCAAGCTTCGTTATGAGCACCCAATTCAACAACACGTGAACTCCCAAAGATGCTATTGACAGCATTGTCATGACCCAAACTTTGCTCTGAGATTGGAGGAACTTCTGTGTGGGGAAATTCAGGGCATATGCAAACAACTGAGGAATTACCCATCTACAGTACTGCCCAGCAAGATCAGAGATTTCATTGTTTTGATGAAGGAGCTTTAGCAACGGCGATGCAAAGACATAGAAGGGTGTCAGAAACCCAGCTGTGACTCCTGTAATGATCCATGATCTTTGCAAGTAGATTCCTAGCATGTTGAGCTGTCCCGCGCCAACTGCTTGGCCACAAAGTGTTTCAAGAGCACTTCCCATCCCAAGCTACTACAGAAAAATTGGACAAATAGAATCTAGTTAGATCAGAATCAAAAACTTCACTGGAAACAATATGTGGGGCTGTCATAAACACTACATATAACTTGTGCCTAAAGACACTACCAACACAACCAGGATAAAAGCAATAACAGCTATCTGAATGGAATATCTAATTGTCCGAGCCAGGCCATCATGTATTGTATTATAAACTGTACACCTGATCAGATGCGTTTTGTCGCAGATAATCAGTGCAGGATTGTTGCATTAGTACAAGCTGGGAATTTGTCCCGAATACTTCATGCATATGCAGTACTTCAACACGAGTGATCAAGCATAAGCATAAAAGGCTGTTTTGATGTTGAAGAAGGCATTGGGAATCAACAATACCAGCATAAAAACGAAAGATAACATACAGAAGCAGTATACAAGTAGTTGATAACTAATTACCATGATACCATATACAAAGCCTTCAACTACGTTTTGAACCACTGAGACTGCTGCAAGCTCAACATTCCCCAAATGGCCTACAAAAGCAGCTGTTACAAACCCAATAGAGAATTGAGTGACTGCAGTCAGCATAGCAGGCGCTGCTATGTGCCACATCTTCTTCGATTCATCCAAACATTTTTCTGCAACCTTTTTTCTCTCCAGAAGCTCAATCACCTGTCTCCCTGCTTCAGGAGGATTTTCTTCCATTGAAACAACTTGCATGAGAGCCACCCAGAAAGTAAAACTTCTTATATTTATCATATCTCTTGACAACTGTAAATCATATTATTCTAATGCGAGTCAAAGAGCACCCAATCATGAAGAGTTTTCGTTCCAAACCCTGACAAAGTTCAAAGGTATTATCTGAGGAAATTGTGGGTTATCTAATAATTATATTATGCAGCCACCTAATGAAAGAAATGTGTAGTTTGTCTATATTCATCTTGGATCACCATCTATGTGGTTAATTTCAGCATCATCACTTTGTCCATTGTGGTCAAATTGTTTTACACTGACATGAATTCCTTGCTTACTGTATCAGAATATTGTCTGTCATGGTAAAAGAAAACAAGTAGGCAAAGTTTGGTAGATGCTTTTCTGACTTGGTTGCATAATCCAACTAATTTTGATGACCAAGAAAATAGGATATAAAATATGCATATCAAGTGTGCTTATCTAGACATTTTTCCCATAGTGTTTGTTAGTTAGATGGTAAATAAAGAGAGAGGAAAGGTAAAAGTGTATTAGGTTTTTTTAACCCATACACATAATCACTTTATTTATATTACTGGGAACAAATCAACAAGCCTAACATAGGCGATGTGGGACTAAACAAACACTAAACAAACATAAACTATTCTAACACTCCCCCTCAAGCTGGAGAGTAGATATCGTAAAGTCCCAGCTTGTTACATAGCAATTCTAAGCGTGGTTTAAATAATGACTTAGTAAACATATCAGCCAGCTGAGCACCCGTAGACACATACGGGGTAGCTATCACACCACTAGACAATTTCTCGCGCACTAGATGACAATCAACTTCAATATGCTTAGTTCTTTCATGAAATACTGGATTAGAAGCAATGTGAATGGCCGCTTGATTATCACAATATAGAGGAATAGGCAACTGCACACGGAACCCTATCTCCTCTAGAAATGATCGCAGCCATACAATCTCACACGTGGTATGTGCCATTGCTCTATATTCTGCCTCTGCACTGGATCGTGCGACTACTGTCTGCTTCTTACTCTTCCAATTGACCAGATTGCCACCAAGGAATACACAATAGCCAGTAGTAGATCTCCTATCGGATGGCCCCCCTGCCCAATCAAAGTCAGTGAATGCCTCAATGTGTAGATGTCCACTAGCTCGGTAAAACAAACCGCGTCCTGGATGTAACTTAAGATACTTCACAATTCTAAGAACTGCCTCCCAATGTGGATGACGAGGAGCAGACATAAACTGACTTACCAGACTTACTGCAAATGAGATATCAGGACGTGTAATCGTAAGATAATTGAGTTTACCAACCAACCGACGGTACTGATCAGGACTATGGAGCAACTCCCCCTGGTCCACACATAATTTAATGTTAGGATCCATAGGAGTCTCAACAGGCCTAGCTCCCAATAAACCTGTATCCTCAAGAATATCCAGCGCATACTTTCTCTGTGACAAGCTAATACCTTCTTTGGATCGGGCCACTTCAATACCCAAGAAGTATCTAAGTTTTCCCAAATCCTTAGTATGAAACTGCTGATGTAAGAAGGTTTTCAGCTCATCAATCCCTCGCTGGTCATCACCAGTAATAATAATGTCATCCACATAGACAATCAACAATACTTTCCCCCGGTCAGAAGTGAGAGAGAACACAGAATGATCAGACTGACTACGATGCATGCCAAACCGTAAGACTGCATCACTAAACTTGCCAAACCACGCTCGAGGAGACTGCTTAAGGCCATATAAAGCTTTGCGAAGCCGACATACCTGAGTATGCTCCCCCTGAGCAACAAACCCAAGTGGTTGCTCCATGTAAACTTCCTCTTGGAGATCCCCATGGAGGAAGGCATTTTTAACATCCAACTGAAACAGTGGCCAACCAAGATTGGCGGCAAGAGAAATGAGAATGCGAACAGAACCAAGTTTGGCAACGGGGGAGAACGTCTCCGAGTAATCAACACCAAAAGTCTGGGTGTAGCCTTTGGCAACCAGGCGAGCTTTATAACGCTCAACAGTACCATCAGGGAGATACTTGACAGTGAAAACCCAGCGGCAGCCAACAGTAGATTTACCAGCAGGAAGAGGAACCAACTCCCAAGTGCCATTATGATGAAGAGCAGACATCTCTTCTTCCATAGCTATCCGCCACTCAGACAAAGAGAAGGCTTCCTGAACAGTGTTAGGAACAAAAACGGAAGACATGGAAGTAGTAAAAGCACGAAGGGATGGAGACAGATGAGTAGAAGAAACAAATTTAGCAATGGGATGAATAGTGCACGATCGAGTACCTTTACGCTTGGCAACAGGAAGATCAAGACTGGCAGGATCTCGCAACGGAGGGGACGATGGAGCAGTGAGCGGTGGTGGACCTGCTGGTTGAGAAGGCTCTGGCTGAGGTGGCACTTGTGGTGTTTTTGAACGACGAACATACACCTGCGAATAAAAAGGGTTTGGAGGGGCAGTACCAGAAGGGACGGCCATAGGGAAGACAGACTCAGACACAGGTGGTTCAGTTGTAAGGGCAGACTGTGAATAGAAAGGGAGTGACTCATTAAACGTAACATCAGCACACACAAAATGACGACGTAAGGTGGGAGAATAACATTTGTATCCCTTTTGAGTCCGCGAATAACCAAGAAAAATACACCGAAAGGATCGAGGGTCTAGTTTACTCCGGCCAGGATCAAGAGCATGAACATAACAGGTGCACCCAAACACCCGTGGGGGTAATGAGTGGAGAGGCCGACCGGGAAATAGAACCATATGTGGAATTTGACCGCCAAGAACAGTAGAAGGCATTCGGTTAATTAAATAACAAGCAGTAAGAACTGCATCACTCCAATAAGACTTAGGGACCTGCATTTGAAATAACATGACACGCATAACTTCTGATAAATGGCGAATCTTGCGTTCGGCAACTCCATTTTGTTGTGGAGTCCGAGCACAAGATGATTGATGAATAATCCCATGATCATAAAAAAACTTAGATAGAATACTATGATAATATTCACACGCATTATCAGAACGAAACATACGAATGCAGGTATTAAATTGAGTCTTTATTTCCATATAAAATGAGTGAAAAACAGACTTTAAGTCAGACCTTTCTTTCATAAGATAAAGATATGTAAGACGAGAGAAGTCATCAACAAAAATAACATAGTACTGAAAACCAAAAACATTGGGCACATGAATAGGCCCCCAAATATCTGAATGAACTAACTCAAAAGGACTGGACACACGACGTGCTACTCTAGGATAAAAGGTGACACGGTGGTGTTTACTAAACTCACAGACTTCACAAGATAGCTCTTTAAGAGACCCACAGGAGGGCACTAAACGCTTCAAATTCTGGAGAGATGGATGACCAAGCCTACAATGTTGCTGATATGGGGATTCTGAGGAGTGAAGAGCAACTGACTGAACATGACTATCATGAGTTAGGTAATACAAGCCACCACGTTCAACACCGCCACCAATCTTCCTCCCCGTCTTGATATCCTGAAACACACAACCATGAGGAAGAAATGTGACAGAACAGTTTAAGGATTTTGTAAGTTGATGAACAGACACAAGATTAAAAGGTAAACGAGGAACATGTAACACAGATTTTAAAAGAAGAGATGGAGAAACAGGAACAGAACCTAAACCAGTAACCTCAGTGGTGGAACCATCTGCCAAAGTAATATGAGATGGTTGACTAATAGACTGACAAGTAGAAAAGAATTTAGAAGTACCAGTCATGTGATTATTAGCACCAGAATCAATAACCCAGGGAGTAGAAGACAAAGAAGATGCAACACAAGCAACTGAAGGACCTGTCTGAGCAAGCGTAGCAGTGGAGGAAGGCTGAGTCGACATAAGGCGCTGGAACTGTTGAAACTCTTCTGCGGAGATAGTAACCTGATTGTCAGAGGACTGATGAACCTGTGCTGTATCCTCAGAAATAGCAGCCTGATGAGCCTGAGGATAGCCATGAAGAGCATAACAAAAATCCACTGTATGATTGGTTCCCTGACAATGAGTGCAAAAACGAGATCCACGACCACGGCCACCACGGCCAGAACTACCTCCCCCGGACAGTCGACCTCCACGATTGCCAGAACTAAAATCACGACCACCAGTGCCCCGGCCACGACTACCCCCCACTGAATTACGACCACGGCCGCGACTATAAGAAGAACCAGAACCACCGGAGAAAGTAGAAGCCAAAGCTGAACGGTCAGAGGATGGCACAGGAGATGGCGTAGAAGCACAAGACTGACGAAGACGACTAAAGACCTCGGTGAGAGAAGGAAGGTCACTAGAGCCCAGAATTTGATTACTAACTGGGCCAAAGTCTGATGAGGCACCAGATAGAAACCGGGCAACCTCCATACGCTCACGCTGACGTCGCACAACCTGGACATCAGTAGATAGTGGCTCACAAACATGAAGCTCATCACAGATACGACGAAACTTAGCATAATATGCCTCCAAAGATAAATCACCCTGGCATATAGAAAAGAAAGACTGATGAAGATCATATGTGCGACGAAGATTGTTCACACCCGAATACATTGCCTGAGCCTGTGTCCAAACCTGTTTGGCTGTTTTGAGGAACATCAATGAGCCAACAATATCTTCTTCCATACTATTCCATAGTTCACTACGAATTCGAGCATCCCTAGGTTTCCATGCAGCAAGTGCAGTAGTATCTGAGGGAGGATCATCAGTCAAGAAATGAGACTCAGAATCCCCCTCATAGAAAACTTCAACGGCCTTAGCCCAAATAGCATAATTAGTACCCTTCAAACGTGTGGAGAGGTGAAGGCCGCCTTCGGCTGTTAGGGTGGCGGAACGAGGGTGGCGAAGGTCAGGGCGAAGGTGGCGAAGGTCAGGGCGGCGGCGGCGGCGGCGGCGGCGGCGGCGGCGCGGATCAGTGCGCGAAGGTTAGGGTTTTGGTTTTGGGGCGGCTGACTGGGCTAGGGTATGGATTAGGCTGGCTGGGCTAGGCTGGGGCGGCTGGTTGGGCTGGGCTAGGGTATGGCTGGTTGGTTGGGCTGGGTTAGGGTATGGATTATTTCTAGGGTTAGAATATTTATTTTAGGGTTAGGGTTTTATCTAGGGTGGAATAGGATCGGGCTCTGATACCATGTTAGTTAGATGGTAAATAAAGAGAGAGGAAAGGTAAAAGTGTATTAGGTTTTTTTAACCCATACACATAATCACTTTATTTATATTACTGGGAACAAATCAACAAGCCTAACATAGGCGATGTGGGACTAAACAAACACTAAACAAACATAAACTATTCTAACAGTGTTGACCTTGGGGAGTTACAGAAGATTCCTTTGTTTAGAAAAATAATGCTAAGCACTCAGAACCATCCTTAACTTGTCATGATCACCTACCACTTTTATTCTCATACTTCCTGTCATATTATGGAAGTCACATGTCGGTCCTAAATTATAAATTTATAATCCTTTCATGACCTGGATATTTTATGTCACGCAATTTTCTTACCTTTAACGGATCTCTAATTAGTTACCGGCGGCAAGGGCGAAACAAGGATTCGCTGTTTGGGGGGGCCGAGATTTTTTTTTTGGGAAAGAGAGGGAACCGACTAAACTTTGGGGAGGCCCCGGTCTCCATGTAGTTCCTCCCCTGATCAGCGGTAAAAATGTGCCGCATTTCCATCTCTACACCTGTTTCTTGTCCTGAAACAGAAACTACTATGTAACCGATGCAAAACCACAGGAATGCTTCTTGATTACTGATATGTATGCCATGGAAATCCCTGTCTAGGAAGAGTAAAGAGCCGTCGAAAGAACGGAAATATATAGTGTGCAAATTTTGAATCAAATCTTCTCACAATCTAGTCTGATTATTTTCATACCTTTTACAAGATATACCATCGTTTCCAACTCGTAATCAGATAATTTGTCTCAAATAGATACGATCAAAGAATATGAAAGTTCTGCAAAATGATCATATTCCACAGGACAACAGCACATGTAACTTCCCATGTGAGTATTGATTAAGCACTGCAATACCGATCTCTTAACTAACTGCAATGCCAAAAATGAAGGAAGAAGAAGGGGAAAAGACATACTGCAGCAGCGACAAACTGAGCAAAGCACAAGGGATGTACGGGATCCTAGGACTCAATCAAGGTTGTTCGATCACCTTCAAGTACTACAGCAGCGCCGGCTTTTCTGCATTGCAATGTGGAATGTGACATAAATCTGCCGCCACAATTTATTCTTGTAGTAAAAAAAACTGCAACAGCTTCTTCCCCCCACTTTATATTTTTAGCATATGATCGGACACGCTCCTCAGCTTTCATTGCCTGCATCAGATAGAAATACCAATCATCTAAAACAATCACTTTTGCATCACCAAACCAGTTTTTCTACCCTTTTTTAATCACGTGAAAATTGCTGATAAATGGGCTAGAAAAAGTTGGGACAGAAAATGTCCATCCTCTTATCACTGCAATAGTTGGTTTCAGATTATATTGACCGTAACAAGCATGAATCATGGAATCACAGAGCAATGACAATGATATTTTACTATAAACCATTCTAGTAATTGTTTGCCGAATCCCATTTCTGACTGTATGTATTGTCAGTTCAGACATAAGATAGTGACAGAAATTAGTAAATAACCATGGAACCCAAACTCGCGGTTTGGAAGTGAGAAAATACCGATGAGGAAAAGGACATTATGCACCCTTTTCAACCCAAGAACTACATCTAGTATGGATTTTCGTTTGTCTTGATCCTAATAATTAAGAAGCCCTAAAAAATAAATCACAAGGGAGGTGGATGACTCTGTGACACGATATGATTTGTGCCACATGCCAAAGTCAATTGCAAGTTTGCAACTCCCCACCAACTCCTACCAACTAAAATTAGCTGAACCCAACCAACTTGCCCTTTTTGAATTCCTATAAAACCAAATATCCTGCAAATCTTGACTTGGTCTCATCGATTGCATGTCAATGCAAAACTTATCAATACTTTACATCAACTCTATGGACAAAATCTCTGAGCCACTATTAAATTTAATTCTTTGTGTCATAGGAGACATTTTTAGATATCATGGACATTACATCCAAAGTGAATAAGTCCAATAACTTACATTTAGAGGCATATACGAACCCAACCGCTGTATCATTTAAAGAAACAAATCGTAGAAGTATGTCATACTGTTTGCCTTTGGAAACCGTTGCACCTGGAGAAATTTGAGCATATTTATTTGCCGTATGCCAAACTTTTCTGATGGATAAAGAATAAAGAGGAAAGGTATATAAAACTTACAAAATTTTAAGCTATGTAATAGTCACACAACAAGAGGGGAATAGATAAAATTAAGCTCACTCATAAGTAAATGTAACACATCTACATATTCTGAATGCATAATAAATTTAACTGAACTAACACATTCAAATACACGAGTATACTAGTTTCAATCATACATGCCTAAGTGCCAGCTCCAAAACATGAAGTCTACGACAAAATGAGATAGAAAACCACAGCTATGCCAACAAACAAGAGCCACATCTTCATAAATGAATCTCTCGGTTGTGCTTGATTTGAATGATGATGAAATCCATGAGCATGACCCGCATGAAATGAACTAGGAAACCAATAGGGGCTTCCAGCTGCGGCTCCATATGCATTGGCATAATTAAACCCATGCACCTGAAGGTTGAAAAACGGAACCAAACCACCAAAAGCAGCAGATAGTGTTAAGTTGCCACCCCTTGCAGTCCCCATAGGCATAAAATCTCCCACAAGCCCATCCCCTTCTTGACGGAAATAATTCGTATAAAGAGCAGGAGGTGGAGCTGTTTCGGGTCTCTGACCTGCCGGACGGCGGGGAATATCAACTCCAGGGATCGATCGACACCTTGGGTCCAAGCTTATTTTTCCCCTTCCATATATAGGAACCAACTTCTCCTCTTGTATGAGGGCCTTACAAACTGGACACTCGTGGGAATGCGAGTGCATATGCAGCCACCGATAAAGACAGGGCCAACAATAGAGGTGGCCACAAAGAGTTACTATTGGGTCTTCAGCTAATTCGAAGCATATATTGCATTCGAAATCACCGATGTCGTTGCTTGTATTTCCTGAACATGAAGGACCAGTTGATTGGCCAAACCCGCTATCCATAATCAGACCCGAAAACCAAAACACCTGATATTCACATCAAATTACAAATCAATCATCAATAGTAAAATTAGAAATCAAACCTAAATACAAGATTTGACATTGATTCTTGGGTTCATAAAAAAACACAAGCTAAATGCTAGAAAGAACTAGAGCAACTAACCCCTAGAAAATAAACTAAAGTAACAATAACTTAAGCAAAATACCCTAGCTGTGACCTAAATGAGATCAATCAGCTACCATCTGGCCATTTTATATCATCAAGGGTCCCAAATTGCTAGGAAATAGACCCAGTAGTGTATAATTTAACTAGTCAAATGCAGCATGTTGTCAAAATCCAACTAGTCAAATAGACCCAGGAGTTATAGCCATTAGGGTCAAGTATCTGTAATATATATAATTTTGTGGCGCACATACCATCTGTAAGACAAAACATAACTAGGACAAATTTACCAAAATATTCAAAAAAATATACCTATCATAGGGGGGATTTTCCAATCCACTGTACATCCGCCCCTGCCTAAAGCAACGTTTCTATTCACAATTCCATCTACGTGTCCTCAACTAACTTCATGTGAACGCAACAACCAACAGTTATGAAAATCCAAACTACCCCAGGATGTGAGACGGACTAAATCCTAAGCCATATAACTACTCATGCAAGACAGAAAAAGAACTCCAAACGCTCGAAACCTTAAATCACGGTTTTGGTAACACAGCGAAGAGGAAAAGAAACAGAAACCTTGAATGCTTAAATAAACATATTCACAATTCTGCATACGACAATCTAGGGCTCAATACCAAGTTTTCATTTTATTTTTCCTCTCATCGGGGCCTCTCAGCAACCAAACGGACTCGATTTGACTGACAATTCTCACTATCAATGAAAAAAATCAAGGGAAAAAACTAGTTCAGAGTAGTTGTCACGTCCAGATGCATCGCAGGTATGCCACAAACATCCGTACCTAAGTTTTGGCTCCCTGTAAAGAGTTAGGTCTACCATGAACGATAAATCAAATACGAACAAACATTCTTGTACACAAATACACACACACATACAGAATATATATATATATATATATATATATACACACACACACACACCCATTCATTTAGAGAGAGAGAGAGAGAAGAGAGAGACCTGTGAAAGTTGAGCAGAACATCAGAGAGGAAGAGACGAATATTACAACTACCAGACTCGTTAACATTCAGTATTTATAGTCAACGTCGTAAATTTCGCGGCATTTACAGCGGCATTTGTATGAGGCTGCGTGACACTCGCGCATATATGTTAATTACATAAATGCCGCTCAAGATGCTCTCCCCACTTACGGATTAAATATTATTTGATTTTTAATAATTTTTCACTAATATCTTTGGTATTAATTATTCAACTTAATAAGATGAATAAAGAAAATATAGATCGTACTTTAAAAAATTAAATAAAATGACTCTAAGAACATTAAGTATACTGAAAATTGTTTTTTTATTTTTTTTCAAATTTGTTGAACTTTTTGAGGGTTTTACCATAGTTTTTATTTTTAATACAAGTATAATAGAAATGAAAAAAAAAAACGTGACAGTAATGCCAAATAATTTATGAGGGTTGGACCAGTCATGTTTTGTTCTTTTTTCATATGAAAATTCTGTAATTTTGTTTGAAGAATTTCCAGTTGTGTTTTCAATTCAATAACTGCATTATCTATCACTTTACCGTCATTTCAATGTCTGTATATTTCTTTCCCTCCTTTTTGTTGGTGCCCTGCAATACCTTTCAATGCTTGTGAACATTCTGGTTCTTCCCGTCGCGTACTCGTATGTGCTTTCCCACTCCTTTCTCATTCTTTAGTAGCAATGTTTACTAATGCACTTGTTGCGAAGCACCCGCTCATAGATTTTAAGACATATGTACGATTGTAAGATGCTATAACTCATAAGGTAAGGACACGGAGTACTATTAACAACTATCTCTTGCGCTAGTCTTTTCGACCGTATTCTCAACCACAATCAAATCCTGCCCGCATTCGGAATAGGGCGGAGGCCTTAAATCAATAGGGCAATAGCATATCTATTAGTGACCTGACCCCTCTCATTTAAAGGTGAGCCTATTTTCTTCTAGATACGAAACGAACAGTCGAAAATAATTTGTCCGTACTATATTTTTAGATGAAGTCAGTGCTAAGAATAATCTTATCTTTACTTACAGAGGGACAAGAGTACCATGCTCTTTCCTGCTCATAGGTTGACTCTCCTATGCATCCCGACTGAGATTTTCAAGAACATGCACTTCCCTTATGCATCCAGCCGCTTCACGAAGCATGGACAAAGTCTTTATATTCTTTACTGGGACAAATTACCTAATGTGTCCCAATTTTTTTAAAAAAAATATGGAGAATTATACTTTGCTTAAAAAGTAAAAAGAAAATGTTGGGAAACACCCACAAACTGGCTCGGTTATTTTTTTATTAAAAGGATATGTCTCTTTCAAAGAGTACTCGTGACAGCTAATAATTCTTATAAATAGATGAGATTAGAGGATGTAGACATTAAACAGAAACAAAACGCATTTAAATCACTGCCAAACAATGGGGACTTTTTAATAACACAAGAGATGGTCCTCACTTAGACACTACGTGTTATGTCTGCATAAAAATAAAACGCAATTAATCACTGCCAACTATTGGTGACTCTCTCATAACCACTTGATAGATGACCTTCTCCTCACATTTTCTTTATTTTATACGATAAATTGCGCTGATCTCTTGTGAGGGTTCTAATTAATATACTAATGAGGTTTGAGAATTTTTTTTTACTTCCTTTGCTTTTAGAATTACTATGCAGTTACTTTTCTTATAGTTAAAATTAAGTAAATGATGTTAGTTAAGTTATTAGAATATTAAGTTCGATTTTTTTTCTAACAAAACGAACTATAATATAACTATTATCACACACCAAATAGATTATATTAAATTTCTAATTTTATTTTAAAATTGAACAAATTTTAAAAATTGTCGGAATTTTAATTTTTAAAAAATTTAGAAATTTAAAATAACCTATTTCGGATGTGCTAGAAAATTTCAAAAATTTCAATGATGTATTTTAATAATAGAAATATAACTGTATAATAATTTAAAAATAAAGAAAAAAATATCAGAACACATATTTTGTATATGGATTCAAATATAAATATATCCAAAATCTTTCAATCTACTTAAAATTTTAATTATTTTATAAGCAACACATTCATTGAACAATTCCACGCACATTTTTATCCAATCTATGCACAACTTAAACTTAAAGTCACACAAGATTTTGCCAAATAGTCCAAAAGGAAGGAGAAAATCTGCAAAGGCAAATTCTTGTGTCGTGATATATTTAGAATCATTCGATGCACATAAATTTAACAAAATAATAAAGAATTTTGTCCGCATTGAACGATTTCTAACACATCTATCCGGTTATATGCATGGAAATTATGTGCGCAGACTTGCTCAAAAAGAAAGAAAAAAAAGACAAAATATACCCAACAATTATTTTCTCCGTACTTATCAAAGTTATTAATCCCGTCCCATACCGGCCGGTATTGGCCAGTACGTCCCTACCGCCCTCGTAACGGTACCGGACCACCGGATTTTCGTTCCAACCACTATTTCGATTTGTTTCGGCGTGGTCCAAGTTATTCCAACTTGTTCTGGCCGATACCAGCTACCGTGCTGGTCCGTATTTTAAAAAAAAAAATCATTTACTATTCTTTTAAATAATTAAACATAAATTGAAGCTAAAATTATCTCTTTTTTTTTATCTTTGCTGATTTATTTTTAAATTGTGATGTTTTATTTTATATGTTCAAGATGATTTTTTTGTTAAAAAATATTATTTAAAATATGTATATTAATTTTAGCGATAAATCTGAAACGGTACGCCAATACATACCAATACCGGTACGTGCCGTACCAATAACAAAAACAGTACGCTCGCCGATACGAGATTAATAACTTTGGTACTAGTGATGCGACGATGACAATTTCAAATTTAGAGCCATTTTATAGGCACTTTGTTTGGAACTGAATGGCCCACAAACGATGTATCCGCAGATAGAAAACATCCGAATAATATATGAAACATAGAACGCAGAATCAAATCATATATGAACAAGAAAACACATATCCACCTGTATATGGAATAAACCATCCATTGTTTGAAAGGCAAAATGCAGAGATAATTACCGTCCGTATAAAACCCTAATTTCCACCAGTACAAGTCAGGGATACAAGAACTTCCACCAGTTAGCAAAAACAACCTTCTAGTCCAACCTACAAATTCGCCGTTCTTAAAATTATACGCACTTCATTTTCTTTAAAGTAGACAAAGGAAAAGATCTGAATCTTTTGTCACAACAGATTTTGCTGCATAGAGTTTTTCGCCGTCGATGCATATACATATCAGATGTATCAGTTTTTTCTGATCTCCAATGTCAAGAATCTCATCTAGCTGCCAATTCCAATTCGGAGAAGACAAGTTATTTCCTCTTACTTAATCAGGTAAAAAATGCTTTAAATCTGAACCACCAGGTACTGTACTATGTAGCATGGATACGTTTAGATAAAACTCGTATTTGTATCAAATACCGATACTCGCAAATACATATCTGAAAAGTATCCAAAATAAAAAATTATCTTTTTATTTTTAATGTATAGCTTTTTGGACACTCTAGATCACACATTTAAATTTTTTTTTAAAGTAAAAAATTGTGACATTTCTTGCATAGTATTAGAGTAAAATTATTTAGAATAAAGAAAAATGTAAGTTTTTAATATTTTACTTACTCTTTAGAGAAAAAGACTTAGTAAAACGAAATAATATCATCACTTTTGTAACATATTGAATATCCTTATTGCGTGACACGTGATTTTTACATTCTTTGAATTTTAACAATTAAACAGGCAACCAAATAAATTTAAATACAACATAAGGACCATCCTTGTAAAATTATATTTTAATTTAACATATTTTAGCCGTACTCATAAGTCATATCCTATTTTTTTAAAATTTTCTCGTATCGCTTTATCCGTATTACGTATCAGTATCCGTGCTTCATAGGAACCGTATAATAGAACTGGCTCAAACATGAAGATTACTCACCATAAATTACCCTAATTCAGCTCTGCTTTACTATCAGTTCAATGTCAGCTCCAACTTCAGCAATCTTGGTGTCTTTAGAAGCCTTTGCTGCCTTGGCAATGTTCTCCACATCAAAGTCCACTGCTATTCTTTTGACGAGACCCTCAAGCATCTACGTGTAGAACATACTGATTACAATGTTGTCTATCACAAAATGAACAACCTCAAGTTGCCTGCGTGCAATAACACTAACAATATTCCAAGAAATAAACCCTCAGAAGGAGATAACAAAAGAAAACAATAATGACCTCGTGTTCCTATTAGCATGCCCAGCAAATTGGAGAACTAAGAATGATCGAACTTAAAAAGTTCGCAAATTGGGTCTGTTGTAGTATTGTTGTTCACATTCCTTTCTAGTTCTTCCCCAAAAAAGAAAACAATTGATGCTTTGAAACGTAATCCTTCTCAAATTTGTTACGTATTCGTATGAGCTTAAATTTGAAAGAAAAACAGAAAACAGTTCCAAACTGTTCCCAGAAGACCAGTAGTTTCGGGAAAGTTTCTATTAAAAAGTTCTAAAAACACCTCTGCAAATCTTCTTCTTTTTCCTTCCTTGTCAACCCCCCCCCCCCCCCCCCCAACAAAAGAAAATAAATAAATAAATAATTTTTTGAGAGCAGATAGCACCATCTAACTATCTTGCATCCCTGACAAACTGATTTTTAAGTTTTCTATTTGGAAACTCTTGAACTTGATTTGCTACAACACATATAGCAACTTTGAACATTTAATAACCCCTTTTTTTGTGTACTAGTAGTAAAGCTAACTTCTAAAGTGGCCTGGCCATGTACAATAAAGCAACACCTTAGTAGTTGCCATCGAGTGATCTAACCATATTGGGTCAAGAAATAAAATTAATGAGGTTTGTTGATGTAAGAAAAGATATGATCGTCTTGGGTTTAACATAGGATACAACTTGACCAAGCGCCACATAGAGAAGATAGATCCTAGCAGCCAACCTGAGGTCATTCGGGAGTCAAGGGTTGTCGGGTTCAAATTGAGCGCTACTGATGATTAAGTGGATGGTGTGCAGGCATCATACACGTGCAATCACTAAAGGGTTTTCAATGTTCACTCGACATATGAAGGAATTGAAGGACATTGTGCAAGAACAAATATTTTACACATGAATTCAGATGGATGACACATTCTATTTCTACCCCAATATTATTCTCTCACGAGGTAATTACTATGCTAAGCTGTAATCACAATTCACAAGAAGTTCAGTGAAACTGAAAATACCAGCGATCCGATGGCAATTAAAGCCCGGAATTTTGAGTCAACATCAAGGTTTTCCCCTTCCGCAATCTGTCCAAAAACATACGGAAACTTTTTGTCAAACTTCCTATTGAACACGATCAAATTGTGCCTAAAAACTTGAGTTATGTGAAGAACCCTACCTCAAGAGCTGCTGAGAGGACTTGGGATTGGCCTTCTTGGTCCTTGCTTTCAATCAAGAGCACAGAATAACTGTAACGCTCACCAAATGACAGCCCAAGAATCAAAGATGGAAAAATAACATGTCTCAAACCACAATGGAAAAACTGAAAGCCGAAGCAAAATTCAATCAAACACAAGGCATAGTTATCATATACCAGGATCTCAAACATGTAACTTATAGTTTGTTCAAGATCTTAGATAGGAAGTGGAGTTGAACCCTGCTCATCATTGCCGCTATGAGCTAAGAGATATATTACTGAGACAAGTGCAGCTCTCAACTGTACAAGAATGTAACGTTCACAACCCATCACAGTTTGAGTTGCAGTTATACTTGGTCTATTACTACACACCTGTAATATCCTTGACTGTGATAGCCACTAAATCAAGAAGTAGATCTTCAATAGATTCCTTCTCGTCCTACTCCATTTTCTAGCTGAGTACAAAGTGTCACCATATATTTCCTTCTGCTTCGCAATAGGATCTTTAGGATACGAATACACTTGTCAGTTGTCACTGACATAAAAGACACCTTACCCTAATTTTCATCCATTGCAACGATCTTATCAACTTTAGATAGCTCTCGAGTAAATCATCCAAAGTGGTGGACTTGAGAGTTCAGAACCTAACAACCTTGCTTCAGATTTTGCAGCGACAAAGCTTCCGTTCGGATTCCAATCCATAAAAGCAGAAAAGCAACACAAGCAACCCAGGACGGCCAGGACGCATCGTGATAAGTGTAAGTTAGGACAACAGACCTTACTTCAGCGTTTGTGAAGGTCCATTTCCATTATTTTTGCACACATAAGCCACTTTAAGGGTAAATTGTTTCGAGTCCGTAGGCAATCATCGATGATCAAACAAATCTGGCTAGTGGAGTGCAGATGGTAGAGCAATACTCTCGTTTGATCGGAGCATGCAACGGACACCAATTGAATCTAAGGTTTCGAGTCAAAACCATATAACCAAAATAAAAGTGTCATCACAAGTCCAAGGTGATGGTGGCAATGATTAAATGATAGCAGTGAGTGATGGTAATAAAGAAACTAAAAAAATTCCAATTACCCAATAAATAACTGTAAACCTTGCCTCAAGAATTAGACCAACTTACTTGAGGATCAAAGTAGCATAAGACACTTGCACATTCTTATTTGGAGATGAAGAACAGCTTGAAAATGCATCAAGAATCTAAAATGTCAGTAAACAGAAAAATCAGCAAGACTTAGATCCAATAGGTGAACTACCTGCACATGAGAGCCCAGAGGCTAAAAGTGCTCCATAAAACTTATTCGGAGTTCCAAGAATGAAAGGCAAAAAATAAACAAAAAAAGGTAAAATGCATATGACGCTGGGGAAGCAAGTTAATCTCAGAAGGTAAAAGGAACATACTAACCTCACTGCGGTGCTTTTGCAACCACGGATAGTAGCATGAACTCTTGAAGAGGTTAGTAACAGCACGAATGCTGGTCAAAAGATTTGCTGGAAGGGGAGAACTTGTAGTAACATTGTTAATCATCTCCATCAGCACATCTGGTTAGAGGAGAGAGAAGGTATATCGTAAATGCCAAACTTGAACAAAAAGATACTGTATACAGGACAGCAAAAGCGTAAACATGTGTTTAGGGCCTGTTCTTCAATCCGACCAGCTTAAGGCCCAGTTCTGGGATAGTCGGATCTGATGAGGCTCAAGCTTTAATTCCATTGAGTTGTAATAAACAATTACAGTACAGGTGCACATGTAATAATGTCTAAAATAGCATGTGTGAGCCATAATAAAAGGAGGTCCATCACGACACTTGTCATAAGCAAAAGACAAAAAAAAAAGAAAAGAATAATTCTTAACCAGATACCACATTTATCATCCACACGCTTGAGCAGTCTAGTAGCCCCATCAGGGTGCAGAACGATCATCCTCAATAGGTCAATCACTGCAAACACAGAATACATGAAATTAACCAAGTGAGTGGAATTAAACCTTCAAGCACACACAAGCAGCAAGAATTATACGTCAATACTCTAAACAAAAACGCATGATCCCATTGAAGCCAACCCCTGCAAGCTACCCAGGATTTTGCAAAGAGGATGTTTAGAATAGTTTACTATGAAAAGCTGAAAGTCCTACCACAGCCACCTTTGTTTTGAGTAAAAATACATCCCGTGAACCGTGCCTAACACCCAAGTAACTGAAGGATTTTATGGGCCTACAAGGCTTTCATTTCTTTAACTAAATAGGGGTCTATAAGGCTGATCAGGTGCATTACTAAGCCATAACCCATATTCATGGCAATTGCATGAAAGCAGGTGTGATTTTGTAATCTAAAAATAGTACAGATTCTTCATCAGAGTCCCTAACTAAATAAGAAAAGCTTAATCCAAAATATTTAAAACATCGTATGCCAAACACAATGAAACCAAACCCTGTTCAAAAGGCAGCGTAAAGAAATGAACCAGAAACTAAAAGCATTTTACATTATCAACTTACCTGGAAATATCGTTGCAATTGGCCAAGATTTTACCAATTTCAGCAATAAAGTAATATCAGCATCTGAAAATAAACTGGAGTGATAATGTGATGTGTCCTTCAGAATGTTGACAATAGCACCCAATCTCAAAACCTCAAGCTCTGTCAGCGACAAGCCTTTTTGTTCCTTCAGAAGATAATCAAAAGATCACTCATTTAACAACTCTAATATAGGCAGTATTTTCTCTGTCACAAAAAATGTTTTCTAGGCCTTCGATTTAGGTTTTTTGCGTTCTTTTCTTTTCCTACATTTTTCAGTTGTCCACACAGAAATTGCAGAATCAATTGACCTGTTCTAGGCCTTCCCTCTCTCATGGAATTCATACAAAAAAAGCGCATCACAACACACAATGGCTCAAAGAACAACGGAATACACATGACAACCGAATCCACATGATCTAACAATAACAAATAACAACTTTAGTACTAGTTAAAGGGGGTAAAACCCACCGGCTTAGAGAGTAGAGCACTGTTAAACTCTAAAACCTTTTTGAGAATCCCATCAAACTGGGCCGCATCAAAAACAAGCATTCCTTTCTGAAAACCAGTCATTGAAGGGCATCAAAAATTAGGAACAGAGGAAACTGGACTGTAGAATGTTTAAAATACCAATCATTGTATGCTGCACAGAATTAAGTTTGAAATAATGGAGCATGAAACATTGCACAGCTTAGGAATAAAAAGGAACGCCTAAGGGTGCATACCTTCGGAATATGCTTGAAAGTAGGTTTTGCTAAGGGAGCTGTTATTTAAGGGAAAATGTCAATGATATGAGTTGAACAAGATAACAAAATTATCATCAACATTGAAAACTACAAACTTATACTTTTCCTTCTCCAAAATAACCAAAGCAGAAACCATACCGTACATGTTGGACGATTCTCCTGGTACATAAGCATTAGCTGAAATGTTGAAAGAAAGCAAATTTGTCACAAAAAAATGAAGCATATCGAGAGATTTCACAACATCAGCGAACTACTACGACCATAATAAATCAACAACAATAAGATACTTACAACCAGTGTAGGGATCACGAAATGCTGAATTGAGGGCAAAATCTCTTTGTCCTGTATTTTGGAGTATAAACTCCACAATTTGTTGACGATAGGAAAGAGGAAGATTCTCCTTCATAAGCCACTTATCAGCAGTATCATATGGATTATCTGGAAGTAGCTCACCAATTGTTTAATCACTTGGCGGTTCAAAAACACATGCAAGATTTCTTCAAGGAAAAATGATTAAACAAGTCAAGCAGAAAATAGGATATTTGGCACACTTTACAAGAGCACATTATTCTGCAACAAGATAACTGCTTCGATTGTAGGCAAGCCATTTTCTTCATTCGACCATCAACACTAACAAAATGAGAGAGTTGGAAGTAGACAGCCCAATGCACTTTCAATGAGGTTCCATCTGTTATATGCGAACAAACTTTGTATCCAGTCCAGAAGCTTAAGCTATTACGTGGAGATATCCAACGTTCTATTAAGCCATAACCAATTCCATACCCAAGCAACGCGGGAGTAGTGAGAAGTCACTTGGTACTACTGTTGCCTAGCTTTGCACTCTTTCTTAGTTACGCTGACACCTACTCCACTTACTTAACATACTTCTGTCCCACATCCTCATCCTTGAGAGATGTCCTGATGTTAAGACATCGCCAATAACTCTCTGTCCCAAAGCCAACTCATACTCCTCTCCAGTGAACCGTAAGAAATTTACATGGACGGCTTTCATTTTTCTGATTGGCTACAAACACATATACACTTGCTACAATCACTAGAGAAAATAAAAGAGGTACACGAAAAAGGGGATGAGAAGTCCGCCAAAGAACACATGATACAAAAGAAAGAAGAGAAACAAAACGAACTCGTCCTTAACACCTCCTGCGTTTTGCTCCAACCAAGAACCGAAAAGATCAAATAATGCCAGACCACGAGCTTTCACTTTGTTGTTACTTCCAAAACCTCGAAAGTTGATCAATATTTCAAAGCCTTTCATCAAATCTATTGTGTTCAAAAGAATAAGACCTCCATTACCGTCCCTCTCTTATCTGCCTACATTCAATGGCTATGTCACATCCCTCTTCTGACCATTAAAAAAAATCAAGATGCACGGTGATATATAGGCCACACAAAGGCCATACATGAGGGTCAATTGTGTGAATGAGAGGTGATAAAAGAGTGAACTAGGAAGCCCGAACATTATTAGCCCAAACATGCAGTATCATGGCCAACCTTTATTTCACAATAGACAGCCAATCTTCAGCTCTTTTTTTTTTCCAACAAAATTAAGTTCTTTGTGAACCCTTTATCTGAGGAGCCATTACATGGTGTAGTAACAGAGATTGAGTCGGGTAACATAAGAATCAGCAACAACCAAGTTAATTATATAGTAAATGGAAATATAGTTTTAGGTTACCAGACTGAAGGGTAATAGGAGGCTAAGAAGGAATTAGTTACCTGATCGATTGTAAGGCAATTTACGAATAGGCTCACCATCTCCAATGTCGACATCGAAAACTGGATGAAAACATTACAAGTGTTGTGTAAAGAATGAACTAGAAAAAATGCATGCATGAAGCAGAAATCTACCAGACAAAAAAGCCATACCATAATCATATTGAAGCCCATCAAGAGCAGGACGCTTCATGCCATCATCAGGTCCATCGACAACTTCGCCAATCTGAATAAGAAGAATACCAGTGTGTAAAACATTTCTACCATGACAAAAGTTACAAAATGAGAGAAGCAGCTGAAGAATGAAGATAAACCACACTGAAACAAAGTACCTTGGCATAGGAAAATACCACTTAGAAATGGAAATAGTCATTTATGACACGAATAAACTAACACAAGACAATCGCACGAAATGCAATGACAACCAAGGAACAAACCAAAGTTCAAATGGTGAAGAAACTGACAATCACTGGTACACATACAGGGCCCCTAAGTGTACCCACTGAAATAGGTTGAAAACACAGCTATCTGATGAAAATGCACAAACTCGTGATCAAAGGAAGCTACAACCAGCATTGTTTCACACTATGTTAAATTAATTACACATACTTTGTTGGTGGACATCCTGACATTAAGCTAGCGTTTAACTATTTAGCAATGTACTGGAAACTAACACTATATTTAGAAGGAGATTTCAGCGTTTTGTTATCCACGTGAGAAGTTTACAAAATTTTCTTTAAGATCCAATGCGAGTTTCTTCATTTTTCAGCCCTTAATAGCCATTTGCTACAGTATATCAACAGATCAGCCATCATTTTATAATATGGAAATTTCCATCCAATGCAAGGACAACTATGAGTCCATGAGCCCAAAGGATCCAACAAAAATACTGCACATGAACTTTATAAAAACGCTGCAGGAATTTTATAAAGCAAAAGATGATGATTTCAAAGGGCAAATCAGAGAAGACTGCACAACACAAAACAATGCACAAACAATTCATCGGATCGGTTGAAGTAGACAGCTGTTGTGCAAACTTAACCACGAGACAAAGGGATGAAAAGCTAATAATACGAGTGTACTGACCTTATCCCACTTCTGCTCCCTCAAATTCCATGCATATGCCACGCCATTGTCCCCTTCTCTGACAACCTTTGTCTGACCATCACTTTTTCCTGATCACCACCACCCTAAAGTTTAGTATTTCTGAGCACAACAGCTTTTCTGCAACCTATTTGACCCCTAAACATCCTCAAATAATAAAAAGAGCTGTGTCCACCAAATTATGCTTTCCCTAATCTTTTTTTATAGTATTAAATGGCATACAAATATGGATAAATTATGCATATTTTCAAACAAATGCAGTTCAGATCAAGGAAACTAGTCTTCCTCGATGCAAAATATCTTCCCACGCAACAACTGAAGCATCAGAATGTTTTCTGATATCAGAATGTTTTAGAGAAAAGAACTGTTGTAAACTTAATCAGAATTTTCTTGCGATGCACATTAGTAGGAACAAACTGGGAAGACTGCAGCAATAACCCAAAAAAGGAACGAACCAGGAAGCTGTAAAGCCTCTAGCCCAGGTAAGTCTTCCAATTTTAATCCTCCAACCTTCTTCCTAGAAAAAGAAGTAGAAGATAATATCAGGCAAATCTTGCAAGCCATAGACGCAGAGAGGCCAACAAACCGCTTCTGTGGTTAACTAGCAATAAAGTGGTATATTTCATATCACTCATGCTACAGAGCTCCAAGCAGAAACAAAAACAGGAATTAATGCGTCCAAATTGAATTTGGAAGTAAGGAAAAAATACTGGGAAGTCGTTACCCAAGAATGACACTTCAGGATAAAATAAGTCTTAATTTGAAACTTGCATATAGCCTATGCTCTGAATCATAAACAAAATATTTGAGGCCTTCAGACAAGCAATTGATCAATGAAGTACCTGCTAATCTTGTAATGGGAAAGTTGAGCAGCAAATGATTCAAGCTCGGACAAGTCAGCAATCTTATCATGATTTACCGTCCAAATACGCACTACTCCATCCGAACATGCGGTGACAATGTCACCATTTTCCAAGAATTTGACATCCCAAACACAACCAGGATGCTCTATACTCTGTATGCAAACTCCATCTGCAACACAACATCATTCCCCGGGTAATGAAACAACCTGAACGTATAAATCCAAGATCTAAAGATTGAAACAAGGAAAGCAAAATATGACACAATATTTGTACCCAGCTGTTGATTTCGAAACCAACAGCATAGTTTTTAGATAATTCATCTCCCGTGGTACTCCTATATTAAAAAGATGGAGCTGATTGCTTCCTCAACATATGTGTTTGTTATCATGGACTTAATTAATGTGATCGCAGTCGTTAACATGATCTTGACAACAATACCCCTAGGTAACAAAGCAGATGCAAGCTTACTCCTATATGTTTTTTTTTTCCAACAGGGCTTCATCCAAATAATTTTTTTGATCAGCATTGCTTCCTCCTAATAATTCTCATTCTTACCCTGTAATTTGAGTGCTTTCACCTTCTCTCTTTACATTTGGCCCTTCATATCAAATTATAGGTGGTAACTAAATGACAACATATTCAGAACACTAGAGCCTTCGACCATAATATACATATTAACTCCATTAGTTTCTACATGAAATTTAAAATGTCATTAAAACAGTTTATTAGTACCATTAGTGGCGTAATGCTAAATAATGAACATGCAAAATGATGTCACTTCCCCTCGTACAAATGAAAAATGATGTCACTTCCCCTCGTACAAATGACATCTCTATGTATCAGTTTTCAGACATCATTTCTATTTAACCAAAACTCTTCCATCATCCCACCATGCCTTCCAATTGATCAAACCCATACAGATAATCGTTCCCAACCATTTTTAAGTAGCAAAGCTAAGTGGAGGGAATCACAATAGAGCTAGTTCTAGAGTTAGTGTATCACGAAGAATAAAGAAAGCAAATCAAGTCAAAGAGAACCTCGCAAAATGCTAGTAAGCCACAATAAGATGGGAAGACTCGGGAATTTAGATATGCATAGAAAACACTTACCAATAGAAAAGAAAACTACTACCCAAACAATAAGTGCAAGTAAAGAATTACAATAAGGTGAAAAAGGCAAAACAAGAACCTTTCCATATCTTTGCAAAACAGTCCTCACTGCCACTGGCAATCAGTCCAGAAACGTGTGAATCCACAGAGTAGACAATGGAAGTGTGACCAACCATCTCCATTAAAACTTGACCACTAATTGCCCATAACCTGATGGAACTGTCAAAATAGAACCAAAGCCAACATTAATAACACGTTTGAAGGGAAAGAAATTAGTAGAAATGATAATGGAACTAGATTAAGGAAGGGGATCACTAACTCCACTCTAATATCAAAGAAGCAAGCAAAAAATGACAGAACTATTCTGCTTTAAGATAAATAACCAAGTGGAATACCATCATGATGGCGCAGTAATTAGTGTAAATACACAAGAACCTGGCTAACCAATTTCTAGCTTACGATTACACACGTCAGGCAATAAATCACTAGATACCCAACTCAAAGAATTACTTGCAAGCCATCTTACTCAACTGTCATAATTTACGTCATTGGGCAACAAGGCTGACAAAGACACTGGGAAGAGCTACTGTAGACTTTCTTACTTGAAAAAGACACCGTAAAGAGCTACCATAGACTTTCTTACTGCACCGTTCGGTAGGAATCATAAGCACATTCCGTTTTACGGGTCTGCTTCTATAGCAATGAGATCCAGCTAGTTTTTTTTACAACCAAATAAGACATCATAAAAAAATCATTAACGGAGTTCCACCCTATACAAAAAGGCAAAAAAATACGAAAGGCCCTACACACTCCTGTCAGTACCCATAAGATCTACAAAGTCCACAAATCGATCCAAAGAGGAATTACATTCTCTAGACTTCCAATTCGCATATCCAAGAGACTAACAAAAGAATATTAGCTCTAGCATGACAATCAGTGTATTATCATACACCGATATTTCCGAAATTCCAACAGCAGGAACAAGTTTAAGAGCTCACCCTCCCTCCAGACTGATTAAATGTGAAACAGACGAGAAACAAACAAAAGAAAAAAAGTGAACAAAAAGGGTTCATCGCATTAGTAAGAAGATCATCGCTTCACCAACCTTCATTGTCTCAAACTGGAAACTAACTTTATCCCCTAACTGTCATTGAGCTTCCATTCCAATTTCCACCACCTTGCTCACCCTTGAAATGCATCATTATCAGTTTATAAGGACTCCTCAAGTTGTCTTTGACATAGGACATATGTCCAACTCCACCGGAATGCCAATTAGACAATTGGAACCCCACAGTTTTTATGATGTTTAAGCAAATGACTCTGAGTGACAACAGAGAAAAACTTGAACATCTCACATGGATAGCAGATAGATGCCATTTCCACCTCTCCCAATTTCACTTCAAGTCCATCATATATCGATAAACTGTCCGACGCCAACCTAACATATGATGTAAAAGTTCCCACTCTGTCCATGCAACCATGCCCACTTGTGGATCCATTCTCTATACATCCTAAGATTAAGAGTTTAGGAAGGTCCCATCCTTGGATGCATACTCAAGCCCCTGTACCCAAGTTAATATCCATAGATCATCAATTGACAAAAATTGACCAGCATAATTCCATACTTTGATTATGCACTGGATCCGAATATGATGATGGCATATGTATACTTTATTGCTTTGGCAGTTAAAACACCAAGACTAGCACTTGACAACTGTCGCGAACTAAAATCAAAAGCAGATGCTACATTCTGAGCAAGAAATTCATCATCTAAACCAGAAAGATGGGGAAAAGCTTACCCATCATGAGATGCAGAAATAATTCCCAAATCAGGCATCACAGCCACGCTTCTAACCGTATCTGCACAGTGGTCAAAAGCAAGTAGGAATAAAGAAAATTGTTTGTCAAATTTATCCAGAAGTAATAGCCATGCAAACAGAAGCAGAACAAGCTAACCTGTATGCCCTACAAAAGTATGCACGCATGTCCTTCCTCTCCAAAGCTTTAAAGTTGTGTCACTTGAACCTCAAGCAACAATAAAACACAGTCAATACAATAGATCCGAACCCAAATCAACTTATGATCGAGGTCATGACTTAGAGGAACTTGAAGGTGAAGGTTGCAGAAGAATAGGAAAACACTTCCACAGTCCCACCACAAAATAATATCTTACACCAATTTAGTTACTCGTACCTGTAACAAGCTCGCCTGAAGGTAACTTTATAACAGATTGAATTGCTGCCTTGTGAGCCTCCCAAGACTCAATGGTTTGACCTTTCCTCCATCGCTTTATTGTACTACAATAAGGAAGCTTCAATGATATACAATCTAGCATTTTCTCAAAGGAGCAAACTTGCCAACAAGGTCAAAAATTAAGCAAATTAATGCTTCTTGAAAATAAGCATAGAAGTGTACAGATACCATACTCCAAAAATAGCAAACAACTGCCAATCCACTAGTAATCCATAATTCCAATTTCCAGGATTTTGAGGAATGTTAAGGTCGTGACCTAGCATGGTGGCAAGTGTTTTCCAACCTTGTGAAGCGAGTTCAAAGTCATGAAAAACAGCATCTCCGAACTCTACATACCTATAAGTGGGGCTAATGTTGTCTTCTTACTATCAGATCCTTGCCATAAACAGGAGACTTGTGCAGTGTATATTGTTGCGATACAAGTGTAGAACATGTGCGCATAACACACAATGAATTTTTAGAACCAAAAAGAAGAGGAAGGTCGTTGCCATCTAGCCTATAAAAAGTAGCTTCTGGTCGCCTTATTTATTTGAAATGGAATGTTGACATTTAAACTGAGTCGATCAGCTCCCATTTTAGGAGTCCCACTAGTAATATACTTATTAACAATAAGTCGACGTATTACCCCGTTGTAATAACTAATAAGTAACGAAAGAATCACTAATTATCAATCATGGAGCAAACCTCCTCTATTCTCGTAAGTTAGTTGTGGTTCGTGTAAACAACCATACAACCTATTACAGAGAACAAAATTATAAATGAACAACATCATCCAGAATACAGTCAATACACTGTATGATTTTACTTATTTCACATTCAACTTCTTATCATCTCCAGAAAACTTGTATTAGCTTCTAAAGGGAACCCCGCACGTCGGAATACCACTATATAAGTAAATGAAAGATATGAGCAAGAAAGGAACGCACTGTGGTTCAATCTGACAGCTCAATATACGTTCAGGTCTCATAAGGAACATGCACGTTTCAGGGACATAAAATATGAATCATATGGACAACTCAAACACTCAGTGCCAAATCTTTGGATTAAGGTCACTCATATTGTAACTGAGGCAATCTCTAGTAGCAGTGCGCACCGACGAAAGAACTCAAATGTAACACTTAAATCCTCATTCCAAACCTAAGGATTTAGTTCACTAAAATAGTTAATCACTGGTAGCAGCTTATATGCACAAAGAATCCGCATATTTCTCATTTACCAAACTATCAGAATCCGACATGAAAAAAATATGCAATTGCAGTACATGAACGACATGCAGCTCACCAGTCAACAGAAGCCGACACAATGTCCGACCCGTCCAATGCAATGCCCGTGACCTGCGATTGATGACCCTTCAGAGTCTGCACAGCCTCCCCTGACCTCAAGTCCCAAACCAAAACAAGAGTGTCCATCCCACCGGACACAATCCTTCCTTCTGGAAACTCCTCATTCGGCGAAACCCAAGCCAGTGGTCCCACAAAACTTGTATGCCCCAGTAGTAACTTCGACGTGGTGTAGTTTCCATTGTTCGATAGATCCAATGTCCAAACCCTAATTGTTTTGTCTCTCGACGAAGTTGCTATGCCAACATCACCACAAACGCATATACCACGAACCTACAGTATAAAAATCGATTAGGCTCAGAACCGGTACAAGAAAATCAAATGGATTGTAAAGGGAAGATCAGATTCATAATCCGCGAGATACAAGGATACAGACAAATTTGAAATACTTACGTCATCTTCGTGACCTCGAAGTTCACGGCTCAACCGATACTCTGTGGAGTCGATATCCATGTAGATAGAGCTAGAGAGAGAGTATAATTTAGAGAGAGACTAGGGTTTTATAGCACAGAGAGAGAGGGTTCAAGGCGGAAGCAGTGAGGTGGTGGCCGGTGAGAGGTCTTATGTAATCGGCGAGAAGCCAGCGACGGAATTGCTTCTTCTCCAAGTCGTTCTAAGATCTCATGGATGGCCCCCACCGGGACCCGGTTAAGTAATACGGATCCACAGTAGAGATTGAACCACCCGACTAACCCGACCCAAAAGAGATTAACTAGTAAGTAGTAACTACTCGACAAACCTGGGCTGGGCCTAAATTGAAACAACTTTTCTAATTAAGGGCCGAAGTGTTCAAAAAAAGTCAGACAAATCAGCCCAGATTGGCTTTTAGCCTTTTTCGGTTTGTTTTATTTTCCCAAAAACAATTTTTAAAAAAAAAGTTCTTAAAAAAACATGCAAAGACTACAGTCTCCAATTTTTTGTTTCCGAAAACATTTCGAATTTAAAACTAATGAATCTGATTTACTTAATTTAGAACCTCTGTACATTTAAAGTGAATCTAATTTATTGATTTTGAGTTCGCGAATATTTTTGGGAACCAAAAAAAACAGTCGAACAGTTAATATAAATTATGATTGACATTACAGTTCTTGGATCTCCACTCACATCTTAAACCATCTCCACACATCTTAGATCCCGTAGTATTGAGGGGTTGATCTAACAATTAAGGTCTCAAATTTTTTATTTTACTCCATTTTAATATTTTATGGTCGAAACTCTCACGTGTTATAAAGCCTTGTGAAGTCAATCTATAGTTAATCATAGAACTTTTCTCTAAAAATTAGTCGAGATGCGCATAAATTTTTCGAACACTTTAAATTATAAAAAATAAAATATATTAAATCTTGTTCGACAGATAAGCAGTTTGATTAAAATATCATTTTTAATAACAATTTATTATTAATTAAGATTTAGATAGACATGTGCAGTATGGTCATATGGCTCTTCCCCATCATGAATTTCCCCTTCAAATTTCAACTCCAATTCGACCTTGAAAAGGTCAATTTTTAATGAAGAGATTCCCCGAATATTACAACATAGAATAAGTCACAGAAAATAATGTAACAACTTCTTTGAGAGATAACTGAGAAACTCATTAGGTTCTATCAAGGACATAGCTTACCTGTAATTTGATTTTTTTTTCATAGTCAAAGTACTTAATAAACGATCATCGGAATTATAGACAGAGAGAAAAATGCGAACAATGCTCAGATTTTAATAAATACTTTCATTAATCATAAACATAATTAGAAACAATATTCATAATACCATGTAGATCTAGATTTGAGAACTAAAAATATAGAACATAAACAGTACGGATATAATATCGAGTCGAATCCTATGGAATCACAATTCCTTTAAAATAGATTCGTTGGCTCACTATGAGTGTTGGTTTTGTTGGAGGACGCACACACATCTGTATTCTAGGTAAAACGTTTCACTCAATCGAAGAAATACTAACCAATTGATCATCTGTTGAACTAATTGCGTATGTCTATTTCACACAGAAACACGGAATGAAATTTTTTGTCTAAAAAACAAATAGTGGAATTGAATATTTATAGAAACTTTTGAGCTGCGAGATCGCCAAGCATTAATGAAGATATCAATGAGAGATTAATGGATCGAGGCATAAATGAGCTGAGACCTTTCAATTGTCTCGTGGGATATTTCGATATCTTAATTTTATTCACAACCTTTTTAAATTTTTTTAAAAAAAGGAGCTGGACACGAGTCCACAAAATAGCAAACTACACCCTGGAGTGTGTCCTGAACAATGTTCAGATGTTCTTTTATATATTGGTTAGTATTTTGTGTATAAGTTCAGGAAACTGTTGGACGAAGAAGTCAAACTTATAAAAAATGAGAGAAACAAAAGCCATTGACTTTAGATAAAGCCTCTTCGTCCACCTTTGCAATACCTGAGTCAGCATTATTATTATGGGTCAAGTTTTTGGACACTATATATATATACACAAATATCATTATATTATACACTATTTATTTAGTAAGCAAGAACAATCACTAATTATAAATTAATAAGCAACATTAAATGAATTATTCAAAAAATCAAATGGAGATGCTAAGGTCACGACTCGTGGTATTATTTTTTAAATCTGCCGTAGGCGATAACTAATTATCAACAGACACGTCCCAGTAAAATTTCGTGTCACCGGGTAGCCGGCGAACTTTTCTAACGGACAAGACCACGCGGAAATAACAAGACCACGCGGGGGTTTCTTTTATGTTTTCGGTGACCCATTTCTCTCTCTCTCTCTCTCTTGACTCTACCCAGTCTTGAGGCCGAAGTTTTTCTTATGGCGACCATAGCTTTCCGCGTTCTCTTCACAGCTGCGTCTGAGCGTCTCCCTTTATAAATACACAGTAGAGAGAGAAAGAGGCAACCCACCTTATTATTCATTGATCCCTAACGATTTTCATTCTTCCAAAGCTTTTCATCCCTCATTAGCCCCAGCCATCTCTTTCTTTCATCCAATTTTCCTCTTCTTCAAACAAAAAAAAGCCAAGCTTAACCCACCTACCAAAATTCGTTTTCTTGTCCATCACTCCACTATTTGCCCAACTCTTCTGTTCTTATCCCCTTTAAAGTCTTCCCCCTTTCTGGATCTTTGTGTTTATGGGTATTAACGAAATCGATCAGTTTGAATAGCTCGAACAGATCCCATTGAGTTTCCTTCAAATTTGAGCTCGAGATCTGGATTTCCTCTCATACTTTTTGAGGAATTATATCTGGGTATTTGGCAAATCCTCCGGTTTTTTCCGTATTTCGTAAGATCTGAATTTTTACCAATGGGGAATCACATGAGCAAGCCCCCAGAGACTTCAACCACAATCATCAATTTCAACCCACCCAACATCCAAATCACAACCGAGTTCGATTCATACGAAGCCGCCTGCAGGCTCGACCAGGACCTACAAACCTTCGACACAAGCCTCCAAGCTCGGACCAATGATGCCATCACCTCACTAGCTACTGGAGCGGAAGTCAGAGCAATTTCATTCGATTCACTTAGGGAAGTCACAGAATGCCTTCTGGAAATGAATCAGCAAGTGGTGAGAGTCATCCTCGATTGCAAGGAAGACATATGGGAAATCCCAGAGTTATTCGAGCTGGTTAAGGAGTATTTCGAAAACAGCTTGCAAACCCTTGATTTCTGCACCGCATTGGACAAATGTTTGAAAAAGGCAAGGGATAGCCAGTTGCTGATTCTTATTGCCCTCCAGATGTTTGATGTAGAGTCTGGGTTAGAAGGGAACAGTTACGTCAAAACTCTGGAGGAGTTGAAGAAATTGAAGGCGGCCGGTGATCCTTTCACCGACGAATTCATCAACATCTTCCAATCTGTTTACACTCATCAGACTTCAATGCTCGAGAAGTTGCGAATCCGACAGAAGAAACTCGACAAGAAGCTGAAAAGATATCAGACATGTAGAAAGGTCTCTAGTTTAATCTTTGCCGCCACAGTCGCCGCGGTGTTGATTTGCTCGGTGGTGGCGGCGGCCATAGCTGCACCACCCGTCGCAGCAGCTCTAGCTGCGGCTAGTGCTGTTCCGTTGGGGTCGATGGGTACGTGGATCGATTCCCTTTGGAAGAAATACGAAGACGCAGTGAAAGGACAAAAGGGTATCATCAGATCCATGGATGTGAATACTCAGATTGTGATAAAGGATTTGGACAATATTCGGGTACTTATCGAACGTTTGGAGATTCAGATGGAGTCTCTGTTAAATAATGTTGATTTCATTGTCGAAGAAGAGGCAGTGAAGATTGGGATAGAGGAGATAAAGAAGAAGATGGGGGAGTTTATGAAGAGTGTGGAGGTTTTAGGGGCACAAGCTGATATGTGCAGCAGAGATGTTAGAAGGGCTCGAACTGTGGTTCTTCAGAGGCTCATCGAACCTCCAATCCCTTGAATCCAATCTCTATGTTCTTGTGCTGTGAAATTTGACCTGATTTTCACAGTGTATGATGCTAAAGTAGTGCTTCTCATTTGTATGTCGAATGTGAAGAAGGTAAAGGCAATAGGACTAATCTAGGGTTTGAGAAACTAACAGATGACTGGTGTCACGGCTCAAGATTTCCAGATTTCCATACTTGCGCTTCGTGGGACTTGGGCAAAGATTTGCCCAACTCGCAAAACGCGGTGCTAGGCATTCATTTCATTTCAACTATGGTATTTAGGCATCATAAAACATGCAAAATTTGCTACGTTTGTAGTGTTCAGTTATTCAATAGACTCGTTCTTTTACTAATCAGAAATTTTTAGTTGTGTTGAATTATATCTTCCAATAATGATTTCTATATTTGCACTCCGTGCGTCACAAGGACAAATTTTTGTCCCTGATTGCCCAACTCGCAAGTCGCGACGCTTGGCATACATGCCGTTTCAACCATGGTGTCGATGCATAATAGAGAACATGCAAAAGTTTTTTATGTCTGTAATCTTTATTTATCTCAATAGATTTATTCTTTTACTAATCAGAAAGTTTGTTGTCTTCGATTATCTTCCAATATTGAATGGCTTACCGATGTTTTTTGTTCAGCACTTGGGAAATATGAGGAGTGTCTTCTGCCATTTTTTAAGGCAGTCTTAGCATTCTAGCCAGCCAAAAAAACGAACCGAACGAACCGAATTGAAATGAAATGGTTAGGCTGTGGTAAGCAAAACTTCTAGTCACGAGGAATGTGGGAAAACTGAATCTAATTAAGAAAAATTCTGATCCAGTAGCATGGATTTTGTACAACTGTTGGAGCGTATAAGATTAGGGGTGTAAGGGTAAATCGATAGATCTAACCTAGCTGACAATTTAGTCCGAGTTTTTAACTAGATCAATCTGGTTCAATTTGGTCCGGTATTATTTTTATTGTAAAAATGTTCGATTTTATTTTGGATTTCTAGCTGGACTGGATCGAATAGGAAATCACCTAGACCATAAAATGCTCTTAGTAGGGATTTGAAACCACCACTTTTGCAAGTGAGGAAGAATGGACTTAAGGAAGGTAACACCCGTTCTTTGAATTAATTTTTATTCTTGATTTAGAAGGCATTTGGATTCAAACAAATATGCGAACAATACTCGAATTCTAAAAAAAAAAAAAACTTCCTTTAACCATAAATAGAATTACAAACAGTAATCACAATAGTATACTGATTTGAAAATTAAAAATACAAAAACAATACTCAACCGAGTCCTGTAAAATTACAAATTTCATTTAAATCAATTCGTCGACGCACCGTGAGTATCCTAGGATGCACCGACATCTATCTCTCATGGTAAAGCAGTTCACTCCGCCAAAAAAATACCAACTAATCGATCTTCTATCGAACTAACTGTGTCGGTTCAGAGCCAACCCTAAGACTTTCGGAGCCATAAGCAAAATCATAAAAGTGGGCCTTGCATATTTATTTTTTCAAAAAATAAACAATAAAATTATCTTATCAATAAGAATTTTACGATATAAAGTATGTTTATAATGCTTTACATTCAGCTAATTCAAATAAAAAGTCCAATTTTTATACAATTTTTTTTCATATATTTTAGTGATGTGCGATATTTATATAGTAATATTATTAACAAAGGTCTTTAGTATATTTAGCTGATGCAAAAAAAAAATTATAATATATATTTGCTTATTATTCTCAAATAAGAAAAAGGTAACAATTAGAAATTGGGAGGCAAATAATCTTTTAATTCGTTGATTTGCTTATACTTATTTATAAATATTAAATACTAAAGAAACAAGCAATGCGAATCGAGCCAAACGAGATCTAAATTAGCTTGGGATTCATTTGGCCTGTGGTAATTATTGGATTATTTACTGTTTAGTTTTTTGTCCTTATTTAAATTTTTTTTTAAATTTTTTGTTTTTATCAATTTTTTTATGGTTGTTGGTTCGTCTCGACAAGAGATTTCAGAAAAGTATAAAATTATGTTAAAAAATTAAAAAAAATTCAGAAAAGACAAAAAATAAGCCAAAAACAGCGTCTGTATTGACTTATTTTCGTCTTTAGTGACTTTTTTTAAACTTTTGTATATAATTTTATACTTTTTAGATTTCTTTCATCGATACGAACCAATAAGCTACGAAAAAATGATATAAAAATAACAAATACAAAAAAAATTGAATAAGGACAAAAAATAAGCCAGAAAAATAAGTTTGGCCAAATAGACATAAAATGAAACAAAATCATTAAGTAATCTTTTTTTTTTTAATAAAGTTTCTCTCATTAAATTCAACAATTTGACTAAATAATAATCAATTAGGTCATTTTTTATTCGGACCCTAGTCAGTTAAGTAGTTTGAAGTTGTATGAGAGTGAGGGTCCATTTGGCGTAACTAGATTATGAGATTATTGGATTGTTGGATTATGTTGGGTGCCGGACGGAATAATCTAGCTCAAAGTGTTTGGACTAAATTATTTGTGGATATAGAAGTTATGTTGTGTTTGGAGCTAGATTAATCCAGATTATTTGGGTAAATAATTTAGGCCAAATGGGGCTAGATTATTTCCCGAATAATCCAGACAATCCAAATAATCTAGTTAAGGCAAATAGAGCCTGAGAGAGCTTGGAGTTCTAAGTAGAAGTTTTAGAGAGAGAGAGAAGAAGCCCCGTTGAAGTTCCAACATTCAATTTGGGCCCAATCTACTTCTAAATCCTTCAATCTAAGTATAATGGAGCTCATCCCCAATCCGAGTAAATGATCCATCCCCAACTCTTAATTTGTATTTTGGATCAAAGCCATATGTTTCACAAAACTTTAATGGTGAAAAAACTTTTAAAAAATTGGGATAGCAGTCAATTCTGACGGGTCAAGATACCAGTCAGAATTATCCTAACCAATCAGCCTATCAATTAGGATTATCCTGACCAGTCACCCTTTTGTCACTAATCACTAGCCACTCCAGTCACCCTTTCAGTCACCAATCACTAGCCACTCTTTCAGTCACCCAATTGCAATAGCTGATAAAATGCCCTTTTATTTAAAACAACGCAGAATTGCAATAGATCAGAGTTAAAGTGAGCGGAAACTAAATAACATAATTATCCTTCTAGATTTATATTTTTATTGAAAAATAACTAAGCAGAGCATATAGAGGTAAGACAACCAGACGCCACAAAAATCTTCTTCAGTAGTTCCTAGCTCTTTTTGCTCAAGCTGATTCTCCAACTGCTCCTTAACATCTAGTATGAAAAATTAGACGCAGAAAAATTGTTCCAATGAGTAATGAAACTCACCTAAAAATCGTATCCAAAAGAAAACAAACATACGGTATGATAAAGAAAGTGCAAGAAATAATTATAGAAAAATAACTGAATAGTAAAGTAATACTTAGATTTGTTAATGCTTTCGTTTCTTTAAAGTTTCTAAAAACGTCATTTTTTTCTCATGTATTTTGTTCTTACCCAACTTATCTCACGTAAAGTACTCAATTCAGATTGACAAGTCATTACCTAAACAAGAAAGAGACTTTCTACCGTCTATTCGAATCAATAACTAACTTACTCTATCTAGACCCAACTGAACACGTGGTTTTGCTAAGTTAGATACCAACGAGCCTTAGTTGTTTCTCTTTTATGAAGAACCACAAAAAAATGTTAGAAATTGAACAAACTGGAGTTCGATCGGGTTGTAATTTCTTATTTATCTTTATCGGTTCCTGTTTTTGAGATTAATTAGTAAAAGACATAAACAATATTAGAGGAAAAAGTTACACTTAGGTGGGATAAAATATTACAATATGGACAAAATAGTCAATTCAGACATTAATCCTTATCTAGATACCTTTAAAACAAACATAAAATTGACTGAATATGACTTGTCCATCGTATAATCCCATGAACAAAAAAAAAAAGAGATAAGAAAGATCATTTTACTAGTAGTCTTAAAACTATTTAGTCTCTAAACTAATAATCCCTTCAGTACAATCCTATATAATCTTATCCCCCAATTAAATAGGCCCTAACTTAATAGATAACACCATTTATTACCCAAGTGTCCCTCATTTGACCATTTATTACAGGGAAAAGGTATTGATCCCATAATTAGAACCAAGAAATTCTTTCATAGTTCAAAATTAAAGCTCATGATCTTATTTGTACTTGTAGTCTCAAAAATCTAAATAAATCATGATTTTTAATTTTAAATTCAAAAACAATTTATTAGTTTTAATTATGTAACCGTAGGATTCCTCTTATCCCGAGAACCTGTTCCCAAAAATGCCCCCACTCGCCAACCCCCAACACTTCCTTTTAATGAAATTTCCGTTTCTTATGTTATGCGATTTCTTGTGAGGCTGAGATTTCTTTTGTTTCTATCCTCTATTTTCTTTTGTAACTAGTACGGTATGGTCTGGACAGGAAGTGTTAGATATTTTGGCACTTTCCGGGGTTGTTCAAAACCTCCATTCATGTCTCTGCATTTGATTGTAATGGGTAGGTTCTTATGGGGTAGTTGCTCGCTCGATGCTCTTCTCATTATCTGCGCCAAGTCAACCATTGCGAAATCGATCCAATTGCGTGAGAGGTAAAAGCATTGCACGACATCTCATGCATAGCATTATCGAGCTCAAAATTATTTTAGTCTTCTTTACTGATTAGAGGATTTTTCTTACCCAAAATTCTTTTATATATACACATTCCTTAATCATTTTAATTTCCTTTGACTAGGTGATTTACCTTTTCCGAAAAAAAATCATGTTTTCCATCTATATCATTAACTCTCCGGAAAATACATTATCAATACTATTATTTTATAAAAAAAAAAAAGGAAGGGCTCATTTTTCTTTGGATTTGCCTATATATATATATATATATATATATATATATATATATATATATATATATCAACTATTAGGTCATATATAGAGCGACGAGCACGAAGAATAAAATACATACAGAGAGGCGAGATTGACAAGTATGGGTTGCAGCCCACGTTCCTTTTTCTCTGTTCTTGCTCGACTGTTTTGTTTTTGTTAGAGGCGAGGGTGACAGTTTTCATCACAGCCCATATTTTTATTTTTCGTTCTTGCATTTCTTTGAACGATCTTGGGGTTTGTCAAGATCACGCTACACATCATACATCATTCCATCTTGTGATTTCTTGGTGTCGTTTGCTGCTGTGACCGAATCTTTTGGAGATTGATTCGGTGCCGGTTGAATCCGGAGATCGGGCGTGAAGTCCGTGGTGCATCTATTGGATCTTGAAGAAGCTCTGGGAGCATCGGAGATTGGCGAGAATAGGTAAAAGCTTGGGGTAAGATTTTTGCTATTTCGCAATCTGTACTTCTTTTCGATTAATAGAATAAAAAAGTAGTGTTAGGCCGTGGTTTTGACTTAGGGTTATTTAGGACCCTAAGTTTTTCCACGTAAATCGTGCGTATCCTGTTTCTTTTTTTATTCTATTGCAGTTCTTTATTTTTGGTTTGGATTAATCAAGATAATCAACCCGTTTATCAATATTAATTTTTTAAATCTGAAAATTGGTATAATTTTTATTAAAACTCCTATTCACCCCCCTCTAGGAGTAGATTGAACGCTTCCGCGTAATTTCAGGAAAAGAAATTTGAAGAGAAACAGAAATTTTTGTTCATTTTTTAAATAAAAATCGAACTAAATTATTTTAATTTATTTCGGTTCAATTTCTTAAGTTTCGATTCGATTTGGTCCTATTTCCGAATAGATTAGATCAATCCAAATATTTTTAAAAAATTACTTATTATTCACAAATAAATATTTTGAAAATGTCAAGAAGGCAAACTCAATATTAAAAAATAAAAAGATTATAAAAATACATATTATAAGAAAATAAATATTACAAAAATACCAAAAATTAAAAAAAAAATTTATTCCTATCCGATTCAATCCAGTTTTTAGGGATAAAAAATTAAAATTGAACCAATTATTTTAATACACCTAACTGAACAAAATCGAATTGATTTAACCGAAAAATTGGATTTATTCATTGATTCAGTTCAGTTTACCGGCTCGGTCTGATTTATCGATTTTTACTTAAACCACTAAGTCCAAGTATTTAGTTTGGTATTATTAATTTGAAATCTTTTATTTGGACAGAAAAGGAAAAAAATTAAAATACCAAGTAAAGGTTTAAAGAAAAAGGGGGAGCAGAGAGAGAAAGAGAAAAGCAGAGCTTGACTTTAGAGATCTGCATGAGGAGTAGAGAAAAATAACAAGAAACAAGATAAATTAAGGAGAGGAAAAAAACGCAAAGAAAAGGAGTGGTGGGAGTCGGGACCATTATTTCTGCGAAATTTCACTGAAATTTCTGGGAAATTCATTCTGGAATCCTAGATCATATGGGAAAGTGTCTGTCCCATAAAAATTTCCAACACAATTTTTTATAATTTAAAATGAATAGAATAAATTTGCTTAAGTTTGTTGGTTTTTAAATTCAAATGAATCTTAATCTTTGATTTTAATTTAAGAGAAATTTTTCTGCGGTCATAGCACTTTTCAGAAAATAATGCATTAGTTTAAAGGATACAGGGAAAGTCTTTGATCCCAAAAGAATTTCTAAGATTACTTTTATAATTCAAAATAAATAGAGTAAATTTACTTGAATGTGTTAACTTTTAAATCTAAATGAATATTAACCTTTAACTTTAAATTCGAGAATATTTTCGAAAATATTTTTCTAGAATCGTAACACTTCTCTTAACTTAATAAATAACACCATTTATTATTCCCCATTCTTAATTTTAGTCAATGGTAGAAGAATCCATATCATAAGCTCTTTCATATATGCATATAGAGATATGTGTATATGCAGATTTTTGACATTGAAGAAGGGAAGATACGTCTTTAAGTAATACTAAACAATATCTTCTTGACAAATCACAAGTTGCCGTCATAGGAGACATTCTCGGTAGAATGCCGACTTCTTTCTAGCTATATTTGTGGTTTAGAATATCTATTGCCAGGCAATATTTATAGTAAGCTTCTAACGAGGGATTCCTCATTTTGCTAAAATGAGGACCTCTCATTTCCTGATCAAATATTGATAATCGGAACCGTTCAATGTGTTTAAAACATGTTTTTAAGGATATCCGCAAGAAATTAGCTCAAAAAAATATCGAGAAGGGCTTGATCGAAACAGTTTTTCATAAAACTGTTCATGTCAGCATTTATGAACAACTGCTTGGATCAAGCCCTTCTCGATATTTTTTTGAGTTGATTTCTTGCGGGTACCCTTAAAAACATGTTTTAAACATATTGAACGGTTCCGATCATCACTATTTTATCAAGAAATGGGAGGTCCTCATTTTAACAAAATGAGGAATCCCTTAATAGAAGCTCACTATATATATATATATATATATATGTATCTATCTATCTATCTATCTATCAACCCCAACAACAGAGAGAGAGAGAGAGAGAGAGAGAGAGATGGCCACATTGCTAACGTTGTAGGGTAGGTCAAGAAGATATATTTATGCATATACTCCCTACGTCCCGGTTTGTTTGTCCACTTTTTGACTTTTAGATGTCTTAAATTGTTTGTTTAGTTTTGAAGTTGACTTGTCAAAATTTCCCTAATGCCCTTCATTTTTAAAAAAAATCATGTTTTGAAAAACGTAAACTCTCATTTAATGTTAAAAAAGTTAAGGGTATTATTGGAAAATAAAAATTTTTAAGAGTAATGATTGTGTTTCCTAAATAAGTTGAAATTTCGAGAATGAACAAACAAATTGGGACGGAGGGAGTAGTGTTGTAGGGGACTTTTAATGAGAAGTATCTTGTGCTTGTCATGTGTTACTTATTCTACAATTCTAAAATTAATTTAATTTACGTATATAAATAAATACTTAAACATTACAAACATAACAATTTTTGCATGTTCTACTATGCCTAGACATAGTCATTTGTTATTTTTTCAAATTCAACATTATTCACATTGTCTTAACCAGTTATAGATTTCATTCCGTAAACCGCAATAGTTTCGATAGTGGCCCTACTATTTTTGGATCGACAGTTATAGTAGTTGATGCAGGACCTATTTTATTTAGCAGTTCTTCTAACAAATGCCCTAACAGAATTTGTTTACGAGCAATTAATTATAAAATTTGAGTTTCAAGTAGTTTGAATCAATTACATCATATTAAGAGCTATCGAATTTTCGGTGTAAAACTAATGACATCTAATGCATGATAGTAGAGAGTCTTTTTTATTTCCAGTGCTACCATTTTTCTTAAAATAAAAAAATAATATTCTTAATTTTTAATTTACTAAAAAAAAACTAGCAACGTTCCTTAAGAATTATGTCAAATATATAAATAAAGACTACAGTTTATTTATATTTTATCCTTTAAAGTGATAAAATTTATTTATTTAAATTAAAAACAACTAGTCTAAAAAGAGCACATTAATTTTAGGCATATAGCATTTCAATCTATATGTCTAGTCCAATGGCTATTGTTAAACCATCCCAAAAACATAAATGAATATCTAGAACAACAACAACAATTTACATTTCTAAATTATATTTTATTATATTTAGCAAGAAAAAAATATGCCAAGCAAGGATAATATTATAATACCATTGTATTTATTTCTACAACAAATATAATAAGTTAAAGAACAAAATTCACTTAATAAGTATCAAAAGATTATGCATTTACTTAGGGTCCATTTGGTCTGGGTGAATTATTGGATTATTCACTGTTTAATTTTTTGTCCTTATTTGAAATTTTTCTTTAATTTTTTATTTTCATCATTTTTTTGATGATTGTTGGTTCATCTCGACAAGAGCTTTCAGAAAAGTTATCAATCATCGGCTAAATTTGAAAAAGTTCAGAAAAGACAAAAAATAAGCCAAAAATAGCGTCCGTGTTGACTTATTTTTCGTCTTTAGTGATTTTTTTTAACTTTTGGACATAATTTTATACTTTTTAGATTTCTTTCGTCGATACGAACCAATAATCTACGAAAAAATGACATAAAAATAATAAATACAAAAAAAATTTGAATAAAAACAAAAAAACCCGAATAATCTAGCCTGGATTAATCCAGACCAAATTCCTTAGTAACTTTAAACAATAAATTACACCATCTATTACCCCTTAACAATAAATTACACCGTCATTACCCCGTTAACAATGTCAAACGAATTGTACCATGTTGCATTTGTTTTTATTCAGCGGCGGTCAAGAAGGTCAAAGGAGGAGCCCGTTTCTCAGAAGCATCGTACAGAGTCCAATCCATTTGTACTTTAATAATTATTAAATTATTATTTTACCTTTTTTCATTTTTTGTTTTTGTTATTATTGTCTTTTGGGTCTTGGTAGTCATGACCCACGAGACAATAGACAAGGTACCCAGTCACACTATCCACAGTACTAAATAAATACGAATATTAATATATATTTTACAAATATCAATATATATTCACAAATATTAATATTTAATTTATAAATATCAGAACACTTTATTCACTGCCTGAGCAGTAGTCAGCATTCTTCTTGTCTTATTATCCCCCCTCTCATGCCCAAGAACCCAGCCATTACTTTCAAGGGAGTGGAGGTTTGACGAGCGTCTGAAGAATCACAGTCCTAGCCCTTGTAACATCTCTGCTGCACAAGCTGATATGTGCCCCTAAAACCTCCACATTCTTCCCAAACTCTTCCATCTTCTTCTTTATCTCCTCTATCCCAACTTTCACCGCCTCTTCTTCGATAACGAAATCAACACTATTCAACAGAGACTTCATCTGAATCTCCAGATGACCGATAAGTACACGAATATCGTCCAAATCCTTGATAATAACCTGAGTACCCAGTTCCATTGATCTGACGATACCCTTCTGTCCTTTCACTGCGTTTTTGTATTTCTTCCAAAGAGAATCCATCCACGTACCCGCTGACCCCAACGGAACAGCACTCGACACAGCAAGAGCTGCTGCCGCGACCGGTGGTACCGCTATGGTTACCGCCACCACTGAGCTAATCAACACTGCGGCGGCAAATATTATACCGGAGACCTTTCTCCATGCCTGATATCTTTTCAGCTTCTTGTAGAGTTTCTTCCGTCGGATTTGCAACTTCTCTAGCATTGAAATCTGATGAGTGTAAACAGATTGGAAGATGTTGATGAATTCGTCGGTGAAAGGATCACCCGCCTCCTTCAGTTTCTTCAATTCCTCCAGAGTTTTGACGTAACTGTTCCCTTCTAACCCAGACTCTACATCAAATATCCGGAGCGCAGTAAGAGTAAGCACCTGGCTTTCCCTAGCCTTTCTCAAACATTTTTCCAATGCGGTGCAGAAATCAAGGGTTTGCAAGCTGTTTTTGAAATACTCCTCAACCAGCTCAAATAACTCTGGGGTCTCCCATATCTCTTCCTTGCAATCGAGGATGACTCTCACCACTCCCTGATTCGTTTCCAGAAGGCATTCTATGACTTGTCCCAGAGAATCGAATGAAACGGCTCTGACTTCGGGTCCAGTAGCTAGTGAGGTGAAGACATCATTGGTTATCCCTTGGAGGCTTCTGTCCAGTGTTGGGAGGTCATGATTGAGCCCGCGCGCGGCTCCGTAGGAATCGAGCTCGGTTGTGAGTTGGATGTTGGGTGGGTTGAAATTCATGATTATTGTTTTAGTCTTTGGGGGCTTGCTCATGCAATTACCCATCGGTAAAAAATATTCAGATCTCACAAAATACTATATGAAACTGAGGATTCCCAAAAAACCCAGACGTAGTTCCTCAAAAAGTATGAAACGAAATCCAAATCTGGTGCTCAAACTTGAAGGAAAATCACTGGGATCCGTTCGAGCTATTCGAACTGATCAATTTTTTGGTAATACCCAGAAACAAAAAGATCCAGACTTGATGGAGATTTAACAAAAGGAAAAGAAAACATGATAAGGAAAACGAATTTTGCTAGGTGGGTTTAGTTTGGCTTTTGGCTATTGGCATTTTTTGTTTCAAAACGAGGAAAGGAAGAGACTTATAGCTTAAGTTGAAAGGCAGAGATCATCCATCTTAAGGATGGGTTTATATAGGGAGAGGGAGGAGGGAGGAGGGCATTTTTTTTAGCTCTATTAGGCCAATGATATTCAAATTATTTTATTTTTATTTGTTATTTTTAGAGGAAAACGCACTGACCTCCCTTTAGATCTTTGACAACTATAGGGACACCTTTGAAGTTTTGAAAATTATAACCAACTCCTCTACTTTGGAAATTAATGATTAACTTTCATTAATTTTATCCTTAAATTTGACCATTTTTGCCCTTCTTTCACACACTCATTCTTTTAATGTTTTTTCAATAATTTTTTATAAAAAATTTCATATTTTTTTTAGATCAAAAGATTAAAAGATTTTCGTGCATATTTAAAAAAATTATTTTCACCAATTTAAAAATATAAGAAAAAAACAAACTCGTGTCAAAATTTCAAAAAATAAAACTATTTCGTACATAGATTTTTAAATTTTTGACATCTATTTGAAAATCTTGCTTACTTCCTTGAATTTAAAAAATTTATGTATGAAATTGGTGTCAAAATATATAACTTTGTGTCAATTAATAATTGCAAGCTACCAACTTAAAATAGTGGGAAACGATATCGATTGTTGTAGCCCAACAAATGCTAAAATTAAACTAAACTAGATTGATTTGTTTAAAAGTTGATTTAAAATAATGTATATATAGGTCCAATTGAACTGTGGTATTTATTGAATTTTTTTCGTCTTTATTTGAATTTTTTTTACAATTTCATCAAGACGGACTAATAAACTTTAAAACATTAAAATTTAAACAATAAATACAAAAACAAATAAAGATAGAAATAAAAAATAAATACAAATCATAGGCGCAAGGGGTCATTTATTTGGCCCAGAGCCACGGAATTTGGGCAGAGTAGCGCAGGTCTGCAAAGTGGGATGGAACCAGAGCCACGGAATTTGTTAGATGATAATGTCGGCGCAATAATTTAATGAGAGATGAAATCAGAATTCAGAGCAATTTTCGAGGAAGGTGAGCTTCGGAAGGTGCAATCTTCTACTCTGCAATCTTCAAGGAAGGTGCCAACTTTGAGCACCTTAGAAACAAGAAGGAAGCATTTCGTTCGTTCATGACCAATTCGAAACCGAATCAGTGGCACCTTAAAAAAATTGTGCAATCTTCGAGGAAGGTGCCAACTTTGAGCACCTTAGAAACAAGAAGGAAGCATTTCGTTCGTTCATGACCAATCTTGAATACTTTTGACAATATATATATATATCTATATATATATATATATATAAATTTTTCTCATCAAGACGAATTAATAATAATAAATTTAATACAAAATTAACAAACGTAAAAATATTAAATAAACATTAACAAAATTTATTTTAACATAGAAATGAACTACTACTTTTGAAATGAACTAAAAATTGAAGTTTTGTCACAAAAGTAAATTATTGAATATCTTTATAAAAATATAAGTCCACTTATTTTTGCAAGAGTAACTAATTAACTGTCAAGGTAGAAATATAAAATTATGTCTTCCAAGCATTCACCCGACAATCCCACGTCGTGGAAGACCCATTTAGACTTGCCTAACAAAGTAGGGATTCCTTATTTTGATACTTTGCGGACATCTTATTTTTTAATTAAATTTTAATGATTCGACCCGTTCAATATGTTTAAAATATATTTTGACAGTTTAATGTGATAAATCAATTCAAAATATTATCCAGAAAGATTTAATCCATTCAATTTTTTATTAAAACTGTTCCTGTCAATATTTATTAAAAATTATTTAGATCAAGCATTTCTCGATATTGTTTTGAGCCAATTTCTTGCGAGTACCCTTAAAAGTACGTTAACACATTGAACGGTTCGAATCATTAAAATTTGATCAAAAAAGAAAAGAAATCTGCACTATAACAAAATTAAAAATTTATTATTAGAAGGAGACTATATATATAGATATATTATATATATCTCTCTATGTGTAATGCATACAGAATAGAAGGAAATACTTGGAAAAAAGAAGTTTGTATTAATTATCCCAGAAAAAAGAAGTTTGTATCAATAAAAAAGATAATATGTAACACAAAAAAAAAAAACTTTTTTTTTTATGATGTTCAACTTGGACACACATTCTTGTGGTAATTGTCCCCCTACTTGTTCTTCTTATTTCAGTTGTTTTAATGTTAACAAGCATATGTGGGGTTGGGAGTAGATTGGAGAGTACCAAAACAAATTGGGCCCAACACATAGTACAATCTGCAGGGAATCCGAAAGAAAAGCCCAAATCCTCCATTACAAATTAGGGCTTCCTTTCTGTCCAACCCTATTATTAGCAAATTGGTGATGATATAATCTGGTGAAACAAAGAACATATGTTTCACTAGTCTCTTCAAAGAACTGAATAATTATCAGTTTCAGTAATAAGATATTTTGGGGTGCGGTTTTTGGTTTTATGATTAGAGCATCCACATTTGTCTTTTTTAAGTTCTTTCTTCTCTATTTTAAGGAGTAATTCTTTCGGATACGTTCTACATCAGCCTTTTTTAATGCCCTCCACATTTTGCGAATGTTATATTGACGTTTTATATTTGAGGAGTCATTTTAGTCTCTCTATTTAGTGAATGTAAAATTAGAACGGATAACTATTTCATCATATTTAAAGAGTCTAGTGTAGGAAATATTAAAAAATGTGGCTCTCTAAAGTAAAAATTCCTCCTAATTTGGTCCAAAAAATAAAAAAATTGATGTAGATGCTCTTACACCTGTGGCGGAACCATGTGGGGGCCTAGGCCCCCAAAAAATTTCAAAAAAAAATTAAAACCTAGGTATAAAAAAATTAAAAATTAAAAATTATATAAAAAATTACATTTTGGCCCCTCCAAAATTATATACAACCCAAAAATTTTGAACCCTCCAAAACTAAAATCCTGGTTCCACCCCTGCTTACACCCTACTATTGAATATACCTATATCTATTTTAATGGATACATACTCAGACAGTACATATATAAACATGCAACTGGAAGTGCCATTTGGGGGTTTTGGATTTGACAAAATGGATAAATATAAATACAATAAAGTGTAATTAAACAGCAAACATCAATGAAAGATTGAAAAGAGATCATTAATTCTCAAGCATAATCTGATAATCTCTCTCACAAATCGCATTTGCTTATCTCCGTTCGAGTTGAAGAGAGAGAGGATCGGACGCTCTGCTTTAAAATTTACAAAATGCTCTTCCTTAAACCTCTGTTTGGAAGTTAAGAAAAAGTAGGGAAAGGAGAGGAAAATAAATTTCCTAATTGTTTGGTTCTCAGCATAGGAAGAAAAGAAGAAATACAAGGGAAAAATAAAAAGAATTTTTTTAAAATGACAAAGAAAATGGAAGAGAAAAATATGCCAGAATTTTTTTAACAAAAGCCCTCCACGAATTTTTTTATATTGCCATAAATTGTAGTTACTTTCGTGGCGGAACCAGGATTCGATGTTTGTAGAGTCGAAATTTTTTTTTTGGAGAAAGGGCGGGGACCGACTATAATTTTTTTTTTTTTTTTTTTTGGGGGGGGGGGTCGAAATATATTTTTTCTATAATTTTCAAATTTTATACCTAAGTCTTAATTTTTTTTAAAATTTTGGGGGGGCCCAGGCCTCCCGGAGTCTCCATTTAGTTCCTCCCCTGGTTATTTTAGGGTTCACTTGCATCAGGGTAGTTATTAAATTATTGTTTGATTATTTTTTTGTCATTATTTTTAAAAAATGTAATTCTTTTGTTTTGCATAATATTTGGTTGTTTGTTGGTTCGTCTCGATGAAAAAAAAATCTAAAGTACAAAATTATGTCTAAAAACTAAAAAATATTCATAAAAGACAAAAAATAAACCAAAACAGAGTTCGTTTTTTTTTTTTTTTGTGTTTACTGAATTGTTTTTAGCTTTTTAATGTAATTTTTTTTACTTTTTAGATTTTTTTCGTCGAGATGAACTAATAAAGATAAAAAAAAATTGATAAAACATAACAAATTAAAAAAATTAAATAAAGACAAAAATAAAAATACCATTGCCCAAATAGAGTCTTAGCACTCGAGTTACACCATTGACGAATAAAGAGTGATTATACTTTAATACAAGTAGATGAAACAACTACGGATGATCCGAAAATATCCAAAATGCCCCGTTACTGTGCCGGAATATCGGCACACACTTAAATTAAATTTCGGTCCCATCCCTTCCTTATACATCATCAGAAAAGTTTACGATGGCTCATGGCTGCATCTAACCCCTCCTTTTCTTGGTTAGAGTCAATGATTCCAATTATTCTTTTTAGGTGAACTTTCCAAAAGAAATGGTTTAATATTCTCTCTATGTAACTTGTAAGAGGTCATTCTCTTCTAGTGCCCATCTTCTTATTCAATTTTAGAAATAAACTCACAAAAAATAATTTTATGTCACTTATTATTTTGTGATGATGGCAAACACACTTTTTCCTTGGATTTTTTACGATTATTGTAACTCGAACACTTGCAACAATGTCAGCTGCTGGTTGTATTTTTTTATTTCTAAGTCGATCATACCATGGTGACAAATAGAATGGTAGTTAAATGGTTGGTGTCTCGTCTTGAAGATTGTTTGAGCACGAAATGACTTATTGTCGTGATTTCAATTCGCTACTAAGAGCATATGTGCCTAGCACATGGCTACAGCCACTAAGGCCAAATTTTCAACTAAACATTCTCAGTGAACCATAAGCAAAACCATTCAATATTGAAAAATATATTAAAGACAACTAAACACTTTTGATTACTAAACAATAAATCTATTGAAATTAAAAAAAAATTACAAACATAGCAACTTTTCCATGTGCTATTACGCCTGTACATCATAGGTGAAATAGAATGAATGCCTAGTGTCGCAACCCGCGAGTTTAGACAAACAAGAATACCTTTGCCCTAGTATCGCACGAAACCTAGGGCCGTGACACTAGTCATCTTTATTTTCTCAAAATCAACATTAGTCCTTCACATTCAAGATACAAATGAGAAGCACTACTTTAGCATCATGAACTGTGAAAATCAGGTCAAATTTCACAGCAGAGGAACACTGACATTGGATTCAAGGGACTGGAGGTTTGATGAGCCTCTGAAGAATCACAGTCCTAGCCCTTCTAACATCTCTGCTGCACGTATCAGCTTGTGCCCCTAAAACCTCCACACTCTTCATAAAATCTCCCATCTTCTTCTTTATCTCCTCTATCCCAATCTTCACTGCCTCTTCTTCGATAATGAAATCAACATTATTCAACAGAGACTCCATCTGAATCTCCAAACGTTCGATAAGTACACGAATATTGACCAAATCCTTTATTACAATCTGAGTATTCACATCCATGGATGTGATGATACCCTTTTGTCCTTTCAACGCGTCTTCGTATTTCTTCCAAAGGGAATCGATCCACGTCCACATGGACCCCAACGGGACAGCACTCGCTGCGGCTAGAGCTGCTGCAATTGGTGGCGCTGCTATGGCTGCCGCCACCACCGAGCAAATCAACACAGCGGCGACTGTGGCGGCAAAGATTATACTAGAGACCTTTCTCCATGTCTGATATCTTTTCAGCTTCTTGTCGAGTTTCTTCTGTCGGGTTTGCAACTTCTCGAGCATTGAAGTCTGATGAGTGTAAACAGATTGGAAGACCTTGATGAATTCGTCGGTGAAAGGATCACCGGCCGCCTTCAATTTCTTCAACTCCTCCAGAGTTTTGACGTAACTGTTCCCTTCTAACCCAGACTCTACATCAAACATCTGGAGGGCAATAAGAATCAGCAACTGGCTATCCCTTGCCTTTTTCAAACATTTGTCCAATGCGGTGCAGAAATCAAGGGTTTGCAAGCTGTTTTCGAAGTACTCCTTAACCAGCTCGAATAACTCTGGGGTTTCCCATATGTCTTCCTTGCATTCGAGGATGATTCTCGCCACCTCCTGATTCATTTCCAGAAGGCATTTTGTGACTTCTCTCAGAGATTCGAATGAAACTGCTCTGACTTCGGCTCCATTAGCTAGTGAGATGATGGCATCATTGGTCCGAGCTCGGAGGCTTGTGTCGAAGGTTTGTAGGTCATGGTCGATCCTGCACGCGGCTTCGTATGAATCGAACTCGGTTGTGATTTGGATGTTGGATGGGTTGAAATTGATGATTGTTGTTGTAGTCTCTGGGGACTTGCTCGTGTGATTCCCCATTGGTAAAAATTCAGATCTCACAAAGACAAAATACTATATCAAACTGAGGATTTCCTAAAATCCCAGATATAATTCCTCAAAAAGTATGAAACGAAATAAAGATCTGGAGCTCAAATTTGAAGGAAAGTCACTGGGATCCGTTCGAACTATTCAAACTGATCAATTTTGATAACACCCCTAAACACAAAGATCCAGACTTGATAGAGATTTACCAAAAGAAAGAGAAAACATGATAGGGGGAAGAACTTAAAGACTTTGAAGGGGATAAGAACAGAAGAATTTGTTAAAATAGTTGAGTAATGGACAAGAAAAACGAATTTTGGTAGGTGGGTTTGATTTGGCTTTTGGCTTTTGGCTTTTTGTTTCAAAATGATGAAATTTGGATGAAAAAGCTTAGGGAGAATGAAAATCGTTAGGGATCAATGAATAATGAGGTGGGTTGCCTCTCTCTCTCTCTCTCTACTATATAGGGAGACCCAGTTGGGAACGCGGAAAGCTATAGTAGCCATGTGAGAAACTTCGGCTTCAAGACTTGGTAGAGTCAAGAGAGAGGAGAGAGGAGAGAGAGAGAGGGGTCACCGTAGACAAAGCGCCGCGTGGTCAGGTAATTTCCCCCGCCCGAATGTTTCGGGATGATGATTTTTAAGAAAGTTCAACGACTTCGGGGTGACACGGTAATTTACCACCACGTGTCGATTGATAATTGGTTTCGCCTACGGAAGATTTCGAAAATAAAGCCACGCTACGTGACCTAAGCATCTCCATTTCATTTTTTTGAAAGGCCATTGCTAACTGAATGCAAGGGTATTAATTAAATCGTATTAAATACAAAAAAATTATGGACACCTTTATATAATATATATATATACATATATATATAGACACACACACGCACATACATTACAATCGTTTGATCTATATAAAATTTATAAATTTTAAAGAAAATTTACGTGCAACAAACAGTTTCGAATATCAGATTTGTGCATGCGTGTAAACTTTCTATGTTAAATAATCTTAAAAATTTATAAATGACAACTTTTATTTGTAAGAATAGTAAATTATATCGATGAATGAAGAGTTCTATAATTACTTCTATTACCAAATATTTATAGCATGAAATCTATCTTTATTTAAAGTGTTTCTTTTTCAACTTGTTTTTGTCTCACTTATTTATTGTATTATTTTTTGTCTTTATTTAAGTCTCTTCATTTTTTTTTGCTTTGCATCATTTTTTTTTGTCTTTATTAGTTTGTCTTAATGAGAAAAATCCAAAAAATACAATCACGACTAAATTTTTTTAAAATTATTAAAAAATAAAATAATTCAAAACAGGCAAGACGTTATTTGATTATTTGTTGTTTCTAAACATTTTAAAATTTTGGTTAATGTTTTTTGATTTATCTAAAATCTCTCGTTAAGACGAATTAATAATTCAAAAAAATAATACAAAACTAGTAGTCGTAAAATTTTGTAATAAAAAATAATTCAAAAAGAATAGGCGAAATCCAGCCTGTTCTTTTAAGTTTTTGTTCCTAATAATGTAGATAGTTTTAAAATTTGAAGTCAATAAATTTGTTGGCTTTACAGTGGACTTATGAGAAATAATAATAAAGTGCATGAAAATTTTATAGATAACATTGCATTTGAATATAGGGGGATTATTATTTACTCAATTCGTTTACTTTTTATAATAATAAAAAAAAGAATACGTATATGATTGGTTTGTTTTATAATTGATGAGGGTAGATATGGGTGATGGATAATGTAAAATTATAATAATTTCTTATTCTATCCTTCTCTTTAGTGGTTTTTCAAAATTTTAAAATTTTAATTTAACGTTTTTATTAAATTGAATGTAACTGTCTCTAAAAAATATGAAAATTTTAAAAATATTAACAAAATAAGTAAAAATATATTTTTTTAAAAAAGTTAGTGTGTCCTAACCTATGGAGGGCAAGTTGGTAATATTAATACCGTCATAAAATTTGGATACCATATAACCTAGCCATATTATACAACAAAGGGGATAAGAATATCCTTGGATAACTTATGCATGGTCCAAAAGAACAAAATAAACACCAAATTTCTTCTAACCTAAATTATTTTATCCGGGCCAAATTATATCTAGGGGCAATAACTACTAACAAAAGGTCTCTAGATCTATCTGGCTTAGTATTTTGTTTGTTTAGTTTTTTTTCCTCATATTTTTATGAGGTTTAATTTGTACACATATCACGTGTACCCTGGCCTCTAAGTGATAACAAGAGGTTACCTGAAATTGGCCCCTACACTTGTGCTAATTGTCCCCCTATTTTTTTCTTCTTATTCGAGCTGTTTTAATGTAAACACGCATATTTGGGGCGCTGTTTGATAAAATTGAAAGTTGAAAATTTAAAACTTAAAATTAAGTATTAAAAACTGAATACTGAATCTTTTAAGAATAAAAATTGTTTGTTATGTACTGAAACTTAAGTACTAAATTAATTAGGTTGTTTAGTCTACAGAATAAGCTAAGTTTAAAGTTTATTGATTTTTCAACTTAACCCTCCATTGAAAGCAATTCACCAGAAATTCAAATGAAAAGTTCTATAGAGAAACAAGCAAGAAAAAGAGAAGGAGAAATGCAAATGGGGTAAAGACCCCCTTCCATTAATTTCATTCCGTTTTCCTTAGCCTTGGAAACAAAGGAACCTGCTTAGTTATATACACAATCGGGCTAGGAAAAGAGCAACAGAAAGATTCTTCTACCAGAATTTGTTATGCCCGAAAACCAACTAACTACCAAAAGAAACTAATTGCATGTGACCACAAAACAAAAAATAACAAATCAACACCAGATAACCAAACACCAGATAACCGCCAGGAGGTGAGCTGGATATGAGCTGGAAAATGTGACGAGGCAAACTCCGAAAGCCTTGATTATTCCCTGACCTGCAATATTGAAGCTGGATTTTAGAGTTCGTCTTCTTCAGAGAGGTCTGATTGAACCACAGTCTTAACAGCCCCCCGCAAACTGATAGGAGGAACAACCAAAAGTTTGGATTTCAAATACAAAAAACGAGCAGACCCCAAAGGTTTAGTAAAAATATCAGCTATTTGATTGAGGGAGGAAACATATCGAACCAAGATTTGTTTAGACAAGACTTTCTCGCGAATGAAATGGTAATCAATTTCAATATGTTTCGTACGAGCGTGAAAAACAGGATTGGATGCCAGAGAAATAGCCGACTGATTGTCACACCACACCACATGAGGAGGAGGGCAGGAAACATGTAACTCTTTCAATAACTGACATAACCAGGAGACTTCAGATGCAGTGTTGGCCAATGCTCGGTACTCAGCTTCGGTAGTGGATCGAGCAATAGTGTGTTGCTTCTTAGCTGACCAGGAGACTAGATTGGAGCCAAAATATACACAATAGCCTGACGTGGAACGACGATCATGAGAATCCCCAGCCCAATCCGCATCAGCAAAGGTAGTTAGGGAGGAAGATCCAGGTTTATAGAGAAGGCCATGATCGATTGTACCTTGGATGTAACGAAGAATGCGCTTGACTGCTTGAAAGTGAGAAACGGTGGGAGAGTGCATATGTTGACAAACTACATTTACAGAATGAGCAATATCCGGTCTGGTGAGAGTAAGATATTGGAGAGATCCAACTAGAACACTATACATGGTGGGATCTTCATACAGATCCGACGATTTATCCAAAACAGAACTTCCTATGGAGGCTGGAGAGGTAATAGACTTGCATGTGTTCATCCCAGCTTTGTTTAAGAGAGTCTTAGCATATTTAGATTGTGAGAGAAAAAGATCAGTGGGTGTGCGAGATATTTCAATTCCCAAAAAATAATGGAGAGCCCCCAAATCTTTCATAGCAAATCTGGAATTCAAAGTTGGAAGTAAAGAAGAAATAAGAGGAGTATTATTTCCTGTCAGAATGATATCATCGACGTAAACAAGAAGTATGGTAATGGAGCTGTCTTGAACATGAATAAACAGAGATGAGTCAGAGGGACTATTAAGAAACCCTTGCTGAATCAGAAAAGAACTAAAAGCAGAAAACCAAGCACGAGGAGCCTGGCGAAGACCATACAAAGCTTTGTGCAATTTGCATACCATATGGGATTTAGACGGATCCTTGTACCCAGGAGGTTGGCGCATATAGACTTCCTCAGAAATGACTCCATGAAGAAAGGCATTGGAAACATCCAATTGTTTTAGATCCCAATTGTTGGAAAGAGCAAGAGTAAGAACAATGCGGATAGTAGTTTGTTTGGCAACCGGACTGAAAGTTTCAGAAAAATCAACTCCTTCGGTTTGTTGATTGCCATTGGCAACCAAACGGGCTTTATACCGAGCAATCTCGCCATTGGAATGATGCTTGAGCTTATAAATCCACTGACATCTAATAACATGAGCATGAGGAGATAAAAGAACTAGAGACCAAGTGTCTTATTTTAATAAGGCTTGATATTCTGCATCCATGGCAGCTTGCCAAACATAGTGTTTGGAAGCTTGAATAAAAGATTGAGGTTCAAAGTTACCATCAGGGCAGGGAGCTTGAGCAGATAAGGATAGAGGAACACGAGGCTTAAAAATCCCATCTTTGGACCGAGTGATCATGGAGTGACCAGGAGGGTCAGACCGTGTGGCCGTGGAGTGACCAGAAGGGTCAGACTGATGTTCAGAGATAGGAATGGTGGGAGAATGAGGAACAGAAGAGGGGAGAGGATGGGACATAGGCTGAGAGACAGCAGTGGTTGAAGGGAAAAGAGGAGAAGACAAATGAAAAGAGGGGACTAGAGCAGAACTTGGTATTGTCACAGGAAGAGTGTCAAAAGAGGTTAGAGGAATTGAGAGAGAAGGAGAATTGGTGGGAGAGGGTGAAGAGACTAGAGTGGAATAAGGGAAGGTGGACTCATCAAACTTAACATGACGAGAAATATAAACTTTATTTGCAATTGGATCAAAACAACGATAGCCTTTTGTTGATGAACAATACCCAAGAAAAACACAGTGTAGAGAGTTAGGTTGAAGTTTATGACTTGTGTAAGGTTTCAGCCAAGGGAAACAAGAGCAACCAAACGGCCGAAGAAAGAAGTAATCAGGCAAGGTATGATAAAGAACCTGAAAGGGTATTTGGTTTTGTATAGCAGAGTGAGGAAGTCTGTTAATAAGAAAAACAGATGTGAGAAGAGCTTCAAGCCGAAAAGAGACAGGGAGATGAGCTTGATGTAATAGGGTTAATGTAGTCTCAATAAGATGACGATGAGTTCTTTCTGCGCGCCCATTTTGTTCAGCTGTATGAGGGCATGTGGTTTGATGAAGAATACCAGAATTGAGAAACAGATTCATAAGATAATGATTGACAAACTCCCCTCCATTATCGCTACAAATAGTTTTAACTGTGGTTTGAAACTGATTGGTGACATAAGCTTGAAAGTGTGTCAAGTGGGTCTTGACGTCAGATTTATAATGCATGGGTATAAGCCAGCAATATCTTGAGTAATCATCAAGAATTAACAGATAATACCGAAAACCTTTATGAGACGGAACAGGTGACGGGCCCCAAACATCTATATGCAAGAGCTCAAAAGGGGTGGAGGCTTGTGAAGAAGACAAAGAGAACGGAAGCTTATGACTCTTTACGGTATTGCAGCTAGTACAGGTTACCATTTCATGCTTTGTAACAGGTAAGGCACATGACTTTAGCAAATTAGTCAGGAGAGAATTATGGGGATGGCCAAGCCTTTTGTGCCATAGAGAAAGAGGGACTGAAGCATGACTTACCATTGCCTTGAAAGCCACAGAGCTAGAAGAGTTCGAAAGTGGGTACAGCCCCTTCAGACATGGGCCTCTGAACAGCTCCAGATTGGTCATGTTGTCCTGAATGATATAACCAGTGGAATCAAACACAATCTTGCAATTGTTATCCTTAGTAAACTGATGTACAGAGAGAAGGTTGTGACTAATTTGAGGAGCATGCACTATATGTGATAAAGAGAAAATAGATCCTGGAGTTAAGACTTGGCCTTTACCAGTGTGAGCAATAGGAACCGTATGACCGTTGCCAACAAGAACACCTTCATTGCCACAAAACAGAACTTGGTGAGATAGGTTGGACATGTCATTAGTGACATGATTAGTCGCTCCACTGTCAAAATACCAGGGGCCAGCCGAACCTGCTGCAGCATTAGGAGTTCCAGCAATATTGGCTTGAGATAAAAGAGGAACTGATGGACCAGCAGGTTGAGATTGAGCATTTGAACCATAAGAAGGCTGTGATGATCGCTGAGAACTTGATGAATGCTGCACACCTTGAGTCATGGAGACCGGATACATAGGATAAGATTGCGGAGGAATATGCCCAGAAAATTGAGGTGAAAACTGCACTGGAGTGTACATGAGAGTCCTTATATCAGAGAATGACTGATGACCAGAGAATGGAGGCATCTACGGCATCTGAGAATGCGGAGGTTGATAAAACATATTAAGCCGATGATAACAAGTTGCAGCTGTATGATTGTCCTTCCAGCAGATTTGGCATTGTGGTTTGGACCCAAGCTGAGATGGTGATCCGCTGGATGAGTTGGAAGGAAAATAATTAGGTCCTCCAGCTGAGTTATAATTCCCAGAATAGGGCCGACCATTTCTTCGCTTGTCCTTGGCATATCCTTTACCCATATTGTGAAAAACCTGCTGATAAGGTTGAGATGGTGAAAAGGTCACAGATGAATGACCATAAGGAGACACATGAAACGCCTGAGGTGGACCATGCTGATAATTTTCCACCGAACCCTCAACTGGTCCAGACAAAGAACGCTGATCCACATTTGTGGCAGGGCAACCCGTAGCTTCTGGACTTTTGCCAGACTTGGTTGTTGCAACCAAAACAGAATTAGACACAGTCAATGATTCTTTAAGTTTGTTCGACAGAGTGGTGTCCATATCTTATGATTGCAACACCTGAGCTAATTTATCAAATGTAATAGGCTCAACCCTTGTTTTGAGGGCTGTTTTTAGGCTAGCAAACTCACTAGAGAACCCATGCAAGGTATGAAAAACAAGATCATCATCTGAAACTGGGCTACCTGATGTACTGAGTTTTTGAGCACAATCCTTTATTAAATCAATGTATTCTTCAATAGTCGAAGTTTTTGACACATCAAACAACCTTCACTTGAGTGTATGAACATGTGATCGAGACAATAGACCGACCTTTGCTCTAGAGCATTCCATACTTCAAAGACATGCTGAAATCCTATAACGTGTTGCAGAATACCAACTGATATACATGCAGTAATACAAGATAGGAGATGACCATCAATTACGGACCAATTGAGAAATTCCGGATTTATGATTTTTTCTTCATCAACAACCAACTCCATCACTGGACATTTGATTGAACCATCTATATATCCTAGGTACCCGTTAGGTCTAGTTGCATTTTGGATCTGAGTTTTCCAGAGTACGTAATTACCCGAGTCCAGTTTGATCGTTACTAAGCTATGAAAATTTGAAACAAGAAACACCAGAGAAGAGGGTAGAGCAATTGACACCTGACCTTGCTCTAAAGAACTTTGTTATGTAGCCGTGGACATTTTGTAGAGCAGCTGCTAGGCTTTAGCAGAAAACGCAAGTTTCCTTCAGGACCTTCAGAGACGTGAGTCTTGTTGCTCTGATACCATGAAAGCAATTCACCAGAAATTCAAATGAAAAGTTCTATAGAGAAACAAGCAAGAAACAGAGAAGGAGAAATGCAAATGGGGTAAAGACCCCCTTCCATTAATTTCATTCCGTTTTCCTTAGCCTTGGAAACAAAGGAACCTGCTTATTTATATACACAATCGGGCTAGGAAAAGAGCAACAGAAAGATTCTTCTACCAGAATTTGTTATGCCCGAAAACCAACTAACTACCAAAAGAAACTAATTGCATGTGACCACAAAACAGAAAATAACAAATCAACACCAGATAACCATACACCAGATAACCGCCAGGAGGTGAGCTGGATATGAGCTGGAAAATGTGACGAGGCAAACTCCGGAAGCCTTGATTATTCCCTGACCTGCAATATTGAAGCTGGATTTTAGAGTTCGTCTTCTTCAGAGAGGTCTGATTGAACCACAATCTTAACACATAGGTCTTGTGACATACTAAGCGCCACCTGATGTTGTAAGCATGGTTGTGGTGGTGGTCGGATGCGGTGGAGTGGTAGTTGGTACAGTGGTGACGGATGGCATTGGCTGTTAACGGTGAGGATGGTAAGTGGTAATGATAGTTAGTAACAGTAGTTGGCAGTGTGGTGGTGGTTAGCGGTGTTGCGGTGGTCAATAGTGTGGTAGTTGGTGACGGTGGGGTGGGGGTGGTGGTGGTGGTTAGCGTCGGATGGTGGAAGTGGTTAGTAGCAGCGGTGGTTAGTGGCAAGTGGCGGTGATCAACAGTGTGGTGACGACGAGTGACAGTAATGGTTAGTAACGTTCATGGTTTGTGGCCGGTGGTGGTGGGTGATGGTGGGTGGCAGATGATGATGGTAGTTAGCAGTATGGTGGTTGGTGTATAGACCCGAAAAGTTTTGACATTTTTTTTATTCTAAATTATTTGGATATTTTATTGCGAAATAACCATTTGATTTATTATTATATGTTTTGAATTTTAGTTACAGGACTCGAGCCCAGGGCTTTTTGTTTTATTTTGTCTACGTCACAATACGTGGTGTTTTACATGGGAGCCCTTAGGGCTTTAAAAATTAGATTTTTTTTTTTTTTTTTTGGGGTGGGGGGTTTAGGTTAACTCATGCTTCACTTTCCTCATTTATTATCTCTTATTTCTTCCTAGAACTTCACCTTCTCTCTACACTACTATCAATCCACATTACCGTTGTCAAATTTCTTTAAGATATGAAAAGTTTGGAACGTGCTTGACGTGAAATCAAAGACAAGTCATGATTTAGTGCTCGGGAAGTTAGATTCAAGGGTTGGAGGTTCACCAAAGCTAAGATTTCACCTCTTCAGCAAATCCATCATTCTAAAGTTTGATGTAGGAATTTCTACCTTGCATTATGTATACATAATATGTTTTGATTCATATTTTGTGTATATATTGAGGTTTTGATGTGAGTTAGAGTGTTGGAGAAAAATAGAGTCGCATAGAAAATTTGAAGATTGCGCAGTGGCGTTTGGTGCAGGTGGTTGACAGTACTGTGGTGGTCAACGACAGGGGTGGTTAGCGATAGGTAGCAGTGGTGGTTAGCTATTTGTTGGTTAGTGGCAGCGGGTGGTGGTGGTTACATGCGGTGGTTAGTAATGTGGTAAACAATTTAAAAAAAAAAAAAACTCTTTTGAGTGTGTTCAGCCTTTTTAATTAAGTAAGGGTAACTGTTTAATTGTGTACTCTTTTTATTTTTGTTGAAGACTTATAAGTATTAAATTTCTCAAATTTCCGTTATTAACTCGATTTAATATATTTTTACTTAATCTATTATGTTTTTAAGTGTTAAGATTAAATTACCAAACAAACCCTGGGTTGGGAGCTGAATGGAGAGTACCAAAACAAACTGGGCCAAATACATATATTGCAAATTGCAGGGAACCCACAAGAAAAAGCCCAAATCCTTCTATTCAAATTAGGGCTTTCTTCTGTCCAACCATATAAATACCATCATATTAGACTGCTGGGTCTCAGAATCTCTCTCTCTCTCAGTGTGTGTACTCGTTGATCTCGTAATCTCTGTGTCTGATACTTGCATATACCTTCATAATCCCAGATAATGCAACTATGAATAGCAACATATTAGACTCGTGGGTATCACACTTTGCAAATCCTCCTCCGCCTCCTCTCTCTCTCTCTTTCTCTCTGTTTTGTGTGTGTGTGTGTGTGTGATATTGCAAATGCCTTCATAATCCCAGATAAGCTGGAACTGGGTACTTATCTGATTCATGGGAGGCGAAGATAAAACTACGTGGAAGTTTCGCTGATAACGCCTTTCTCTATCTCTCTCTAGAAGGCGTTTACTAGTAGCTTTCCATATATTCCTAAACTTTATTGTTTACTTTTTCTTCTGCTTCAAATTTACAAATTCTCTTCCTTAAATCTCGCATCCCTGAAACTTGTTTATCTCAAAGATGGGTTCTAATAAAGCCAGATGCTGAATCATCCCCCAACCCAGATTTCTCTACGGTTTTTTGAGTTTCTTTTGGTCTTCAGTTGAGCATGATTGAAGCTGTTAATGGATCTGGAATTGATTACCCAGAAAAATATTACAAGTGGGTTGCTAATTAACGACATTAATATCGAGAAATTATGAAAAATTATTCATATAAACAACTTGCATTTGTGAAAGACCTGTATCTGCCACCATATATTTCTCACATAGTTAAGAAAATCGAAAAACGTCATAAATATAAATATAATTTAATAAAGATGATAAGTAGAATAGTAAAAACATGTATTTTTTTAAAAAAATATTCTTGAACTCATTTTTTGTTATAATTTTTAGTTTTTAATTTTGTTTTTGTGAAAAATTTAGGACAATGAAAGCCTTATTTCATATGTGGTGGCAAATGCAAGCTTTTCATAAATAGTGTTCGATAAAAAAAAAGTCACTCAGAGTTCGAATGATAATGATAAAATTATTTCACTAATTAGAAGTAAAAATAAGGGTAATTTAAATGAGGGTTAATTTTAAGAACTGTATAGGTTATAATATTATTTTCCCATATATTCATAGAAATTTGTAATTTTTCATAATTTTTGATACTCAAGGTCTCAGTTCGCTTCCTCTTCCGTCCTTTCGAAAAGAAAAATATTTTCAAAGCAAGAAATATTTAGGGCAAGAAATATTTAGTACTTCCCTATCCTTCCTCCGGTGAATGCAACTAGTACTTTTTTTAAAAAAAAGTTAATTTTAAGGCTTATCCTAAAAATTATAATTATGAAAATTTGAGTTGTAATATGAAAATAACACCCTTGTTAAAAAGTTGAAGATAATTTGTAAATCGAATTTTAAAAAAGTTAATTTTAAATTCTCTATATAAATTTACACATTACTATTCTTCAAAAACTTATTCTGTATACTATTAATCATATACTTTTATAAATTGTTATATAATTCAAAAAATTATAATTTAAAATCTACAATTCAAAATATAATCAACCTGCAAACACACTCTAATTTATGAGCGTTCAAAAGTACATTTAATCCCATCAAGGGACAATGAAAACTTAGACCCAGACATTCAACAAGCAATTCTCGAGCTTACCCACTAAACCAACTGCACCCCCATCAAGGGATATGATAGTTTCAGCTACCACTTCATGTGAGAGAATATGCAGTTCTTGCTTGTTTCCTGCATTTGGCAAGTGCGACTCAAATGAACCAGAATTCTATCTATGGGCTTGTACCTAAACTCTGAAAGTGCCTTTCAAGGACTACTACACCAGATACTTCAAAAAGAAAGTGGAAGCTAAAGCATGCAACTCTCCTAGTCTCTTGGAGTGAAGCTGGTTAACTTGCTTCTTTCGCGATTGAAAAGCTCCTTTCTTCCTTCTTCCTTGCTTTCAAAGTGCTTGTGAAAAATTGTTAAAAAAAATCCTATTCATATTTGCGAAGACGATGTCCTCCCTTTTTTTGAAATGAATATATGTCTCGGATGAAAGCTTCGCAGGAAGAATGGTGTTAAACAAGGTTAGATGCCTTGAAATACTCTTCTAGTCTCACTTCAACTGTAAAGATTGGATGGACAAGATTTAAACAATTCATTTCTTGTCACGATAACCGCAAAACGATCGAAGACAGTGGGACAGTCGTTTGTGCTGGTCACAACTTATGCAACAACGAATTTCGTTAGTCCCATTCTTATATTGGAAGTATAAATATACTAAGCACAACATATTGGAGAAAATAAAGAACTACTATTCTTTGTAATTAATTGTAACCAGAAGCAGAACTAAAGGTTAGAGGTTGAAAGATCTAATTGTTCTATTACCTAGTAGATGTGCTCATATTGTACTAAAGTATTCAACACAGCCCAAAGATTGTTAGGTCCTGAATATTGAAGATTTTAAAATTACATAATTACCCTTATACGCTCATATGTGTGCATATGACATATCCACATTCAGGAGCGAAATTGTCTTTTTTATTTCCTTTATTTCACTAGTCAAAAGGAGACATTAATTGCTGATCAACATTCTTGCTCAAGTGGCGAACAACAGTGTTTTTCACAAAATTTATCTTTACTCATGTCAGCATTCTCACTTCTGATATCTCCTGGTGTTGTCACCAATAACCTTTCTCGATTGACAAAACATCCCACTACTGACACTTGAAAAAACAGTCAGCATTCTCACTTCTGATATCTCCTGGTGTTGTCACCAATAACCTTTCTCGATTGACAAAACATCCCACTACTGACACTTGAAAAAACAGTTTCCAACAATTTATTCAAAACAGACTAGACTAAATTATGTTCTACAAAAGACTTCATAATCTAATAATCCAATAATACAGTCAGCCGACATTCTATCAGAAAAGAGCAAAATTCCTGATTACCAACAGTCACACTATTTTGCTGCAGATATAGCAGTTGCAAAAATGGTTGCTTAACCTGATACATTTAAATAGTGCCTCAAGGATGTCAATATAATTAATAAAACAGAAAAGAAATATGTCCTTGTGCTGCTAACTCAAAAACTTTAAAAAGGTGCCGTTGATCCCATCAGAAAATCTTGTTGCAGCAAATGCTTTGAGCCTACTTGTTGTATAAGTAGGCAAAGGTGAATAGAAAGAAACCTGCCATCTGCACCATCATTCCAAATGTTACATGATCAAAAACCACCCAACCTTCTATAAAGCCAGAAGATTTACTTTCGGAATACAATTAAGTAAAAACTAAGAACAACGAACTGTTAGGATTGCAAGCCAAAGAACAGTACAAAAGTCTAAACATAATCCCAATTCCGTAAAGGACAGGTGGTAGTATACTAGAAATTCAGAAACCAAAATGGCAAAATCCCATTCGAGAGAGAGAACATGCTTAGTTCCACTAGTGTATCTAAAAAGTGACAGACAGGCACTTGATGTAGTCGCATAGCCAAAAAGACTGAAGAGTTCACTGCCCCATGGAAATGACATGCTAATTCTTAATTCTGCTACCAAGGAAATCTCCGCTCCCTTAAAGTTGCAGCACACCCTATAACTTAAGCCTGCATACTCAAGAGGGTGGTTCGCTTTGTTTGGAAAACTCACTTGACATTCTTCCAAGATATTGGGTGAAACAATGAGTATGATTTTATAAGTATCCCATGGCTTACTTAAGCATAGATTGAGGTTGAAAAGGGCCAGATTCTAGCTGCATAGTTGTATTACATCATTCCTTAGTGATTTGATTATTTGTTTTCCAATGTGATCTAGGCTAGACAAGTCTTTGATATCAATTGGATCTGTATCAACCCAGATCTCTGTGATATACTGGTATCCTCTTGGACCCCAGCTTAATCCCACCGATGGTTAAGCTAAAACATACTTTTTTTTACCACGGTGCACGAACACAAGCAAAACAAAGTGCTCCAACACCATACTACTTCAGCCATTGTCCCAAAAGAACGGTGCAATAGAAGGTACAACAACTGCTTGCTTTTGACTCTTCGTTAAGGTGTGTGGGCCCAACAAAGTATAACGAATTAACATTAAAAAATGTACTCTCATAAGAATGCATCCACCAAAGAAAGACAAGAAGTTACCATGGTGAAAGACGCTCCGTAATAGGGAAAAGCTGCAGTTAGGAATCTTTCATATTCATTGTGTCTGAAGGGTCTAACGGGAATCTGCAAATGAATAATTTTAAAGGGTGATGAGCCCATGGTAGCAGCCAACAAAGTAACAGTTAAGTAAACCTCGAATTATGAATTAGCAAATACTAGTGTTGCCAATAAAGAAACCATTAACTAGTACTTCTATCATTTAAGTGACTTAGTTGCTGGGGTAAGAGAAACCAGATAAATATCAAAACAGCAGCTAACAAGTAACGATTTCGCATTTGATTTTCTTGAACATGGAAAACACACTCCTGGTGAACTTCTCTTGCCAACGTGAGTACTAAAAGAGAATGGGTACACAATACAAGACGAAAATAACAAGGTCCCAGCACGGACCTGAATCCTGCACCTTCCCCTTTGGGTGTGACAGGAGCTGCAACTGGCCGTAAACATGAAAGCATTTTTGGTTCACAAACCAATTTGTGTAAAGTCAGGGCCAGGGTCCAATCTCAAGTGTATGCCAAGGTTTTCTTATTTTCACTTCCTGTTCACTCTTCTCTTATTATTTGACATTTTCAAAGAAAATAAATCACATACAGCAAATAGTTATGCTTTCAATCTTTGCTCTTCATATTTCTTGACCAAATTCAACTTGTCAGATAAGTGAAAGATTAACTACCTGCTTTGCTAGGGACAAGCTTGTGTATCCAAGCTGCTGGTACTCTACCTTGAACTGGAATACACCATAAACATCTGGAACCTTGAAAGACGTAAAATAGAGGCCCTGTGGAAATAGATAATTTTGAAGACCGGTGTTCAAAGAAAAAGGTCTATCCTAAACGTATGGCAGTTTTGAAATTATAAATCAAGTTCTGTACCTTCTGATCAGTTGACAAGGTCTTCAAGACATAGGGGCTCATCATAAAAAACTGTACTTGAACATCATTGGCCACATATGGTTCCCAGCTCTTGCCAGACCACTCATAAATTTCAACAGAGTATTCCTTCAATCAGACATAAGAGTCAGCAGAGGCAAAACCTTTTCTCTTTATTTAACCATTCATTTATGTCATCACCATTACACTAAATCAGTGGACATTTTTACCAGCTCGTCACTAATTCGGTACATGGAAGGTTCATCAGCTTCCCCAACTTTGTTGTGTCTAACATTCACGGCCTAGAGATCAAAAATCATATTAGACTTTGAAAGGTGACAAAGTGGAAGCTTAAATAGTGCCGTAAGGTTATGGGAGTAATCATTTTTGTGAAACTAACACATTGTTTTGTGAACAGCACCATAAACACAGACGAATTAGACATTAAAGTCAGAATAAAGCTCTGTAGATTGTGAAGACAACTAGTTACAAGTCTTCCCTCACCTTGAGGTGACCTCGTTCATGGAAAACCCATTTGCTAAGTTCAGTCAGAAACAGCTCATTACCAGATTTTGCATGTCTGCAATCACAAGATAAAAACTCATTAAGAGAAAGAAAAACCAGATTGGTAGTATTAAGGAGCTATAGTGCAGGAGGAGGACAAAATGAGCCATTTTGGACAAAGAATCATCCAATCCATAAAACTCTTCAACTATCAAAGTGCAAAAAATCAAATAAGGAAATCGTAGATTTTATATCCATAAATGATTTACAAAACAACATAAATTTCCAGCTAGCCATGCCATTAACAAAATAAGTAGACAAAAAAATCCATATAAAGACTTTTCACATAAAAACTTCATCTATCAGAATTTATTATCACAAGAAGTTTCGGTGCAGTTCTCATACTTCCAATCCAGCCTTACCTTTCTTAAAAGATATAGTACCCAATGCAACCTATTAATTAGCCGAACTCAATAAGCACAACAGGCCAGACATCAACATATAAAAAACATTTTTGATGAGGTCCAGAAGAAAGGGTTGGGTGAGGGTGTTGAATGCATCAGATAAGAATTTCAACTGCTGAGGGAAGGCCATGACCCGATGAAATGAATATGCAGCTTCAGCCCTGAATGGACATCCAAATTCACCTTAAAGCATTCAGAGAATCATAAAGGCAAAAAGATGTGAACTATTTACACTTATGACCAACATCAAACATTTAAAAGTTACTTCAGGATTCCAATCCATAAGTTGTTAGGTTATTCTCCAGCTCATAAAGAAAGAGAAGGGAGAAAGACCGTAGCTTGTTATTGATGTGCGGCTCAAGCTTTTATTGGCTCCGGTTTTCCGAAATTGAGTTTGCATATGCTGAAAGGGGAAGGCTAGGTTTTCTCAAAACATAAGCAGGAAAGGCTTGGCTTTGTTTCAGAGCACTAAGGAAATTTCATGTACATATGGGTAATGCCGAACCAATCTAAATGGGAAAGGCCGAAGGCTCCGAACACATCACACAAGCAGACCAACAAAGTAAACTCTGTCAGATGATTAAACCTCATGAGTTCAAAAAATCAATTCAAAATTCTACCGCTGGTGCATCATTTTGACGATGGGGCAAGCTCGTAGCTTCATTGACAAGACGATAGGCAAAAGCTACCTATGTACATTAATCACAAAACCAACCCAATTACTATTTCACAAACCATGTGAAAATTGGAAGATGGTCTGCCTAAATCTCAATAAAAGAAACAAAAATATTAGGGAAGGAATAAATATCTAAAAATCGCCTTAATGACAGGCAGTCAACCAAGATAGCACCCTTCCCACTGTATGCAACAACAGGTAGTAATCATTAACCACAATCGACCAGAAATTACAGAAAAAAAAAGGTGAGAAAAGTTTCACGCACTTGATCGGGCTCCCTGCCTTCTGCACCTCAGATCTGAAGAATCTGAATACAGACCCAAAGTTCATTTTAGAAGAGGAATATATGATGATGAAACTCATAGTCAGCTAACAAATACTACATACCGATTACTAAACATGCTTAGTGAACCAGAGATCAGCACTCGGGCATTGTTTCTTGCCTGCAGCATAAAATACCTGTTACTAATGTGTTCACATATGGGGTCAAATTATACTTCTAAAAACAGTTCAGTTTACTTGACATTGAGTCAAAAAGTTGCATCACCCACTAGGAAACAGGAAGTTTACATGATTTAGTCATGTACTTTCTCTCTGAATACATACTTTTCTCTTTCTTACATCTGGTTTCAACAATGGCTTTTCATGCATGTAAAAAGGATAGGAACAGACATATGCAGGAAAAAGTTAATAAGGCCTTTTATGCAACGGTGTGATGAAGAATCGTCTCATACGCTGCTATTATAGTTGGGGTAGTACATAAAGTAAAGGTTTAAAAAAATTCACCAATAAGCGACAAAGATCAATCAGCTTCATTGCTCTCGGTAATTACATATATGGGAAGGATATAAACTACATACTACAGTCAATCATTTTCATGGTGTCAAAAACATAAAGCATCAGGAAGCCAATAGCTCAATGAAATATGCAGGTAACGCTTTGTTAGCTTACAATTCACGCTCTGTACATGTACAAAGTCAGCAAAGCATAGTAGCGTTGATGCTAAACTCCTGCTCTCTTCGTCAATTAGACCCAGGAATGACCATTATTAATTACAAAAGTTGAAGACACATCAAATTCACACACACACACACACAGAGGAGAGAGAGAGAGCAGAGAGATTGTCAAGAATCAACCTACCTGCACAACTGAAACCAAAGAGATTGCAGATCCACTGAGGGAGGGAGGAGTTGATAGCTTGGTTTTTGGATTAGCAGAATATGCTGAAGAAGACGCTGAAAGAACTTTCAACACCTATACAAGTACCGCATATATAAGTTCTTTTACTGCGATGGCATAGTGAAACGACTGAGCAGTTAAATCTAAAACATCCATTTTATTTCATTCCTAATCCTTTAAAGTCCATTACCATCCAACAAAATTAAATGCTCCGAATGTTTCATCAACGTGAAATAAGTCAGATACAAGGGAGAGAATTTACCAAGCTATTGGCAGGATTCAATGAATGCCCGATTCCCTGAAAGAGTACTGGAGCCTGCAGAAATTTTGCAGAAATCAAGTTACAAGGGCTCTATACTCTAAACGCAGACATGCCTAATGAACATGTAATGACTCAACGCCGCAGGTAGTACAATGTTAAAATGCACATGAAGTGTCGAGGCTTGTCTCTGAGAGAGAGAGAGAGAGAGAGAGAGAGAGAGAGAGAGAGAGAGAGAGAGAGAGAGAGAGAGAGATGCAGGACACGGAAAACTGACATTGTTGAAAATGGCATACCAGTGGCGATGAGATATCTACCCCAGGCATTTATGAAGCTGTAATTATTCAATTCATTGCTTGTTGATAGCAGAAAAAAATAAAAGCTAACGGCAACTTGCCGAAGTGTTGCTTTACTAAATAGGGAGAACGAAGTAAACTACCCCATATCAGTTGTAGACACGCAGCCCGGAGACAAAATATTAAACTGGAAATTACCTCAATTTTCTTGCTTCCCAAAAGCACGTCAGACTTAATGAAATCTTCACTCGCAATCAATGTATGATCACCTTCCACATCTGACACTGCATAGCTTGTGTGATCAATAACCATAGCTGACTGATCCTGTATCCATGAATAAACCAACAAAATCCATAAAGGTTTGTGCTTTAGCTTATAAATCAACTTGTAACTTAGAATCTTCAGCTCAAAAAATTTCACATTATAGCGTGTAATAGATTTACAAAAAGAAAAAAACAATAGAGACTAACCATTGGAAATAACAATGAAAATGTATCACTCCAACCACATCCAAGTCAACGAGAAAAAAACCACAAGAAAAAAAAATATACTTGCCTCATCAAAATCAACACCGCACTCAGTAGCAATCTCTCGAATTATATCAGAGGCAGAATTATCTGCCGCAACAATCAAATCATGACCAGAATCAACAAAATCCACAATAGCTGCCAAATCGATGGATCCTCCGAAACCTGGAAACAACAGCAATCAAAGGAAAACTGAACCAAAAACTAGCGGAATCTAACCAAATACAAGATGGAATTTTTACGGATCCACATCAGTTAATGTATACATATGAGTAGATAGAGAGGGAATTACGGTCAGTGGATGGGGAAAAGAGGATCAAGCCGTCGTACAAGTACTGGCCGTATCTCTTTAACCCGATCTTGGGATCATCGGCGAGTTTGAAATCGAGGACGAAGCCTCGAGACTGGAGAGAGTTGAAGAAGATAGAGTGAGAAGATTGGAGTGCGAGGTCATCGAGCAGGACGAGGATTCGACGGTCTGTGGGGTTTTCGGGAGTGAAAGAGCTGCAGAGCGTTGATAATAAGGGGATTGCGACGAGGAAGATCAATGGTATTCTCGACATTGTTGGCTTGCTAGGGTTTATCAGCTCTCCAGATTTTTATGAGAAAGGGAGAGGGAGAGGGAGAGGGAGAGGGAGAGGAGAGAGCTCCGTCTACTATCGAGTGGAGTTTCAAAGTCGTGTTTCGCAGAATTGTTAATTGCCCAGATCCACCCTGGGATGGTAAGAAATTACGAGAAGAAGAAGATTGGGAATTTTGTGGAAAATACAATGACTTTGACTTAATATGTTTTTTATTTATTAATTTTATGTTAAATTTTTATAAATTATTAATTCATCGAAAAATTATAAAAATAAAAAATAAAAAATATGAAATGAATTTTTAAAGATATTTTAAAAAGGTAGAAATAATTTAAAATAATTATCTGTAATAAACATCTTTGGTAATTTTTTAGAAAAACATAAAAGTTCACGTGCTTGACTTTGTATTTTTTTTTTCTATAGTATTTTGCATTAGAGAATATAGCGTTTATTTATTTAATTTTCTTAAAAGTTGAGTGTTATATTGTTTCTAAATTGGGATTAATGGTTATGATTTTGTCTAATTTAACGGAAATGGTTGATTACATTAGAAATTACTTTGGTTTGGTCTTTTCATTAACTTGGGATGCATGGATCATAATTGATTTTCTAAAAAATTATTTTTATGATTTTTTCCATTTATAGTGTACTATATTTACGGGCCATATTTTGGATTCGAAGACAATATTGCTTATAGAATTGTGTCTCTTTTTTTCAATATAGTTTACTAGATTTGTCAATGTTGAGGTTTTTTTTTTTAAAACCAATTATGTGTTAGCAATTGGTTATACAAATATATTTATTTTTAATATTGTTTATAAGACTTGTCCTTGAAGCTTAGTGGGTCTCAATAAAAATAAAACAAAATTAAATTACAAACTTTTACAAGCACAAGCCTGCCTAGTTTATATGTTTGACATGAGAATAGGAATTGAACACGTTTGAGTTACTATATTAAAATTAAAAAAATAACATTTTGAAGACTGGTTGAGTTTTATTTCATGTATTTGCTAATTTTTAAAAAATAGAAAAAAGTTTCAATTAGGTTGTTTTACATACTTTTAGATGCTAGATATTTCAATTATTTTTTATATTTATCTATTTAATATTTTTTAGTATTTTTTCTAACTTCTAATCAATATTTTAGAAATCATCAATAGTAAATTTAAAAACACATAAATAAGCCAAAATTAGGATTTTCAGCATGGTAAGTTCAATTTTTTATTTCAGATTTACCGTGACATACATAAAAATTGTTTAGATCTAGACCGGACTCTCAAAAGCTCGTCTCACTAGAAGTGAAAAGACATGGTATGCTAATAATCACCGTAAATCCTTATATTTCGAGTACTCCGTTGCACCCTAAAAATAGAACTAACGGGAAGATTAATATGCAAAGAAATGTCTTCGTTGTAAAAAAAGTGAAAAAAGACCCGATCCGTCCACAAGAAGACAAACAAGTGGGGCGATGGTCGACATGAGGGACACAGATGACACATATTTGGGACACCATGGGTCAATTGCATATTTTTGAGAAAATTCTTAATGCTTTGGGGATAAACATGAAATATTATAATGTTGCAGGGCAAATTGTGGAAAAAGGACAAAATGTACGATTGTATAAATAGCAGCCCTAAATTATTACTCAATCAGAATCAGCACCTCCCCATCTGTAATCCAACCGAGCTCAGCACCTCCGGCAACGATCGGCGTCTCCGGCAGGGATAAGAACAGGTACCTCCATCTCTCTCTCTATCTCTCCGATCGTCTATTTCTTTCTCTGTTTGCTGATTTTTATTGGTAGTTTAGATGCTTAAAAATAATTTTTTTGTGCGGGCGATGAAAATCTAATTTTGGCCCATATATTGGTAGATGTTGTAATCTGTTCTAGATTTTCTAAGCACGCGGTTCCACTTAGCTAGGAACATCTCTTGGTGGTGGTACGATGAAAATGAGATGAATAACCTTCCATTGAGTTTACGGAGTTATGGACGGGGGAGGGGAAACCCAGCTCAAACAGGCCCTTTGGGTTGTGAGTGACGAAGGGGGAGAATGGTTTCTCATAGAATCTCACTACAAAAATGGACCAATAAAAACCCATCTTTTTTGTCACTATTTTAACCTCTTTAGTTATCCAAACAAACGGTAGAATTCTCCTTTCTTTTCTTTCTGAAGTTTTCTTTTCAATCCAAAGGGGCTGTAAGTAAGGGTGTCACCCTTGTACCTATATGTGTAGAGTACACAATTTGGTAATTGGATTGCGAGATTGACTTTTTTGGCCTAACTAGTTTCATCGCAAGTGGCCTTTCTGAGAGTGCAAAAACTAAAAAGAAGAAAGAGGATCACGAAGACACCAAGGTACGGAAGAGGACAAGATAGAGGGTTCTAGTATTCAATTATAGCACGGTCGTAATGCCAATTTCCTACTGTTCCTTTTTACAGTGAGGCCACACTAGATCCCTCTTACTAAATGGATTCAAAAGGAATGGTAGATCTATTTGGTTCAAATGGTCATGGGGTAGGATTTCGTTGTGTAGGTGAGTAGCATCGTTAGCCACTGGCTTTAATTTGTCTTGATGTCCGGAATTTGTTTGACCACTTTATGATGTTCCATGGTCTTGTAGTGGATTTGACTTCTTTTGCAAGAAATTTGGAAAATTGTGTAATTACCCTTTGTGGGACACCCAACAGCTTCGGTTGCATTTTCCCAGTAATGAAGTGACTCCTCACCTATCACCAACAAAAGCATCAATAAATTAGTTACTCTTCAGTATGCTTCCCTCCCTTTTTTCCTCAATAGTCAGCGTATCGAAATTATATTGGGATGGTTGTATTGCACTCTTCTGCCTTTGTGGTATCTTTCTTTTTATTCACAGGATAAGTGTGTTTATGTGATTTTTGTTAATAGGAAACATGATTAAGCTCTTTAAGGTGAAGGAGAAGCAGAGGGCTGAAAACCCAAATGGGACAGCACCTGTCAAGAAGCAAAGTGCAGGGGAACTACGCCTTCACAGAGGTATACTATCATTTCATGTATCATCTCCCCTGCTATCCTAAAGTTATATGGAACGATTGTCTGTATGTTAATATGCATAATGCAACAGGAGCAACTAGATACCGTTAACAAATGAAAAAAAAAGTTTTCACCTTGTGTCCTTGATTCTATCGGCATATTTCACTATAGAAGTTTTGTGTGCTTTGTTTTGTAGATATGGGTGAACTGAACCTACCCAAAAGTTGTAGCATAGCTTTTCCAAATGGCAAGGATGACCTCATGAACTTTGAGGTCACAATTCGACCTGACGAAGGATATTATCTGTAAGTAATCTTTTGTGTCCCCCGTGTTTAATAATTACTTCTCATTCCAACATACACAAGGGCGAATTGGGGAATGGGGCTTTGGGATTGGTTAGAAATTCCTGTATGACTTGGTGTGAAAGTAAAGAATAATACATTCTGCTGTATGCTGTATGAATTACAGTTATTTCACAGTTTAGCGCTTACAAATTATAGTTGTTTCCAAGTGTTTTTGACATTGAGTACTCAGGCTACCTAAACATTTTCCTTGAAGTCGAGTTTTCAATTAGCAGCATAGGGTCTAGCGGTAAGTCACGTAAGGTAAGAAATAGCTTCCTTACATCCTCAAATCTTTCTTCTCCTACCCAAATCCTATAGTACTTTTTTTTTGGCATGAAGTACCTTAATCTTAGTAGTTTAGCTGATATAGTGGTAAAGGAAATCCCAGGCTAAGCAAATCCTTTTCGTTGTCACAGCCAGGTAAAATTCACTCAAGTAGTAGTCTCATGAGAGTGTATGTATGGGTAAGGGGAAAAACAATAAACTGGGAAGACTCTAAAGCCTGGTTAATGTGCTTTTCCTTACTGCTATATATGGCTGTAGATGTTCTATAGAGGGAAGTTTTCACTATAATTTCTTCACATACGCATTGACTTGTGGAATTTGATATTGATAACCATTGGCTTCGAGGTGGATACAGTTTGTGCTTTATCAATTCATGCTTACAAGCGTTTTGTGTCTAGTGAATCTAATTACGGTGCTTAAGACTTTGCCCATGTGTCTACGCTCTAGACAGGCTCTACTCAACTTTTCTAACTTATAAACAGATTTCAAGTGTTAAGAGGTTTGCTGTGAAGTTTGATTGCTGGACATACTTTTCTGCATGACTCAATTGGTGTTCGCCTTGTCCCTATGTCCAGACATTTTTCTTGGCATTACAATTCTGGTTTTTATCATCTGGGTGGAACCTTGATATTTGATAAGGTACATTGCTTTCTTCTGACAGAGGTGGTACATTCATATTCACTTTCCAAGTTCCGGCTATGTACCCTCATGAGCCACCAAAGGTTAAGTGCAAGACTAAGGTAAACATGCGATCCAGTTTCCTATGCATAAAGACTCTCAACAATGTTGTTTACGAATGCTGTCAATGCATTTAGGTTTATCATCCTAACATCGACTTGGAAGGAAATGTCTGCCTTAACATCTTGAGAGAAGATTGGAAACCTGTTCTTAATATAAACACCATAATCTATGGACTGTATCATCTCTTCACGGTAACTATATTCACCTTTTCAAATATGATATACTCCGACTTCATTGTTACACTTTATTAACATTTTGTGTTGACTACCTTTGTGTGAGCAGCAACCCAATCATGAAGATCCCCTCAATCACGATGCTGCTGCTGTTTTGAGAGATAACCCTAAGATGTTTGAATCTAATGTCAGAAGGGCAATGTCTGGTGGTTATGTGGGACAGACAATGTTCCCCAGGTGCATGTAAGCAACTGCTCGTGAATTGAAACTCATTGCTCAAAGGTGCAGAAACTGTTGATTGGTTTGGTGCTTCTGCTTTCCCGTGTACTGTTTGGAACTAAAAACGTTGGGAAAGCATACAAATGCGGTCCAGTTGAAAGTGTTCAATTCTGGTATGAACTTTGATATGATTGTAATATTTTCTCGTTGGTACGGCTTTCTTTTTTCCTAATTTGAACATGTGAAATAGTGGGAGACTCTGGCCTGTTGCTTGTGTGTCTATAGATATTGTTTACTTAATTTATTTCACTGTGCATATCTGATTATCTTCCAGAGGTAATAAGGTTTCTTTGGAAAATTTTGTGTGGGTTCTTTGTTATATTCGTCATCCTCTGTTTTTTTTTTTGAATTAAAAATATGTGAGTGTGGTAGTATTAAATGGTTACATCACCGGTCCTTTCCCTCTATAGTACGTATGTGAGTCTGGTAATAAGGTTTGAAGATGATATTCGCAAATCATCTTCAAACCCTCTCTTTGTCACCATCACCGGTCCTTTCCCTCTATAGTATTCGCTTTGTTTTCCCTCTACAACACAACCTTTGCATCGTCTAACTTCTAGTTTGCATCATCTCACTAATATTCATTGCACCGTTTGCTTTATCTTGCTTCGTCTGAATTGTCTATATCTGCATTTGTTTCTTGTTTGCACTGTGTTTCTTCCTTTTGCATTTTGTTTGCTCTGTGCCTTTACCATTGTATCTCACGTGCAAGACATGGTTGCACGCGAGGGTTATTGTTCTCATCTTTATGTCTGATTTGGTTTGTTGGTTCTCCCCTTCACCAATTGGTGGGGTGATTGTTCTTTGTGCTTCTCCCATAGATTTTGGTTTGCACATACTGGTTAATTTCAGGTGGTGCGTTTTGTGGATAAAATTTGCACAATCGAAGGATTATGACTTCATAATTTATATTAGTCAAAGCAACTTGTTTTCTTCTTGGTAAACCTATGATACTCTCTTCTCTCGCATCTTGAGTTTGAAGGTGTGAATGCAGTAGTATTAAATAGTTATAATTATCTTGGTTATTTGTCTTTTACATTAAGAATAGTCTTTTGGTCTACATAAACCCATCTTCAGTCTTGTAATAATTAATATTGATTTTTGTAATACAACTTTGATTAACCTAAAATACTACTCCCTCCGTCCCGGTTTGTTTGTCCACTTTTTGACTTTTAGATGTCCCAAATTGTTTGTCTAATTTTGAAGTTGACTTGTCAAAATTTCCCTAATGCCCTTTCTTTTTTAAAAAATCATGCTTTGGAAAACGTAAACTTTCATTTAATGTTAAAAAAGTTAAGGGTATTCTTGGAAAGTAAAATTTTTTAAGAGTAATGATTGTGTTTCCTAAATAAGTTGGAATTTCGAGAATAGACAAAAAAATTGGGACGGAAGTAGTATTGTGTTTTGTTTTCTGTTTTTGGATTCACAGAAACAAAGCAAAGATCTGGCAAAAGTACTTCTATCACACACAAACTTATATGGAAAAGATCTATATGAGTATGTGTTGGGTTCTAACATTGCTCCAGATCTTTTATGTTTCTTTTATGATTCTCAAATCCCCATCTGGGTTAAACTCAGAAGTTCAAATCTGAAACATCTTCGACAGTTTATTTCAAGACAATCTAAAATAATGAAACATTAAACAAATGTATGGTCAACTTGCCCAGTTATAGTTTGATTCTTTCCGCCAAACAGGCCTTTGGACGAGCTGCATCCCCTCAACTCTTCGAAATGGGAGGTTGAGGGTTCGACCGTCGTGACAGGCGCATGGTGTGATGGTTTTGATGCCGAAATGGGTTTGAAGTACCAAATGAATGAAGAGTCAAGCACCTATCTGTGTCCAATAAACTATATACAAAAGTCTATCTGCTTACTTCTACTGCTACCAAATATGATTCTGCACATCAAATGTTTTTATCGCCATATTCGATCTCACATGGACGATAAGGCATCATTCTGCAAACACAGAGAAAGCAAAAAAGGCAAGATTAGCCTCATGTCGTGAGACAAACAATGGAATCCACAAAAGATACTCGAAATCAGAAATTAGAAGACAGTTTTCTCACTTTTCCTTTGAGGAACCACTCCAAAATTTCTTCACTTCCCATGGTAGCAAGCAGCCTTTATAATGGGAGTGTAAAAATAACGAAGATATTGACACCCCCCTCTTCCTCTGGTGCATTGAAATTGACGAAAAGCAACAAAAGGAGCTTGTTAGCCTCTTCTTTTTAATGTCATAGTCTTGGAAATTTGAGTCGGGCCGCACCACAGAAGCTTTAAGGGCCTTAGGGAGTATGCAGTTGCACAATGAACCTAAAGTGAACACCGAAAAGGAGAAAGGATGAGAATGAACTCTAGCAACCACCACAACAAAATAAACACTCAACAAGAGGTTTATTTAGCTACTTTGCTGGATCCCTTGCACTAATATTGTACCACAGATTGGCAATACCCGCACGGCTTTGCATGCTTGGCTAATGGCATCTCATGTCTCATGCCTCATGCCAAATCATGTGCCCAGGGTGCCTCATTCTTGAGAGGTGAGGACGTCCCTGTAGAATGCTGGTCACCAATGTGGTAAGTTAATTGGCCCCTACGACGCATTGGTACCCGCATGGCTTTGCATGCTTGTTAACAGCTTTCCAAGCCTCATGCCCACCAGTCCCAAGTACATGTTCCACATATATCAAGATAACCAGCATACCTATATACAGTATTGACATATTTTGAGGATAACCAACACCCCCACTGGGCCATGATTAACATTTTCCTTGAATCAAGGTTTTCATGATTGGCTAACTAGTCTCCTAGACAATTAGTAGGACACACTACTCTTTTCTTTAGAGCAACATCCGACTAGTCCCTTACACAATCCTTTGTAGACTCGCACGCATAGGTCTCCCTCTTCTTTCTTTTCTAGTGTACCTCGGGGTTCTTTGAGGGGAGAACAGATTTTAAGAGACCCCCGATGTTGACATTGTGAATGGGTTTGAATCATTGATTGTGAGGAAATAATCAAGGAAAATGAATATGTAAAAAATGGACAACAAAGTGAAGAAGCTAATGTTTCTTTGCCTTTAAATCACTCAACAAATCCCTAGTACAAAAACAACCTCGATGATTTTGGTTGAAGCACAAGGAGTAAAATCTTCCATAGATGATAAATCAAAGGTGTTAAATTCAGAAATATTTGTAGGTGCACGCACAAAAAAACACACAAGCAAGAAGAAGAAAAAGCTATAATTCTTTCTAGTCAAATTGACAAGCTAAAAAAGGTTTCAAGAAAGGCATTGCATACCTATTCTTGCTAGTCGATTGACCCAATCTGGTATCCTCTTTCCTGTTAACTTGTAACATATATCATCACAGAAATGGTTGCAGTTCTTGACAATTACGTGATAGCTATCGCCGTTGTATTTTAAGGACTGATACTCTATGAATTCTCTAATCTGGAGAGGGTCCAAGTATGTTATTCCCATGAATATTGACTTTTTGAACTTGAAGTCAGGCCATTTCCGAGGTTCAACCTCAACGACACCACTTGTCGGATAGGCATGAGCACCAAAACCATATTCCACCCCATGAACTGCAACAATGCATAATTTAATGATCAGAACATCTTTTGCTCATTTCACTGAACAATAAATTGATATGAACAAAAGAGACATTCAGCAAAACTTCAATCACTCGTTAATACACACCTTTTGTAGGTAACGTCCAAAGTTATTATGGTGTTTACCCATGTAAAGAATATGTTGGAATTAGCAAGATATGTACTCAAACTTCCGAAGAAAACAGGAGTTTGAGTTACGGTAATTTAGTTCTTGGTTCATAGCACTGGTTTTATAGAGAAGAGAAAATGAATCCATGTGGAGGACCAAAAATGTGACAAGGTTTGTCTAGTTAAGTGGAAAAGATTGAACGACCTTCAACAAAAGAGTATCTGTACCCGAAACTGACACATATTCTAAGTCATGTCGAATGAAGGAAAAATTACTATATTGGCTGCAGTGCTAAAAATACTTGTCCAAAGAAGCTGGAAGATCATGCAATAAATGATGCTCCAAAGAATGCAAATGAGCCGAAAAAGTTACTAACTTATTAATCTTGAGCAAATAAATGTATATGGAGTTAACGCATGGTCTATTTGATGGCCTTCCTTATTCCATTTATACATCATTCTGGGGTATATGTAGTGAGACGAGGCAATGCAATGAAAACACACATAGCATCATGAAAATTAACCACCCGTGTAATAATGACAGGAGGGGGAATGAAAAATATCCTTCCACAAAAGGTATCCCCTGTTCTATGTCTACTTTTTTGTGTACTGCACAGATTGGTTACAACTTACAAGTCTCATGTTTCAAGCAATTCAGATGATCAATGATGATTTGTCAAAGTTAAGCAGAGTAACTTAACCTTCAACACCAGTGTGGAAGGCACCTAGGCCTGCCCAGTAGAAATAACCATTGACAGGCGTTAGGTCATAGACATTCAGGTACACGTGTGTTCTGCCTGGCTCATAATCCACTGAATTCACCATTGGGAACATGGAAAAATGGGTAACTGAATTGTTTCCTAAATGAAGAGGCATGATTGAATGCCAGCACTTCTTTGATCTAGGTTTCATTTTTCGGGGTGAAACCAGGACTGGTGAATCTCTTGTTCCAACCTGTGATATAGAAACATAAGCATGAATGATCAGTAAAAGGAGTACCTTCTCACATACTGGTACCCAACTTTAAACTATAAAGCATATCATAGAAATGAGTTTAGGGAAGTTGGACTACTGGACACATCCTGAAATGCGATTGCTACAGTTGAGACCATGTAACATGGTCAACACAAAAGGATCTCTTCAACAAAAGAGACAAGGGTGTTCCAAAATGCGCCATCTAATAGGCCTTCCTATGACATATCACTTAGAAATATAACTCCTCTACATCGATGATCTGCGGCTGAAGTCTTGAATTCATCTTTTTCCTTTAAGACTAGCAAAATCAGGACACAACTATTTCCTTCTTTTTCCCCAATTATCTCCACTAAAATGGTGTACGTGAGGCATACGGTTAGGCATAGCACTTCCCACCGTTAAGTCATGAGGTGGTTTCAAATACATTGTGCTATACTTGCGTTTCAAAAGTAGTTCCTACGGGGTGGAGATGATGGAGATTAGAAAGGGTTGAGTTTCCCTACAAACTAAGTTTTAGATCCACCACTAATGCAACCAAATTTGTTGCTAATAAAGGCCCAACAAATGCATCCCTTTCGATACTGTAATAACTCTAAATCCAATACTCCAATTTTTCCAACTCATCCATCTCTCCCATTCAATGTGTTACACTTGTGTTTAGCGCATATAATCAGTATAAGCGTAATATGTAGGAACTTTCTGCACCAAATCAAAGACAATCACAAGTAACCAGAAAGATGGAATAGCACATCAGAAGGCAAGATAATTGTGAAAGAATTTGAGAAAACACCAGCAAACAACTAAGGTGACGAGCTAGACACGGTCAAAAATACCACTTACAACTTTTATTTGCTTGCATTGACAGCAGCAGTCCTTAGAATTTCAATATCCAACAAGCCCAGTTCTAAAGAAATGTGGGTATGAACATTGGCGGAGGCAGTAAGATAAAAGTGGGGTCACCTGACCCACCGATTTTTATTTCTCAAGAGCACAATTTATGTTTTGTACCCATTTATCATTTGGACCACCCTTCAGAACTCTTAATCTTGTCTCAAATTATTTCAAACGCACGAGACTTAGAAAGTCCCAAGTGATACATAGAATCCCTAATTTTTACATGTTTCTTCTTGGCACATTTCAAATGCAAAACTCCTAAATCAGACGCAAATCAACCATGATACTCTCTCTCTCTCTCTCTACCTTATTTTTTTTGCTAAGTTTATGTTGAGACTCTTATTTGAAAAATCAGTTCTTTCTTACAAAATCATAGTCAGGACGTTTTGTCTAGTTTAAGAAACATCAATATTATGTTGTTCATAGTTTTTTCCTAGAGCTATGTATAGGACATTTTTTAAAAAAGAAATGCACGTGTAAAATCATCTTCGACTTCTACTAAGTAGCAACGATTCTTCAAAACGAAGTCTTGTAGCCTTAGTTTTTAACCCACATCCTAAAATTTCTGGCTCAGCCACTGGGTATGAACACTTGAGATAATACCCAAATCTGAATGCTTCATTTTCACGAAGTAAAACATCAACTCTTCATCTGAAAAACCAAAAGAATGTACAGTAAACCTACCTGGGTAAACCCATGATAGCTCTAAAGATTTCAAAAAAGAAAAATTGTACCCCTCAAAAAAGGGAAAGAGATAAAGGAATACGTATATACTAAGAAGAGCCCAGAAGTAGTTCATGAAATCTAAGTAATCGTAGCTATCTGAAAGCACCAAATTGTGCAAGACTCAGCAAAGCATATTGAATATCAAGATACCCATTCACCTTAACCAGAGAATAAACCCACCAAAGCATGAAATAAATGCCCATTTCCACGAAAATGGAATTGAAAATCGCACCTCTCTCACCAAGTAGAGAACTCCTCCTGCGGCTGAAAGTGGATGAAATGCGCTTGAAACCCACACATTTGTTCTGAGAAAATAGCAGAGGTGAGAGAGAGTATTAAGGCAGGGAGAGAAAAGGTTTATCAACTGAAATAGATGCAACGAAATAAAGAATCTTTTGATGTGAACTTTGCTTCAGCCGGTGTTATTTACGCGGTCTTCTTTTATTTTTTATAAAAATTTGAACTTTTTAGAAAAAAATTATATTATTTAATAGCATAAATTACACTGGCCTCCCTCTAATGTTTATGACTAATACAGTAACCTACCCTGAGGTTTGAGAAATTCCTTTGACCTTTCTTGTTTTTGAAACTATAGTTACTTCTTCTATTGTTAACATCATTTAGAAATCGTTAATTAAGCTATTAAGATTTTAAGTTTTACGTTCTTTTAACAAAATAAATTGCAACATAATTTATTATCACATCCGAAATAACTTATATTGAATTTTAAAAAAAAATTTGAAATCAAAATTTAAATAGAGTTTCAAGCTTAAAGTTTTAATAGCTTAATTAACGATATAATAGTTTGAAGAGTAAAAGAAATAAGAGTAATTTCAAAAGCTTCGAGGGAAGTTAATGCATTTGTTAAGAATCTCAAGGGAGGTTAATGTAATTCACCCTATTTAATATAAAATTTCTCTTATGTATTCATTATCTATTATTATTGATTTCTTAATTTATTTTTAAAACCACATCACCTAGCACAAAATTCATGTCGTAGTTAATTAGTTTGATGATTCAATTTTCATATACTTTTTCTAAGTTTGTTATGTCTTATGCTCGTCTAATTTGACTTCTTAATTTATTTATTTTTTAAACTTAGTTGATTGTATCCGGTGCATAATGTATTAAAATTCAATCAAACTTTGTGTAACTAAAAGATAAAACGTTAAATTAAATTGGCTCTAATTTTATATTGTGATATAGATTATATATTAATATCAAGTAAGGTTACAAAAATACCCTTTCTCTTCTTTTTTTCCCCCCTAAAATTGGTAACTACATAGGATGATATTTTTGATAACTTTTCTTGTCTTCACAAGAATAGCAAAAATTATAGTACTAATTAACTTTTGCTAAATAGGAACAAAAGGACATTTCAGATAGGGAACGGCCCATTTGGACTGTGGTTTTTATGTGTTTATTTATTGAAAATTTTTTCGTTCTTATTTGAAATTTTTTTGTAATTTTTTGTTTTTCATCAATTTTTTTATTTATTGGTTTATCTCGACAAGAGCTTTCAGAAAAGTTATCAATTATCGGCTAAATTTGAAAAAAGTTCAGAAAAGACAAAAATAAATAAAAAAACAGAGTTTTTTGTACTTATTCGTCGTCTTTAGTGACTTTTTTTTAACTTTTAGACATAATTTTATACTCATTAGATTCCTTTCATCAAGACGGACCAATAAACTACAAAATATTGAGATTTAGGGTCCATTTGGCCTGGCTGAATTATTGGATTATTCACTGTTTAGTTTTTTGTCCTTATTTGAAATTTTTCTTTAATTTTTTGTTTTTCATCATTTTTTTGATGATTGTTGGTTCGTCTCGACAAGAGCTTTCAGAAAAGTTCTCAATCATCGGCTAAATTTGGAAAAAGTTCAGAAAAGACAAAAAATAAGCCAAAAACAGCATCCGTGTTAGCTTATTTTTCGTCTTTAGTGACTTTTTTTTAACTTTTGGACATAATTTTATACTTTTTAGATTCTTTTCGTCGATACGAACCAATAATCCACGAAAAAATGACATAAAAATAACAAATACAAATTTTTTTTGAATAAAGACAAAAAAAAGCCGGATAATCTAGCCTGGATTAATCCAGGCCAAATAGACTCTTAAACAACAAATACAAAAAAATAAAAATAAAGACAAAAATTTAAAATAAATAAATAATAGAGGCCAAGTAGGCCTTATTCAACTCTTTCCTTAGAGCAACCCCAACAATGATTTGGTAAATTAGGCAGTGTACAGTGCATATATCTATTTTAACTTGACACTTTTTCTATCAACACTCCAACAACACTCCCTATTTTACTCATCTTCTATTATTATATACATTATTTCTCTTTCCTCCTTCATTTCTTATTTTTTATTTAAATGTGGTAGTTCTTAAAAAATTACTAAAAAAGGAGTAGGGAGTGTACAGTGACTGAACAAAAGGGGGGTGAAATAGGGAGGCACTATTCACAATTGTATTTTGTTAACCTAAATAGGGAGCCTGTTGGAGCCCATTTTTTGTGTTTGGCTGAATAAATTAGAGAAGGGGGTCAATTTGTTCACTTTGTTGCACATGCTCTTAGAAACCTACTAATGATTGGTAGTACAATATAGGGTCTATTTGGCCAAAATTATTTTTTTAGCTTATTTTTTGTCTTTATTCAAAATTTTTTTGTATTTGTTATTTTTATGTCATTTTTTCGTGGATTATTGGTTCGTATCGACGAAAGGAATCTAAAAAGTATAAAATTATGTCCAAAAGTTAAAAAAAAGTCACTAAAGACGAAAATAAGCCAACACGGACGCTGCTTTTGGCATATTTTTTGTCTTTTCTGAACCTTTTTCAAATTTAGCCGATGATTGATAACTTTTCTGAAAGCTCTTGTCGAGACGAACCAATAATCATCAAAAAATTGATGAAAAACAAAAAATTAAAAAAAATTTCAAATAAGGACAAAAAACTAAACAGTGAATAATTCAATAATAACCACAGGCCAAATAGACCCATAGTTGTAGTTCGACTGCTTGATTTGACCTTTCTTTTTTTTAAATTATTTTGTAATTATTTTTGTTATTGTTAAATCGGTTAAGTATAACTAGTTCAATTATTGAAATTTTAAGTCCTATTTTTTTTTAGTTTTCATCACGTCGAAAATAGCTTTTGTTAAATTTCGAAGATTTTTTTTTGAAATCGAATTTCAGACAAAGTTCCAAATTTAAAATTTTAATAGTTTAACTAATGCTATTTGATTGACTTTAGCAGTAAGAGAGGTATCTGCATAATAGTTTGAAAAGTAAAGTATATCAGAATAATTTTCCTAACCTCTAGGGAGATTAGTGTATTTGTCATTGTAATATTCTATTTAATATAAAATTTTGATTGCATATTTATTATTTTTTCACAATTTAATTTTAGAAACACGTCACTTAACATAAAATTCATGTCCACATCAATTATTCTTAGTTAATTTGTTTGATGATTCAATTTTCAAATACTTTTTCCAACTAACTATCTAAAATAAACAACCTAAAATAATAATTTATTTATGCTAATTTTGGTTTGTATTTATAAGTTAACTATTATGTCTTGGGCTATTTGTAAAAAGGAGGTCATTGTAATACCTATTTAATTAATATAAGAAAAATACTAACTACCGCCCATTAGGCGCTGGATTATGCGTAAAAATATATTCGTAATTATGTATTGATATTTATGAATATACATAGATATTCGTAAAATGTGTATTGATATTCGTGTTTATTTATTTTTATGTACTATATTATTCATCGTGCATTATGCTAAAATAATAATTCATTTATGCTAAAAACTTTTACATTTATATTTAAAATTTTTATGTCTTGGTCCCGTCCAATTTGACTTCTTAATTCATTTATGTTTAAAATTTAGTTGATCGTATCCGGGTCCAAATTCAATTAAATTTTCTGTAACTAAAAGAACAAATGCCAAACTTAAGATGTTCCACAGGAACTAAAATTTTCTATTTTATAATAATTATCGCCAAATATGTACTAATATCAAGCAGGATTACAAAAATACCCCCTCTCTTGTTTCCACAAATGGTTAACTAGATAGGATGATATTTTTGATAACTTCTCTTCTCTTCACAAAAATAGCAAAAACTATGCTTATTATGCTAATTAGGAACAAAAGGATAATTAGATAAGGAAGGGAAATTATTAAAAAAATCTCATGAACCTAAAGAATAAATAATATCATATTTTCTATAACTATCATTTTGTTGTATCTTTTTCATACGAACAAAATGGTACATATCTCTCTATTCCTTTCTTCTATTTTTTTTTTATCAAATATATTTATTTCTTCTCCCCTTTCTAGCAAACGAAATATTAAATGAATGATTGATACTATAATATATTTGAAGTACGGAATCCTGACTTGATTTGATAAACTCATTTTTTAAATTGAGATTTAGCCAACTAAGGGCAATTAGGGACGTGCAAATCTATTTTTGAACGAGAATTAGCCAACTAGAGCAGTCAGGGACGAACAAGCCTATATTTTTATATCGAGAATTAACCAACTAGGAACAAACCGGGATAGACGAACTAATATTTTTATCCACTCAAGGATGGACAAGTCTTTTTTTTTTGGTCGAGAATTAGCCAACTAGGAGCAATTAGGGGCGGCCAAATTTCATTGGAGGCTCAAGTCGAAGTCTTAGTGTGAGGCTTTTGAGAATTAAAATAGATATTAGTGTTTTATTTTAATCTAATAGTATATCTTAATCTTTATTTAAAGTTATATTCTTTTTTTTTTAGACGTAAGAAAAATCTTACTCATTCTTAAGTGTTTACAATTCAAATATGTGAACAATCAATATCATTCGAAGGACCAATCATTCAAATCTTTACAAGTGTACCTGATATGAAAGATCTACAAGATCTTTTTCACTTAAATAAAGCCTTTTTAGTAAGTGAAGTAATTCTAAAAAGTCAAAACTTACAATATATATAACTGGAATTGGAAAATGGGGCCCTGCTGTGCACGCCAAAACGGCGTCGTCTTAGCGCGTAAAACAATGTCCAAAAATTATTCGGTCAATTTTTTACTGTTCGGACAGTGTTTTGTGCGTCAAAATGACTCTATTTTGGCGCACAGCACACCATGCTGTGCACTGCCCGGTTTTCTGGAATTGGGTTGCATGTTGCATCTGTTGTGTAGTAAAACGACATTGTTTTAAAAAGTCAAAACTTACAATATAATATAACTAGAAATGGGAAAGCATGTTGCGTTTGTTGTGCTGCAAAATAACGTTGTTTTAGCACAAAAACCAAGACTACCATTGGTCGAAATTTATCTGAAACAGTATTTTTGTGTGCCAAAATAACTTCTTTTTGACGCACAATACGTCGTACTATGCACAGCAGGGCCTTTAAATCAATATAACTTAGGCTTCTCAAAATTGTAAAGCCTTTGGCATCAACCTCGCGGCCCGTTTGTTAACGGTCAAAATTTTAGAAAGAATGTGATAATTATAATAAGAAGAAAAATATAGTAGAATGAAAAATTTATTATGGATGGATTAATAATTAATAATTATAAATTTTTTGTTTGAGTTTTTTTAAAAAATAAGAATATGGTAAATATGAGTAAATGGATATTATTTTTGTAATTAGTTATCTCCTCTAATGAGATAAATAGTTATCCAGATATTATATTTGGGATCCAAAAAAGTAAACAAATCTCAAATATGACAAACTTGGTTAATCATATCTATGGTGTTGAGAATATTGGATAACAAATAGGTTCTAAATCGGACAAGCCATCTATCTGATCATACAGAATGCAGTTTGGTACTTAGTTGACGAATTCCATCTGGATTAAATTTGACCTCTCTGTTCATATTTTGTCTCACTCTATATTTAGTTTCTATTCACAAAAATACAAATATCAATTATGAAAATGTCACTATTATTTACTCAAATGTCATTATTATTTACTCAAATGTCATTAATCCTTCATATTCTCTTTTCCAAATTTTGTATAAGTAAATCACCCATACATAATATCTCATCTTCTTCTATAAAGTAATGCTAAGAACACATACCATTCGGACACAGATGTATTCAGAATCGTTGTATATACGTGGGGCCCTCATAATTCAAGGGCCTCATGTGCATTCAACAGTTCCGAAGAATCCGAACATATTTGTACCCGAATGTATCTGGATAGTTTGTATACAGCCATCAAAGTTTTTGCACCGTAAAATCGTGGATGATACTCGCATCGTAGTATCGCTCCATCACTAGGAGGTTGTTGTAGTTCAAAGATCAAAGTTCGGAGGTCGTAACTCGTCCACCAAAAATCCGATTGGTTGAAACTTTCGAGAAATAACCTGAACCACCGCTTTCGCAATCCTTATATATTGTTTTACAAGCTGAAAGAAAACTGAAAGAGATGTTTCAGTACTACAAGGACTCAGCAGTTATATTATGATTCATCTTCCTTGAAGACAGTCACTGGCACTCATAGCCCCATTGTGCGCATTTTTGTGATCCAGTAAGACAGTTAATGCAGTTAGGGCTCTTCAATTCTACAATACATATTTAGCTGTTACTGAACTGAAAACCTGTTGGATTGCAGATGATCATACAGTATCAATAAACCCCCAGGGGATGGCGCAGTGGTAACCACCTACGACAACCAAAAGGGCCTTTGGGAAATCTTTGATCTTCGGATTTGACTCTCACGCGGATGCCATCAATTCGCGTGTTAGGCCAGTAAATGCGGACTTTGCCATCAATTAGAATCGATCCCCAGATTCGTCGATGGGTTTCCCAGGCATGAGGAAAAAGTCTCTCTTTCCAATCCGGGTCATACTTGATACTCCAATGTGTTCACAGAAGAGAAACTAGCAATGCATCTTGCTCAGCAGGTGCAGCTTGGAGTGGAAGCGTAGCGGAGGTAAGGTGAGGAAAATAACCGCAAGAGAGGAAGCCGAACTGGCCCATCGCAGCTAAGCTGACATGCGCCAGAGAAGCCAGGTTCCATAAGTAAGCTCTATGTGGCCTGGAGCATTAATTCCCCGTAACGAACAGGCTAGCTCTATTTTTCAATTACCTCTCTTGCGCTCAAAAAGGTCCCTCAGTTCCGAGCGCCAAGCAAATCACAGCCATAGTCAATGTTAGCCGCCACACTACTGTATCAATCACAATGCTGCTAAGATATAATGCCCAGTGACATTGTGTGGTCATCTTGACACGCAACACACCCCTCTAACAAAGTGTCGTTTTCCACTTTGACCATGTCATTTAGATATAAAGTCAAGCAGTCCAAGATTGAATATATAGCTTCTGTTTGTAAGTGAGATCTATAGCCGGAGGTGAAGATGTGAACTCTGTTATCCACATATACCCAACTGCAACCAGCAAACTTCTTCACCTCTTTCCCTTTCATCTTCTTCCGTATCCTCCCCATCTCAACCCACTTGCCCTCTGCAGCATAGACGTTAGCCAATTGCACGTACCCTGCTCTCTTGTCGTCTCCGATACTCAATAGCTCCTCCTCTGCTTCTCTAGCAAGTTCTATATTCCTATTTATCTTGCAGGCATTCAAAAAGGTCCCCAAAAGCACAGCATCACGTTCTATAGGAATTTTCCTCATAAATTCGACTGCCTTTTCTAGTTGATTGGACCTCCCATACAAATCAATCATGCATGCATAGTGATCGATTCCGGGAGTTATTGCATAACTCTCTGCCATGGAATAGAAATATTTCTCACCCTTTTCCACTAAGCCACTGTGACGACATGCCGAGAGAAGAGCAAGAAAGGTGACTTCATCAGGTCTGAATCCTCTCCCCAACATTTCATCAAAAAGCTGAATAGCTTCATTTTCATACCCATGATGAGCATAAGCAGCTATCATTACATTGTAGAGGACTGAATCTCTAACAATGGTTCTTTCAAACAAAAATCGCGCATACATTATATTCCCACTTTTAGAGTACATATCAACCGTGGCACTTATCAACTTCTCTTCCATTTCAATTCCTGATCGCAATACGTAAGCATGAATTTGTTTGCCAGGACCGATAGCTGCTTGTAATGCACAGGCACCAAGACCACTAATGAGGAACAAGGCATCGGGAATGGCTTCTTCCTTTTCATTGAACTGCTTTAGAAGCTCAAAGACAGCGTCACATTGCTGGGATTTGACATACCCAGAAAACATAGCTGCCCACGTGACAAAATTCTTGTCAGAAAATGAATCAAAAAGCCTTCTGGCTTCTGCCATGTTACCTCCGAATGAATATCCCACAATCATGGAAGTGACTGAAAAGGAATTTTCCAACCCAATTGCTGCATGGACTGACTCTGCATACTTCATGTTACCGCACTTGGAGTAAACATCGACAATGCCACTACTTATGAATGGATTAGAACTCATCCCATCTTTTAAAACCCAAGCATGAACTTCTTTACCGAGCTTCAGATTCTTCAGAGCAGAGCAGGCACTCAAAACACTAGCAAAAGTGTGTTCATTCAATTGGTATCCACTCTTGGACATACAACCGAACAACTTGATTGCCTCCTCCTCAGAACCGTTTTGGGCATACCCTGAAATCAACGTATTCCAAGATACTGTATCATTGCAATCTGGTTGGCTCCAGAATATATCCCTTGCCATTTCTAACTCGCCTTCTCTACAACAAGCAGCCACCATCGCATTCTTTGTAACCAAATCAATGCCTAAACCATTACCAGAATTAAACACTCGACATGCTTCTCGAAAACATCCACATTTTGAATACATGTCAACGAGAGCACTCATAGCAAACCCATCTGAATCAATGCCAGTTTTAACCATAAATGACTGCAATTGCCTTCCGTAATAAGGAACGCATAACTTTGCCGCCAAATTAATCATTGTTGTGAGAGTGAATTCATCAACTTTAATCCAATCAGAAGTCGATTTTCTCATTTCCAAAAACAATTTGAGTGCATGAGTTTCATACCCTTCTGTTCTTACAAACCCAGACAACATTGAATTGTATGTGACCGAATCTTTATCTGGAGCGGAATCAAAGAGTGCTTGCGCTTGTGTCAAGTTTTGGGTTTGTACGTGGGCCGAAATGATAGCGTTCCAAGAGAACACGTTTCGTTCAGGCATTTCGTCGAACACTCCCTGGGCTTCTTGCATGAGACGGTGTTTGGAGTACAAATTAATCAGTTGATTGGACGTGAAAACTATCGGCGTGAAACCTGCTTTTATTGCCTGCCCATGGAATCTAAGCCCGTCTTTCAGCGATCTCATGTACATGCATACACTCACAGAGGGTATGTATGTACGCAGATGGGTTGCAGAATATATCGATTCTTTGACCTTCTTGTGAATGGAATAATTGTTAATTGCAGTCTGGGAATCTAAGAAATATGTTTCTCTCTGTGTTATCTCGCCTATGGAGTGGAGAGAGAGAGAGAGAGAGAGAGAGAGAGAGAGTGTCAACGGCTGACCGCTCCTCAAACCGAAATCAACACGTGCTATAACACATGGGTAGGCTTCCTTTGTGAATTGTTATTTAATCTTTTTACGTTTAATAACTTTATGTTAAATTTGTATATTTATTAATCCATCTTAATAAATAACAAAAAAACTCAAACTTGAATTTTTCTTTTTTGAAAAAAATTTAAAAAAATTGTTTATTTTTACGCTGAATTTGGAGTAAATTTTTGTCCAAACTCATAGATTATTTTGAAAGTTTCATACCCACCAAGAATAATGTCATTAAACATTTTAAAGTTGAGTTTGGACTAATTTAACTTTTTAAAAAATCAGTATTATTTAATATATCAATTTTTTATTTTCTTTCATTCGTCTCCACGATAAGCATAAAAAAATATAAAAAATGAATTGAAATTTAAAAAATCTAAATAATGCAACGTTAAAGATTTAAAAACAGTGAAAATTTATCATTCTAAAAAAAACCGTCTTTAATAAACTTTTTGAAACTTTTAATCATATTTTTTTATTTTTTAGATTATTTTTATAAAAATAAATTATTACATTCAAATAATTTAACGCAAATATGATAACAATCATGCAAAAAAAAAAAAAACAGTGATATTAATAGTGATATTGATGTTAAAAAAGTTGTAAACTCTCTCATGCACAGGTTAAAAATACTTGCTACAGAGAAGAAAATGAACGACTATGCACAGACGAAAGTAGAGATCATAGCGAAACAAGAACAGAACATATCATTCATCATTCTCTGATTCTGAATTCGGCACTTGAGGTGGTGGTGTTGGGCCTTCAATCTCACTGCTAGCTTGCTCCTCTCTACCAGTTCGGCCTTCGATCGAGCGGGTTGCACCAGTAGGTTTTCCATGCAACGGGTGAAAGATTCCGCCGATAACTTGTGTTGCTGATAAAAGTCAGGTGGAAGAAAAAGAAGTCAGAAAGAAAAGACAGACATGTATCCACCTTGCCAGAGAGCTACTTCAATATTTTCCAGTTACAAATTTAGTAGGAGATTCAAACATATTCTCATGTTTTACAAATGTCATGATGGGAAGCGAGATATAGCATAAACAAACAACTAATTAATACGCAAAACAAATATAATTTCGAGAAAAATTCAGTAGCAGTGGACCCCCACCAACCAATACCTGACCCCAAAATCTTCATTAGCAGTGTGCTAGCAAACTGTAATCCACCTTGGTTTGCAGCTACAAATTTAGTCTGCAAATCAAGAAATGTATTATACCTCCTGGAAACTGGAACTCACAATTATTAGTGAAAGAGCCGAATCAAAGTATACTATCGATTATCGAACAAGTCGATTAGCTAGTTGGTGAAGCAATAGCTTACCAAGGCGATGATCAATAGCTGATCCGAGAGGTCAAAATTAAATGTTTAGAACAAGGAATCCAACTTTTGGAACCTTCACTATATAACTCTATTCTTTCTTCTTCTCTTTTGGAAAAAAAAATAAAAAAGATCTTGGAGATTGTGGAATGCTTACTCTCAAACTTTTTGTTACACAGTAGTGGTATTCTTTGTTTCTCTCTTCATCCTTGGATTCCTATCTACTGATCCAGGACAGAATTCGGGACATGAAGAATAAATAAAAAAGGTTTTTCGTTTTCCGTCGCCATTGTAAATAGGAGAGAAATCCTATTTCTCTGTTCATCTTTAAAAATGAAAAAAATGGGTAATTCATGATAAATATTTAGGAAATTCAGCTCACGGATTCACAATCTACGTCTGACCACAAAAGCCGGAATGGACTCTTAATCTTCAAGTTTCTAATAAGTAGTAGAGAGAATAAAGAGCACATCTTCAAATGGCAAAAATCTAGATCACTTGCTCATTTCTAGTCCTAACATCAAGGAGCTTAGCATATATGAATTATCGGATCACTGCCTCTTCCAGTTGTCATTCTTAGCAGAAAACAGCCAAGATCAATGGATATAACATTAGAAAAGGCTTACCATCTCACTATACAAAAACCCCACAATCTGATCGAGTCTAGCTTGATGCCTTAATAGGAAAGGGCGCAGATGGTTCATATACAATTTTTTTGCCCCCTGTTAAACAAGAAGATGAGTCCATGAGCATGTTGGAACTTAGAAGACCAAAACTTTCTCAGGATAAATACACAAATGTAAACCCAAAACGCATTGAAGTGAAATGCACCTAAACTACGAGAAATAGAACCATTGATATCATAAAATTATGAGTACTATTACTACTATCGTCCGAAATCCAACTTACATCAACAGATGGAAGTTGAAGCCAGAGTAGAAATGCAAGCTTCATATGGTAATAGAGTGGAAACCTGATGAAAGCCAACAAAAGGCACAGTGAGATTGCATGCCTCCCCGAACAGAGAAAGCTAAAAGGACAATTGCAAAAACATAAATAACAAAAATGACAGAAGCACCAAATTGGGCCGGAACTATACCAGGAGAGAAATTTATCAGTAAAAACTTCAGCAACAGTAAAAGACCCGTATGCTGCACAGAAATTTAGCCTCCGTTAGAAATATCCAAATGACCACAGCAGTGAAAGAAAAAGATCACATCATTTCACGATGGACTAGAGAAAATGCTATGACTAAAGAAAACTAGTTTACACGGAGGCATCTGATCACAAGCTTGGCAGTCTGCAGCTGCAAGACTAGTTAATTGGAAAAAGCTCCTCTGGTAGGACTACATCCCAAAGTGCTTTTTAAACCATCGAATGATAGCATACAACGGTTTTCAGCAGTTGATCCTCTAAGGTAACTCAAAATTCCTTAAATTTTGTAGTTTAAATAGTTAGCATGATGACTTCAACCATTTTTGCCTTCCTTGCCAAGTGAAGCCAGTTTGTTAGGATCCAATAGAGTTTGACTATAAAATTTTACCAATAACTGAGCACCCCCATATTGAATGGTCATATTGAAATTGCTTCTGCAACAAACCACCACCTTTGCAACATATTATGATAGGTAGAAAGTGAACAACTTAGAGTGTGAGCAAAACTGGCAAAAACATTGCTCACCTGCCCAGTACAAAAGCCATTTTTGTTGCTCATTTTGGTTTCTTGACTCAAGTGCTTTAAATGTTGAGTATACCGGCAAAACAACCCCTACTGAACATCTGCGCAAGCCATATTTATGATTAGCTACCAAAATATGATCCCGTATTTCTTTCATAAAAAACTAGCCTCAGCATAACACGTGTACTTTCCCGGAGCTACGAACTAAAATGTCACAGAGAAAAAGAACAAGAAGAAAAGTACCACTAGTAGTACTTATAATTGGCAACAACGTCATCCACAAGAAACATTACAGGAAACTATAGATAGAAAGATAAGAACATGCACACAAATACTTAAGAAACTAGTGATCCACATGCAAACAATACGTCTTGTAAAGTTCAAAAGGAAAAAGTTAAACATCTATTCAAAGCTTACGATGCTGTTCGGAGAATAATGTTGGAACCAAGAGGACAAAGAAGCAAACGCAGCCCAACCTGCATCCATTGAAACTTGACATCACGGGACTATGTTTCTTGCCAGTGTTAATATAGATAGAAGAAAAGAAACAGGAGAAAACGTTCAGTAACCAACAATGAAACACCAATAGGCAATAACTCAAATTAACATGTAATGTGCCATCGATCACTAAAGTCGCAGAGTTTTTACAATCTCGAAGCTGTAAAGCATATTTCCAATTGCATTATACATATACGTACATATCATCTTCGATAACCGAGCTAAGTTTCTCAACCCCTGACTTTAATTTCAATACACAAGCTAGTAACGACATAAATTCAGGCCTTTTATCAACTTCTGTGAGCACATATAATATACTAGCGGCTAGGCATGCACAATGAGCGTGCAATTTAAATAAAACAAAATCACGAAGAGAACCCAAATAATTTTGAAGTAACTTTAGCTGTTAGAAGGGTAATTTGAATATTATAGAAGTATGAGTCGACTTCGAAAAAGTGTTCAAACCAAATTGGGTGTTCCTTTTATATTGATAATGGATATACCCAGGGAGAAGTACAGAAGTTCTGCTTTATATGCTTACCATAGTTCTCCATCGGAATTTTTAATATGCTTAGCAGCGAATACCCACAAAACTCATGAACAATGAAACAAAGATTCCGAATTAAGGTATAAGCTCAATCCACAAATCAGACAATTTACTCGAACCATCAAAACAAGTCCTATCATTTCCTTGACACGTTGTTGTATGTAAAAAAAGATTTTCTAGTACTCAAAGCATTTCCCAAATGGGACACATGCTTACAAACCGTGAAATACAAAAATTCAGGTCCAGAGCTAGCTCATAATGCTTTTGAGTTATGGCAATCTCATTTCCCAGAAAAAACTGAAGCTTTACTGAAATTAGTACCATCCTATCCAATTTCAAATGAAGTAAATTCGGAAGTGAAAGCAAAATCTCCCGAATCCGAGACACACACCGTGAAATACAGAAATTCAAGTCCGGAGCTATTTCATAATCCTTACGGCAATCTCATTTCCCCGGAAAATTGGAACTTTTCTGAAATTAGTACAAGCATATCCAATTTCCAATGAAGTAAATTCTGAAGTGAGAACAAAATCTCCCCAATTCGGAACACACGCATACACACCGTGAAATACCGAAATTCAACTCCAAATATAGTTCATAATGCTTATGGAAATCTCATTCCCCGAAAAATTGAACCTTTACTGAAATTATCACAATCAGATCCTATTTCAGATGAAGTAAATTTCTGAAGTGAAAACAAAACCCTAATTCGGGAGAAAATAGCTGAGAGAGAGAGAGTATTTTACCTCGCTGGGCATATTCGATCCATAAACAGCCATTTGTCAGTGATCGATTTTCTAGAAACTTGGCTTCTGTGCCCGATGAACTGGAGCGAAGGAATGTTCGGTTTAACAGGGTAATCACCTTGAAGAAGCATTAGAACTTTTCTATTTTATCCCTCGGAAAGACCATATTAACAATAAAAAAGTACAGAGTTATTTTTATTAACAAAGTTGTTTGCACTGTTGATAATTTTATTATGGGAGGCAAAAATGCTACACGTACAACAACCTTGCACAACATGTTGCACAACAACTCAAAAACGACGTTGTTTCATTAACAATAATTAAAAACAAAAAAAACCCAAAATTGAAAATCTAGGGCTATAAATATATGTTATTCTTTTTTATTCACACTAGTTAAACTTTCCCATAATTGATGATAAATTTGCATATTTAATGATTAATTTGGTAATGTTGATGTGTAAATTTACAATTTCTTTCTACAACTGATGATAAATTATAGGTCTCATAGTTAATTTGGTATGGTCGATGATATATTTACAGCTCTTTTTTACATATGAGCATAAATTTACTATCTTCTATAATTGTGATGATAGATTTGCTAATTTAATGACTTGAATTGCTACAAAAAAATTTATTCTCTTGCAATGGTAAATTTGTAAATTATGATAAAATTTTGTAACTCCAAAATATAGCAGATTTGCAGATCATGATAGATTTCTGTAAATCCATCGCATGGACTAATATCATCCTAAAACGGATACTACAAATAGGAAGAACAATAAAACAGATTTTACTCTCCGTATAATCTGAACTATTTTTGGAAAATATTTTTTAGGTTTGATGATGAAATCTCCCTCTTTGCAACACTCGGATTATGATGAATAATAACATAAAATTGACAAATTTATGTGATGCACTATGATTGCACAATACATATACGTATTATATAATCGCACAATACATATACATATGATATATTGACAAGTCTATATGATTTCTTGCAAGAATAAAGAAAAATCTAGTGATATTTTCAATATTTTGGTGAATCACTAAGAAATCTAGTGATAATCTTAATATTCCAGTGAATCGGAAGTGATTTCAACACTAAAACATATTTTGATGAGTATCTTTTGAATTCTGATGATATTCTTAAGATTCACTGAAAAATATTTATCATATTTAATTCTATTTTCAAACCTAATTTAATGCTTTGATTTTAAACCTACTAAATCAAGAATTATATATTTCACTTAAAGGGGATAACAGGGTAAACTATTAAAAGAGAATAAAAGAGTAAACTAACACTCACAAATAATGGTAATAATATCAAACCATATAAAAATAGAATGAAAATATAATTTTGAAAAGTGAACAAGATAAAACCTACGCTGTAAGGATTAAAAGAACTCTGATTTAAATTATTTTTTTAAAAGTTATAAGCCATGAATTAACTTCCGTTCTCTATTATAAATTAATAACCGTTAGTTCGACTAATTTTGTTCATGAATTATCGAAAAACTTAATCTAAATAGTTTTTTAATAAGATTGTCAAATCATCATTTATAAAAAAATTACTCGTCCTTGCTGATATTTAGGGGCCGATATTTATTTGATCCAATTTTCCGTGAGTCTCCTTCCAAATTCTCGTGGGTCCCCTGCCAAGTTTCTAAAAGCGAAAGTCCCTTCAACCTGTTCACTAACGAATGGATAGAAGTACAGCATACGGATTAGAAACAAAACCAACACTACCTTTGACAAAGAACAAACTTGGGGAATTTGCTGCATATAAAATGCTGACCGGAATAATTTTTTTATAAAATAGCAGATCTTCGAACATTCCTTCGCTACAGTTCATCGGGCAGAGAAACGAAGTTTTTAGAAAATCGATCACTTACAAATGGCTGTCTATGGATCGAATATGCTTAGCGAGGTAAATTACTCTCTCTCTTTCAGCCATTTTCTGCCGAATTAGGGTTTTGTTTTCACTTCAGAAATTAACTTCATCTGAAATAGGATATGATTGTACTAATTTCAGTAAAGGTTCAATTTTTTCCGGGAAATGAGATTTCCATAAGCATTATGAACTAGCTTTGGACTTGAATTTCGGTATTTCACGGCGTGTAAGCGTGTCCCGGATTCGGGAGATTTTGTTTTCACTTCAGAAGTTGGATATTCTTGTACTAATTTCAGAAAAGTTCCTATTTTCCCCGGGAAATGAGATTTCCGTAAGGATTATGAACTAGCTCCGGACTTGAGTTTCTGTATTTCACGGTGTGTAAGCGCGTGTCTCGCATTCGGGAGATTTTGTTTTCTCTTCAGAATTTACTTCATTTGAAATTGGATATGATCGTACTAATTTCAGTACAGCTTCAATTTTTTCTGGGAAACCATAAGCATTATTAATTATCTCTGGACTTAAATTTTTGTATTTCTCGGTGCGTAAGCGTGTGTCCCATTTGGGAAACGCTTTGAGTATAGAAAATCTGTTTTTCCATACAACAACGTGTCGAGGAAATGATAGGACTTGTTTTGATGGTTTGAGTGTGATTTGTGGTGACTGGTGAGCTTATACCTTAATTCGGAATCTCTGTTTCACTGTTCATGTGTTTTGTTTTGTGGGTATTCGCTAGTAAGCATATTAAAAATTCCGATGGGGAACTGTGGCAATCTTTTACCGTTAAGTTCTGTAATGTTTCATACTAATACAGGAACGACCAATTTGGTGTAAACACTTTTTCGATGTTGACTCGTGCTTTTGTAATATTCAAATTACCCTTCTAACAGCTAAAGTTTTTTTTTCCATGCTTCAATTTTATTTGGGTTATCTTTGTGATTTTGTTATATTTGAATTGCGTGTGCCTGGCAGCTAGTGTATTATTTATGCTCACGGCAGTTGATAAAAGGCTTGAATTTATGTCGTAACTAGCTTGTTTATTGAAATTAAAGTCAGAGGCTGAGAAACTTAGCCCGGTTATCGAAGATAATATGTACATATGTGTATAGTGCAATAGGAAATAGGCTTTACAGCTTTGAGATTATGAAAACTTTGCGACTTTAGTGATCAATGGCACATTGCATGTCAATTTGACTTATTGCCTTGTGGAGTCTGGAATCCACTCTTGACTTCTCGGGTTGACGAATCTGATCTCTTTGATTGATCTGCAAAACACTCAATACTAAATTAGTGCACACCGGGGGTTGGATCTCCGGTGGGCACTCCGACGATCAAGTTAGCCTTCTTGAAAGAACGAAAGTAACTTGAAAGTAAGTTCTTAGCGCGAGTGTGCATGTACCTGTGGTAGGAGTGCCGCTGGAGTATTTATAGAGTAGGAGTCCAACCGTCAGCCGGTGTCTTCGGCCCAGTAAGTAGGACGTGATTCGAAGACTGCGGGGATGTTGCCATGTGTCCCACGCCCGTGCGGATCGGAAGGGTGTGCTTGCACGTCCCTTAGAAAGCGGAGAACGTGTGTTCGTGTTCTGAACCGAATCACACAGCGTTTTTGTGGAAGCATCCATTTAAAACCAATTGGCAATGAATGAAGTGGCCTCTCATGTATATAAGGTTACCCATATTTTAATATCTTAGCGATGTGGGATTGATTCCTTCACACGCCCCCTCATGTGCAGCCCGTATTTAGGTCTGTCACGTGCGCCTCTTTTTGGGTCGTCTTCGTGCAGCCTTTCTACTTGGGTCTGTCATCGTGGGCTTTGTTCGGCCGTTGGGCCTTTTGGGCTCTGATACCATGTGGAAACATCCATTTAAAACCAATTGGCAATGAATGAAGTGACCTCTCATGTATATAAGGTTACCCATATTTTAATATCTTAGCGATGTGGGATTGATTCCTTCACAGTTTTTAGACGTCCTGGACAAGAAACTGCCAAGGGGGAATCCCTCGGCCGAGTGATGATTGCCGAGCATTAAGAGGCCGAGGATCAGTACGGAACGTAATTCCACCGTTCGGGAAGGCCGGGCTAAAACTCGCTCAGAAAGGCCGAGCTCAATACCCCAGCCGACAGGTCGTCCGGCCCAACACCAGGGGACTCTTACTGGTCGGTTTGGGTTATGCCGAGCTCCAGAGTACAATGCGGATGATCATGGGCCGGGGGCCCACTAATGACTACTCCGGCCTACTACATGCCTATTGGTGTTTCATCATTGGCAACTGAATGTTTTATCTTGTTTCTTTTCTTCTATCTATATATTAGACATTTACATATTGAGAAGAAACATACACCGCTGATGTCGAGTTTCATGCAGGTTGGGCTGCGGTTGCTTTTTTGTCCTCTTGGTTCCAACATTATTCTCCGAACAGCATCGTAAGCTCTGAATAGATATTTTAACTTTTCCTTTTGAACTTTTACAAGAAGTATTGTTTGCATGTGGATCACTAGTTTCTTAAGTACTTGTGTGCATGTTTTATCTTACTATCTGATTCCTACAGTTTCCTGTATTGTTTTTTGATAATGACATTGTTGCCAACTGTAAGTACTACTAGTGGTACTTTTCTTCCTGTTCGTTTTCTTTTTGACATTTTATTTCATAGCTCCGGTAAAGTACACGTGTTATGCCGAGGCTAGTTTCTTATGGAAGAAATATGGAACCATATTTTGGTAGCTAATCATAAATATGGCTCGATCAGCTGTTCAGTGGGGGTTGTTTTGTCAGTTTACTCAACATTTAAAGCACTTGAGTTGAGAAACCAAAATGAGCAACAAAGATGGCTTTTGTACTGGGCAGGTGAGCAACGTTTTTGCCACTTTTGCTCACTCTTAAGTTGCTTACTTTCTATCTGTCATAATATGTTGCAAAGATTGTGGTTTGTTGCAGTAGCAATTTGGTACAGCCATTCAATATTGGGGTGCTGAGTTATTAGTAGTTTTATATCCAGCTCTAGTGGATCTTGAAGAACTGGCCTCACTTGGCAAGGACGGAAGAAAAGGTTGAGGTCATCATGCTAAATATTTTAAACTAAAAATTTAAGGAAGTTTGAGTAAACTTATAGGATCAACTGCTGAAAACCTTTGTAAGCGACCATTCGATGGTTTAAAAGGCACTTTGGGGTGTAGTCCCACTAGAGGAGCTTTTGCCAATAAACTAGTCATGCAGCTGCAGATTACCAAGCTTGTAATCAGATGCTCCGTATAGCATTTTCTCTAGTCCGTCATGGAATTATGTGATCTTTTTCTTTCACAGCTGTCGTCCTTTGGATATTTCTCACCGAGGCTACATTTCTATGCAGCATATGAATCTTTTACTGTTGCTGAAGTTTTTACTGATAAATTCCTCTCCTGGTATAGTTCCGGCTCAATTTGGTGTTTCTGTCATTTTTGATATTTATGTTTTTGCAATTGTCGATTTACTTTCTCTGTTCAGGGAGGCATGCAATCTCATTGTGCCTTTGGTTGGCTTTTATCAGGTTTCCACTCTATTACCATATGAAGCTTGCATTTCTAGTTTGGCTTCAACTTCCATCTGTTGATCCAAGTTTTATTTGGGACTATAGTAGTGATAGTACTCGTAACTTTATGATATCAATGGTTCTATTTCTCATAGTTTAGATACATTTCACTTCAATGCTTTTGGGGTTTACATTTTTGTATTTATTCTGAGGAAGTTGTGGTCTTCCAAGTTCCAACACGCTCATGCACTCATCTTGTTGTTTGACAGGGGGCAAAAAGTTTGTACATTTGCTGTTATCGCATCAAGCTAGACTCGATCAAATTGTGGGGTTTTTGTATAGTGAGATGGTAAGCCCTTTCTCATATCCTTATCACCCCGATTGCAATGTGGGGAGTGCAGCCCCCCTTGGACCCGCGACCACCCTCCTTGTGGCACTGGAGGTCGATACGACCACCTACCGGGTCGGGGCTTGCAGGGGAGTGCGGGGCTAGGCAGTCAGTTTTGTTACATTTATTTTTGTTGTAAATTTTGTATTTGACGTTAGTTGTACTTGTCATATTTAGTTGTACCGTTATCTTCATTTTATTTCGTGTATGTTTTGCGCCCACACTAGAAATTAGAAGTTAGTCAAAGTTTATGAGAATGATCATGGATCCAAGTTGCATGGCGTGCGTAGTGTTTTTCGACTGTCGAAAAGCCTCGGCGTGGATGAGGATGCAAAGTGCTTGTGTTTGTCTAAGCGTGTTTACCCATGCCACCTCAAACAAACTTTTGGACGATGCAATGCGGCCTTCTGAACCTCGCTCCTCGACCATTCTCCGAACCTCATTCTTCAAGGTTTGATTGAATGGTCGCGAATCCTTGTTCCGCAACACACATCGTAAAATCTGACCATTCGTCGAAAGTGTCGTAGCGACTGCGTTGACGTGAAAGTATTCAGCTTCACATACGTACGAACGACTCTTTGATCCGATACTCAATTCTTTAGATTCAGACTAGGAAATCAGGGTCCGCGATCGATCGTCCAACCATCGTTGCAGTTGTCTATTCCATTAAATTTACGTACCAAACAACTCCAACACCAATTCTACCCTACTGAAAGTATATACTGCCACTTCGTATATATTTTACGACGGGCGGATTGAGGCAATGCGAACCTATATTTATAGGATTCAGGGAGGCTGTAGCTACAGCTTCCCCAAATTCATATTTATATGTGACCAACTAACCTACTAACTTATATTTATAGGGTGATTTAGACTGACCTCCCTGAGGTTTGTAAAAAATACAATGCCCCCCCTCAGGTTTCTAAAATTATAATAATCTCCTTTACTTTTCATATTATTATGTAGTTACTTCTCCTATTATTAAAATCAGTCTAATATAATTAATTAGGCTATTAAAACTTTAAGTTTAAGATTTTTTTTTGATAAAATAAACTGTGTATGTCTTTGTCTCTCTTCCAGACAGTAGCATGTGAGTAGAATCAATGAGAATTTTATGCATCACCGCTTTTTAACGCATCTTATTTGAATGGCATATGACGAGATATTGTCTCTTCAAATTTTATATTTTTTTAAATAGAACTAAGAATCAATCATTCAACTAGTCAGTGACATTAAAAAATTGATGATGTAGCACTCTAATTTCACAGAAAAAGTTAATCCCAAATACTTAATTATTTGTATTGCTCCATTTCAAAAGGAAAAAGTGACGATGATTGATGAGTTTATATTACAACATATGAAAAAAAAAAAAAAAGGTCTTGACAAAATATAAATTACATCTTAAATAAGTTCAAAAAGGAGTTACAAGCCATAATATCATTACGCCCCACTTTTGTCGAATATGTAATTTATAATTAAAATTTAGAACTACGTAGTATGGACCTAAATTAACTATTTTGTATATATTAGACGCATTAGAGATATGATTGTTTTTTTATAATTAAAAATTAGTTTAAACATTATTGATATTGGCTAATCATATAAACTTTTATAGTTTGGGATCCTAATTGAATATTTATTTCATATTTTTGTCTGTAGTAGGCTAGATTTGCATGATGGTGGACCTTCAACCCATGATCACCCTCGGTCCGCCTAAGTCGGGCTAGGCCCAAGAACTATATTACTGATTCTCGACTTATAGGCTTGAACGGTCTGGCTAAGCCCGACCACTCTCTTATGGCCCAACTTACACGGTTGGTGTCTATCTTTGGTTACTCTTTTGACCTTTGGCCATATTGCTGAATGCCGTGCATTCAGTGTGACCGCATGGAGGCGTGCTCCCCACATTCTGGCAGTTGCACGATGGAACATGGGGAAAGTAGTTACGTGCTCATCCAATATTCCGCATGACAGTGGGACACATGGCAGGACCACCGTGATTCTCGGACCACGGGGCTACATTTTCGATCGAAGCTGCTGGCAGTTGGGTACTTATTCTATAAATACTACAGTAGCGCTCCAACCTCAGGTACACGCACGCTCTTACTAATTCTTGTACTTTCAAGTTTTTTTTCTCTTACGAAAGACTAACTTGATCGTCGGAGTGCTCATCGAAAATTCAACCATGGTCGTCACTAACTTAGTGCTGAGTGTTTTGCAGATATCCCTAAAGGGTTCACGAGGTGCTCTCGAGAAGTCTAAATCGAATTCCACACTCCACATTGTCATTATTGACATGATGGTAAAATAGTTATATTGGATTCACTATATATTTTTGGGTGTTACGAGTATTTTTTTAATATTAACAATTATTTTATATTAGTTAGTGGTCCATTATATAAATAGAGTGAGTGGTTAGGTTTTGGGATGAGGGTTTTCTGTAACCACTAACCAGAGGAGCAGCCGCAGGTTTCCTTGAGAGGTCTCCTGGTAAGTGGTAAGTGGTAAGTTTGAATCAACTCTTCTTATTTCTTTTGCCTTTCTTTCCCAACCTTTCTCTTCCAGTCAATTGCTAAAAGGGAAAGTCAATCGCTAAGAGGGGAGAGAGAGAGAGAATAAACATAATAGTCTGTGTGCCAGCTACAGAGAGAGAGAGAATAAACATAATTGTGGGGGACAAAAAGAACAATGAAAGAGAAACTTATATAGAGAATAAATCACCTATGAATCTCACTGTGAGAAAGGAGGTTTCTTTGTGGAAAAAACATAGACAATGGAGCATCAAAATCCACTGACATTAGAAGTGGAAAATATGAAAACGAAAGTCACACAAAGTGTCCCTGACTTCTTATGTGAACAAAAGAGTCAAAAGAAGTGTTGGCTTTATATAATAGTGTGTATATGTTAAGAAATCGAACAAACAATGTTTAATCCCACAACACCTCTTACAGATCTTAGAAACAATGAATCACCAAACGGAAAAAAACTAATCACACATGCGTAATAAAAACAGAAACGGAAAAAGAAACGAGAAACAAGATATAAGTGAAAAATCTCAACGCGAGGAAAAATCATGGGAGCCACAACAGTCCACTATGAATCAAATCAATGAGTACAAATTTTCTCACAATCTTTCTGAGATTCGTGTTTTCTCTTACCTCTCTGAGAAAACTTTTCTATTCTCTCAATAGATCTCTTAATATCTAAGGAAACCTCACTAAAGATACATATAACAAATCATATCTCAAAATATATCTCTTAGAAAACCTCTCAAAATATATATATAACAAACCCTAAACAATGGGAAAAGATAGGATACTAATTAGATTAGAAAAACAAATCTCAAAAATATTACAATAGGATTCTCGCGTATCCCCTTACTACCCATAATACCAGCCACTACCGATAGTTTTAGGCACTGCCCAAAAAAGTTAAAAATATTTACTACCGCTAGTTCCAGGTACTGCGGACATTGGCTTGTGTTTCTAAATAATTATTGGAAGACTTGCGCACTGGGATATATCTTCCTTTGTTTTTCTTGGGACTATAATAAGGCAATGATTTGAAGTATTCTTGACTTGTAGCTGGCACACATAACTCAAAATAATATAAAATTGTGACTATTATGTTTATTCTCTCTCTGTAGCTGGCACACACAACTCAAAATAATATAAAATTGTTGACTTATATAAACGTTCCTTTGGGAAACAAAAGAGGAGTTTCTTTCCTTTTACATCTTTTATTGGTCATGTTGTACCACTTTTTCTTCTTTTCTAATTATGGTTCATTATGTACATATTTTCATCCAAGCTTACGTTTCCACGTATTGCATGGGCATAGGCCGCTACTGTGTGTATATATATGTATATGCGTGTGTGTATACACACACATACATGCATATGTATATACACACACATATGAATGTCTCTCTCTATCTATATATATACACTCACACAACAAGGGCTTCAAGTGTATATGGGTATAGGGCATGGATAGCAAAACTATTCCCTCTTCATATATACCGGAGCAGAGATTCTATTATTACCTCCATACCACTCTTATTGGAAAAAAAATTAGATAAATACCCGCCTCTAAATAATCGAATCGAGTAGGGTATCCATGAATATTGACCTAATTTGGCCCAATTAAATTATTGTATTAGTTTTTTGTCTCACATTTGTTAGTTTTGCTTTAATTTTTTTGAATTATTATTTCGTCTCAAACAAAACAATGTAAAAGATAAAAAATTATGTCCAAAAGTTAATTTTTGTTTACTAAAAGACGAACATAATCCAAAATTGACATATATTTTTAGACTATTAATTGTTGTCTTTTTTGAATTTCTTAAAATTTTAATTCATTTTTTAATTATTTGAGACTTCTTGTTAGACAAATTGATAATTCACAAAAAAATTAGCATAAAACTAAAAAATACAAAAGAAATTAAATAAAGATAAGAAAATGTAGAAAAAAAGGCCAAATCCATAAATAATTACCATTCGTACCTTTTTAAAAAGTCCGTTTTCGTTGGTTTCATTTGGACCCTCCTTTATGTGCTCCCAGGTTGGTCCTGATATTTTTGGCACCCCAAGCAAGATGGCAAAATGGGCATCTCATATTTTTTTTTCAAAAAATTTAAATTAATAAAAACAACTTTTAAAGTAGAAATAATAATAAAGATTATACATCCTAAAGAAGGTTTATGTCATTTCATATTTACTTGATTCAAATAAAAGTTAAGAATTTATATAAATTAAGTTAAATTTTTTTGAGTGTTGTGAAATATGTGTTTGCTAATTATACTTTAAAGTTATTTGATACACTATTTAGGCCTATTTTGACATAAAAATTAATAGATAATTTTTTAACAAAATTTTACTTTTTTGTATTCATATTCAATGGTAGAATTGAAAGACTAAAAATGCATTCATGATATTAATAAATAACTCATTAAAATTCACTTTGAAGTGATTATGTTTTTTTCCAAATATGTGGTATTTTTTAACTGTTCTAATAATACCTTCAAAGTTAAAGAGAAGCAAAAAGAAAATGACAAAATATAAGTATTTTCTTTAAACAGAAAAGATGGAACAAAAATTATAAAGAATTTTTTAAATATATAACATGCCTATAAGTCGTTATTAGTAACTCCACAAAAAATAATTTCTATATGATATTGTCATATTAATTTGACGTGTATTATACATTTACATCTCAATCTAAATGGAAGCTTAACTTATATTTTATTAAATTTATTTTATGAAAAGAAATAAAAGAAATCATAGTAGTTGGAATAATCTGTCTCATTGTAGAAAATTCAAAAAAGAAATAAAAAAACTCTTGACCACAAAGTATCCATACACACATGTTGACCAATGAAGCAGCATAATCATTCTGCAAAATCTTGACATATATAATATTTACAAAAAATTTAAAATAACTTATATTATCATATATAAAGTGACATTTTATTTTACACTATACAAATTTCAATTCCATTTTACCTGTGGTATTATTGAATTATGTTGGCCAAAGCATCATTTAATTTACTTTAATTATTCGGGCTAAACTATTTGTGGTGTTTTTTTGACCGTATTTAATGTAAGTATTTATTTGACCCTGAATATGTAAAGACTAAGACCCCCTTCTAGCCAACCACTTTAGGATTAAAGGTTTTTAATATAAACCATACTCCAATCCACTAATACTATGGATGGTGATGGATTTTTTGAGTATAAACCGTCCAACACTTCATGAATATATATTATGCATGGTCAATAGACTAATTTTTGGGTTTTTTTTTTAATATATTATGCATGATGAATCGGTTCTTTGGGTTTTTATTAGAATCTTATCCATTAATGTCGACTTGACTCTTAGTCAGTGGGTTTTTATCGCGCTTTACTTTTAACTTTACTTCTATTCGACAATAGAAAGAAGAATCACTTTTGATGTGAAGAGAATCGGTTTCTTGCCAAACTTTTACTTTTTTAACTTTACCTCTATTCTATAATAGAAAGGAGAACCGCTTTTGGCGTGAATGGATTTATTTTCGGAGTAATGCTACACACACCCTTTAGCTTACATCCATTCACACCTTACATACATGGCATATGAACTTCCACCCATTTAACCCTTAAAAGAAAATCAAAAATAAAATAAAATAATCAAAATCTCAAACATATAGGCAAGGTGTGAGCAGGTGTAAACCAAATGGTGTGTATCTAGACTTATTGTTATTTTTTCGTGAGTAACTTTTATTTTTAACTGTACTTCTATTTCATAATAGAATGATTAATTACACTTTATCCCCTTCAACTATGATCTTTTTTTAATTTTTTTGACTACAACTTACCCCCCTCAACTATAGAAAGATGATATAATGCCATTTCATTAGTTTTTTTCGTTCAATATTTAACGGTAAAGGTTATATGTTAAGCACATTTATCCTTAAAAAATACTTATTATGATTGAAATATCCTTCATACACATATATGCAGAATGTAATACATAATTTATAATATATAGATTAAGTTAGTTAATATTAATTCTTATTTTATTTGATATGTACTGTAAATGAGTTTTAGGTATAACACATCGTAATAGTTGAACAATTCGTAATAGTTAAACACTTAGTAATATATTAACATTATTTTATAACAAAATATGAATAAAAAATAACACGTCACTATATGTCCGTTTAGTTATGTATTTTTGAAAAAAGCTATAATAAACATTCTTATTTTAGTGTTTAGAGTATATATATTATAAGTGCTCTGCATTCATAATATTTTGTATAAAATTTCATACAATTTGAAGAAAATAGGTAATGTTCGTGGAAAAATTTATAAATTTTGTTTAAAAATTCATAAAACTTGAAGAAAATTACAAAATTAAGAAAAAGATATAATGACATATAAAGATATTTTTTGTACAGTGAAATTATAAAACTTATCAAGAAGCTTAAAAATGGGTGCGTCAAGAAATAAATAGATCAAACTTTGGTTTGAGGTTAAGAATTTATGACCAAATGTTATGAATTTAACATGTAAACAATGCAAATTAAATTAAATAAAAATTAATATTAACTAATTTAATTCATAAATTATATATCATGTACAATTTTTTTGTGTTTGTGTAGGGTATTCCAGTCATAATAAGTATTTTTAAAGGCACATGTGTACAACATATGACTTTTACGGTTAAATATTGGACGAAAAAAATTAACGACAGAGTATTATGTTATTTTTTTAAGTTGAAAGAGATAAGTTCTAGCAAAAAGAAAAAGGGAACAACGTAAAAAAGAGTCATAATTAGAGGGGGTAAAGTGTAACTAAGCCATAATAGAAAGGGAAACCGCTTTCGATGTGTATATGTAACGCCCCATGTAAACCACTGACCCAGTAATTTGTTGAAACCTAATCACGTGACTCAAAATACTTAAGTCTAAGTTCTTAATAGTAGTTTACATGGTTCCTTATATACCCAGGATCACCCATGTAGACTTTCGATGTGGGACGGGATATCACAGTATAAAATTTGAAATTTTGTCACAAAAGTATTTTTTTTAATTGCCCAACGAAGTATAAGTTTTTATAACTATTATTACTATGATATAAATTAATTATACGGGCAAAGAGGTAAAATTACTCGAGTCAACTACACCAATCCCACAATCCACTTCGACGTTCTACTCTCACACCTACATATTTAACTACGCGCATGCATGAACTCAGTACAATTCTCTTATAAGATGTAAATGAAATGTGTTGAGTTATTCTTGAAGTTTATTGAGATATTCTTAATGATTTCAAACTGTTTATTTTAAAAATTATAATTTTATATTTTTTTCATGTAAATATAAGCTATTCAAATAATGATAAGCTCTTAATAAAATTACATTAGTTTGAAATAATTATATACATGTATTTGAAACCTACTCCACTCAGGTATGGAGCCAGGGAGAAATCAATAGAGGCGGTCGCCCCTGCAAAAAAAAAAATTCCTATGAACTATACAAATTTGCTTCTGCGTAGTGAAATTTCTGACTCCGTTTCTGCCTCCACTAGTTTTGATTTATCACTAGCGCATTTTATACTTTGCAATTGCATTTTGTGATTCACACATTATAATCCTACGAAAAAAAAGTCTTAAATTGTTCCAAATTCCTTCAAATATCAGACATCATATAAAAATCCAAACACAATCTTTTCCTCAAAGTAGATAGGCATGACAACTTTCATCCAGTTCGATCCGTTTCACCCTATGCCCTTCTTGTTTGGATTGAAGTTTTAGTGATATTTTTTTTTCTGAAATCACATTGTATCTCTACTTTGATAGCGTCTTGTTTATTAATGTACAAAACATATGTTTTCTTGTTCGGTGGCTTTTGTTATTATATTTGGACTAGCAATACATCTCCAGTCACGTCTGAAAAGACAAGAGTTTGTGAGTTGACTCAGAAGTCTACCCATTTCAATATATATAGCATCAGCAACGTCTCAACCCCAAATAAGCAACGCGTAGAGAATTGGTCCAAATGATTGGAGGAACTGACCTATGACTAACTTCAATACAACACAAAAGCTTAGACGACAGAAAAAGTGCCTTGCATCAGCCATGCATACTACAGATAAACGAAAATAGTAATAAGTGATCGCCATGCTCGAGCAATAATAGGTTGTTTCTTCTAGTTACACGAGAGATACATCTCCAGTGCTTGGAAAGGCATGAGTTGCGGGTTGACTCGAAAATAGCTTCACCAACTCAACAGCAATGAACAAAATGTAGGGAACGTAGAGAAGCAGTCCAAATGAGTCAGGGAATAACATGGAAGCCAGAGATACCAAAAAAAGTGAGCCAGAAACCACCATGAAACGCGAGGCGACCAAAGAAAAAATTGGCCATCTCAATTTAGCACCATATATATCCCAAGCAACAAAGAAGCAAACTAGCAATGGAAACACCCATGGATGTTGGGTGAGTTTCAAATGGGGATATTTGATTCCCCTGATACTTGAGTTGTAGAAGGCTGAACAACACCGTAACTATGAACCCTAGAACGGCATGACCGGAAGGGAAGATAGGTGGTGCTGGGGGTGGTGAAAAATTGTTCCGAATGCTGATATATGCAACATTCATCTGCACAAATAAATTCCTCCGTAAACCTGTATCGGCCATTGATCAGTTGAGAATAGGGGATTAGAGATGATAAAGAGCTGGGGAAGTAGTGCATATATATATGGCCTATGCTCACACTCTTGTACATTTGTTGGGACCGGAATTTATATATAAAGTGGGTTGGGTAGATATCTATTTCCTGGCAACTTTCCTTTTCATAATTTTTGCTTGTAGGGCTACAAACGAGCCGAGTCGAGCTTTCGTGAGTTTGAACTCGGCTGGTTATATGAGCTTAAAATTCGAGTTCGAACTTGGTTTATTTGTAAACGAGCCGGGCCAAGCCGAACTAAACTCATTTACTTAACGAGTCTCTTTAAACGAGCCGAGCCTCTAAAATGAACCGAATTTTTACGAGTCGAGTCAAGCTTTTGAGACTCAAGTTTGGCTCGTTTACAAAACGAGTCTAAAACTCAAGCCCGAGCTCAACTTGTTAACTAAATCAACCAAGCCGAGCTCACGAAAGGCTCGGCTCCTTTGCAGCCCTATTTGCTTGGCACTCATTTCTTTAAACCCGACGTATCTTATAATAGTAGTCTGGCAAACATGAATATTAAATAGTGAGATTGGCAAACATGAATATTGCATTGTGAGATTCGTATTATAAAACTAGTGCATATACTAAATAAATTTATAAAGTATAAAATATTGCTGAACACAAATATATAAAGAAAATAATTGCTTCAGGAACTATCAAGAATAAAATAAGTCTTCCGAACCTATAAGTTTTTATTCAGTATCTCTCTAAACCTTTTCCAAACTTTTCTCTCTAGTTTTGTTTCTCATAATTTTTCCAAACTTCCTTCAGTACCCTAACAATTGTGTTTTTCTTCTTCTTTTTTAAGCTAAGCAAACATTGCCAATTATGTAGGCAAAATATGAAGGAAGTATTAATTGAAACACTATCACAACCTTTAAATAACTATTTACTAATTAAATGTGCCTTGACTTTTGTCATCCATAATAAAACTAGTTTACAACAATATTCCCCCTTGGATGACAATATACTAAGAACATGATCACTCGTCAAATCTTATCAAGAAAAATTCAATGAAAAGAATCTCTGGCGAAGGAAAAAGAGTGCAATATTCTAATATCTCATTAAACGTCTTCTGATTACCTCCGTAAAACTTTAATAAGGAAAACCCAGAGGGACAAAATCTTAAACAAAAAAAGAGGGAGAGTATAATTTGTTTATCAACTCCAAGTCGTTGACTTCCCCTCAACACTAGATGATAAATCCTTGAGTCGATCCATTCCAATATTATTGACCAATTTCTTGAATATTGTAGTTGGTAATGCATTTGTGAACAAATCTACCCGATTGTTATTAGAACATACCTGTTGAACATAAATATCATCGTTTTACTGAAGTTCATGCGTATAGAAATTTTTGATTATATATCATCTTTTTTTATGCAACCAAATGGATCCTAGACATGAGAAAGAAGGTATCGCAACAACATTATTATTATTATTATTATTTTTTTGTGTGGTGGGATCTGCATCCTAAAGTGCTTTTTATGATACATAAGCAAGTGAGATTTGTAAGAATGCAACCAAAGGGACCGTAGCTAGAGATGTGAGAAAAATGCCACTGCTGTGGTCCTTTGCAACCAATTTATATGTCCCCATCAATCTGTGGCAAATTCTCATTATAATCTGATCTTTTTCTTTCACTGCTGCATGTGGTCCTTTGGATATTTCTCACTGAGTCTGGTAGAGTTCAGGCCCTCCGTTCTATTTTACTTGACACAGGAACATGCAGGGATGGAGCCAGTGGGCTAGTAGGGGTGGTTGTCCCTGCAAAGAAAAAAAAATCTCTATTATTATATAGAAAGAATTTTGTTTTTTTTTTTGATAAAAGAAAGAATTTTGTTTTGTTCATAGGTTCACCCATACTAAATATTTTGAACAAAAATATCAAATAGTAGTGACTCGTCCCTGCCTAATATTTTGGGAAAAAAAATTTAAACAGTCACTACTAGAAATTACACATTTTGTGATTAGTTTTCGTGACCAAATGCGTTTTGGTCACGGAAAAGTATACAATTTGTGACCTAATTTTTTTTAGTCACCAAATATGGACTCATTAGTGACCAAACTTTTTTTAGTCACCAATGACAGGCATTTTGAGTGACTAAATATTGTTTGGTCACGAAAGAATATACAAATAGTTTTGGGGACTAGTATGTGGTCACTAATAGTATACTTTCAGAGACTAGTTGTTGTTGGTCACCAAAAATATGTTAAAAAGTGCGCCAATTTATTTGGCGGGAATTTTGAGCGAGGTTCAATACATTTAGTGACTACTTGTTTAGTCATAAAAATAATTCATGCTAGAATTACACTTTTGGTGATCATGTTTCGTGACCAACCACGTTTTGGTCACGAAAAATGAAATAATTGGTGACCAAATTGTATTTACTCACCAAATACAGGATATTAGTGATTATAAATTTTGTTGGTCATAGAAGATTTGACTCATCAGAATGCAATAGGCATGATCCAATCACGCATTATATGAGATCCAATAATCTCTATTTTTGGTGACCTTAAATAAATCAGCGAGACGTGAAGTATTAACGGTTTAGATCGACCATTGTAAAAAATAGTCTTTATTGACTAGACATTTTTCGTGATCAGCTTAGTTCGTCACTATATGATAGCAATAGTCACTACAAGAAAAACACTTTTGGCGACTAAATTTAGCGACAAAACTAAATTTAGTCGCCAAAAGCAGTGCATTTGGCGACTAAATTTTTTAGTCGCTAAAATGTTGGATCTTTGGCGACAAAAATTAATTTGGTGGGGAAATATATGACTTTTGGCGACTAAACTTCATTCAGTCGGGAAAAGTCTGACTTAGTCGGGAAAAGTCATGACTTTTGGCGACAAAAGTCATGACTTTGGTCGGGAAAGTCACGTTTTAGTCGCCAATACTCGAGACTTTCACCTACTAAAGTATTATTTTGTCAGAAAATGTCCATCTTTTGGCGACTAAAACAGATTTAGTCGCCAAAAGTCATGATTTACGGGAAATCTTTCTATAGAACATACTTTTTTTTATTTAATCACACGTTGTGTATATATATATATATATATATATATATATATATATATATATATATATATATATATAGAGTGAGCTTCTATTGAGGGATCCCTCATTTTGTTAAAATGAGGACCTCCCATTTCCGGATCAAATATTGATGATCGGAACCGTTCAATGTGTTTAAAACACGTTTTTAAGGATACCCGCAAAAAATCGGCTCAAAATATTATCGGGAAGGGATTGATTGAAGCAATTTTTTATAAAACTGTTCCTGTCAGCATTTATAAACAACTGTTTAGATCAAGTCCTTCTCGGTATTTTTTTGAGCCGATTTCTCGCAGATACCCTTAAAAACGTGTTTTAAACACATTGAACGGTTCCGATCATCAATATTTGATCCGAAAATAGGAGGTTCTCATTTTAACAAAATGAGGGATCCCTCATTAGAAGCTTACTCATATATATATATGTATATGTATATTATATGTCATATATATATCCGTATACGAATATACAAATATATATATATATATGTATGTATGTATTTGAATATATGTATATTATATATACTCCGTATTCAAATATACAGATATATATACACACATACATATATATATATATATATATATATATATATATATATGTGTGTATACTATATATATTTATACAGATATACATATATTATATATGGATACGAATATAGAAATATATATACAATACTATGTATATATACACACAATACACACACACATATATACACATGCATTATTGTATACGAATATACATATACTATATATAGTATACGAGTATATATACATACATTATATATAATATACTACTATACAGATATATACATACATATACTCTTTGTATTTGTACATATAATATATGTATATATGTAAGCATGTATGCATATATATTATAGAGTACTTAGGGTTGTAGGGTGTATACAGATTGCATGTACTCTCTCTATATATATACAAATAGTATATATACATACATATACTATTTGTATTTATATATACGGATATATATATGTATGTATATGTACATGTGTGTGTGTTATATATATTATATATGTATGTATATATATGTTATATATATTATATATACTCCGTATATGAATATACAGTTATATATACACATACACGTATATATACGTGTATACTATATATATGTACACAGATATACATACATTATATATAGTAATATATGAATATATATAATATACATTATAGTATATATATATATATGAATATTGTATGTATACATATATATACATATACCGTATATAGTATGTAATATACATATATTGTATTTGTAGATATATTATATATAGTATACGATTATATAGATATATTCATATATATACTATTTGTATATACGAATATACATATATTATATATACTCCGTGTATGATTATACAGTTATATATACACATACATTTATATATACGTGTATACTATATATATGTACACATACATACATTATATATAGTAAATATATGAGTATATATAATATACATTATAGTATGTAATATATGAATATTGTATGTATACGGTACAATATATGTATACAATATATGTATATGGTATATGTATATATATGTATTTGTAGATATATTATATATAGTATACGATTATAAGATATATTCATATATATACTATTTGTATATACGAATATATATATGTATACGTATTTGTAAGTTGATTTGATATAATAAATATTTTTATTTTCATTACTAAATATAAGTGTGTAAGTGGTCTAGTGGATAGGTGTTTGGTTATTATGGAAGAGGTGGTGAGTTCGAATCTTGGTAGTGACATATTGTTAGGGTATATATTATCATGATTCTGGTACAGTAAGTGCCACGTAGATGTAAGAGGTCCTACGTGGCAATGCATGTGGAATTTTTTGCTTATGTCATCGCCACGTGGATGTTATAATTGGCGACTAAAACATTTAGTCGGCAAAAGTTAGAAGTTTCGGCGACTAAATACGGTTTGGTCACCAAAAGCATAGCTTTTGGCGACAAAACAGTTTAGTCGGCAAAAGTCAAACATGTAGTCGGGAATTGCGTTTTTTCTTGTGGCTAGTGATCACTGTTTGGTCACTAAACAAAATATTTTTAGTGACTAAACATTTTTCATGATTAAATTAATTGGTCACTATAAGACACAAACAGTGACCACTTGTGGTCACTGGAAAAAACATTCAGTGACGACCAATTATAAGTGACAAATCGATTTGGTCACTGAAACGCACCTTCAGTCACCACGGTTTAGTCACTAAATGATATGCTTTTGTGACCAACAAATTAGTGGTCACAAATATCTTTTTGTGACTAGGGTTAGTTGACTAAAATACTTTTGGTCACGATTGACTTTTGGTGACTATATACGACCTTTTAGTGACCAAATTCTTAGTCACAAAATGTGTAATTTCTAGTAGTGAGTAGTGACCTTAAAAATTAATATTTATAATTAAGGGTTAAGATATAACAAAAAATAAAATTGCGAAGACCAGTGACTAGTGGAAGCAATTAAAGAAATGCCCACTTACTAAACGGGGCCCAGTATGAAAATAGTTATTGAGGACTAAAAAAAAGGTTTTTGAAAAAAGAGTGTCCATTAAAGAAAAGGTTTTTCACGTTCAAATTATCTGTCGTTGTTTGATTAGCCTCAAGAAACTGGAAAACATTCTTTCTCAATTATGTGGTGCTCCTAGGGGATTTGATCAAGATGGGACAGCTAGTGATATCGGAACTTCATCCGCGTTGTTGGGCTACTAATGGATGATTTGATCTGATGAAGGAAACTATGGAGTTCATCGATGATCTTTGTTAAGCTCTACAACATCAATCCTAAGGCATATTCATGAATGCAATGCGTCTGGTGACCATAGCGGAAAAATAAATCCAAAAATTTAGAGAAATTTGATGGATTCCTCTACTAGAGAAAGCTATCCTATTCTGTGAGAAAAATGAGAAAAATATTTCTGATATGACTGCTCGTTATATAGTTGGTTGAAAAGATAATATCAACATTGAGCATCATTTTTTGGTTGAAATTTTTCATGTACAATCGATTCATAATTGCATAAGTTGAACAACAAGTTTAAAGAAGATACAATAGAGTTGTTCTTAATACATCTTTAGATCCTCGAGATGACTATAGGTCATTCAACATTAATGAAGATGCTTGCAAGCTTGTAGAGAAACATTATCCTAAGAATTTCACAGAGCAAGAAAAATTATATTTAAAATTTCAGTTGTAAAATTACAAGCTTGACGTTTCTAATCATCTCAAGCTTCAGAATCTGTCAACGATTTCTAAGTTCAGTAAAGTATTGGTGAAAATAAGGAAGCCCACGATATTTCCTCTGGTCTACAAGTTAATTCAATTTATATTAACTTGACCAGTTTCAACAGCTACAACGAAACATGTATTTTCAACTATGAAATATGTGAAGACTAGACTCCACAACAGGATAGAGGATGAACTTTTGGCAAGTTCATTTCTTGATCACTTACATAGTGAAGAATATTGCAAGAGGGTTTGATACCAATTCCATAATTGATGTTTTTAGTAACATGAAGGAGCGTCAAGTGCAATTCAAGATGTCTTTTTTACTAGATAAACTGAGGTGAGTTGTTACTCATTTTACAATCTATTACTTTATGAAAATCTTATTATTTATGCATAGGGTATTGCTATTTTGTATTTTTTTCAGTTTTAATATATTTTCGTTAAAATTTGGTATGCATTTTTTTTTTGGTCTTGAATACTTATTCATCCTGCATAGTGAAATTTTGGCTCCATCCCTGGAAACGCGCACAATGTGTATGTAAATTTACTATTAGAAGAGAGAGAGGGGGAGAGATGGGAAGACGTAGTAAAGAAGTTGTGGAAAGAAGTGGTTGATAGTTGTACAAACAATATTATTTTTATTATTTTATCCTTGACATTTATTTGATGACATATTAAAAGTTAATATAATTTATTTTTATGGTAAAAACTTTAACGAAAAACACTTTGTGACGGAACTTTATTTTTAAGGTCATGCTAAAAAAGGTTAACTCCTTTATATATAGAATAGATAGATAGTTCAAACATCTCAACATACATACATGTATATAGAGTCCCATTCTAATGAGGGATTCCTCATTTTACAAAAATGAAGACTTTTTGTTTTTAGATTATATTTTGATGATCCGAACCATTCAATGTTTTTAGAACATGTTTTTAAGGGTACCCGCGTGAAATCGACTTAAAAAAATATCATCAAAGGCTTGATCCAAATAGTTTTTCATAAATGCTGACATGAACAATTTTATGAGAAACTGTTTGGATCAAGACCTTCCCAATAATATTTTAAGCTGATTTTTTGCAAGTATCCTTAAAAACATATTTTAAACACATTGAACGGTTCGGATTATCAAAATTTGATCAAGAAATGGAAGGTCCTCATTTTAACAAAATAAGGGATACCTCGTTAGAAGCTTACTCCATACATACATACATATACATATACATATATACATATGTGTGTGTGTGTGTGTGTGTGTGTGTGTGTTACTTAACTAATTCGCCTTTATTATTGTCCACACTTTCGATTTTTTTGGATGATAGCAGGGCTTAATTTCAAAAGACTTTCGTAAACCTCCTTTCCTGGAAATTTACTTAGTGTTAATGGGAGTGAAAGCAGGGCTTATCTCCATAATTCTGCATTACGTCATAATGGTGAATCGTTTGTTCATGTTGAACGACTCGGCCGGACCATGGTCAGGTAGGTTTTGGAATGATTTCTAAAAGACTTTTTCTTAACAATGGGATCCAATCCCAATAGGTTTGTTTATTTAAGGAAAAAAGAATGGTATAAATTGAGAATATAGAAAAAGCTCGGGGAGAAAAAGGGAGTAAAGCTAGACGTGGACGGTTTTGGATTGATTTTTAGAAGTCTTTTTCTTAACAATGACCCAATCCCAATAGGTTTGTTTAAGCCCAATCCTATTGGGTTTGTTTATTTAAGAAAAATAGAATGATATAAATCGAGAATATAAAAAAAGGTGGGGGAAAAAGAAGTAAAGCTAGATGTGGACAGTTTTGGATTGATTTCTGAAAGTCTTTTTCTTATCAATGACCCAATCCCTATAGATTTGTTTATTTAAGAAAAAATAAGTTTTTATAAATGTTATTACTATAATATAAACTAATTATACGGGCAAATTGATAAAATTACTCGAGTCAATTATACTATTCCTACAATGCACTTCTACATTCCACTCTCGCGTCTACATACTTAACTACACATATGCACACACAAAGTGTGTGCCCAATCTCTTATTCATATAATTAGATTTGGTCATGAGCTTTATTTTGTTGTTGAAAAAAGAGTAAAGTTTCGGTAACAAGGATGGAATTAGGGAGGAGCTAGTAGGGACGGTCATCCCTGTAAGGAAAAAAAAAATCTATAGTCGTATAGAAAAAAAAGAAATTTTTTTATTAAGCATATAGGCTCGTCCTTACTAAATATTTGAATATGTATTTTTTTTATCTCGAATACATACTCGCCTCTGCATAGTAAAATTTCTGACTCCGTCTTTGCTCAATACAATTTTATGATAAAATGTAAATGAAATGTGTTGAGATATTCCTCCACATGGCCCGTCTCTTGGCGGGTTTGACTCCACTGATTTTGAAAAATCACGACCCTTTGGGTCCTCATACTTTGTTTTAAAGAAATGTACAAGGTTAATGCTATGATGATCCTTTATTAGAGCATCTGTAACAATGGCTAGGTAATTACCTAGTGAATATTATACAATATCACTTTAGCTAGTTGCTTTTTTTTAAAAAAAACTCCAACAATATTCTTTATTTTATCTATTTTTTATTAAAATATATTTTCTTACTTTTTTCAACTTTTTGTTTACATTAAACTAGTAAGGAGAGATATTAGAAAAAATAATAAAATACACTTTTATTCTTTTGGCTCATTTTTTATGCGTAGTACATGATTAATAATTATAAAAAAAATTAATTTTTACAATTGTATCCTCGACGTATTCGTATTCTACTTTTTTAGATTTTACTGTGCCGCCGTATCCGTATCATATCGTATACAATTGAAGCCACAATAGGGCCGACAATACTTATACATGCAGCAGGGAATGATACGGACATTTCAACACAACAATCTCAAATTTATGGCGATGTATCAAACCCCTCAAGTGGTAAAGGCACAAGTAAGAAGAGTAGAATTGGTTGATTACAGATTGAAGCCACAACAGGGCCGACCCGCACCATTGAAAGAGTTAAAGAATCCTTGACCCTTAGACAGCAGTTCCATGAGAACAAATTGTCCAAATTGACTTATCAGATTTACAGCCAACATAGAAATTAAGCGGAAAGCAGAAACCCAACAAACAATATCACAGCCAACATAAAACAATCAGGTCAATTGACCGATAATGACCCAAATCCGGACACCGGAAATCAAATTGAACACCGTTCTAGCAACTAAATTACCTGACTGATTGTCGGCTAGTGACATAGAACATGATATGTTTCGGAATTTTACGATGGGGAGATGAAGCCAGTGCGAGAACCCAGAATAAGAACTGATACATGGATCGGGCCGGCCCTAAAGAGAAGCTAAACAAAGATCTAGAGAATCTGTTGAACCAAGGCATTGAGGCCTCAACCAGAGGTTGGATGAGGCTATTGTCTACAATGGCAGAACCGACTGGAGTTTCCAGATCCAGAACCGAATTGGAGTACCCAACCCGCATAACCAGCATCACTGATGTCGAAGCCAACAATGGTCTAATAATGACCGGACCTCCTCTTGACTTCGTCTATGAACCCGTGTAGGGATGGACACCTTCGCAACACAACCTATAAGCACTGGGTCGAGCCCAGAATGGTTGTCCTGGATCTAACGCACAGTGGCTGGATGCCATCAGCAACCTAATCAATCGAACTTCCACTTGCTGAATCGGGAATCCGAACAGAACGTGGACTGATGCGTGTTGATTTCTGGAGAAGAGCCCAAGGATTTCAAAACCGGGACAGTGAAGATACCGGTAGAGAAAGAGAGATGCTCACCCAGAATTCAAAGTCTTGAAACTTCTCCGAATTCAAAATATTAACTTGAATTTGTGAATTTTAATTTTGAATTCGAGAAAATTTTGAAATTTTTTTCTGATATCGGAGAGAAAATCGAGATATTGGGACCGAAGGGCCACACTTTGATTTTATGAGAGCAAAACACTCGATGGTGGGTTCCCTGGCTTTTTATTTTTGATTCTCAACCTTAAAACAGTGTCAACAAAATTAAGAGATTTAAACATTTTTAATTCAAAAAAAGAAATATAATGCATTTAAAATGGACATCATTGACTAATACCACTTCATTTTATTATGTTATATTTTTGCCAACACAGTATTGTTGTCACTGAATATTTAAGAACAATTGTCAAATTGAAAATATTGGGTGCGACGCCAAAACATCTTACTTTTCGGCGATGCAAATTGGGTCGCGCATTCATTATGTAATAGTTCTAAACATAATCGCTAAGGATTTTTTTTAGTGCTCAATGTGAATCGTTAAGATTTCACGTATTATGAGTTTGATTATCGACAAAATAATCGAAGATCATCGAATAATAGCAACATCGGCATCACAATACGTTTAATGCATATACGAGACATTGAATTCTTATGATGTACCAATTGGGCCCCACTTGAGATATTTTTTGCCATCGAAATCGTCTTCATTTTTATGTTATATGCATTAGATCATTCATGTCTAAAATGATGCTAAGAGTGTATCGCTACACAATTGATCGGACATAAAGTTTATTTTCTTAATCAAATTGTGTCACGATCAATGGGCATTTTAAACCCGATCAAGCTAAATTTTAAAAATAATGATTTAAGTAATAAGCACAAACAAATCAATGGCCTTGATCATCATGATTGTGTCACAGTCATGTGGCTACTGTATATTCAACTTCAACACAAAACCTAGTTTATAAAGAATTAGGTTGAATGTACAGATTTTAAAAGTCAATATCAAGCCAATTTGTATAATGGTCGATTGGAACCGTTAGAATTTCAGTTCTCGTTGATTTATTCAGCGTCACAAAAAATGGAGATCATTAGATATCGGATACTGCATAATTAGATCACATTCTACACACTCTGAATCAATAAATGCATTTCAAGGCACCAAAGCTTCTATGACCAACACAAATTTTAGTCACTCAATATCCTGTATTTTGTGGGTAAATAAAATTTGGTCACCAATTATGTCATTTTTTGTGATCAAAACAAGATTAGTCATGGAAACGGGTCATGATAATTTCTAGCATGAATTACTTTTTGTGACTAAAAAATTGGTCACGAAATATATTGAATCTCGCTCAAAATTCCTTCCAAATAAATCAGCGCAATTTTTAAAATATTTTTAGTGACCAAAAATAATTAATCTCCAAAAGTGTACTTTCAGGGACAAAAAAAATTTAGTTGCTAAAAATTTGTCATTGGTGATTAAAAAAAAATAGTTATTAATTGTTCCATATTTGGTGACTAAAAATATTTGATCACAAATTGTGTACTTTTTGGTGACTAAAAACACATTTGGTCACAAAACATAATCCCCAGATGTGTAATTTCTAGTAGTGTTTTTAACAACAAAATAAAGCTCATGACAAAATCTAATTATATGAACAAGAGGTTGGGCACACACTTTGTGTGCGCATATGTATAGTTAAGTATGTAGATGTGAGAGTGGAATGTCGAAGTGGGTTGTGGGAGTAGTATAGTTGACTCGAATAATTTTACCTGTTTGTCCGTTTAGTTAGCTTATAGTAATAAAATTATAAAAATATATTTTATTGGACAATTTGAAAAAGTACTTTTGTGATGAATTCGGCCCAATTTGGCTTATGGTGTTTATTCCAATTTATTCTATCTCTATTTTTTTTTATTTGTTGGTTTGACCTCAAATTTTTTTGATTTATTGGTCTGTCTTGATGAAACAAGTCTAAAAAGTATAAAATTATGTCTAAAAATTAAAAAAATGTCACTAAAGTTGACGAAAAAGCTTAAAAAATTATGTTTTTGATTTATTTTTGTTTTTCTGAACTTTTTTTAAATTTGGTCTATTATTTATAACTTTTCTGAAAGCTCTCATCGAAATAAACTAATAAATTACAAAAAGTTGATAAAAAATAAAAAATTATAAAAAAATTTCACATAAAAATAAAAAATTCAATAAATATTACAGTCCAAATGGATCCAAAATTTCATACCAATAGTTTTCTATATTAAAATAGGGATTGGGGGGACCTGCTGTGCACAGTAGCTGTGCCGTGCAATGAAACGGCGCAGTTTGGTGCTCCAACCAAACTTTTTTTTGTGTGTTTTGTGCACAAAACTTATTAACAAAATTTTATTTTAAAATTTCGAGTTCACGGTTAATTTCAAAATATTCGTCTAAGTCGACGGTGAATTTTTCAAATTTTTTTGAAAATAAAATTAAAAAACACGACGTAAAGAGATTCAAATGAGCGGTATCGGTTATTTTTTTTAATGCGGCGGTGGCAAAATAGACATATTTTCGTAGTTTTCTTTTTGCAGTTGTCACCGCCGCATTAAAAAAAATAACCGACCCGCTTTATTTACAACACGGCCGGTTGTTCTCCCAACAGGAAACAGTACTTGCAATATCTCATTATAAATTCCCCAGCTCTTATCAGGTCTAATCCCCTATTCTCAACCCAATGGCTGATACAGGTTTAAGGATGATTTTCTTTGGGCAGATGAACGTTGCATATATCTGCATTTGGAACTATAATTCACAACACCTCCCCCCCTCCCCAAACCACCACCACCACCATCACCACCACCACCTATCTTCCCTTTCAGTCGTGCCGTTCTGGGCTTCACAGTTACAGTGTTGTTTAGCCTTCTACAACTCAAGTATCAGGGGAAGCAAAAATCCCCATTTGAAACTCACCTAACATCCATGGGTACGTGTTTCCATTGCTAGTTTCTTTCTTTGTTGCTTGGCATATGGTGCTAAATTGAGATGGCCAATTTTTTCTTTGGCCGCCTCGCGTTTAATGATGGTGTCTGGCTCACTTTTTTTGGTATCTCTGGCTTCCATGTTATTCCCTGAGTCATTTGGACTACGTTCCCTACATTTTGTTCATTGTTGCTGAGTTGGTGAAGCTATTTTCGAGTCAACCTGCAATCCATGTCTTTCCAAGCATTGGAGATGTATCTCTCGAGTAACTAGAAGAAAGAACCTATTATTGGGTGCAAAAAACAACACGTTGTCTATAGTATGCATGGCTGATGCCACAGTGCACTTTTTGTGTTATATTGAAGTTAGTTATAGGTTAGTTTCACTTTCTCCAATCATTGGACCAATTCTCTACGCGTTGTTTTTTGGGGTTGAGTTGTTGAATCTATATTGAAATTGGTAGACTTATGAGTCAACTCAGACATTGGAGGTGTATTGCTAGTGTAAATATAATAACAAAAGCCACCGTACAAGATAACATATATATGTTTTGTACAATAATAAACAGGACGGGATTGGATTAGAGAAGCTTTGGATTCACCCCTGATCAGATTCTGAACTTTTTGAAATTATTATCTTTAAATTCGATGTGATTTCGGAAAAAATGAATCCAAACAAGAAGAGCAACAAAGCAGAACGTATCGAACTGGATGAAACTTGTCATCCCTATCAACTTTGTAATGCTATCAACCGTGAGGAAAAGAGTGCGTTTGGATATTTTTATATGAAGTCTGATATTTGAAGGAATTTGGAACAATTTAAGATTTTATTTTTTTTGTATAGGATTATAATTTATAAATCACAAAATGCAATTGCAAAGTATAAAATGGGCTAGTGATAAATCAAAATCAGTGGAGGCAGAGACGGAGTCAGAAATTTCACTAAGCAGAAGCAAATTTGTATACTTCATAAAATCTTTTTTTTTTTTTTTTTGCAGGGGCGACCGCCTCTATTGATTTCTCCCTGGCTTCATACCTGAGTGGAGGAGGTTTCAAATACATGTATATAATTATTTCAAACTAATGTAATTTTATTAAGAGCTTATCATTATTTGAATAGCTTATATTTACATAAAAAATATATAAAATTATAATTTTCAAAATAAACAGTTTGAATCATTAAGAATATCTCAATAGACTTCAAGAATAACTCAACACATTTCATTTACATCTTATAAGAGAATTGTAGTGAGTTCTTGCATGCGCGTAGTTAAATACTTAAATATGTAGGTGTGAGAGTAGAATGTGGAAGTGGATTGTGGGATTGGTGTAGTTGACTCGAGTAATTTTACCTGTTTGCCCGTATAATTAATTTATATCATAGTAATAATAGTTATAAAAACTTATATTTCGTTGGGCAATTAAAAAAAATACTTTTGTGACGAAATTTCAAAATTTATATAGACGGAAAACGGTTTCCCTTTCTATTATGGCTTAATTACACTTTACCCCCTTTAATTATGACTTTTTTACATTATTTCCTTTTTTTTGCTACAACTTATCCCTTTCAACTATAAAAAAATAATGTAATACTCTGTCGTTAATTTTTTCGTCCAATATTTAATCGTAAAAGTCATGTGTTGTACACATGTGCCCTTAAAAATATTTATTGTGACTGGAATACCCTACACAAACAAAAAAAATTATACATGATATATAATTTATGAATTAAGTTAGTTAATATTAATTTTTATTTAATTTAATTTACATTGTTTACATGTTAAATTCATAACATCTGGACATAAATTCTTAACATCAAACCAAACTTTGATCTTTTTATTTCTTGACGCACCCATTTTTAAGTTTCTTGATATGTTTTATAATTTCACCGTACAAAAAATATCTTTGTATGTCATTATATCTTTTTCTTAATTTTGTAATTTTCTTCATGTTTTATGAATTTTTCAACAAAAATTTATAAATTTTTCCATAAACATTACCTATTTTCTTCAAATTTTATGAAATTTCATACAAAATATTATGAATGCAGAGCACTTATAATATATATACTCTATACACTAAAATAAGAATGTTTATTATAGCTTTTTTTCAAAAATACATAACCAATCGGACATATAGTGACGTGTTATTTTTTATTCATATTTTCTTATAAAATAATGTTAACATATTACTAAGTGTTCAACTATTACGATGTGTCATACCTAAAACTCATTTACAATACATATTAAATAAAATAAGAATTAATATTAACTAACTTAATCTATGTATTATAAATTATGTATTATATTGTGCGTATATGTGTATGAAGGATATTTCAATCATAATAAGTATTTTTAAGGGCAAATGTGCTCAACATATAACATTTACCATTAAATATTGAACGAAAAAACTAATGGAAGAGTATTATGTCATCTTTTTATAGTTGACAGGGGTAAGTTGTAGTAAAAAAAATTAAAAAAAAAGTAACATGAAAAAAGATCATAGTTGAAGGGGGATAAAGTGTAATTAATCATTCTATTATGAAATAGAAGTACAATTAAAAATAAAAGTTACTCACGAAAATAAATCCATTCATGCCAAAAGCAGTTCTCCTTTCTATTATAGAATAGAGGTAAAGTTAAAAGTAAAAGTCACACAAGAAATTGATTATGTTCACGTCAAAAGCGATTCTTCTTTCTATTGTCGAATAGAAGTAAAGTTAAAAGTAAAAGTTACACACGATAAGAAACCTATTGACAAAGAATCATGTCGACATTAATGGATGGCATTCTAATGAAAACCCAAAGAGTCGATTCACCATGCATAATAGATTTTAAAAAACCCAAAAATTAGTCTATTGACCATGCATAATATATTCATGAAGTGTTGGACGGTTTGTACTCAAGAAGTCCATCACCATCCATAGTATTAGTGGATTGGAGTATGGTTTATACTAAAAACCTTTAATCCTGAAGTGGTTGGCTAGAAGGGCTCTTAGTCTTTATATATTCAGGGTCAAACAAATACTTACATTAAATATGGTCAAAAAAACACCACAAATAATTTAGCCCGAATAAATTAAAGTAAATTAAATGATACTTTGGCCAACATAATTCAATAATACCACGGGTAAAATGGAATTGGAATTTGTGTAGTGTAAAATAAAATGTCACTTTATATATGATAATATAAGTTATTTTAATTTTTTTTGTAAATATTTATATATGTCAAGATTTTGCAGAATGATTATGCTGCTTCAATATTGGTCAACATGTGTGTATGGATACTTTGTGGTCAAGAGTTTCTATATTTCTTTTTGATTTTTTTTTACAATGAGAAAGATCTTTCCAACTACTATGATTTCTTTTATTTTTTTTCATAAAATAAATTTAATAAAATATAAGTTAAGATTCCATTTAGATTGAGATGTAAATTTATAATACATGTCAAATTAATATGACAATATCATATAGAAATTATTTTTTGTGGAGTTACCAATAACGACTTATAGGCATGTTATATATTTAAAAAATTCTTTATAATTTTTTTCCATCTTTTCCGTTTGAAGAAAATACTTATATTTTATCATTTTCTTGTTATTTCTCTTTAATTTTGAAGGTATTATTAGAACAGTTAAAAAATACCACATATTTGAAAAATACATAATCACTTAAAGTGAATTTTAATGAGTTATTTATTAATATCATGAATGCATTTTTAGTCTTTCATTGAATATGAATACAAAAAAGTAAAATTTTGTTAAAAAATCTTCTATTAATTTTTATGTCAAAATAGGCCTAAATAGTGTATTAAATAACTTTAAAGTATAATTAATAACAAACACATATTTCACAACACCCAAAAAATTTAACTTAGTTTATATAAATTCTTAACTTTTATTTGAATTGAGTAAATATGAAATGACATAAACCTTCTTTAGGATGTATAATCTTTATTATTATTTCTACTTTAAAAGTTGTTTTTATTAATGGTTAATTTTTTTGAAAAAAATATGAGATGCCCCATTTTGCGATCTTGCTTGGGGTGCCAAAAATATCAGGACCAACCTGGGAGCACCTAAAGGAGGGTCCAAGTGAAAGCAAAGAAAACGGACTTTTTAAAAAGGTACGAATGGTAATTATTTATGGATTTGGCCTTTTTTCTACATTTTCTTATCTTTATTTAATTTCTTTTGTATTTTTTAGTTTTATGCTAATTTTTTTTGTAAATTATCAATTTGTCTAACAAGAAGTCTCAAATAATTAAAAAAATGAATTAAAATTTTAAGAAATTCAAAAAAGACAACAATTAATAGTCTAAAAATATATGTCAGTTTTGGATTATGTTCGTCTTTTAGTAAACAAAAATTAACTTTTGGACATAATTTTTTATTTTTTACATTGTTTTGTTTGAGATGAAATAATAATTCAAAAGAATTAAAGCAAAACTAACAAATGTGAGACAAAAAACTAATACAATAATTTAATTGGGCCAAATTAGGTCAATATTCATGGATACCCTACTCGATTCGATTATTTAGAGGCGGTATTTATCTAATTTTTTTTCCAATAAGAGTGGCATGGAGGTAATAATAGAATCTCTGCTCCGGTATATATGAAGAGAGAATGGTTTTGCTATCCATGCCCTATACCCATATACACTTGAAGGCCTTGTTGTGTGTGTGTGTATATATATATATATAGATAGAGAGAGACATTCATACATATGTGTGTGTATATGTGTATATACATATGTATGTGTGTGTGTGTATACATGTGTGTATATATATACACATAGTAACGGCCTATGCCCATGCAATACGTGGAAACGTAAGCTTGGATGAAAATATGTACATAATGAACCATAATTAGAAAAGAAGAAAAAGTGGTACAACATGACCAATAAAAGATGTAATGGGAAAGAAACTCCTCTTTTGTTTCCCAAAGGAACGTTGAATTGTGGGGGACAAAAAGAACAATGAAAGAGAAACATAGCGAATAAATCACCTATGAATCTCACTGTGAGAAAGGAGGTTTCTTTGTGGAAATAACATAGACAATGGAGCATCAAAAGCCACTGACATTAGAAGTGGAAAATATGAAACCGAAAGTCACAATAAGTGTCCCTGACTTCTTATGTGAACAAAAGAGTTTGAGGTGGATTAAGTTGTAGAAAATTTGTTATTTTTCAAGGATATTTTAGGAAACATCAAAATACGAGTGGGCTCCAAAATTGTTCACATCAAAAGAAGTGTTGGCTTTATATAATAGTGTATTGTGTGTATATATATATTAAGAAATCAAACAAACAATGTTTAATCCCACAACACCTCTTACGGATCTTGGGAACAATGAATCACCAAACGGAAAAAAAAAAAATCACACATGCGTAATAAAAACAGAAATGGAAAAAGAAACGAGACACAAGATATACGTGAAAAATCTCAACGCGAGGAAAAACCATGGAAGCCACAATAATCCACTATAAATCGAATCAATGAGTCCAGGTTTTCTCACAATCTCTCTGAGGTTTGTGTTTTCTCTTACCTCTCTGAGAAAACTTTTCTATTCTCTCAATAGATCTCTTAATATCTAAGGAAACCTCCCTAAAGATACATATAACAAATCATATCTCAAAATATATCTCTTAGAAAACTTCTCAAAAGATATATATAACAAATTCCTAAACAATATGAAAAGATAGGATCCTAATCAGATTAGAAAAATAAATCTTGAAGATATTGCAATAGGATTCTCGCGTATCCCCTTACTACCGGTAATACCAGCCACTACCGATTGTTTTAGGCACTGCCCAAAAAAGTTAGAAATATTTACTATCGGTAGTTCCAGGTACTGCTGACACTTACTACTAGTAGTTCGAGGTACTACCCAAAAAATCCGCTTTTGACTTCAAAGCACTAAATCAACCCGAACGGATATTCCAGTGGAAGGGAGATCTTGACCTCATAACAGTGTGTGTACACACACACATACACTAGTGGAGGTGCCTACTTGCAATGTATGCAAAAAATAAGAACATATAAGATAAGAATCTAGAGAGGAAGTGAAGTGAGTGAGTAGTTTTAAAACTACTGAAATTTGTTTTTATATAGTCACAGAAGTTTTTTTAAGATTTTATTTTTACATAATTACCCCTGCAATTATGTGTACAAGGTTTGAAAATATCCTTTTTGATCGTGAATTTTTTGAAAAAATAAAATTTTGAGCTGGGTTCGAAAATAAATTCACGAAAATAAAACTTTGTAGTATGGACCAAAATGAACTATTTTGTGTATATTGGACGCATCAGAGACATGATTGTCTTTTTATAATTAAAAATTAGTTTGATCATTATTGATATTGGCTAATCATATAAACTTTTATAGTTTGGGATCCTAATTGAATATTTATTTTATATTTTTGTCTGTAGGAGGCCAGATGTGCACGATGGTGGACCTTCAACCCATGATCACTCTCGGTACACATGTGCTAGGCCTGAGTCGGATTAGGCCCAAGAACTATATTACTGATTCTCGACTTATAGGCTTGAACGGCCCGGCTGAGTCTCGACCACTCTCTTATAGCGCAACTTACACAATTGGCGTCTACCTTTGGTTACCCTTTCGACCTTTGGCCATAGTATCGAATGTCGTGCATTTGGTATGACCGCATGGAGGTGTGCTCCCCACGTTTTGGCAGTTGCACAAAGGAATGTGGGGAAGGTAGTTATTAGACATGCAGATGTACTCGTCTGATCCGCATGACAGTAGGACACGTGGCAGGACCATTGTAATTCTCCGACCATGGCGCTATATTCTCGATCGAAACCTTAGGCTGGCAGTTGAGTTCTTATTCTACAAATATTATAGTGGTGCTCCAACTTCAGGTACACGCACGCTCTCACTAATTCTTGTACTTTCAAGTTTCTTTTTCTCTTACTAAAGGCTAACTTGATCGTAAGAGTGCCCATTGAAAATTCAACTCTGGTCGACACTAACTTACTGCTAAGTGTTTTGCAGATATAGTTAAAGGGTTCACAAGGTTCTCTCGAGAAATCTAAATCGAATTCCACACTCCACATTAGGGGTGATACCAGTCTGGTTTGGTTCTGTTGGCCGAAAAACTCAGACCAAATTAGAAGTAGTTCGGTTTGGTCCGGTCCAATTTCGGCGTAACTGGGCTTGGGCCAAAAATAAAAAAAATTATAAATAATTAATATGCCCATGTTAAATAAACTCAGTCTAGACTAAATTTTATTAAAAAATTACTGAGAGCCGAGAGGTGGAAGGCTGAGAGTAAGTGAGATTATGAGAGGCGGAGCACTGAGAATGAGAAGTGGAGGCGGCATGAGGCTTAGGATAAATGAAAAGTGAAAATGAGGGAAACAATTAGATTTTTTTACATATACACGATTACACGCGGTGTATCACTGTACGTAAAATCGAAAACCCGATCGAAATTTTTCTAAATTTTCAAACCGGACCAGACCGGATCAAATGAATTAAAAAATCAAACCGAACCGCCCATTTGATTCAGTTTGCCAGTTTGGTTTGATTTTTTGATTTACATATTCACCCATGCTCCACATTATCATTATTGGCATGATTGTAATTTAGGGAGTATAAGTTTTATTTTGGTAAAATAGTTATATTGGGTTCACTATATATTTTTGGGTGTTTCGAGTATTTTTTTTTTAATATTCACAATTATTTCATATTAGTTAGTTGTTCATTATATAAATAGAGCGGTGGGCTAAGTTCTTGGGGTGAGGGTTTTATGTAATCACTAGCCAGAGGAGCAGCCGCAGGTTTCCTTGAGTGATCTCCTGGTAAGTTTGAATCAACTCTTCTTAATTTCTTTTGCCTTTCTTCCCAACCTTTCTCTTCCAGTCAATCGCTCAGAGGAGAGGGAGAGAGAGTAAACATAATAAGTCGCAATTTTATATTATTTTGAGTTGTGTGTGCCAGCTACAGAGAGAGAGAGAGAGAGAATAAACATATAATAGTCACAATTTTATATTGTTTTGAGTTATGTGTGCCAGCTACAAGTCAAGAATACTTCAAATCATTGCCTTATTATAGTCCCAAGAAAAACAAAGGAAGATATATCCCAGTGCGCAAGTCTTCCAATAATTATTTACAAACACAAGCCAGTGAAAATCCAAGCAACCAGAACTTAGAAGGTTAGGAACCTTCTACGTATGATGTAATTTATATTTTGTCAAGACTTTTACTTTCCTTCATATTTTGTAATCTAAACTCATCATCACTTTTTCCTTTTGAAATGGAGCAATACAAATAATTAAGTATTTTGAATTAACTTTTTAGTAACGATTCCTTACGGGGTCGACTGTCCCTATTAGCCCCTCCCTAACTTCATCCTTCTTATTGAAGCTTTACTCTTTTTTTAACAACAAAATAAAACTCATGACAAAATCTAATTACATGAACAAGAGACTGGGCACACACACATGTGTAGTTAAGTATGTAGACGCGAGAGTGGAATGTAGAAGTGCATTGTAGGAATAGTATAATTGACTTGAGTAATTTTATCAATTTGCCCGTATAATTAGTTTATATTATAGTAATAACGTTTATAAAAACTTATATTTTATTGGAGAATTTGGAAAAATTATTTTTGTAACAGAATTTCACATCAAAAGCAGTTCTCATTAATTTTCTATATTAAAATAGATATACCCGTAACACAAATAAAGTTCCTTAAACAATATCACTTCCGATCTAAATACTGGTTCTGTCCAGCATTCACGTCTAGCCTTACTCCCTTTCCCTCCCCCAGCCTTTTCTGTATTCTCAATTTACACCATTCTTTTTTTCTTAAATAAACAAATCTATAGGGATTCGGTCATTGATACGAAAAAGACTTTCAGAAATCATTCCAAAACTGTCCACATCTAGCTTTACTCCCTTCCCCACCTGGCTTTTTTTTATATTCTCGATTTATATCATTCTATTTTTCTTAAATAAACAAACCCAATACGATTGGGCCATAAAACAAACCTATTGGGATTGGGCGATTGTTAAGAAAAAAGATTTTTAGAAATCATTCTAAAACCGTCCACGTCTAGCTTTACTTCCTTTTTCTCCCCGAGTTTTTTCTATGTTCTCAATTTATACCATTATTTTTTTCTTAAATAAACAAACCTATTGGGTTTGGGTCATTGTTAAGAAAAATACTTTTTAGAAATCATTCCAAAACCGTCCACGTCTAGCTTTACTCCCGTTACCTCCCCTAGTTTTTTCTGTATTCTCAATTTATACCATTTGTTTTTTTTCTTAAATAAACAAATCTATTGGGATTGGGCCATTGTTAAAAAAAACAAGACTTTTAGAAATCATTCCCAACCCGTCCACGTCTAGCCTTACTCCTTTTCACGGGCGGAACTAGGATCCCACATTTGAGAAGGCCAAGATTTATTTTTTTTTTTTTGAGAAATAGAGGGGGCCGAAATATAAATTTCAAAAATTTATACCTAGATTGTTAAATTTTTTAAAATTTTTGGGGTCCACGATCTCCGTGTAGTTTCTTCCTTGCTTCCTTTTCCTCCCCGAGCTTTTTCTATATTCTCAATTTATACCATTCTTTTATCTGGCCATGATCCGGCCGAGTCCTTCAACAGGAACAAACGATTCAACATTATGACGTATGCATAATTATGCATTTATGACGTAATGCAGAATTATAGAGATAAGCCCTGCTTTCACTCCCATTAACGCTAAGTAAATTTCCTGGAAAGGAGGTTTACGAAAGTATTTTGAAATTAAGCCCTGCTATCATCCAAAACATTCAAAGTTCGGACAATAATAAAGGCGAATTAGTTAAATAACACACACACACATATATGTTGAGATGTTTGAACTATCTATCTATTCTATATACAAAGGAGTTAACCTTTTTTAGCGTGACCTTAAAAATAAAGTTCCGTCACATAGTGTTTTTCGTTAAAGTTCTTTACCATAAAAGCAAATTATATTAATTTTTAATATGTCATCAAATAAATGTCAGGGATAAAATAGTTAAAATAATATTGTTTGTACAACTATCAACCATTTTCTTACCACTTCTTCCCACAACTTCTTTACTACTTCTTCCCATCTCTCTCTCTCTCTTCGATAACAGTAAATTTACACACAAATTTACCACTGGCCGTCCCATCTCGATCAAATCCCCTAAGAGCACCACATAATTGAGAAAGAATGTTTTACAGTTTCGTGAGGCTAATCAAACAACGGCAGATAATTCGAACGTGAAAATCCTTTTCTTTAGTGGACACTCTTTTTTTTTTTTTTATAATGGGCCCTGTTTCGTAAGTGGGCATTTTTTTAATTGCTGCCACTAGTCACTAGTCTTCACAATTTTATTTTTTGTTATATCTTAATCCTTAATTATAAAAACTAATGTTTAAGGTCACTATTGTTTAATTTTTTTTTTTCCAAATATTAGGCAGGAACGAGTCACTACTATCTGATATTTTTGTTCAAAATATTTAGTATGGGTGAACCTATAAACAAAACAAAATTTTTTCTATTCAAAAATACAGATTTTTTTTTTTCTTCGCGGGGGCAATCGCCCCAACTACCCCACTGGCTCCATTCCTGCACGTTCCTGTGTCAAGTAAATAGAAAGGAGGGCCTGAATTATACCAGACTCAGTGAGAAATATCAAAAGAACCACATGCAGCAGTGAAAGAAAAAGATCAGATTATAATGAGAATTTGCCACAGATTGATGGGGACATATAAATTGGTTGCAAAGGACCACAGCAGTGGCATTTTTCTCACATCTCTAGCTACGGTCCATTTGGTTGCATTCTTACAAATCTCACTTGCTTATGTATCATAAAAAGCACTTTAGGATGCAGATCCCACCACACAAAAAAAATAAAAAAATAAAAAAAATAACGTTGTTGCGATACCTTTTTCCTCATGTCTAGGATCCATTTGGTTGCATTAAAAAGATGATATATCATCAAAAATTTTCTATACGCCTGAACTTCAGTAAAGCGATGATATTTATGTTCAACAGATATATTCTAATAACAATCTGGCAGATTCGTTCACAAATGTATTACCAACTACAATATTCAAGAAATTGGTCAATAATATTGGAATGAGTCGACTCAAGGATTTATCATCTAGTGTTGAGGGGAAGTCAACGACTTGGAATTGATAAACAAATTATACTCTCTCTTTTTTCGTCTAAGAATTTTCTCTCTCTAAGTTTTCCTTATTAAAGTTTTAATGAGGTAATCAGAAGACGTTTAATGAGATACTAGAATATTGCACTCTTTTTCCTTCGCCAAAGAACTTATTTTATTCTTGATAGTTCCTGAACCAATTATTTTCTTTATATATTTGTATTCAGTATTTTACATTTTATAAATTTATTTAGTATCTGCACTAGTTTTATAATATGAATCTCACAATTCAATATTCAAGTTTGCCAATCTCACTATTTAATGTTCTTGTTTGCCAGACTACTATATATTATATGATACGCTGGGTTCAAAAAAATGAGTGCCAAGCAACTAGGCCTGCAAAAGAACTGAGCCTTTTGCGAGCTCAGCTCGATTGATTTAGTTAACAAGTTGAGTTCGGGTTTGAGTTTTAGGCTCGTTTCGTAAACGAACCAAGCTTGAGTCTCAAAAGCTCGGCTCGACTCGTAAAAGTTCGGCTTAATTTAAAGGCTCGGCTCGTTTAAAGAGACTCATTAAGTAAATGAGTTTAATTCGGCTCGGCCCGGCTCGTTTACAAATAAACCAAGCTCGAACTCGAATTTTATTCTCATATAAGGAGCCGAGCTCAAACTCACCAAAGCTCGACTCGGCTCGTTTGTGGCCCTACAAGCAAACATTGTGGAAAGGAAAGTTGCCAGGAAATAGATATCTACCCAACCCACTTTATTTACAACACGAAATATTGTTCTTCCAACAGTGAACACTTGCAATCTCATTATATATAAATTCCGGTCCCAACAAATGTACAAGAGTGTGAGCATAGGCCATATATATATGCACTACTTCCCCAGCTCTTTGATATCTCTAATCCCCTATTCTCAACTGATCAATGGCCGATACAGGTTTAAGGAGGAATTTATTTGTGCAGATGAATGTTGCATATATCAGCATTCGGAACAATTTTTCACCACCCCCACCACCACCTATCTTCCCTTCTGGTCATGCCGTTCTAGGGTTCATAGTTACGGTGTTGTTCAGCCTTCTACAACTCAAGTATCAGGGGAATCAAATATCCCCATTTGAAACTCACCCAACATCCATGGGTGTTTCCATTGCTAGTTGGCTTCTTTGTTGCTTGGCATATGGTGCTAAATTGAGATGGCCAATTTTTTCTTTGGTCGCCTCGCGTTTCATGGTGGTGTCTGGCTCACTTTTTCTGGTATCTCTAGCTTCCATGTTATTCCCTCACTCCTTTGGACTACTTCTCTACATTCCCTACCTTTTGTTCATTGCTGTTGAGTTGGTGAAGCTATTTTCGAGTCAACCCGCAACTCATGCCTTTCCAAACACTGGAGATGTCTCTCTCGTGTAACTAGAAGAAACAACCTATTATTGCTCACTTGGCGATCACTTATTATTATTTTTGGTTATCTGTAGTATGCATGCCTTTCTGTTGTCTAAGCTTTTGTGTTGTATTGAAGTTAGTCATAGGTCAGTTCCTCCAATCATTTGGACCATTAATTCTCTACGCGTTGTTTTTTGGGGTTGAGTTGCTGATGCTATATATATTGAAATGGGTAGACTAGTTCTGAGTCAAGTCACAAACTCTTGTCTTTTCAGACATGACTGGCGATGTATTGCTGGTCCAAATATAATAACAAAAGCCACCGAACAAGAAAACATATGTTTACATTAATATATAAACAGGACGAGATCGGATTAGAGATATACTTTGGATTCTCTTCTGATCAAAATCTCAATTTTTTTATTATTGCCTGCAAATTCGATGTGATTTTAAAAAATATCACTGAAACTTCAATTTGAACAAGAAGGGCAGTAGGGCGGAATGGATAGAACTGGATGAAAGTTTTCATGTCTATCTACTTTGAGGAAAAGAGTGTGTTTTGATTTTTATACGAAGTCTGATATTTAAAGGAATTTGGAACAATTTAATTAAGACTTTTTTTTCGTAGGATTATAATTTATAAATCACAAAATGCAATTGCGATAAAATGGGCTACTGATAAATCAAAATCAGTGGAGGAGGTTTCAAATACATAAAATTATTTCGAACCAATGTAATTTGATTAAGCACTTATCATTATTTGAATAACTTATATCTACCTAAAAAATATAATTTTCAAAATAAATAGTTTAAATCATTAAAAATATCTCAATAGACTTCAAGATTATCTGATCAACACATTTCATTTACGTTTTATTGTACTGAGTTCATGCATGCGTGTAGAATGTGGAAGTGGTGTAGTTGACTCGAGTAAGTTTACCCGTTTACCTGTATAATTAGTTTATATTATAGTAATAATAGTTATAAAAATTTATATTTTGTTGGGCAATTTTAAATTTTATTCACACCAAAAGCAGTCCACATCTATGTAAAGTACAAATTACGCAAGAAACCGACTATGTTCACATCAAAAGCGATTGATCTTTCTTTCTATTATCCAATAGATGTAATGTTAAAAGTAAAAGTTAACAAACCCACTGACTAAGAATCATGTCATTGGATAACATATATTTGATGGGTTCTAATAAAAACCCTAAAGGTCTATTCACCATGCATAATGTATTAAAAAACACAAAATGTCTATTCACCATGCATATATAATATATTCACGAAGTGTTGGGTGGTTTATACTCAAAAAATCCACTCACCATAAAAAAAATGCTAATTAATTATAGGACTGGCTTTAAGAAACTTAAACACCCCCCCCCCCCCAAAAAAAAAAAAAAAAAAAAAAAGAAAAAAAAGAAAAAAGAAAAATATAAATTAGGGTTCCATTTAGATTGAAATGTAAATGTATAATACATGTCAAATATGACACTATTATATAGAAATTATTTTTTTGTGGAGTTACAGTTAATGATTTATAGGCATGTTATATATTAAAATTCTTCTTTATAAATATTTTCCCATCTTTTCCGTTTAATTAAAATACTTATATTTTATCATTTTCTTCTTGTTTCTCTTTAATTTTGAAGGTGTTATTAGAACAGTTAAAAGATACCACATATTTGAAAGAAAAAAAATCACATAATGACTTTTTTTATTAATATCATGAATACATTTTTACTCTTTAAATTCTAGCATTGAATATGAATACAAAAATTTACAATTTTGTTAAAAAAATCATCTATTAATTTTTATGTCAAAATAGGCCTAAATAGTGTATTAAGTAACATTAAAGTATACTTAACAAATACATATTTCACAACACTAAAAAATTTAACTTAATTTATATAAAATTTTAAATTTTATTTGAATCAAGTAAATATGAAATTACATAAACATTCTTTAGGATGTATAGTCTTTATTATTACTTCTACTTTAAAAGTTATTTTTACTAATTTAAATTTTTTGAAAAAAAGATGAGATGCCCCATTTTGCAATCTCGCTTGGGGTCTCAAAAATACCAAAACCAACCTTAGGAGCACATAAAAGAGGGTAATAAGGTACGAATGGTAATTATTTATGGATTTGGCCTTTTTTTTCATTTTTATCTTTATTTAATCACTTTTGTACTATTTTTTTTGAATTATTGATTCGTCTAAATGAGAAGTCTCAATAAGTAAAAAAAATATGAATTAAATTTTTAAGAAATTCAAAAAAGACAAAAATACTTTAAAATTATCTGTCTGTTTTGGATTATATTCGCCTTTTAATTAAAAAAATTTAAATTTTGAACATAATTTTTTAACTTTTACATTTTTTTGGTCGAGACAAAATAATAATTCAGCAAAAATTAAATGCAAAACTAACAAATGTGAGAAAAAAAACTAATACAATAATTTAATTGGGCCAAAATGGGTCAATATTCACGGATACCCAACTCGATTTGGTCATTTAGAGGCGGGTATTTATTTGATTTTTCCCAATAAGAATGGTATGGAGGTAATAATAGGATCTCTGCTCGGGTATATGTGAAGAGGGAATGGTTTTGCTATCCATGCCCTATACCCATATACACGTACGGCCCTTCTCTCTCTCTCTCTCTCTCTCTCTCTCTCTCTCTCTCTCTCAGAGTATGTATGAATCTCTTGAGAGAGATTCATACATACTTATGTGTGTGAAGTACTTTTTTTTTATATTGTCATGTAGTTTTTTGAAGACTTTAGTTCTACGTTATTACTCCTACAGTTATGTGAAGCACGCACTGAGTATAAGGTCTGAAAATATCATTTTTCATTGTGAATTTTTTGAAAACATAAAATTATGAAACGTGTTCGAAAAAAAGTTCACACCAAAAAATGTGTTCTCTTTATAACAGTATATATATATATATATATATATATATATATCTGAAAAAGTAAATCATACTTAGAAGGTTCCTAATTAATTATCTTCATTGAAGGTTCCTAATCTTTGTGGTTGCTTGAATTTTCACTGGACAAATAATTAAAGGTTATGGAATATGTAAGGCCCACAGGCCACAAGGGTTGGAAACAAACCTGTGTTCAAAAATAATTATTGGAAGACTTTCTCACATGGCAAGGAATGAGAGGATATTCAATGGGATTCAGGAGCAGCCGGGAGAAATTTCAGATAGGGCAATCACAAGAGTTGCAGTATGGGTAAAAGGAAAATTCAAGATCCCTGGGGTAGCTATTGAAGACTTCTTGTGGAACATTCAGTGCGTTAAATCATTACTTGTTTGAGGGTGGATTGTAGTAGTTATTCGCATTAATTCCTTGTTTGTTTTCTTCCTTTTCCTTATTTTCTTTCCTTCATCGTTGGCTACTGGCCAACTTGGGTTTGGAAGGAAACTCTGTTTCATTGTTGTAATCCCGTTTTACTTCAATGAATTTCTTTGCTGATCAAAAAAAAAATATATATATTCTTGACTTATGCTAGGATTTTGATGGCACACATAACTCAAAATAATTTAAAATTTTGACCTGCCGGCTGATGCAGCACCATTCGTTGGGGATTCACACGACCAGAGTTGGAGCCAGAGGGTCAGTGGACATTCGTTCCCCGTAAGAATTTTTTTATTATTGTATAATTTTTTTTTATAAAGTATATAGATTTGTCCCCACTAAATATTTTGAATACTCTATATTTTAGTCTCCAAGACATATTCGCATGCGTAGTGAAATTTCCTCGCTTTGTCCCTGCACAACCAAATTGTGACTTATACATGTATGGTTCTCAAGGGACGGATCTAGAAACGTTGATAAGTGGGGTTAAAATTTTTACTAAAATCATACAACAAATTTTCTTCTATTAAAAGATAAATATAAAATCTTACCAAAATATTAATTTAAAATAATACAACGGTGATTTTACCAATAAATTAACTTAAAATAATACGCGACGATTTTTTTCTATTTAAGAAAAGATATAGAAAAAGATTATTTTTGAGAAGAAAATTAACATGTGTTTTTAATTATAGACATATACAGTATTATTTATCAGTTAATATTTATTTATACGCAATACAATTTTTACACAAATTTTTGGATTCGCTCCGCCTTACCGCCTTGCTTCCCATTGTAATTGCCATTGTAGTACATATATGGCCCAGTCCATAAGGGCCGTGCGGACTTCACGTCCCATCATTTGATTGAAGATCTGGCCCTTTCTAGGACAAGTCCGTTGTATGAAATTTTTGAAAATTAAAAAAGGTTAAAAAACTTATTTTTTTTATTTGGATAAAATACTTGGTACAATTTTATACGTTACGTGAAATATTTGGGACAATTTTTATACCTTAGATAAATTACTTTGGGCAATATCACAATTTTAATGGAGTCAAATTAACTAATTAAATTTCAATCCTCTAATAATTACATAAATTTAAAAAAAATTGAGTCTTGACCCAATGTGCATCTGCCCCTGGTACTTTTGAACCACGGTTAATCATTTTTCTTTTCTTTTTTTGTTGTTTTTCTATATAGAGTAAAAAGAGATTTAGAGCCACTCTTGTGGTTTTATGTGAGGCAAATTATCAAAAAAATCAAAAAATCAAAAAAAAAAAAAGAAAAAAAAGAAGAGATATTTTCAGTCCATCAGAATCAAGTGATCCCAATTGCCCATATATACCTCTACCCTTTGACGGCCTTTGTTGTGCGTGTGTGTGTAATAAGCATTTCTGTTGCACAATTTTTTTTCTTAACCTTCATTAGTTTTTAATTCTTCATTAATTAAGCACCATTTACTTAGTTATGTTTTTTATTTTGTTAAATCTTCAGTGTAAGGACTTGCATTTTTAGTAGTTTTGCAATTTTATTACGTAATTTGTATAACACCCTATATTTTAATTTCTTAGTGACTACACCTTTTGTAAAAATTATGTTTTTTAACAAAAAAAAAATTTATTATTATTAAAACTATTACAAAAAATATTAGTGACTACAACTTTTACAAAAACTTTACCCACAGTACAAGAAAATTCACATTCGCTGACTACAGTGTTAGTCACCAAATGTTAGTAATTTAGTCGCCATTTCTTGCTGTATGTTGATAAGTTTTTACTGCGAGGAGAAGAACAAATGAGTTAATAAATCCCCATTTCTACTGCACAATTATAATTTTTTTTGGCTATTCTAACATGTTTTGCTTGTCATACGTTAATAAGTTTAATTTTAAGCTATTCGATCAATATTTACTAAGTGTGAGCGCAAAACATATACGAAATAAAATGAAAATAACAACAGTACAACATATACATAAATATTGCAAGTACGACTAAGGTCAAATACAAAATCTACAACAAAAATAAATGTAACATAAGTAACTGCCTAGCAAGCCCCGCCCTCCCCTGCAAGCCCCAACCCGGTAGGTGTTCGTATTGACCTCAGGTGCCACGGGGAGGGTGGTCGCCAGTCAAGGGGGGCCGCACGCCCCGCATTGCGACCGGGGTGATAAGGACGTATGCACTCCCCAACTGCATCACGACGCCTATAGCCTCCGAGGGACCAGCAGTAAGGTCCACCTCTAGCGATGCCTCAGCCTCCTCCTCCGAGCTGGAGTCGACCCTCCTCCTCTCCTTGAAACGGCTTGTTGCTACCCACCGAGTTGACCAGGAGGTCCATCCACACGGGGTCGACGTCCTGTGAACCCCCCAGACCACCCCCGTCTTGCCCCAAAACTAGAGGAACCCTTCCCAAATAAACGTGGACTGTCAAACAGAGGTGTCATAGGGAAGCAGGGTGCATACTCCAACGCAGTGGTGCCGAGAGGCGTAGAAGCTGGTGATGGAGGTAGAAGGAACATCAAAGGAGCTGGTGCGGGTGCTGCTGTCGGTGCTGGAAGAGGGCTGTCCTCACCCTCATCTGCATCAGCCTCCTCCTTCGTCAGTACTGAAAACAGGCTCGATGCAATAGAACAAAAAAAAAAAATAGCATCGCGTCAGTATCATGTGCGATATGAATACGGGTACTCATAAGGAAATAGCAAAAACAAGATGGCAAAAATCTTGATTTCTTGCTCATTTCCAGTCCCAACATCAAGGAGCTTAGCATATATGAATGATGGGATCATTGCCACTTCTAGCAATCATTCTTAGCAGAAAACAGCCAAGACCAATGGATATAACATGAGAAAGGGCTTACCATCTCACTATACAAAAACCCCACAATTTGATTGAGTCTAGCTTGATGCCTTAACAGGAAAGGACGCAGATGGTTGAGTCTTAACTTTTTTGCCCCCTGTCAAACAACAGGATGAGTGCATGAGCATGTTGGAACTTGGACTACCACAAACTTCCTCAGGAACACAAATGTAAACCCCAAAAACATTGAAGTGAAATATATCTAAACTACGAGAAATAGAACCATTGATATCATAAAATTATGAGTACTATCACTACTATTGTCCCGAATAAAACTTACATCAACAGATGGAAGCTGAAGCCAAACTAGAAATGTAAGCTTCATATGGTAATACAGTAGAAACCTGACGAAAGCCAACAAAAGGCACAATGAGATTGCATGCCTCCCTGAACAGAGAGAGCTAAATCGACAATTGCAAAAACATAAATAACAAGAATGACAGAAGCACCAAATTGAGCCGGAACTATACCAGGAGAGAAATTTATCGGTAAAAACTTCAGCAACAGTAAAAGATCCGTATGCTGCATAGAAATGTAGCCTCAATGAGAAATATCCAAAGGACCACAGCAGTGAAAGAAAAAGATCGCATAATTCCATGATGGACTAGAGAAAATGCTATGACCAAAGAAAACCAGGTTATACAGAGCATCTGATTACAAGCTTGGTAATCTGCAGCTGCATGACTAGTTTATCGGCAAAAACTCCTCTAGTGGGACTACACCCCAAAGTGCTTTTTAAACCATCGAATGATAGCTTACAAAGGTTTTCAGCAGTTGATCCTATAAGTTAACTCAAACTTCCTTACATTTTTTGTTTAAAATATTTTAGCATGATGACTCCAACCCTTTCTTCCTTCCCTGCCAAGTGAGGCCAGTTCTTTAGGATCCACTAGAGCTGGCTATAAGATTCTACTAATAACTCAGCACCCCAATATTGAATGGTCGTACCAAATTGCTAATGCAACAAACCGCCATCTTTGCAACATACTATGATAGATAGAAACTAACCAACTTAAGAGTGAGCAAAATTGGCAAAAACGTTGCTCACCTGCCCAGTACAAAAGCCATCTTTGTCGCTCATTTTGGTTTCTCGACTCAAGTGCTTTAAATGTTGAGTATACTGGCAAAACAACCCCCACTGAACAGCTGCACGAGCCATATTTATGATTAGCTACCAAAATATGATTCCAAATTTCTTTCATAAAAAACTAGCCTCAGCATAACACGTGTACTTTCCCAGAGCTATGAACTAAAATGTCACAGAGAAAAAAAAAAACAGGAAGAAAAGTACCACTAGTAGTACTTGCAATTGGCAACAATGTCATTAACAAAAAACATTACAGGAAATTCTTAAGAATCAGATGTAAGATAAAAACATGCACAAAAATACTTAAGAAACTTGTGATCCACGTGCGAACAATACTTCTTGTAAAGTTCAAAAGGAAAAGTTAAACATCTATCGAAAGCTCACGATGCTGTTTGGAGAATAATGTTGGAATCAAAAGGACAAAGAAGCAAACGCAGCCCAACCTGCATCCATTGAAACTCGACATCAGCGGTTTATGTTTCTTCCCAATGTGTAATATGTAGATAGAAGAAAAGAAACAGGAGAAAACGTTCAGTTACCAACGACGAAACACCAATAGGCAATAACTCAAATTGACATGCAATGTGTCATTGATCACTGAAGTCGCAAAGTTTTTACAATCTTGAAGTTGTAAAGCATAGCAAAGTTTCTCAAAACCTGACTTTAATTTCAATAAACAAGCTAGTTACAACATAAATTCAAGCCTTTTATCAACTGCTGTGAGCATATATAATATACCCAAATAAAATTGAAGGGTAATTTAAATATTATAAAAGTATTAAGTCAACTTCAAAAAAGTGTTCACACCAAATTGGGCATTCATTTTATATTAATAATAGATATACCCAAGGAGAAGTACGAAGTTCTGCTTTAGTATGAAACATCACAGGACCTAGCGGTCGAAGATTGCCAGTTCTCCATCGGAATTTTAATATGCTTACCAGCGAATACCCACAAAACAAATGAACAATGAAACAGAGATTCCGAATTGAAGTATAAGCTCAATCCACAAATCACACAATTTACTCGAACCATCAAAACAAGTCCTATCATTTCCTTGACACGCTGTTGTATGTAAAAACAGATTTTCTAGTACTCAAAGCATTTCCCGAATGGGACACATGCTTACACACCGTGAAATACAAAAATTCAAGTCCAGAGCTAGTTCATAATGCTTATGGAAATCTCATTTCCCAGAAAAAATTGAAGCTTAAGTACGATCATATCCAATTTCAAATGAAGTAAATTCTGAAGTGAAAACAAAATCTCCCGAATCCAAGACACACGCGTACACCGTGAAATACAGAAATTCAGGTCAGGAGCCAGTTCATAATCCTTGCGGCAATCTCATTTCCTGGAAAAAATCGGAACTTTTCTGAAATTAGTACAAGCATATCCAATTTCAAATAAAGTAAATTCTGAAGTGAAAAAAAAATCTCCCGAATTCGGGACACACGCTTACACCCCATGAAACACCGAAATTCAAGTCCAAAGCTAGTTCATAATTCTTACGGAAATCTCATTTCCCGGAAAAAATTGAAGCTTTACTGAAATTAGTACAATCATATCCTATTTCAGATGAAGTAAATTTCTGAAGTGAAAACAAGACCCTAATTCGGGAGAAAATGGCTGTGAGAAAGAGAGAGAGAGAGAGTGTGTATTTTACCTCGCAGGGCATATTCGATCCAAAAACAGCCATTTGCTTGGGATCGATTTTTCAGAAATTTTGTTTCTCTGCCGATGAACTAGAGCGAAGGAATGTTCGGTTTTAACAGGGTAATCACCTTGAAGAAGCATTAGAATTTTACCCATTTGATCCCTTTGAAAGAACCATAGGTCCATATTACTAATACCCACCGAAAGTGTGGCATTTCGCTTTTAGCTCCCCATAATGAGTTTTTTTTATTTATGAAAATGACCCTAAAACAAAAAGAGTTAGCAAACTAACTCCGAGTGGAAACAATTCATAAAAGGATCCTACAAATCATCGCCCACTAAACAGTAAATATATACACATAATATCAAATAAATACGAGTATCAATATGTACTTTACAAATATCAAACATGTTCATGGATATTAAAATACTTTTTTGATATCAATGTACTTTTCTATGTATTATCCATGGCCTAATGGGTGATGGTTAACATTTTCTGTTTATGAAAATACTCGAATTCACATATTTAGAGTGTGCCCTCCTTGCTAATATGGCAAAATGGTTAAAATTTGCTTAATACAGTCAAACTATTTTGTTGTTCGCTAGAATTGGATACGTCCACGTTTAAAAGTTAGGATGCATGCTTAAGAAGTGATTCTGTATTTCCTAGAAGACGCATCTTAAGCACTTTGGTCTGTCGATTGCCTCCGTTGATGCTTCAATCCATTTGGTCCTCCATCTCCGGCCACGTTTTTCCTGCCTCCAGTAACCTTTTCAGCCTTGGGGTTTTTTGGTTGATGTGTGTGTATATATAGGGACCCAATTTATTAATTCTGTAATAAATAAAATTTTCCGAATATTTAATTGCATTCCGTATAATTCGTTAAATCCCGCGTATTATTATTATTTTTACAAATTGCAATATACATGCTTGGCATACTCATACAATATGCATTCTTTTATATAACACATACATATACATTACATATTATATCTGAATATTTATGTATATTATATATATTAGCGGCAGGTATCCACACGCTACATGTACCGAGAATAAGAACATGAAAAATAAAAATTTCAAATTAGAAACTCGACCGTCATGATAGAGGAAGTAACTAGTGTGGGCAACTTTAAACTGTTAAAAGTTCTTCTTTTTTCCCGTAGAGATGTAGTCTTTTTAAAATTTTATTTGTACGTAATTGCCCATCAACTTATATGGAGTGATGAGTTTAAGGATAATTAGATTATCGGAAATACTCATTTGGTCATGGGGTTTTTTTAAACATGAAATTGTGAACCGGCTTAGAAAAAGAGTTCAGATCAAAAGGTGTGTTTGCCCCTATAACAGTTAACAAATTAAACCAAAACCATAGCAGCAAACCAAACCTCGAATCCCACAGTTTTCCCTTGAAACCAGACCTAACCCCTTCGTCCATGATTTCCAAAATCTGTGTGTATATATAAGTATATATTTACAATAATTTACTCATGCTTCATATTTTACAATGTTTAATAGAAAATAAAGAGTTTTGTTGGAATATGAGAGTAAAATATGACTAGCTAAAGTTTATATTTACTCGTGCTTCACTTCATATTTCACAATATGTATTATCTATACTATTATATAAAGCCAACACCAAATTTAGTGTGAACAAATATTTGAACCGACTCACAATTTGATGTTTTCATCCTTGGAAACTAAACATATTTTCTATACCCCAATTAACCTCATACTCAATTGTTTATATAAGTACAACGGCAACTAATTAAGTAACTCCGTAGTCCAAAACTGCACACAACAGTTAAAGAACTACCCATTTCTTCCACTTTGGTTTGAAACATACACGTAATGAATCATTTCTTCTTCTCCTATTACAATTGTCCACCCTAATTAACTTTCGAGTTCTCATTTTGACTGCTGTGCAGTGGGTTTTGATGTTACGTTTTTCAGGCTTTTATAATTCAATTATTGACTATTTATAGGTAATTTTTCTTTCGTCTTCCTTTTCAATAATACAATGTTCCTTTGTATAACCATTAACACTTTTTTATTCTCGCAGTGTTGTGAGTCTCTTTCCACCGAAGCCATACCCAATTGATGGAGTCCGTTACATTTTCCAAGGATATCAAGCGAAGGTGAACTTTTACTTTTCTAATTTTTTTTAATCTTTCGATTGATTATGCATGTTTTAAATTAATTACAAAAATTTATTCCAAACAAAGTTAATTATGTAACGTTTTCATATAACTCTTGCAATGGTAAAACGTTTGGGTATGAGTCTTGCGATTTAAAAATACATAATGAATTGACTGATGATGAAACTCTACGTGTCAATATGCGTTCCATTTCCTTTTCTATTTAGTTTTTTTTTTAAAATAAGGTAAACTACCTATTTACGTTATGCTAAACCAAACAATGAAAGTTTACTACCCCTCAACTTTTCTTTCTTTGCTTTTGTTATTAGAAAATGTTTGAAAAATATATATCTAAACATAGAGCTTAATATAGGTATAGTCGGAACCGTTCGATGTGTGTGACCTTCACGTGTATTATGTATTGAATGATTACGAACACTTTTATGTCTATCTCTGTGTTCGATTGTCTATATTCCTACCCTTCCTTTCTTCTTACCAAAATTTCAAAAAATGTCTCCATCTTCAAATCTTTCAATTTAAAAAATTTATGTCTACCGACATATATCAGCTCTCCAATGTTCATTTTGTCTACGACACCCTAGGTGATGTTAGCATAGTACGTTATTTTGTATAATATCTCATATTCACAAGTATATTTCGCAGATTATTATATTGCAGTACAAATAGTATATGCAACAGATGAGCACCCATCCATATATTTTTATTGCAATTGACAAATTTTTGTTATTTTTATTTATTCCTATTAATTGTTGGCCTTTCTTAAAATATCATTCATTATATTAGAAATTCACAAATTGTTTTTAAATATTATATACGAGCGACTAAATATGTACTTTCATCCAAACCTACGCACCCATGCTTTGTCTAGGCACGGGCTGGTAGTCATTAATATAAAGGGAACACTCATTTCCTTTTGGTATGAACCCACAATATGAAGCTGACTCCCTCTTTTAATTTTCAAAAGAGCAGTGCTGTGTACACAGATCTGGACACAGATGTGTCCAGATCCGTTGGATGCACGTGGGGCCCTTAATAATTCAGGGGCCCCACGTGCATCCGACGGATTCGGATGTCTGGATCTGTGTACACAGACTTTCTCTTTTTAAAATTGCCATCTTCCTTTTTTTTTCACACTTCAATGATCATTTTAACAGAAAAAATGACTGCACCACAAGAAAACGAGATCTCCCAACGATTTTATAGCAACGGTCTAGAAAACCATTGGCAAAAATTACGTCTAGTCGGCATTAGGTGGGAGACGCTCAAGCAATACCAGCTTGGTCCCCAAACCATCTAAATACCTCGGTTATAAAAAAAATTACGTCTCGTAACGGTTTCAAAAGCATTACTATAACCATATGCGTAGCAACGGTTTCCACTGAGCCGTTGGTAAATTCATTGTCTATTGCCACGTTATAATGACCGTTGGTAAATTCACTGTCTATTGTCACGGTTATGATGGGCCGTTGTAAATCCCAGTGTCTCTAGGGCTTAATTAGTTTTCCCAAATTATTTTATTTTGGCCGAACTTTTCCCTAGCGGTAGCTCCAAGATAGAAACGCAGTACTCGCTTGTCTCCTAGGTATTCTACGCGCGACAGCATCCAAGAAACCCACTTGACTCTCTCCCTCCCATCTCGATGAAGGTAATTTCTCTCTCGCTCTGTGCGTTTCTGCGTCTCTCTCCTTCTGTGCGTCTCTCTCTCTCGAACTCTCTATGCGTTTCTCTCTTTGGAATCTGAATCCCATCTTGTTGAGCCCTAATTTAATGGATTTGCTCTTAAACCTCACGATTTATCTGTGAGGAAGTACGCAAATAAAACACCTGACTCGTGAATAGTTTTAGCATTTCAAAATGCTTGGACATTAAGCTTGTATCTCTTAGTTGAACGATTTGTATGAAGTTTAACATATTTATCATGGTAATGGTGCTGTTGGGTGCTTATTAGTATAAAGAAAATTTCAGCAAAGAGGCAGGCATGCCGAGGCTGCAAGAATTAGGGAGAAATACCCAGAGAAAATTCTGATAAGAATTTCACGTGCAATTTAAAGTTTTTGGGGTTTCAGTTTGTTTGTGGCCAGTAATTTTGTGATTAACGCATTTGTATTGGTGATTGGAATTTTCTTTGAGAGTGTATGTTGGCATTTTCTTCTATATTTGAATCTTGTTGTGATGAATTGTGTGTACTCATTTAGCATCTCTATACTAATTTGTGCTGCTCTCCGCATTTTCCTTGGATTTTGTTTTGGTTTAAACCTTATGCAGCACTACACAGGTTATATATGGATGTTTAGCCACTCTTCCAGTTGTTCCATTGTACAGATGGCCATCAATTTTTTATGAGTATACTAGGAGAATTGTTCCATCTTCTGAAGCTAAGGGCATAGACTCCTCTTGTTGCACCTGACCAAAATGTCTGGTATGTGCAATGTCATGAATTTTCAACGACAACAAAAAGATTACCCAGTGTTCAGCTCCTCTGACTTGCGTGCCATAATTGAGTTGCTAATTCTATTGTCTTATGTGGAAGTATGCTAACTGGTGTTTGTCATATTGTAGGTCTCGGCGAATTAGGGGCTCATGATGAATTAAGAGAAAGAAGATCAGATTTTGAGATCTCTGAGGACGAGTGACGGCGATCTAAGATTGGGGTGGTTAAAAAGAAGGCATTAAATGCCTCAAATAGTTCACTCATTCACTCAAGAAAAGAGGAAAAAGAAAAATTGACTACAGGTTTCCTCCAGTTTCCATAGAGGACATATGTGATGCAAAAGAGGAGAGTGCTGTTCTGGAGTTGCGTCAAAAACTCCATGAAATGGATATGTTACCCCCTAAGCATGATGACTATCGCACATTATTGAGGTGGGTTGATCCTTATAATCATTGCAAGTTTACAACGAAAATGTATATTGTCCTGAACAAATTTCTTTGTTTTAAGGTTGTTTCAGTCATATACTTGAATGACATTTGGCTAACCCATGTAAAACCGAGAGAAATAGTTGCGTAGGGAATAGATGTGATATTTTTTATTTTGAAATCAGAAAAACCCGTCAAAAGTTTACAATTGGCATAGAAATTTTTGTTGGTTTGACTAGCTATGTTGCCTTGTTTTAGCTCATTTATTCAAACACTTGACCAGGTTTTGGCTGACTCCTGTAAATGGAAACAGACATTCTCTTGTACTATCCCATTTAAAATTGGTTCACGTTACATCATCTCTTTTGGGAATGCATAAAAAAGTGTGGTAGTGATTGGTTTTAATTCCATAAGATCTAGAAATCCAAAGGGGCTCGTGGTTTCCAGGTGATCTGTCGTTCCCTATGCCACTCGTGCCGTATACCCCAATATTTTGTATGCTTTCATCTGCGGGTATTGTCCCTAGACACCTTGCTGGATGTTGCTCATGCGCCCCTTGGCTGTGCGAGTGGCACCCTTCTAGTATGGTTTTTATACTATTTGTTTTGGATGAGGTCAGTTTGTGGGTTATATTTGGATTTCAGATAGGTTACTTTGTCTAAAGGTTTTGTTTCAGATAAACACTGGGCTCAAGTAAACTTATATGCATGTATGTTATGTAGATTCTTGAATGCTAGGGCATTAAACATTGGAAAGACAATCTAGATGTGGGAAGAAATGCTTTATTGGAATAAGTAGTACGGAACAGACACCATACTGGAGGTATGAACCTTACATAGCCAATGAACTCCATGATTTTCAAAAGAAAATCTTTTCCAATTGAAAGCTTAAATGTCCCTAGGAATCACACAGATGATATTGCGATTCTCACTTTCTGCTGATGCCTTTGGTTTTGTAGTTAAATGCTTGACTCTATGATGCCAAGGTATACGTATTTTTTTAAGCATATGATGCAAGGAACACGTGAATTCTATATTGAAGTTAACCTATGAATACTCAGGACTTCGAATTTGAAGAGCTGGAGGAAGTTTTGCAATAGTACCCTCAAGGTTACCATGGAGTTGATAGGGAAGGAAGGCCTGTTTAGATTGAGAGGCTTGGAAGCTCACCCAAGTAAGCTCATGCGCATCACCACGATTGATCGCTACCTAAAATACCACGTCCAAGAGTTCGAGAGGGCTCTGTATGAGAAATTTGCTGCATGTTCGATTGCAGCAAAGAGATGCATCTATTCAACAACAGCAATTTTGGATGTACAAGGCCTGGTAGGTCAATTCTAACTGTCTATGATATATTACTATAAAAACAGGTGTGTTTTTTTTTTTTTTGAAAAGCAAAGATAAGAAATATATTGATAGAGATATAGGATTACAAGAAAAGACACAAGCAAGGGTTGGAGAGGGTCCAACCATCAGAGCTTAGGACCATAAACACCTAAATCAAAACAGAGCTGAAGGAAAAGAAATAGAAATACAAGGAAACTGCAGTTAACAAATTAAGAAGCAGATCTCAAACTTCAAGCTGCAGATTCGCACCCAAGGAAAAGCCTTCCAACAACAGAGCAAAAACGCCATGACTACCACGGGATACAAGGAAGAGCAACCCAGCAAACTTCAAACTGAATACTTCATAAATTTAACTCCCGAGATGACCTCTTCAATGCACCTAGAAATAAGCTTGAAGTATTGGACATGATAACAGAGAGGGATAAATTGTCATTGGAGTTTTTCTGCTGCATGAAAGCCCACTGAATCCACCTAAATTTAGTATTCAGGAACACAATCTCCCAATTAATGGAACCTCCTTTAAAGATTAAGTTATTTCTGGTTAACCACACTGAGTACATAATCCAAGCCGGCATTGAAAACCACAAGTCTGATATAAAAGGGTTTGATTTCTTCCTGATTTTCCAACTAGACCACCATGAAAGGAGACCCTCCACTGATTTTGGGGAAACCCAATTAACCTGCCATAACGCTAAGAAAGAGCTCCAAATCTTCCACACTTCCTTGCAATGGATAAGAAGGTGATATTGAGATTCCAACTCCCTTCTGCAGAATTTGCAAAGAGCCTCTTGAATGCTGATAATTCGCCTGTAGCTAAGAAATTCTCCTGACTTAACTTTACCTTTCCAAGCAAGCCAAGTAAAAAATTGGACCTTAGGAGGGCAAATCTTAACCCAAACAGAAGAGGGAGGAGAAGAATAATTACTGTGCCCCTGCCGTTGTAAAATGGCATACATTGACTTGACAGAATATGAAGAAGATGCACTTCCTTTCCATATTAGAGAGTCGTCCCTGTCATTGAAACAAAGGTTAGAGTTTGCCCAGATGTTTGAGATGGAAATAAGGTCCTCATTCTCCCAACTATAGAGCCTTCTTCTAAACTGAAGGACAGCCTTTAAGGAAGAGCATCCCCTGAGATCAGCCAATTTGAGATCTCTATTGACCACAGACTGAAACAACCTAGGGAAGTGGGTATGTAGAGGAAGGTGAGAAGAGCCCCAAGCATGATTCCAGAAATGGATATGGATACCATTGCCAACCTTAAAAGCCAAGTTGTTTGAATAGCACAAAAAGGAACAAGGGTTCTGATGCATTACCTTGATGATCCCTTTCCATATATAAGAAAAATTAAAGCTCCCCCCTTCATTTGGAAACCAAGCACCAGAAGGAATATGATATACATCACAGATAACTAGCCTCCATAAGCTTAGTTTGTCAACACTAAATCTCCACCACCATTTGATAAGCAAAGACATATTCAAAGTTTTCAGAGACTTAATCCCTAGGCCCCCATGTTGTTTTGGAAGAATGGAAGTGTCCCACTTGACTAGGGTCAATTTGTTGGTACCTGAGGATCCTCCCCACAAAAAATTCCTTTGTAACCTACTAAGGATCCTAGCCACAGCAGTTGGCATCTTGAATAATGATAAGTAATAAATGGGGAGGCTCGCAAGGATTGATTTGAGAAGGATTAACCTACCACCAAAGGATAATAGTTTGCTCTTCCAAGAAGCAAGTTTGGCTTTGACCTTGGCAATGAGAGGATCCAAAGTACTAATTCTCAAGGGGCTAGCACCAAGAGGTAAGCCAAGATACTTGATAGGTAAGGAAGAGGCCTTGCATTTCAGAGTTTGAGCACATGAAGCCACAAAAGCCTCATCACATCCCACCCCACAAACAGTGGACTTTTGGAAATTGATCCTAAGCCCAGAGACCACCTCAAAACCTCTTAGAATTCTTTTTAAATTAAGAACTTCCTCAATGTTTCCTTCACAAAATAAGATGGTATCATCAGCAAACTGAAGATGAGTTAGGCTCCCAGAAAGAGGACCCAGCTTTGCTCCCCCAATAATCTGCATATCTCTAGCCTTACATAACAGATGACTCAAGCCTTCAGCAGCCAAAAGGTAAAGGAAATGAGATATAGGGTCCCCTTGCCTGATGCCTTTTTCCATTTGAAATTGGTTAGTGGGAGATCCATTAACTAAAATAGATACGGATGGTGAGCAAATGCAAGCTTTGATCCAAGATATCCACTTTGGAGGGAAATCTAGGCTAGACATCATAGATAAGATGAATTTCCAATTGATGTTGTCATAAGCCTTTTCAAAATCCAATTTAATAACCAAACCCCTCATTCTCCTAATCTTCCAAAAATGGATTACTTCATTTGCAATGAGAATCCCATCTTGGATACCCCTATTACCAATGAAAGCTGATTGGAACTTGCCAACCACAACAGGAAGAATAGGGCTCATTCTTTTTGCTAGAACTTTGGCAATAATTTTGTAGGTACTGCCTACCAGACTGATAGGCCTATAACCTTTGAGGGAGGAAGGGATAGGAACCTTAGGGATGAGGGTTATAAAAGTGGCATTAAGACCCTTCACCAACTTACTATTGGCATGAAATTCGTTGAAAAATTGTAAGAAAGTGTCTTTGAAGATGGGCCAACACTTTTTGAAGAAAAGAAGATTAAACCCATCAGGTCCTGGGAATTTGTTACCATCGCAACTAGCAACTGCTGCCCATATCTCCTCTGCTGAAAAGGGCCTGAACAAACTATCTTTTAGATCTTGACTAAACCCCAACACGTTAGTCCCATTCCCCAGACTGAGGATAGGCCTAGATGTCCACTGCTCTGAATAAGCCTGCTTGAAGAATCTGTAAATCTCCTCCTTGATTTGGGAAGGCTCATCTACAATCACTCCACCAATGGTTAACACTGAGTTAATAAGGTTCCTCCTCTGTCTATTTGCTGCCACCAAATGAAAAAATCTAGTGTTTTTATCCCCTTTCAGGCACCAGTTTAGCCTAGACTTCTGCAACCAAATCCATTCCATCCTTTTGCTCAACTCCCAGAATTTACTTTTAGCCTCCAATTGAAGTTGCAATTGGACTTCTGATAAGGTTGAAGATTCTGCTTGCAGATCCCAAAAAGCCATGGACTGTTCTGCTTCTACAATCCTTGCCCTTAAGTCAGAAAATTCCTCCCTCGACCAGTCCTTCAACGTCGTCTTCATAGCTTTTAACTTTCCTGCAAAATGCAGAAACCTGCCCAACCATTAATCTGAGTAGCTTCCCAAGACTGTTTGACCTTTGTTAGGAAAAGAGGGTGAAGAAGCCAAGCATTAAAAAACTTAAAAGGTTTTGGACCCCAATTTCTTACATCTTGCTTAATGATAACAGGGCAGTGGTCTGACACAACTCTATTTAAACCCCATTGTTTGAACTGGAATTCCTCAAGAAAAGGAGCCTGAAGGAGAATTCTATCTAGTCTGCTCCAATAGTTTGTTGAGAGGGGACCTCCCCAGGTGTATTTCCTACCATGCATTGGAAGGTCAATTAGATCCATATCCTCGATGAATTGGCTAAAATCAATCATTCCTCTACTTCTTCTGATACATCCTTTTCTCTCCTCTATTTTTAGAACTTCATTGAAATCCCCCCCTACTGCCCACGGTTTGTTAGAATTACTCTTTAAGTGCACTAAACTCTGCCATAGGTTCCTTCTATGAATCACATCATTTGGAGCGTATATATTAGCAAAAACACACTGGAAAGAGAGATAAGAACCTTCCAGGACAATAAAATTTGGGGAAGCACAAGCAGAAGAGAGCTGAAAAAAAGCAATATCCCAAATAATTATGATCCCTCCTGCAGAACCATTTGCATCAACTTCCATAAAGTCAAAATTGTCATCCCTCCAGAGGGATTTCACCCACTTTCTGTCCACATGGACCTTTTTAGTTTCTTGCAGCATAGCAATGTGGACCTTATTTTGAGCAAGCAGATCTTTAACCTTTCTCCTTTTGAGGCTTTTATTTAAGCCTCTAACATTCCAAGACAGCACAATCATTAAAATAGATGAGAGGATACCTGAAACCTGGGAGAAAAGGAGGCTCAAGAAAGGCACCTTGAGCTTTCCCCGATCCCTGCTCTCTGAATATCCATCTCTTCCATCCTTGCTATTCTACTAATCACTTCATCTTCATTAACCCCAGAGTTAGAGATTCCCAATTTCTTGCATAAATCCCAGGTCATATTGGCTTCTTTGAGGATGAGACGATTTCTATTATTCATGTCTGAGGAGGATAGAGATTGAATAGAAATGGTCGGAGAAGCTGGTTTTATACCTTTCTGTTTACTTTTTACTTTCTTCTTTCTCAGTCCTTTTCTCAAAAGATAGGTAAGGGAGCCCATGACTTCTGTTGTTGGTCTGTTTTTCCTTCTTCTCAATTTCTTCTTTGGGTCAGCTCTGGGCTTGTCTGCTTGACTAGATTGTTCCTCTAGATCACTAATAATCTGAGGTTGGGCATTGCAAGACTTTTCCCCTGTTACAAGGTTGGGAACAGGCCCAACACTTGAGGCCCGCAATAGCCCAATAGAAGCATGCCCATCAGTTGGGGCCCAAAAGGGAACATCTCTAGGCTGGGTGCTGCTCGAGAAATCTGCCACTTCTTCTTGATCCCCTGTATCAGCAGCCACAACATTAAATACCTCATACTCGCTAGACAATCTTGCGACACAAGGTGATATAGCAGTTTCTGCCACCCTGGATATAGAATAGCTGTTAGAGCCTGATTTGACCACTGCTTTTTGTTGTCTTATCGCTGAAAACCTGTTATGTTCACGAGGAGGGCTATTTTTGGAAAAGTCCAGCACATCTTTATCTCCTTCTTTGTCGTTGACTTCCTTGTCACAAAGCTCCTGGTGATGTTCTGCAGTACCCTGGCCATGGAGAGGATCAGAGGAGGGGGGGAATACAGGGTTCCCGTCTTCAGTGACTCTAATATTGAACTGAGAGCCTTTGCAAACCAATTTAATGTTTTGATAAATAAGCTCCGAGCAAGAAGTTAAGATAAGAACTTTTCCAACTGTGAAATCCAGACATTCAACTATGTTGTCATCCAAGGCTTTAACTTCTCCCCAAAGCTCCCCTATTTTGGTAAAAGTGGAACCATTCCAGAGCTGGATAGGAACTCCAGTACAACTTAACCACACCAATCTGTTATACTGAACATTCCGCTGAGGACTCCATCTCGTAGGAGTATGAATCCACTTAGATAAACAGCTCCATTTCCCTTCCTTAAAAAAAGAATCCATCTCCGATAGCGCCGGAAAGGTGATAATAACTTGAAGCCCGCCGGCCGGCCTGGCCATCACTTCTTGACTCACATAAGTTCTGATGGCTTGTTTTAGAGGCTCCAACGACCGAAAGGACCTAAGTTCAGCAATCATACTTCTCCAGACCCATTCATCACCCTCCTGAGTGACCTCTATCGAAAGGTTTGTCTTGCATATTGTATGGGGTTGTACTTTCAGAATATCGGCGTAAGACAATCCTTCTTTGATAGGTTGTTGTTGTTGGGCAGGGTTAATGCGATTGGTCCCATTAGTTCCTTTAGTTTTTCCTGCATGGTTCCACTGCATATTGCGTGCTTTATTGTGTAAAACCTTCTTTCCTTGTACCCTAGGGTAAGTAGCAATCTTGACATAAAGCTTGTTACCACGGACTATTGTTCCATTGAGATCTTGGATTGCCTGGATTGCTTCCTCTCTGGATCGGAATCTTACAAACCCGAACCTAGTGTTTGCTTTTGATCGTTTTGCAGGAATAGTGACGTCTGTGATCTCCCCTAGATTTTTGAAAATTTGGTGAAGCCATTCTCCGTCCATTGAGAGCGGTAAGTTGTCCACGAAGAGAGTTTCCTCTGCATCGCCAAGACCCCCCTGCTTGCATCTTCCGGCTGATGGTATAACTGTAGATGGGAAGGTTTTCCTACGTGAGACCAAAGTCCAAGGCAAACCATCTTCACTCTTCTGGACGTGAGGATGGTGTTGGGAATTGATAGTGTTTTGGGGATTAAAGGGTGGTTTAAGGTGATTTGAGGTGTTGGGTAAATATGGCCCTGGAGGTGTAAATGATCTGTTACCAGAATGGAAGGGTGGTTTGAGATGGTTGGAGATAAAGGACGCAGGTTTTCTAGTTTGCTGGGGAAGGATGGGTCCGGGAGGTACCGGAGGTGGTGGAGGGGGAAGTGGTGGTACTGGATGTGATGATAGGCGGCTTTCTCTCTCTCTCTCTCTCATTTTTTCAAAGGTGGAAAAACTTTTAAAAAAAAAAAAAAACAGGTGTTTTCTGTCTTCCTATGTGATTTTCTCGGCTTCATAGAGAAACAGAAACATTTAGATGGATTTTTTCAGCAGGTCACGAAACCTTTTGTAATTTTGATACGGCCTAACTCTTTTCTGAAGTTGCAGAAGTTCTAAAACTGATGCTGCAAGCAGCAACTGCTTGAACTTGAGCAATTTCTGTAGTTTTAAAACTGCTGCTGCAAGTTCAAGCAGTTTTAAAGCTGCTGCTGCAACTTCAACCAGTTTTATGTCTGTAGTCATCTTCGTATCAGACACTTATTGGATACCGATATGCTCCGGTACATATCGGATACGCTTAGAAGTATCCAGTATTAAAACTAAGTTAAATCATCTTAATTTTGGAAATGTTTCGGATACTTCAAGAAACATTTCCGATACGTTACCAAAGGGATGGACAAACGGAAGACAACATGGTCCACTATTTTCTTTTTGGTCCTCAATCTTCTAGTCCATTTGGTGATTGTTTAATGTGGTCCATATATTTCACATTTTTTAGTTTTCGTACGTAAGTTGTTCATCTTATGCACTTTCTAATTCGAAATTGCCTATTGTTTGAAAGTCTTATTTATTCTTTTGTTTTTGTGTATGTGTGCAGGTAATAGGACTATTTAGAAGCATTGAGTGCTGGTTATCTATTTTGATACAGGTTTTACAAGGATGGTAATTTATCCTATTTTTGTAATTTTTGTTTTTACATGTATACTATTAATATTGTGGATTATTTTGGTATTATGTTAATCAAGTACGATGGGAGATATATATGCTAAGCATATATGAACATTGTGTATGGGTTCTTATTTTGGACAAGTTTACATATATAAACGTGGGATTATGATGTTATCTTTGTTCTATATGAAAAAAAAATGGTTTGTTTTTCTAAGAGTAGGTAGTGGAATGACAACCTAATGTATATTAAGACAAATTTGGCATATATTCGCATTGAAAAGCATTGCTAGAATTTTTTGGATATTTTAGAAAAAAGAATATATGGCAACGGTTATTTTATACAGTAGCAACAGTTGTAGTGTTACTTAGAGGATTGACTGTGGTGATGGTTGTGCACAACATACTGATAATTGGTAAGATAAGACTGGAAATGACCTTTACCAACGGTTGAACCGTTGCTAAAACAACCATTGCTAAAAAATATTTATACTAACGCTTGATAAAAATGTTGGTATACCATCTACAGCAATATCTCACAACGGTTTGGCTGAGGTTATTTGACTGTTGGTATTGTTTTAGTAACGCTTTTTGTATTCTTTAGCAACGGTTTTGACCGTTAGTGGATCCCAAATTTCTTTAACCTACGTTAGTTTGTGGCAGCTACCAACCTTCATTTCCAAATTCGAGGCACTCTCTTCTGCAAATCATTCTCGCCTCTCTCCCTCTCTCTTCCTCCCTCTCTCTTCCTCCCTCTTCCTTTGCTTTCTTCTGCAGATTCACATGTTCAACTTATGGAAAAAGCAATGCCGAGTTTGGAGGTTCGGTTTGTGGTTGGGTCCAACAAATGCCAGAAGCATCTCTCTCTCCATATATATATATATAGAGAGTGAACTTCTAATAAGGGATTTCTTATTTTACTACGGCGTAGATCTCTTATTTTCTGACCAAATTTTAATGATCCGAACAGTTCAATATGTTTAAAACTTATTTTTAAAGATACCCGCAAGAAATCAACTCAAAACAATATGTGGAAAAACTTGATTCATTCATTTTTTATAAAACTGTTCCTGTCAGTATTTATTAAAAATTATTTAGATCAAGTCTTTCTCGATATTGTTTTGAGCCGATTTCTTAGGGGTACCCTTAAAAACATGTTTTAAACACATTGAACGGTTCGGATCATTAAAATTTGGTCAGAAAATAAGAGATCTGCACCGTAGCAAAATAAGAGATCCCTTATTAGAAGCTTACTCTATATTATATGCTGACAGAAATAGTTTTATGAAAAATAATATCTGGAAAGGCTTGATCTATTTAATTTTTCATAAAACTGTTCTTGTCAGCATTTTAATTAAAAACTATTTAGATCAATCCCTTCTCGATATTATTTTAAGCCGATTTTTTACGAATACCCTTAAAAACATGTTTTAAACACATTAAATGGTTCGGATCATCAAGATTTGGTCAAAAAATAGGAGGTCCGCTCCGTAACAAAATAAGAGATCCCTTATTAGAAGGGGACTGATATGCATATATGTGTGTGTGTGTGCGTGCGCGCACGTGTATATACATATAATTTATAAGAGGTTAATGTTTAGAAGGTATGGTTATTTTTACCCTCTCAATTGTTTGGCTTCTTATTTCATTTCACTCATTTACAAATAAAAAACTCATACGTATCTACTGATCTCCTTTATATTCAAGCTTTCGTATTGTACCTTCAATCCTACGAGTCATATAATACATATTTTCATCTAAGCGTTACGTGACACCGGCCGATAAAAAGAAAGAGGATTGTTTGGAATATGAGATTAAAAGATGACTAGCCAAAGTTGGAATTCTATTTTTTGACCAAGTTTTATTTTTTGTCGCAGACTTTGAGTTGTGTCTGTCGGTACAGTTAAACCTTAAAACTCACACTCCTGAAACTTGGAGGTCTGGAGATGGCTTCTAAAACTTTGTCCCCATTTATTTGTATATTTTTATTATTTTGGATTTTTTGGAAAATAATTTATAATTCATAATTTTTTTATATGCAACATGGAGATCTTGTTTGATAGATGTTGATTATTCTAATAAGCTCAGTTTGGCTTTGGACCAATTAGTAGCCAGTGTATACTTCAAGCCGACCAAAATTCCTCAAGTTGGCGTATGATTGATTGGTCAAGTGTGTGCAGCATTGATCAGCAACCTCTTGGCCCGATCAATTGACACATGCTCAGACACGCACACCTTGCCAAGACTGTGCGGTAGATGTCAATTGGAGAAAACCCCGCGAGGTGCTCTTGATTGCTCGAGCAATCTCGAAGATGGTGTCGCCAACTGCTCGGTATCTCAGAGACGACGCCCAAAATCGATGGAACAGTTCTCCCAAAATGGAACGAGAGGTATCACCGATGACTGTTAGACAGCCTTGAATTGGTCCACTCCTCAAGCAATTAAAACTCATTTCCGGCACGTGATCAGCTACGTTTTTACATATGCAACAAGCATATTCCTGCCTACTAATTACTCGAAGCTTATTAACTTGATCGTTGGAAGATCTTTGGCTGAAAAACCACCTCCAGTCAGTCACTGCACTTGTTGTGTGAGCCAAGACAAGAGCATGGGATGATTTCACATCATCAATATCTATTGGACAATATTTCCATAATCATAAAGGATATTTACTCAATTAAATAATTTTTGAAGATGCACGAATATTAAAATTAAACAAATAAATAAAGACGAAAGGAATAGTAGTAACTTCGGATATCTGGACATAGCCCCCTTTCCTTTTTTTCTTTTGTCCATTTTAAGGCATGGTATGAGGTCGAATAAACAATCTTGATCATTTATAATTAAACAGTTATATGATCAAATTACATATATTTAAAAAAAGATCTACACACACAATTTATATATACAATTGTGTCCGAAATAATTCAATGTTGAAGAGACTTTCAGAATAATATAGACTTAACGTACATCGAAAAATTCTAAATACTTCTATATTCGAATTTGTGCATATATTTTGTGATGTCTACAGGTGTTGGCATATCGCGAAATTTGAACTGATTAAATATTCGTCAATGATCAATTGATTCGTTTTCCACAAGAATGTTAAAAAGTCATGCTTTCAGAAAATGAAACCGGAATTTAAATTAAGGATGTTTGGAAGAGTCTGGTTCCCACCAGCATTGCATTGGGGGCTACGACAGCGAGCAGACTATCAGTACGGCTTGTAGAAAACGACTTTGCAACAGACTTACTGGGTGTAACCGGTGCGGTTTGATTTGGATTTAATTGTATGAGAGTTTAGACTAAATAAGAAATTTCAGTTTATAATCTTTCAAACAGAAACCGAATCGAAATATTTTGATTTTGGTTCAGTTTTTATTTTTGGTCCGGTTTAGTTTTCCGATTTGATTCAATTTGTCGGTTTAGTCTTACACTCCTACTTTGTGATAGAAATAAAAAAATATTACTTGATCTGAGAGAAAATGGATAATATTTATACACTTTTTAAGTGATTGATAGAAATAACAACTCCAAAATACTGGAATGGTGAGTAAAATCAAGAGAGTAGAACACAAGGAAATTAGTAGTAATTGCAAAGGGACTTGTGAGTTGAGATTTGTTTGTTTCCTTTTTAAAGTTTCATGATCGAAATTTGTTATAGTTTATTAATTTTTATGAGATCAGTCTATATAGGGAAACGAAGTATATGTTGTGTTTCTTGGCATAACACACATGCTGTGAATAAGAACGGCAACATTTTAAAATTTTGAATTCCCGGTTAATCTTGAAATATATTTTTAATCAACAGTATATTTATCTTAGCAAGAAAATCAACGGTATATTTAAAAAAATTGAGAACAAAATCCGAACATTTCGACTAAGAGGGTTTTAAATAAGTGGTATATGTCACTTTTTTTAGTAAGCCGTTGGGTGAGTCGACATATTTTTTTCTTTTTCCCTTTTAGTTTTGCCACCCCCCGTTAAAAAAAGTGATTAACACCGTTTATTTGAACCCCTTTCGGTCGTGCTGTTCGAATATTATTCTTGAAAAAATTTTAAAAATTTACCATTGACTTAAAAAAATATTTCAAAATTAACTGTGAATTCGAAATTTTAGAATAAAATTTTGTTAACAAGAGAAAGTAATTTTGCACATGTATTCAATTTGAAAACAACTTTGACTTGTGCCATTTTCTTTCAAAACGTTGTTGTTCTCATTCACAGCATGCGTGTTGTGCAAGGAGGCACAACACGCACCTTGTTCCTCCATACAGGGTTTTGTCTTGATTTTAATTGGAATTATAACTAAATATATGATAAAATTAGTATTTCAAAAATTAATATCGAAATATGCGTATGCTTGGCTGTTATTAAAAAACACTGACGTAAGGTTTGAAAAAAAAAAATGACGATATCCAAGGGGGCCATAAATAGTTGAACTTCCAAATGGATTATGACTAAACCCGAGAACGAGAAGGCAAGTTTTGGCTCCTCTTTCACACAGTTCCCCACCTCTTATCATCTTCACCACTCTCAATTCAATGGCCGATACTACAACAGGTCCACGGAGGAATTTCTTTAGACAGACGAACGTTGCATATATCTGCATTTGGAGCCACTTTTCACCACCACCTCCGCCACCACCTCCGCCACCACCACGTACCTCCCCTTCCCGTCATGCCGTTCTAGCCTTCATAGTTACGGTGTCGTTCAGCCTTCTGCAACTCAAGTATCAGGGGAAGCAAATGTCCCCATTTGAAACTCACCCAACATCCATGGGTGTTTCCATTGCTAGTTTGCTTCTTTGTTGCTTAGGATATGTTGCTAAATTGAGATGGCCAATTTTTGCTTCGGTTGCCTCGCGTTCAATGGTGATTTTTGGCTCACTTTTTTTGGTATCTCTGATTTCCATTTTATACCCGGACTCATTTGGATCACTTCTCTACGCTTCCTACTTTGTGGTCGCTGCCGCTGAGTTGCTGAAGCTATTGATATGGGTATATCGAAAAATCATGGACGTATTTTCGAGTCAACTCGCAACTCATGCCTTTCCAAATTACACCGGAGATGTATCTCTTGTGTAGCTAGAAGAAGAGGAAAGTTGCATTTCCAAACACTGGAGATATATCTGTAATATGCATGGCACACTGCACTTTTGCTTTCTTCTTTCATCCTTTTATGTTGCAAATCATGATGAAGTTGAATGTGTATTTGTGTTGGAAATTTGAAGGGACTCGAAAGGTATGAATGAAATAGGACAACGGAGGGTATTTTCGCAACAGGAAAGTCTTGTCCATTATGCAGCCTAAGAGTCTCTAATAATGACTCCACTATCTACTATTCATAACATGCAACCAAAGGATTTTCAGTATCACTATTTCAAATGTTTTTCATGGTTGTATTTGTAGTAATCTTATATTCTTGGTTGTTGAACACATGGAATTTCTTCGACAGTAGATTTTTTTATTTCTTTTTTTCTAGAGAGAGAGAGACAAGCGCACGGAGATTCGATAGGCAGTCGGAAGATCGGCATTTCTTCAATTGGGGAGCTATTTTATCATGTAAAATAGATGGTGAAACAAACCTTCAACACCTATGATGAGACGATGATCTTGTCTTAAGGAAAAAGAGTGTGTGTGTGTGTGTTTGTGTGTTGGCTTGTTTCATAATTTGATGATCAACCTTGTACTTCCTGTGACGCCATTATGTCCTTGACCTTCATTGTTCCCACGCACCTCAACCTTTTGCAACTTATTCATTTTGAGTGTTTCTGAAATAATTTTTTAAAAAAAAACTCTGAGATGTTGTTTAGTATAAGTGTTTTAGAAATTTTTTTGGAAAAAAAGTGTTTCAGAAACACTTCTTTATAGAGAAATGAAGTTGTTTGGGAAAAAAAGTAAAAATATTTAAGAAATTTGTTCCAAAAATTTGTTTAGAAAAAAATTTCCCAAATCCTTAAACGAACACACCTAATGTCTGGAGAATCAAATATCCCCCATTCGAAACTTAATCCAAATCCATCACCGTTAGTTTGCTTTTTTATTGCTTGGGAGATGGCCGATTTATACTTGAGTATTTTCGGCTGGGGCATGAGTTGTTGAAGCTACAGGTGTAAGTTTAAACTGGCAAATCGAACAAAACTTGAAAACTAAATTGAACAGGCGGTTTGGTTTAATTTTTGAGCTCGATCAGTTCGGTTTGATTTTTTGTAATTTGTATTTGTTTAATCATATATATTTTTCGATAATCTTTGTTTTCTTAAAAGTTGTATTCTTCTACTTTTCTGTAATATATATTTTTTACATTTAGCTTAACTCTTTAGTGACTTAAATGACTATTTTTCAATGAAAAAATCCATTTTTTTTTAATATTTGGCTCGATACAACCAAATCGAAAACTGAACTGAATCGGATTGAAACATAAAAAGCCAAACTGAAGTAATTTTTTTCGATTTTAATTTTAGGATTTAGTTCGAGTTTTTCCTCCAAATAGAATCGGTTACACCCAAAATTGCTATTAGTAATGAATCCCACAAGAAATGCCACAGCGGTCACGTGGCTGGAGCTCTCTTTTGCATGCCTTGGAAAATTTCCAAGAGTGCTACATACACATTATTTTAACACAACACTTTTACACATCACTTAAAACTACGTCGTTTTATGTTAAGGAAAACCCAAATATGTTTTCAGCGATATGGGTCAAAAACAAATATGGTTTTTTTCCACCACAAAACTACGCAGTTTTGAGTGATGTGTGAAAGCGATGTGCTAAAGTGGTGTGTCTTTAGCATTTTTGGAAAATTTCCATCCCTCACCTCTTCTTCTCTCTCTCTATCTCAAAAGTTTAGCAAGTAATTTTTTTGAAATATTTTTTATCTTTATTTTTTTTTTTAATTTTTTAATTTTGCACCAAATACTTACATTTATTAATTTATCTTTTAAATCATTCAAAAATATTCATATTCATCACATGTCTTAATGTGCTCAACTTTGAAAAAAAATAATTGACAGACACTGCTCATTCGAACCCTTTCAGTCATACTTTTTGAATTTTATTCTTGAAAAAATACTAAAAATTTACCGTTGACTTAAAAAATTATTTCGGGATTAAGCGTGAGCTCGAAATTTTTTGATAAAGGATTGTTGAATTATGATAACGTATTTTGTTGATTTATATTTTGTTGTTATTTTTTTATTAATTGATTTGTAAAACAAATTTAAAAATCACTTAAATCATTCAAAAATATTCACATTCATCATATGTTCAAATGCACCCAACTTTGGAGGAAAAAAAGTTACCAACACTGCTCATTCGAACCTCTTTCAGTCGTGCTTTTCGAATTTTACTTTTGAAAAAATACTAAAAATTTGCCGTTGACTTAAAAAATTATATTAGGATTAACCGTGAGCTCGAAATGTTTTGATAAAGAATTGTTGAATTATGGTAAGATATTTGTTAATCCAAAGTATAAATCAATAAATAACAACAAAATATAAATCAATCCTATATCAAAATATTTTGTATTTGCATTTTTTTTATTAAATACCTTACCATAATTCAACCCTATAACAAAATAATTTTTAGAAATCAACCCCGTATCAAAAATATTTTTGAGTTAATTTTTATCAAATACCTTACCATTAGCTCGGAATATTTTAGAATTATGGTAAGGTATTTGTATTTATCAAAATATTCCGAACTTACGGTTAATTTCAAAATAATTTTTTAAGTTAATGATACATTTTTTTTCGAGAAGAAAATTCTGAAAATACAACCGAAAGGGATTTGAATGAGCGGTATCGATTATATTTTTTCTCCAAAGTTGAGTGCATTGGGATATGTGATGAATGTGAATATTTTTGAATGATTTAAGAGATTTTTTATTTTGTTCTATAAATTAACAAAAAAGAAAAAATAACAACAAAATATAAATCAACAAAATACTTTATCATAATTCAACAACCTTTTATCAAAAAATTTTGAATCCACGGTTAATCCTTAAATAATTTTTTAAATCAATGGTAAATTTTTAGTATTTTTTTGATAATAAAATTTAGAAAGCACGACCGAAAGGGATTCAAATGAGCGTGTTGGTCAATTGTTTTTTCAAAGTTGGGCATATTAGAACATGTAATATTTTTGGATGATTTAAGAGACAAATTAATAATTTTAAATATTTGACGCAAAGCTAACAAAATCAAAATAAATAAAAAATTCTAAAAAAAATTACTTGCTAAACTTTTGAGATAGAGAGAGAAGAAGGGCTGATGGGTAGAAATTTTATAAGGCGAAAGGGGGCCAGTCACGTGACCAGTGGGGATTCCTTGTAAGGTTCATTAGTAATAGCATTTTCGTTTGGAAAAGTCTAGGTAACTAGAAAAAAAAACTAAAAACTTTTCCAAATTTGAGTCCACAAATTTAAGTGAATCATGGCCTTTGATTTTGAATTCGGGAAAGTTACTGGGTATTTTTTTGGTATTATAGCACTCCTCATTTTCGTTTTGCTTAACTAAATTGAAATGGGCACGGACTTCAGAGTCAACCCAATACTCTTGTCTTTTCAAACAGTGAACGTGTATTGCTAGGGATGGCAACAGAGTAGATTGGGATTGGATTTGCTCATTCCCACCTCCGATCCCCGACTCCATTCCTTACCTCTATCCTTGCCCCATTCCCCGTTCGGAGAACGAACTCCACCCTCCATTCCCGCCTCGCCTCACTTTATTATTTTAAATTAAAAAAACTTAATTGATTAAGACAAATTGAAATTTTTAAGAGTATATCTTAGACTAACCATTTCACGACAAAATGAATTTTAATTATATGGGATCGTATATACAGCTATAAACATATAGCCTCAATTTTATGTGTATATATATTTATATATGAACTGATATATATCTATACATAGCCCATTTAACACAGATTAGAAAAAAAAATACTAAAGGAGTTTAAAAAAATATTGTAAATATTTATAAATAAAAGGGTTAGAAAGTAAAAAATAATAATTATTTTGAAATGGGCGGCAAACAGGGCGGAGGTACTAAGCCTCTACTCCGACCCGTTTTTCATTTTTTTTTAACTTCCGCTTTTAAATCGAACTCGTTCCTCAAAAAAATTTCCAAAATTTTAATCCGAACGGATTGAATTGGAGCAGACTGGACAGAATTGCCATCCTATAGTATTGCTAGCAGCATTTTAAGACAAGACGCCATTGACGGTATGATAAATTTCCTGGAAAGGAGCTTAATTTACATCACCACGACTCCTAGGGTCTGAAAACAAACCCACTAATGCGGTTTACATCACGCGGTGTAAAATACAATTTGCCACTTCATATCTGATAATAAGTTACAAAAATGGCACAACATTATTCAAAACTGTTCTTGCTTAACGGCTTGGATGAGCGCCCGAGGTAGGTTAAGAGTTTCGGTAAATAAAATTCAAAAAGTACGACTGAAAGTGATTTGAATAAGTGACGCCGGTCAATTCTTTTTTCAAAATTGAACGCATTAAGACGTGTAATTAATGAGAATATTTTTGGATAATACAAGAGACAAATTAATATTTTTAAGTATTTGACGCAAAACTAACTAAATTAAAACAAATAAAGAAAAATGAAAAAATATTTCAAAAAAAATTAGCTGCTAAACTTTTGAGAAACAGAAAGAGAAGAAGGGCTGAGGGGTGGAAATTCTAAATATCAATACTATTAACACATCAAGTTGTACATTATACTTATGTGACATCCAGTAATTTGAATACATATTAAAATTCATAAGATTCTCTTTTACATTTTATCTTAAAATAATATGGTACAAAAATATAATGTATAGTTTAAAAAAAGTCACTAAAGACGAAAATAACCCAACACAGACGCTGTTTTTTGCTTATTTTTTTATCTTTTCTCAATTTTTTTAATTTTTTAACATAATTTTATATTTTTCTGAAATCTCTTGTCGAGCGAACCAACAACCATCAAAAAATTGATGAAAAACAAAAAAATTTAAATTATTTTCAAATAAAGATAAAAAATTAAACAGTGAATAATCTAATAATTCAGTCAGGCAAAATAAAGCATTACTAGACTTGTTTAATTTTAAAAGACAAGCGACCCTACAGTGATGTGATCGTTGAGACATTCCCTGTCGGGTTCTTCTAATCAACGCCCTAATAGGCGCCGGTTAAGAATAGGAAAAAGGCATTCAAGTTACATGTGTATATAAGTTTTGATGGGACACTTGATTTCTTTTCAAGTAATTACTAGGGGTGTAACCGGTCCGGTTTGGTCCGGTTTACCCTATAAACTCGGACCAAACCGGTTGACCGGTTTGAGAAAAACGTAAACCGAAAACCGGACCGATGGTGTTCGGTTTGGTCCGGTTTGGCTCGGCCGATTTTGGCTCCGGTTTGGTCCGGTTTCCAGTTTGGGTGGTCTTAGGCCAAAATCATCAAAAAATGTAAAAAATAACTCAGAAATCAGAAAAATAACTTAGTATATGAACCCACAAATTAAATGCGAAATCAGTAAACAAATAACTCGAAATCATAACTTAGTATATGAAGACCAGAACTCAAAAATCACTAAAATAAGTACACGAACTCAATAAAAAAAATACAAAATCAGATGGAGTGAGACATAAAGAACCTAAACACTTAAAACTATAAAGTATAAAATGACTTAGGGTTAAAACCGGTCCGGTCCGGTTCGGTCCGGCCCCAAAAACTCAAAAACCGAAAACCGAACCGAAACAATTCGAAAAAAATCAAACCGGACCGGTCTGCTCCCAAAACCGGACCGGACCGACGGTTTGGTCCGGTTTACCGGTTTGGTCCGGTTTTCCGGTTTAGTCTTACACCCCTAGTTATTACTATGTCCAATCTTTAAATAACAGTACTACCCTAACAGGTGTGATGGTTTGGAAATATGCTTTGTACCCACTTTTTCTCTCTCTCGCATGTATACCTTTGTTCCAGCGGGGTGTAATCGGTTTGATTTGGCCAATAAATTCTGACAAAATTAATTGTCCGATTTGAAAAAGTGAGAAACCGAAAATCGGACCAAAATTTATCAATTTGGTCTTGTTTTACTTGGTTGGTTTGGTCCTGTTCTCATTTTGGTTGAGTCCAAGTCTACATTTCAAAAAAATAAAAAAAGACCAATTGGAACATTTTTTTTTTTAAAAGAATTTTAAGTAATCAAGAATAATATCAAACAATCAAGAATAATGACACCACAATCACAATAAAAACTAATCGCATCCAATTCAAAGTAGTGTGCAAACCAAGTCAATAAAGTTGCGGCCCCAACAATACTTTCATACAAAGAACAAATCAAGAAAAAATTACAAATTTTAGTATATATTACAATCGATAAATGATATAATTTTATTTTTCGAGTTAACATTTACTGAACCGGTTTGATCTGGTTTGGTCCGGCTCCCAAATCGAATTTTTTTAAAAACTCAAACCAGACCAACCCAGACCAATCTAAGTCAAAAATCGGACCGAACTGTCAGTTGGGTTCGATTTACCGGTTCTGTCCGGTTTATCAGTTTATATTTACATCCTTTGTCCTCACTATTTCTATACAATTTCTTCTTCTTTTTTCCTCTTATTCTGCCTTTGCTGGTATTTAAAAGGTCAAATTATTAGTTGGATAGATTTTGGCATCTCAGAGTATATTTTGGAGGAGTCTTGATTGGAATCGAAGCTATAATCAAAAAGTTAATTTATATAGGTCGCTTGAGTGAATTGCTATTTTTTGTCAGTCTCGAGATAGCACTGTAAGCATATTTTTGACACTTGAGCGAATTAAGGACGCTCAAACAAACTCACAAGTTCAGGTTTGATTCATTTAAAAAAAAAATAGGTTCGATTCATTTTAAAAGAAGAGTCTTAATTCTCAAAAACTCTCCTCCATTTTAAGATTTTTTAACTCATTCTCAAAAACTTTTCTCTATTTTAAAAGAAGAGGCTTAGTTATCTGTATATAAACAATGAAAAGAAAAATAAAAATCATCCTCTAAGTGTGAAAAATATAATTTTATTCATTAAATTGATATAAATTTTAACCTCCACACTTATTGTTTATGATATTAGTACTATTAGTTTTTTATAAAAACAATATTGCTAGAATAATTACAATACTTTTCAAAGGAGATCAATATTAAATATATTTCAGTAAAACCAAAAATAATTGTATTTTAAATTTAGAAAAAATACAAAATTTATTGGAGTTATCATAAAAATAAAGAAGAATTTCTAACAAATAAAGTTATAGTGATAAAGTTTATATGAATAGTGTAAAACTCTATAATAATATGTGAATTAAGAATTTTATGAATAGTGTAATCATCTATAATAATATGTGAATTAAGAATTATATTTTGATTCTAGATAATACATTTTAACGTTGTTCTATTTGGTCTAAATTAACTAATTTATTTATTTTGTATTTGTTATGTTTTTATTAATTTTTTAGAATTTATTAGTTCGTCAAAACGAAAGAAATTTAATAAGAAAAATTTAAAAAAATTTATTAAAAACAAAAAATAGGTCAAAACATATTATATTTTGATTTATTTTTCGTCTTTTTTGAGTTTTTTTAATTTTTGAACATAATTTTATACTTTTTAAATTTATTTCATCAAGACAATCAATAAACAACAAAAAAATTGATGCAAAATAAAAATTAAAAAAATTCAGATAAAAAATAATGTTAAAATAATCTAATAAAAACACAGTTCAAAAAAAGGGCTACGTTTAAATTAGAAATGCAGTTTTGGATTAAAAAAAGTGTGATGAGAAGAAAGAGAAAATGACAAAAGAGAATGATTCAAAGGGAAAGTGTTATTTTGGGTAAAATGTCTTACACGTGTAGGGTAAAATTGGTAATTTGGCTAAACCCATCAACTGTGTCAGAGGTGATGGACTTTGCATGCAAAGTCACGGTCAGTCACTCTCAATTGGCCGCGCGTGTACTTCACTATCGGGTGCCCTTTGGGCACTCTTTAGAATTTCCCATACTTGCTTAGCTTAACTGAAGCTATTGAAATGGCCGCGGACTTCTGAGTCAACCCAGTACCCTTGTCTTTTCAAAAACTGGAGGTATATCGCTAGGGAAAATGCTAGGGATACAGACCTTGTGGTACAGATCTGTACCGACTGCCCATGTGGCAGTACTATCCCTTCCTGTCTCAATCAGTGGGACCCACTTAAGACTTGTCCTCTCTCTCGCCTATTCTTCTCTCTCTCTCTCTCCTCTCTCTCCCTCTTCTCACGCACAAAAATATCAAAGTCATCCTTTGCAAAATTAACTTTTAAACTGGTTAAAATTTTATTTTTCTCCAAAAAGAGATATTTGAAGATATTTTATAATTTTTTTTATTTATCCTCAATTTTGTATAGATTATTTGTCTGTCCTGAAGATTGATTTAAAAAAATAAAAAAATTAAATATTCTAAATATTCTTTTTTTTTTCCAACAAAATTTAACTAATATCAACTAATTTGGTACATGGACCAATCAATTTTTGAGCCGAAATAAGTCGGTCGCTTTTTTATACCACTAGGAACGATACATGAAAAATATCAAAACATTCAATTTTATTCCAAATCCTCCCTATTACTATCATTAACATAACTCTCAAAACAAATTTTATGAAAACTTAGGTATAATAGTTATGAATTAAAAATTAATATTATATATTCTTATACAAAATATTATAAATTCTAAAAAATAAAAATACAAATCATAAACAATCAAATAAATAAAAATTAAACAGAGACCTCTCGGTCCTTATCTTACATATCTCATAAATCAAAAAATGTTTTAAGTGGCAAAAGTTATACTATCTTACACTCTAGTGCAAATATGTTTTAGATATCCAAATCTTTTTAATGATTATTTGGTATGTAGACCGATTGAAAATTGAAAATTAAAAATTTTAGTAAGTTTTTTAACCGGTCTGGATATGTTTTTTTTTATCCCTAAAAACGATACATGAAAAATGTCAAAATAATTTTTGGTTGGTTCACTTATCAAATCGGTTTGTATTCGTTCGATTTTGTTGAAAACAAACAGATAATTTAATTTTTCGTAATTTTTTTTTAAATTTAGTTCATACTTTCTTACTTTTCTCAAATATCTTTATTTAATTTTTTTTACATTTATTTTTTTTTTTTTATATTTATTATTTTGGCCTCAATTTTTTTTACATGTATCGTTTTTAGGGATAAAATTGAATGTTTTGATATTTTTCATGTATCGTTCTTAGTGGTATAAAAAAACGACCAACTTATTTCGGCTCAAAAATTGATTGGTCCATGTACCAAATTAGTTGATATTAGTTAAATTTTGTTGGAAAAAAACAGAATATTTAGATTATTTAATTTTTTTATTTTTTAAATCAATCTTCAGGACAGACAAATAATCTGTACAAAATTGAGGGCAAATAAAAAAATTATGAAATATCTTCAAATATCTCTTTTTGGAGAAAAATAAAATTTTAACCAGTTTAAAAGTTAATTTTACAAAGGATGACTTTGATATTTTTGTGCGTGAGAAGAGAGAGAGAGAGAAGAACATGCGAGAGAGAGGACAAGTCTTTAAGTGGGTCCCACTGATTGAGACAGGAATGGGTAGTACTGCCACATGGGCAGTCGGTACAGCTCTGTACCACAAGGTCGGTATCCCTAGCATTTTCCATATATTGCTAGTGTAGACAGAATAAACTAAGGCCAGACAAAAACAGTATTTATTTTTTCTCTCTCTTAGATAGACATGTAGGGTGTAGCCCACACAAATAAAGTTCCTTAAACAACATCACTTTCTATCTACGAGAATCCCGAGGACTTTGTTTACAAATGATTATAAACTTTAGACCAGTAGCATTTTAAGACAAGACCCCATTGACGGTATAGTTAATTTTTTTGAAATATTTTTTTTATTTTTATTTATTTATTTTAATCTTGTTAATTTTGCGTCAAATACTTTAATTTATTAATTTATTTTTTAAATCATTCAAAAATATTCATATTTATCACATGTGCTAATACGCCCAACTTTAAAAAAAATAATTGACCGACGCCGCTCATTCGAACTCCTTTCGGTCGTACTTTTTGAATTTTATTCTTGAAAAAATATTAAAAATTTATCGTTGACTTAAAAAATTATTTCAAAATTAAGCGTGAGCTTATAATTTTTTGATAAAAGATTGTTGAATTATGATAAGCTATTTTATTGACTTATATTTTGTTTTTATTTTTTTGTTAATTTGTAAAACAAAGTTAAAAATCTCGTAAATCATTCAAGAATATTCACATTCATCGCATGTTTAAATTCACCGAGAAAAGTTATCAGCACTGCTCATTCGAACCTCTTTCGATTATACTTTTCAAATTTTACTCTGAAAAAATACTAAAAATTTACCGTTGACTTAAAAAATTATATTGAGATTAACCGTGAGTTCGAAATATTTTGGTAAAAGATTGTGAATTATGGTAAGATATTTGTTAATCCAAAGTATAAATCAATAAATAACAACAAAATATAAATCAATCCTATATCAAAATATTTTGTATTTGTATTTTTTTATCAAATACTTTACCGTAATTCAACCCTATAGCAAAATAATTTTTAGAAATCAACCTCATATCAAAAATATTTTTTAGTCAATTTTTATCAAATACCTTACCGTTAGCTCGGAATATTTTAGAATTATGGTAAGGTATTTGTATTTATCAAAATATTCAAAACTTACAGTTAATTTCAAAATAATTTTTTAAGTTAATGGTAAATTTTTGGTTTTTTTTCGAGAATAAAATTCCAAAAGCACGACCAAAAGAGATTTGAATGAGTGGTATCGATCATATTTTTTCTCTAAAGTCGAGCACATTAGAACATGTGATGAATGTGAATATTTTTGAATGATTTAAGAAATTTTTAACTTTATTTTATAAATTAACAAAAAAACAAAAAAATATAAATCAACAAAATACTTTATCATAATTCAACAACCCTTTATGATAGCTAGTGTAAATAGAATCACTAAGGCCATGCACAAACACTACTCATTTTTTTATGAAAAATAATTTTCACACACCTCTTTTATCCATTTGAACTCTTTTTTGTCTACATTATACAAAATTACTAAAATATTCTTCTATTTAAATACAAGAGATGAATAAAAATTATTTAATAGGAGGATATTTTAATAATTTTTGTATAATGAGAATAAAAAAATGAGTACAAATGAATAAAAGATTGTAAAAATTAAATCTTTTTTTTATTAAAATAGATATGGACAGTGTAGCCACAACTACAAATAAAGTTCCTTAAGCAACGTCACTTTCAATCTACGTACCTACGAAGATCTCGAGTCCTTCAACATCAACATCAACAACAAATGATTATAAACTTTAGGCCAGCAGCATTTTAAGACAAGACCCCGTTGACGGTATAGTAAATTTCCAGGAAATGAGCTTTGCATCACCAAGACCAAGACTCCCAGCGTATGAAAACAAGCCCCAGTAATTGAATAAACATCAACAAAATGCTGAGCTGTCTAAACATCAACAACAAATGATTATAAACATCAACAAAATGTTTAAACGCAAGTTATTAATAATAATTTACATGACTCTTTATATACTCAGGATTATTTATATAGATTTTTGATGTAGGACGAGATATCACAATCCCCCCACCTTTAAGACTTTGCGTCATCGCAAGTGTTGACCACTAGAGTTACCATGGCCTAACTCTCGGCTCTGTTCTCTAGTGACCAAATAAAGTCTCGATCTCACACTCGAACGTGTACATGGGTCGCTCTGATACCGTTTGTAACGCCACATGTAAACCACTGACCTAACAACTTGTTGGAGTCCAACCACGTGACCCAAAATACTTAAACTCAAGTTGTTAATATTAGTTTACATGGCTCCTTATATACCTAGGATCATCCATGTAAACTTTCGATGTGAGACAGGACATCACATGATTATTGGGACCTCTCTGAGATTTTAAAAAATACAATTATTTCTTATGTTTTTGAAACTATTAGATCATTATTCCATGTCGTTAATTTTCATTAGTTGCCGTTAGTTTTTTCCTTAAATTTGATAAATTTACCCTTCCTTCACATTCACTCCCTTGATGATTTTTCAATAATTTTTTTTTGAAAAAATTTCATGCTATATTGTTAGATCAAAAGATTAAAGGATTATAGAAAAAATGTATTGAAAAAGTAAAAAACTTGTATTTCTACAAAGTAAATAATTTTTCAAATCAAAAGATTAAAGGATTATAGAAAAAAACATTAAGGGAGTGAGAATAAATGAAGGATAAAGTGATCAAATTTAAGAAACAAATTAATAGAAATTAATGGAAACTATCAGCAGGGGATAATGCAAAGACGAAGTTCAATGCACAAAATTATGGATAAAATGTACAAAATAATTCATTTTTAGGATATAATAAAATTTTAATAAATGAAATTTTATTTTGAAAATTTTGAGTTCATGGGTAATCACGAAATAATTTTTGAAGTCAACGGTGAATTTTTAGTATTTGTTTAGAGTAAAATCTAGACAGCACAATTGAAAAGGAGTCGAATGAGCAATATTGGTCATTTTTTCCCTCCAAAGTAGGACGGCAGTAGGATTTGTGAAGTTATTTCTCTTTTTTTACTGGTCAAAATAGTTGGTTCGGATAATTGTTTTTGAGTGCCAAACAAGGAATTAAGAGAATAGAATTGTGGAACATTTTATGCACTAAAACTATGTAGTTTTGGTATATAGCATCTCTTGCTCTGCAGGCTGCACAAAATGTCCCTCAATCCCCTCGGTTTCTTGTTTTGAACTACTAAAAAATCAAAATTGCTTGATTGAACTCTGGAGATTTAAGACTGTTCATGAATTCGTATCGTCGTGAAAATTGATATTATGAGGTCGTCATGAAACAAACTATGTTTGCATGTTGATAATGCTCCCTACCTTTATTCATTTAGGGATAAAAATTAATGATCTTTTTATGAGGTGCTACTTCATACTAGACTTTGTTATGATTTTATTCAGAATACCTGTTAATAGACAGTTGAATTGATCCCCTAGAAATTAGTAGAGATACATGTACAATAACCCAAACACTCCAAGTTATCAAAAAAAATAACATTTTACGTATGAATTTTGCCGATCTTTCTAAGTTTATCTGATTGAGTCCCAATAGTATCAACAATATTATAAACATAAATATGTCCATAATTATTAACATAAATATTGAGACACAAATTCAAACATAAATATGTCCAGAATTGTTGATGCGCATAAAATCCACATACGACAGCTATAGACTCTCTGTCTAGATCTGTGTCAGTACATTAGTGTTTAAAATATTTTTTGACTCACCAATTTTTTGACTTTCTTAAATACCCCTAAAACAAGACAAAAACATTTAGCTCAAGCTCAAATCTTTTACCAAACAATATGCTTTTGTTCGGAAAAAGTAGTACCCAAAATTCCTGCTGCTTCACATTAAATAGAGAGAGTATACATTTCCTCGAAAGAAACTCTGAACACTTGGGCTTTCAAACCCACCTTAGGGCCTACAAGAATCTGGAAGACCACTGGGCTAAATTACAACTGGGTCTGGGGAGATAAAAATGCATTGAGGAAAAGAATTAAATGCACAACATATGAATACAAATACAATGTACAACGTAGGAGTTTAAAATACATCAGCCAGTGATCCAGTTTGTGAATTCCTCTGTTCTTTAATTCCAACAAACTCTTTCACAAGTTGCCGGGATCAATCCTCTGTTTTTTAATTTCCAGAATTTTAATTCCTCTAGATATCCATAGAGGTTTCAACTTTCATGGGTTGCACAATTCCTTTGTTTTTGCACGCTACATAATCAACGAGAGGTTCTTTATTCAATTCAAACACGTGATTTAGCTCCTAATAGATTTGATCCAAAATCACACCCAGAAATCAACCTAAAATTTTCAAAATCCACATAATCAAACACACTGAAAATGCAAATATACCCATCAAAAAATACACGATTCACATAGAGAGAGCTTTATCCGACAAAGAAGAGAGACATGTGATGAGAATACAACAAAAATCCTGCCATGAGAATCAAGAGATGATTTTTTTTTTTTTTTTTTTTGGGGGGGGGGGGGGGGGGGGGGGGTTGGTTTGGAGGGAGGAGGAGACAAGTAAGTAACCATAAAACCTTTGAAATAGTCAATCCATGATTTTCCGTTAATCAAAAGCAAACGGATGTTAACGTTTGTACTCGATTAATTTACGATTAAAAGTTAAAATCGAATATTTGAAATAGTAGAGATCAAAGTGACATAATGCCTAAAATACAATGACTACTACTACTGGAGTAATTTACCCATTTTATCCCAACAAGTCATGGTAATCCCGCACCAAAAACATACTCTCTGCGTAGGACCAAAAAAAAATTTGGACATAATCAAAATAACGGACATGTGCAGTTGTTAGTTGAACGAAAAATTCATTTGAGATATAACAAAAAATTAAAATCAACATTTATTATATCATAATTCAGTTACCTGGTATGATATCACTGAAGAACTCAACGAACTTCGTCAACTCTTCTGCATTCTTACTCTTCCACTTAATAGCTATTGACGCGACCGCACTATCTTCTATGTTCAAAGCCAATGACCGTAAATTTTATGAACTTGCTTTTAATTTTACGTAGAAGGAAAGAGTGAAAAAAAAACAATCGAAAAAGTGAATGTTCTAATTTTACAAAACAGATCTTATTCTTCTAATTTTGCTTAATTAATAACACACAATTCCTTACACACACAGAGATTATTCGCCCTAATAAAAAATAGTTTCACCTTTCCTTCAACACAAATTGATGAACTGTTTATAGAGGAGATAAAAAAATAGATGATTTGGATGAGTTATTAAAAATAGAGATAAAATAGTACTTGATTTGGATAGAAAATAAAATGGAGAACAAAATTATTTTGTAGTCGAAATAAGAAAGATAGGGTATTAATCTTAACTAGTACGCAAGGATAACTTTTGGGCAAGAGGGCTGCCCACAAGTTATACCCCTCTGTCATTCTGCGGAGGTTATATATTTTTAAAGGGATGAAAAATTATCCCTCTATATTTTTATTCTCACAAATCATGTCAAATGTGTCATATCAATTCTTATATCTCCTCCACAAGTTATTCCCTTTCTTGTACCAAATCCAAACGGACCCTTACTTAAATTTATCCCAGACTCATCATTCTATCCCCAATTATAGTGAATCTTAGTTACGAGAATTGCAGTTGTTCATTCCTTTATCTCCTGGTGGAGTTAGATCCCAAAACTTTTAGTTTTAACCATTCCCATTAAGGTATTATTACAAAATAAGAAAGGTACACAATATAAAGAGAACATTTTTTTTGGGTGAATATTTGAATCGATCTCGTTAACCAAATATTTCTTGGCTTTCAGTTTTTGTTGGTTGTTTTAAATGACCTATGAGTTCATATTTAACCTTTTGAATTTCATTTTTTTTGCCTACATTTTCCTAGTAACCTAATTTAATAATATATGTACACATTATGATATATACACACATATATATGCGTGTGTGCGGGTACATGTGCGTACATGGATGCGTGTGTGTATATATATATGCACATAATTTATATACACACATAATATAGAAACTTTTATAGAATCTCTTATTTTGCTAAAATATAAACCTCTCATTTTCTGATTAAATTTTAACAACCCAACCCATTCAATTTATTTAAAATATGGTTTTATGAGTACTCGTGAGAAATCAGCTCAAACTATTACCAGGAAAGACTTGATCCAAGTAGTTTTTCATAAAACTGTTCATATCAGCATTTATGAAAAGCTGTTTAGATAAAACATTTCTCGATATTCTTTTGAGCCAATTTTAAGTGGGTATTCATAAAAATATATTTTAAACACATTAAACGGCATAGATCATCAAAATTCGATTAAAAAATGAGACATTCGTATTTTAGCAAAATAAAAAATCACTGGTAAAAAGGAAACTATATATCTACATATAACACATGTACATATGTATCCAAAACCTACCTACCATAATCCAGAGTCCCTAAACATGAGCAAACGATTCACCATTACGAGGTAGGGAATTATGACGCTTTTTAGAATCCTGACGTAGGGAATCTGTATAAAATTTAGACAGCAGCATTTGAAGTGTGGGACAATAATGAAGGCGAATTTTAGTCAAATGCCACAAGATATATATATATATATATATATATATATATATATATATATATATAGGGGAAGGCTCAAGGGACCAACACCTTTCTAGACCAATATTAGATCAACGTCTAAACTCTACGTTCCTGATTAAATTTTGATAATCCGAACCGTTCAATGTGTTTAAAACATATTTTTAAGGGTACCCGCGAGAAATCAGCTCAAAATATTACCGGAAATGACTTGATCCAAACATTGGTTTATAAAACAGTTCCTGTCAACATTTTGAACCACTATTTGGATCAAGTCCTTTCCAGTAATATTTTGAGCTGATTTCTCGCGGGTACCCTTAAAAACATGTTTTAAACACATTGAACGGTTCGGATTATCAAAATTTAATCGAGAACGCAGAGTTTAGGCGTTGGTCTAATATTGGTCTAAAAAAGTGTTGGTTCATATAGCCTTTCCCATATAATATATATATATATATATATATATATATATATATAGTAAGATATTATATATATATAATATATATATATATATAGAGAGAGTAAGATATTATATATATATAATATATATATATTATATATATATAATATCTTACTATATATATATATATATATATATATATATATATTAGTAAGATTATATATTAGTAAGATATTTGAACTATATAATATGCCAGATTTGAGACGCTTAGTAAATTTCCAGGAAAGGAGCTTTACTACGCCTTTTGAAAATAAGCCCTGCTTTTCATCCTAATAATTCGAATACCACAAGAGACAGACACATATTAAGATTATTGAACTATATAACATAGAAAGAAGCAGAGCACTGAGCACGTAAAGGAGGGTCCGAGTGAAAACATCAAAAGAATTGTCAAATCCTACGTGACAATTAAAAAAGACTACTAATTGATGTTAAATTTGACATCAAGTATTAAATGCCTTTTTGCCTCAAATGGCTAATTTTCAAATGTTTCTTTTTTTCCTCAAATGTCTCAATTTGACATATTTGTTGGAGATAAAAAAAAATTGAATGTCAAATTCACATAGATCATTAGAAAAATTTGACATATTAAAATTTGACATCTTTTTTGGAGATGCTCTAAATTGACAATAAAATAAATAAATAAAAATGACAGAAGCACCAAATTGCGTCTGAAAACCAGGTTATATGAAGTATCTTTTTCTTTCTTTTTTTTTTCGGCTGAGCAAAGAGAATTGTATTAATCCAAGTTATGGGGTACAATGATAAATTCGGGTTCGAGTGAGAGAACACAAGAATCCCTAAGAGTAAATTGTAATGACCCGACTTTTTAAACATATAATAAATAATTTTTAATTAGTTATTGAAATATTTTTTTGGTTTATTTTAATTAAAACAAAATTTATCCATATTGAATTTATTTATTTTTATTATTTTCTTATAAATCGAACGATTGGACCGAAACACAAGTACACGAGTGCTAGAGCAGAGCGAGGAGTACAAAATAATTTTGTCTTACTTGTGACTTTCTCATCTTGCTAATCATCATCTCCAGAACTTTGAATATATACTTCGTTTGTTTCCTCAAAGCCAAATGCAACGTGTCCCCTTGATTTCATTTATTTTTACTTAATTTGTCCACCCTATAATGATGATCCATTAAGCCCTAACCTCTTCCTTACCTATGGTCATTCACTGCTCGGATGAATCTAGGAAAACTTGGAGATTAGGTTGCTTTATTCTTTCATCGTTTTATGTTCAAAATTATTGAGGATTTTAGGTGTATCTAATAATTCTGGACACAAATATACTTAAAAGATATGTGTTTGTAATATTAATTACCCTTAATTCAAACCGTTTATTTTTAAAATTATAATTTGGAACATAAAACGGTGAAAGAATAAAGCAAAAGTGCACTGTGCCGTGCATATTATAGATGACAATTATCAACTTTGCAACATAAAAGGATGATAGAAGAAGGCAAAAGTGCACAGTGCCATGCACGTACACACACACACACATATTACAGATAGCATGTTTTTTGCACCAAAGAAAATAAGTGATTGGTGATCAACACGTTGTTTCTGGTGTTGGAGAAGCAACTTTACAGTTCTTCTAGTTACACGAGAGATACATCTCCGGTGTTTAGAAAGGCATAAGTTGCGGGTTCACTCGAAATATGTCCGTGATTTTTCGATATAACCATATCAATAGCTTCAGCAACTCAGCAGCGATGAACAAAAAGTAGGAAACGTAGAGAACTGGTCCAAATGAGTCGGGGAATAAAATGGAAACCAGAGATATCAAAAAAAGTGCGCCAAACACCACCATTAAACGTAAGGCAACCAAAGTAAAAGTTGGCCATCTCAATTTAGCACCATATCCCAAGCAACAGAGAAGCAAACTAGCAATGGAAACACCCATGGATGTTGGGTGAGTTTCAAATGGGGATTTTTGCTTCCCCTGATACTTGAGTTGTAGAAGGTTTAACAGCACCGTAACTATGAAGCCTAGAACGGCATGACGGGAAGGAGAGGTAGGTGGTGGTGGTGGTTGTGGTGTTGGTGTTGCTGGTGGTGAAAAGTGGTTCCGAATGCTGATATATGCAACGTTCATCTGCCCAAAAGAAATCATCCTTAAAACTGTTTCGGCCATTGATCAGTCGAGAATTGGAGATTAGAGATGATAAGAGCTGGGGAAGCAGTGCATATGTTCTATGCTCACACTCTTGTACATTTATTAGGACCGGTATTTATAATGAGATTGCAACTATTCCTTGTTGGGAGGATAACCGGGCGTGTTGAAAATAAAGTGGGTTGGGTAAATATCTACTTCCTGGGAACTTTCCTTACCAGAATATTTGCTTGGCACTCATTTTTATAAAGGGTCATTCAGCGATCTAAAATGCCCTTCTAATAAACAGACAATAACATTATCTGTTCGTCAAGTATAAAAACGATAATTTCATTAGATAAAGTTATCTGTTAGTGTTTACCAGTTGACATTATTTGTCGTTTTTAACAGATACCTTAACAAATAATTTTATATACTAGTTTTTTTAAACAATAATTTTATTAGATCACTATATCTATTAGTGTTTATCAGTCAATATTTTTGTCGATTTAAACAGATACCTTGACAAACAATGTTATCTATTATTAGTTTTCGATATAATAATATTATCAGATAAAATTTATGTTTTATGTTTTCTAATTTGACCGATATATACATTTAACTAACATGCAATGTTATCAGAGTCGCCCATTAAGAAAATAACTTTATCATTTACTAGTTTTGAAACGATAATTTTATTACATAGAGTTACTTGTTAGTGTTTAGCAGTTAACATCTTTTAGCAAATACCTTAACAAACAACGTTATCTGTTAGTTTTTGAAATAATAATATTATCAGATAAAATTATCTCTCCGCATTCAGGGACAAATTTGTCTATACCTAAGACGTTAAAACTTTTCAAGCAATGGATGTTGACTCATAAATTAAATTAATTCATTTTTAATGAGCCAAATCGGCTCAAATTTATCCTTTTGACTAATGTTTTCATTTTTTAAAGCCGGCGTGAACATTAAATAGTGAGATTAAACAAATGTACAGTTAAAAGTAAAATTGTTACGCACCATGCCCACCAAAAGCGGTTCTCCTTTCTATTATGGAATTGATGTACGGTTAAAAGTAAAAGTTACACAGGAAAAGAAACCCACTGACAAGGAATCATCTCGTTCAATAATATATATTAATGGATTCTAATATAAATAATTAATGAATTATTGGATGACTTATACTCAAAAAGTCAATCACCATCCATAATATATTTAATGGATTGAAGAATGATTAATTTATACCCAAAAAGTTTTACCATTTGGGCTAAATTAATTGTGATTCACGATTGGATTTTGTCTTGTGGATGATGTGGCATTAACAAGTGGCTTATAAAGAAAGACGAATTTACCATTCATTATGTGATGAGAAAAGACCGCTAATAAGGAATTTTAAAAAGACAAATATTCAGTCAACCAAGCAACGACAAATAGTAGCTGATAATCCACAAAAAATGTTCTACTTATTGTGAGTATTAAAAGAAAAAACGCTGTAAAGATTTCAATAGTCCCTACCAATTTTTTAGCCCAAAAAAGAAAAAAACAAACCAATAATATTTTAGATTAAGTTATACTTTGGCAAATATAATCTAATAATTTAATAATTCAATAAAAACTACAGGTCAAATGGAATTCGCGTAGTATAAAATAAAATTTTTCACTTTATGTTTTGATAATATAAGTTATTTTAAATTATTTATAAATATGATATATGTCAAGAATTTGCAGAATGATTATGCTGCTTCATTGGTCAATACGTGCGTAATACGTATGGATATCCTGTGGTCAAGAGTTTTGAAACTTACAAGCACTGTTGCACCTACATGTGCACGCCTTTTATATTTCTGCGGGTAAAGTGCGCTGACTTTCAAAAGTATTATATTATTTTTTTTTCTGTTATTAATTTAAGACAGACAGTGTTTATTTTACCCATAAAATGACCTCTTTATCCTTAATTATACACAAGCAATTTGGAGTCACTATTAACATTTTGAATTCGTGAATCTTGAAATATTTTTTTGTCATCAGTGAATTTTTAGAATTTTTTCGAAAATATCCAAACAGTACGATTAAAAAATATTCAAATAAGCAGTATCAGACACTTTTACTTTTCTAAGGGGGTAGTGAATGAATAAAAATATTCTTTCTTTAACTTTTTGTTTTTTCTTTTACATTTTTAATTTATTATTATTTTGACATATTAATCCCAATAAGTCAATATATTATTTTTAACTCATGAATTTTATTATTATTTTTAAATAAAATAGTATTTTATAAAAACGGGTCTAAGTAATGTTTAACTCTAATTTATTATTATTATTTTTCCATTCAATTGTTAGGAAACGATGAAAAATAATTAAAAAATTGAATTTTGAATTTTTTTTTGGGTTTTTACTTACTAAAAAAGTAGTGAGTCGCACACTTAAAAATTTTATGTTAGGATTTACATCGTGAAAAAATCTTAAATAAGCAAAAAAATAAAAATAACTCTTTGTACTCAATTCGACATAATTTTCTCATTTGCAATTTTTTTTTGTCTTTGTTCAATTTTTTTTATTTATCGATTTTGCCTCAAATTTTTGTAAATTATTGGTTAGTCTTAATGAAAAGTATAAAATTATGTTTAAAAAATTTACTAAAGACGAAAAGTAAGTTAAAAAAACTCTTTTTTTTTTCAAATTTGGTTCATATTCTTTTATTTTTATGAAATTTCTCGTCGAGATGAATCAATAATTTACAAAAAGTTGACGTGTTATTTTTGTATCAATTTTTATAGATTATTGGTTCATCTTGATGAAATGAATTTAAAAAGTTAATATTATGTTGAAAAGCTTAAAAAATATTAAAGATAAAAAATGGGGCAAAATTGGCATGATTAGTCTTAATTAAAATTGACACATTTTGTTTCGAGCCCTAAGGATGCTTCCGATACTAGGTGACATGTTCATAACTGGAAAAAAAATTACATCAATAAATAAATAATTAATTAATTAATGCATTTGTACAAAAAAATTTAACTATACTCAAATAAATTATATATCTTTACTCTTTGGTGAGTGAGGAGATATTGAAAGTGCCTTAAAAAAAAATCAGCCTTCTTATAGCATGACCAAGGATGTTTTGGCTAAAGCTAACAGTTTTTCGAAAATTTCATTAGAAACTAAACATATATATAAAGCTAAACCCCTTTTGGTGTGAACCTAAACTTAAAACTGGCTTACGTCTGTGTTTTTCGAAAATGTCATTAGAAACTTTTTTTTCACACAACTAATATTGTTCGAAAATAATTATAGGCACAAAAAGGTGTGTTTGTTTTGATTGTTTCTGAAACAATGTTTGGAAAAAAAATTCTGAGATGTTGTTTGGTACAAGTGTTTTAGAAAAAATCTGGGAGTTAAAATTTTTTCGGCGTTTTCGAGGTGTCTCTCTCTCTCTTCTTTTATAGAGAGATGAAATTGTTTGGGAAAAAAGTAAAAATATTTGAGAAATTTGTTCTAGAAATTTGTTTGGAAATTTTTTTTCCAAACAATCAAAACGAACACACGTACATGGCCCAACGACAGTTACAATTGTGTAGTTACAATTGTGCTTCCACAAAACCTACATATTTTTTGGATTCAATAAGGCTGTAATGCATTTTCCTATAGTGTGTATATAGTGCGGGTAAAATGACATAGTTTTGCCTACTTTGTCCTCAAAACTACATCGCTTTTGACTTATTACAAGACTTATTATGAGAATTGTCATTAAAATGCATGGAATCACAACAATATAATTTTGAGGACAAAATGAGCAAAACTACGTCGTTTTGCTCGCATTATATGCTTGCTATAGGGAAGTGCATTACAGCCTCTCCCAACACGCTTTTTTGTCACTTTGCCCCCACCCCCCAACGGATTCAAGGAGACTATGGTGTAATTTTTGGTAATGCACGTATAGTGCCTGCAAAACGACATAGTTTTATTCGTTTTGTTCTTGAAATTATATCGTTTTAATTTATCATGTGAATTATTATCAAAATGCATGAGGATCAAAACGATATAATTTCGAAGGAGCGGATAAAATAACATCGTTTCGTCTGCACTATAAAAAACTGCACTATAAAAAACTGCACTACAATATCCCTAAATCTCTCAACATATTTTCTCTGTCTCCCTCCCATTATTTTGTCCAATTACCCAGTGCTTTCTCTTCGACAACAAATCAACCAAAATAATTTTTTATTTGCCGGTATTTTGTCCCATTACTCAATTATTTGGGTTGGCGGTAATATTCCACGGCCACAACAAACAAATCACCGACAAAGTAAACATTGATGATCAAGAAAGTGAGTGCTTGAAGGGAATTTGCTTTGGTCAAGACTGAGAAGACGAGTAGTTAAGGATGTATACACACAGTTAGTTGCTTAATGCTTAGGTGAGTATAGTTTAATATGTTTAGTTTTCAATTTTTTTTTAAGGAGTATGATACGGTGTGTTTATGTTTAGACAATGCATATGTAAGTCGAGCATTATTAAATAAAAGAAAAATATATACCATGTTAATGTTGTCTAGGCCGTCGTAGACCTAAATATTTGTGTATTAACTTTTATAATTTTCCAATAACTCCATTTTCACCTATCTTATCTCTGACAACTTGCGCTGTCCAAAATTGGGGGTTAATTACATAGAAACCCCTTAGTCTATATTTGATTATTACTTTACCCTCTTCATTTTCTCCCTCAACTTTTAATTTGTATCGATCGACTACCGATGTTAACGGAGTTGAGTATTTTACCAACTGGCCCTCAGTTAGGAGGGCCTAAAACCCCCCCAATCATTGCTTGATGTACCTATAGTTATATCATACTATAAAAAATATAGCTTTTTATATGGTACATGTCGGGATTTATCTTATTAAATCAAGTTTTCGCTGAAATTTTCTGGATTTTCAGCTCCTTTGATTCTCGCTCGTGGAAATTTAGAAACCCATTTAGCAAGTCTAATTGGATCTTGTTGAAATGGTTTGATCTTCAGAGGAACTATTGGGCAATTCCCAATTTTCCCCTCATCAATTTGGTGGGTGCATATCCATGAGTCTCGGTTAGTACGAGCTCAAATGGAGAGGTAAAATGGGGAATACGAGCTCAAATGCGCCTCACATACTTTACTTCTATGATGGAAATTTGGGTGCTCAAATGTTTGAGAAAGATTTTTAGTTTTTTTTTAATAAGTTTGGGGATCGAAAAACTGGGGTGCTCAAGAAAATTTGATATTTTTCGATTCAGTTTCTGCATTAGAGTTGCGTGTGGTGAATTTTCAATGAAAAGTAGACATGGTCTCTAAATATACGTATGCAAACATTCCAGACACAGAATTTTTGGACAAAAAGTGAAACTAAGTGGAAGGAAATTGGGTAGACATTGTCAATGGAGTTAATGTCAAAGAAAAAAGAGAAAGACCAAAGATTTTGTCGATGGAAATTAGGTAGACAAATGTCAATGCAGTCAATATCATACTTTGTTGTCAAAGAAAAATGAGAAAGCACTGGGTACATGTTGGAGGAAAAGTTGACAGTTTTTTTTTTTAGATTATTATAGAGACAATGTCAATGTAGTTAATGTCCACGTAGTTAATTCAAAAACAGCTTTTGTGGTGAATAATTTTGACAAGTGAAAAAACATAACAAAGCTTCAAAACATAGAGACACTTAACCATGTTCGGTTGAGAGTTTTTGTATTTTTTTAGAGTAATATTTGTAAACTATGTTTGGAAAAAAAGTTTCCAAATATTATTTGGTTTGTTCGCCAATCATTGACTAGCATTAAATTATCATGTTTGTCAATTATTAATTTAAATAGTTATATTTAATCATATTTTGGTCGTATTTGACACCGTTCATTTGATTCTTTTTTTATCGTGTACTTGAAATTTTATTTTCAAAAGAAATTAAAAAATTCGCTTTTGACTTAAAAAAATATTTTGAAATTAATTGCGAAAAATTTTTGTTAATAGAAAATGGGATTTGGGGAAGCTGTAATGTACTTTCTTGTAGTGCGGGCAAAACAACATAGTTTTGTCCGCTTTGTCTTCAAAATTATATTGTTTTAATTTTTATGTATTTTGATAACAATTCATGTAATAAGATGAAACGATTTAGTTTTGAGAAAAAACTGACAAAATTATGTAGGTTTGCCTTTGTTACATGCGCACTATAGGGGTGAAACAAAAAACTGACGGACCGAAAAAACCGACAAAAATCGACCGGAATTTTCGGTCCGCGGTCGGTCCGGTCATCCATTCGGTCGGTTTCGGTCCAGCAATTAGAAAATATTCGGTTTTCGGTTCGGGGTTGGTTTTTCTAGATTCGGTCCAGACCGAACCGAACCGAACCGACAAGTAAGGAGACCGAACCGAACCGATGGACCGAACCGCACATGTGTTGGATTTATGTAATGTGGATTTAAAATTGGGCCAAAATTATCATTAAAAATTTATTTTCATGGCTTTTTTTTTTTTTTTTGTATGGCCCAAAATCATTACCGGTCCAAATTTAAGCCCAACCCGAAATTCCCAAAAAACCCGAAAAAACCGACCAGACCGAACATCCCCGAACCGACTTCGGTTTACCCTTTTTTTCGGTCGGGGTCGGTTCCACCGGCATCCTCCCCGAACCGATCGGTTCGGTCCGTCATTGCCGAAAAACCGACTGGACCGAACCAATTTCACCCCTAGCGCACTACAAGAAAGTATACTATATCCTCCCTGAATCCCAGAAAATGTGCACAAAACACAATTTTTTTTTAGTTTTAAACACAATACTCATTTAGAGAGAGAGAGAGAGAGAGAGAGAGAGAGAGAGCACGCCTTAAAAATGCCAAAAAATCTAACCCCCGGGTTATTTTGTAAAACACTTACACCAAACAACATCTGATAGTATTTTTTTTCCAAAAATCGTTGCAGAAACTATCAACCGAACATGGCCTTAGTAAGGCTTTCCCTTTACATATTAGAATACATTGTTTGGCCAACAGGCCGTGCTTAGTAAAATCCTGATATTGAGTTGTTTATTTTTAATTAATCAAGTTATGATATTTCGGTTCGTTATGCGTTTGAATATTTTGTGCTATTTAGTACAAAAATAACCTGAAAGTAGAAAATAAAAGAAGGAGCTGATTAAGTGAATGAAATGGTATGCTACTGTTACGGTACGTTTAAGTTTGTATCCAAATTAAAATAATGTATTTGACATCAATTAATAGCATAAAAGTCTTAGGGTATGTGGGTAATGTGGGTAATTTTTTTTATTTCAGTAAGTTATAATTTGAATGGAATGGTTTGATAAAAATCTTTGTTTCGAGTTCAATAAGTTAAGCAATTTCCATTTCTTTTGTGCTTTTGATACTTTGATTGGTTGTGGGTAATGTGGACTGGGCCAATATTGAGCTGCACAATTAGCAAAAGAAGAAAAATTTAAGATTGTGAATAACTTTATTTAAAATCATTGCTAATAAGCGTTGAATTTATCTCCTAAAAATTAACAGATACGTATAAACTAACCCAAACACCCTAAGTTATGAAAAAAATAAATATAAACCTTTTATGTGCAAACCTTGCGAATCTTTCTAAGTTTATCTGATTGAATCCCCCAAAATATCAGCAGTATTATAAACATAAATATTGAGACGCAAATTCAAACATAAATATACCCAGAATTATTTATGCACATAAGATCCACATACAACAACTATAGACTTTCTGCCTATATATTTCCTCCAAAGAAACTTAACACTTGGGCTTTCAAACCCACCTTGGAGCCTACAAGAATCTGGAAGACCACTAGGCTAAATTACAACTGGGTCTGGGGAGATAAAAAAACATTGAGGAAAAGAATTAAATTTACTACATATGAATTACAAATACAATGTACAACGTAGGAATTTAAAATACATCAGCCAGTGCTTCCAGAGAGCTCTCCAGAAAATGCTTCCATATGATGTTGATCCTGTTTGTGAAACGGTGCCCCGAGCTTTCTGTAATTGTCGTAACTTAAACACATCTCTTGGGAGGGGTTGGCTTTGAACAGTTGTAATATCATCATCATCATCATCTTTTCTTTTCTTTTTTTGAAGGGCAAAAGGACGAAATTTTTTATTAATCATATACGTAGACAATGATTAAAAAGACAATCGTCAAAAGAAAGCATCACAACGGAACGAGCGATTCCCAACTAGGTTGGTACCCTAACAACTGCCAATCATTTGCTAGACGAACGCCAAAAATGAAAAGATTGGAGAGGATCCAACCGAGGAAATTACCATATATCCCTCACTGTACAAAATTAGGACCAACAACCAGAAAACGTAGACTATATTCCTGAAAACCAATCCAATCCTAAAACTGACAAGCAACCCACACAATGTCCCAAAACGGTTACAAGAAAATAGAAGCACTGCAGCAGATAGCCGGCATCAGATAGCAGTATAAAGGTGAGTATACGCAACTCCAAGCCTATGATCCTTTGGCAAACAAAACCTTCAGCAAAGCACCCATCTGATGGCCCCTAGATTTTCTTTGACAAACTGCCCTCATCAATCAGAAAGCATCAAGGTAGCAACAGAACAGAAACATCAGCAAATCCTCGTTAAGTAAATCTTTAAACTGTAGTGAAGTGGAGTAGAATTGCTTCAAAAAAATGCTCAAGAGATCCATCCCCAAATTCAACCCTCCCCACCTACCCCCTCACCAAACTATTGTGGCCTACCTCTACTAAAATGACCTAGCGTCAACACTCCATTCGGATTGTATAAAGAATCATTCACAGAGAAAGGAATGTCTGGAGTAACAGAACACACCCATGAAGCAAGATTGGATTTGATAGAATCCTCCACCCTACTCCAATCCACTTCTTTATGTTTGATAATTAATTCATTTCCAGCTTTCCATACCTGCCAGACAATAATGTTTGGAATGGCAAACCACATTGACTCAAAGGCTTTGTTATGGCTTCTCTTCAACCTCCATGCAGACCACCATTGATATGTTTCCTTTATAGATCTTGGAACCGCCCAGTGAACTCCCCACTAGTTCAACACCTTGGACCATAGTATCCAAACTTTAAAACATTGAAGAAAGACATGATCTACCGACTCCAGTACCCTTCCACAAAATCTACATTTGGCCTGCTGAAGACTTATAATTCCCAGGTTAAACAGATACTCTCCAGACTTATAATTGCACTCTAGGTGGAGATAAGCAATTCCATTACTTCTACTCCCAGCAAGTATATTATTTTTGTAAAAAAAGTGCCCTCTGAGGATCCTTTTCATCTCACTGAGTCATCCAAGTCAGACAATACCACTGATTCATTTTCTAACATATCTTTCAGGTTAGTAAATACATCCTCTTCCCAAGAGAAAAGAGACTTTCTGAATGAAATAGTCCATGAGCCCCTATCTTCCTTAGCTCCTATAACCTCCTTTAGATTTATATCTTTTCTAACCCCCAATTGAACAGTCTTGGATAAAGCATACACAAAGGTTGACCATTTCCTATTTTGACAGACCAATGAGCCATGAAAAGGTCAAATAAAATAGGATTGTGAAGCTGAACTTGCAATATCCTTTTCCAAATAGATGGAACATGAGTAACATTACCCTTGGATGGGCAGCCTAGATTCCATGGGGATACCATCTTTTGCACAAATCACAGATCTCCACAGGTTGTCTCTCTCAACACCAAATCTCCACCACCATTTTATAAGGAGAGCAACATTCATCATTCTAATAATCTTCTTTATACCCACTGCACCCAACTTTTTTGGTTTGCACACATTGTCCCATCTAACCATATGGAGTTTTTTCACCTCATCAGAGCCACCTTTTCAGGAATTTTGAACAGTGATAAATAATAAAATGGTAGACTACCTAGCACTGACTGGATCATTGTCACTCTTCCCCCAAAAGAAAGAAATCTCCTTTTCCAACTGGCTAACTTGAGTCTATATTTTTGAATAACTGGTTTCCAATTCTTCACCCTGAAAGGACTCTCCCCCAGTGGCTTTCGTAGATACATAACAGGTAGTGACTTGAGTCTTCATTTCAAAATATTAGCACTGAGAAATAATGTTCTCCTCCATCACCACCCGACTAACCATGGACTTGTGAAAATTTATTTTCCGCCCAGACGCTATTTCAAATCCCCTCAGTATTCTTTTTAAAGTCAGTACTTCCTGCACACCACCCTCACCAAACAAAATAGTATCATCGGCAAACTAAAGATGTGTGAGATGTCCAACTTGACCCCCCCAAAACTGCACCAGAGATGAGGCCCATTTGTCTAGCTTTATTGATTAAAATGCTTAGTCCTTCCGCCAAAAGAATGTAAAGAAAAGGGGATAAGTGGTCCCCCTACCTAAGACCTTTTTCCAAGTTGAACCTTTGAGTTGGGGATCCATTAACTAGCACAGAAAGTGATGTTTTTGTAATGCATTCCTTCATCCACTTAATCCATGTCAAAGGGAAACCAAAGCCCTTTAACATTGAGACAATGAAATTCCAATTTAAGTTGTCATAGGCTTTTTCAAAATCAAGTTTTATAATTAATCCCTTTCTTTCTCTTTTCTTTCAAAAATCAGTCACCTCATTAGCAACAAGAATTCCATCTTGTATCCTCCTCCCCCCTACAAAAGCAGACTGGTAATCTCCAATGACCCTGGGTAAAACCTCCTTCAACCTCTTAGCTAAAACCTTAGCCAAGATTTTATAGACACGCCCTATTAGGCTTATTGGCCTATACTCACCAATAGTAGAAGGATTTTCCACCTTTGGTAATAAGAGTTATAAAAGCTTCATTTAGATCCTTCACTAGTTTCCCATTAGATTGAAATTCGCTGAAAAAATCCATGACTTTATCTTTGATAATAGGCCACACTTTCCTAACGAAAAGGAAATTAAATCCATCTGGCCCCATGGCTTGCCATACCTCTGATTCTGAAAACTGCTGTAGTAGAAATATGGATTGTTCTGGATTGATTGCAGGGTTGCAACATGCTTCCATAGATGGTCTACACTTCGAATCTTCTTTGTAAAATCTGCTGAAAGTGGTTGAAAATGCCCTGCTTCACTTGGATAGGATCAACAACCTCACAACCTTCCATTCTGATTGAATTAATCAAGTTCCTCCTGTATCTCCCACCTGCTGCCAAATGGAAGAATTTTGTGTTTTTATCCCCTTTTAGATTGCAATTCAACCTGGATTTTTGCAGCCAAAGCCACTCATATATTTTGCATAGTTTCCAGAAGTTCACTTTTGCCTTTGACTTTTTGTTACTCATATATCATCATCATCTTGCCCTACAAATGATAAGAACACCTTTCATCAAGTAATCAACTGTTTTTCAGAAGCAAAAAACTTGCATACATGCCTATGTATGTATATAACTGCATATATCTGCTGAAGGTATTCAACCATTGACGTCGGTTTTGTAATATGGGCAAAATTAACAAAAAAATCTGACAATACGAAATCACAGAGATAATGAGATATGGTCTAGAAACACCTAGTCACTTATTTCTGCACTGCAATGTCTCCTGGAAACTATGGTCTGATATGATTCAATGGTGGAATATGACATGGATATGCCCAAAAAACATCAGACAGCTATTCACCATCTGGAGATCTCACATAAGTTCAAAACTCCGAAGAAATCATGCTGGGAATGAACCTTTTATATATGCTGTGATATGGACTATATGGAAATTGAGAAATAACATGGTATGAAGATGATAATTTTTGGGGCCGTCCACTGAGGTATATGATCGTGGCAAAATTTCAGGGCTGTTCAAAGGAGCTAAATGGACTAGGCTTAGACTTGGGCCTCACAAGGTCGATTTTATTTTGTTAGGGCTATTGTGGGGTATGGGTCGTAGGTTCGGTTTTTTTGTAAGTTGGCATCTATCAAGTTTTTGTCTTTCTCCTGAGCAAATCAAACTAAAGAAAAGGATTAAAACTTTATTATTTAAAGTACAGAAAACAACCAAAGTCAGTATTTAAATTTCTAATAAAGGAAAATATTATGTTATGGGTAAGTTATATATGTCTTCTATTAGATAAATACATATTGAGGATGAAAAAATAATGAGATTCATTAAGTAAATAATATCATTTTTAATAAAACTAAATAGTAACTATCAAGGCATATGCTTAAGTAATGTGTGTGTGTATCCATCACTGTTAGTTTGCTTTTTTATTGCTTGGGAGATGGCCAATTTATACTTGAGTATTTTTGGTTGGGGTTGAGTTGTTGAAGCTAGGGGTAAGCTTAAACAGACAAATCGAATCATATCGGAAAACTAAACTGAACCAGCGATTTGGTTTGGTTTTTAAGCTCGATCGATTTGCTTTGGTTTTTTGTCAAGAATTTTAGTTCGATTTCGATTTTCTAGCTCTAACTAGAGTGAACCGGACCGAAAATAAAAAATAAATTTTTTAATTACAATTCATATTTTTTTTGTAATTTGTATTTGTTTCGTCATATATATATTTTTTGACAATCTTTGTTTTTTTTAAAGCTGCATTCTTTTAGATTTCTGTAATATGTATTTACTTAACTCTTTAATAGTTTAAATGATTATGTTTTAACCAACAAAATCCTATTTTTTTAAAAAAATTGACTTGATACAACCAAACGGAAAATCGAATCAAACCGAACGGAAATTGAAAAAATCAAACCGAAATTTCAGATTTGGTCTGAGTTTTTTTCTCTAAAATGAACCGGTTACATCTTTAGCTAAAGCAATTGAAATGGGTGCGGACTTCCGAGTCAACTCAGAATTCTCGTCTTTTCAAACACTGGAGGTGTAATTGCTAGTGTAAATAGAATAACGAAGGCCACCGAAAAACAGTACTCATTGTTTATACTAGAATAGATGAGTAGATGTAGCCATAACAAGTAAAGTTCCTTAAACAGCACCACTTTCAATCTGCCTATTTACGAGAATTCCGAGTCCTTCAACATCAACAACAAATGATTGACCATTATGATGTATTCATGTGTCTGATGTTTATAAACTTTAGACAGCAGCATTAATTTGAAGACCCGATTAACGGTTAGTAAATTTGAGGTTTACATCACCAAGACTCCTACCGTAAGAAAACAAACCCACTAATGAGCTTTACATCACCAATAAGTCTATGTACACACCCTTTAGTATTGTAATCAAATAGCTATTTGAGAATTGGCTTGTGTTGGCACAATACTTTTTCTTCCTTTTCCTTATCCTATTTGTGTTGGTTTGTGCTAGCACAAATAGCTATTACAATACTTTTTCTTCCTTTTCCCCAGCGTCTTTGATTACAATACTTTTTCTTCCTTTTCCTCAGACTATTTGAGAATTGGTGTTGTGTTGGTTTGTGCTAGCACAAGTAGCTATTACAATACTTTTTCTTCCTTTTCCTTATCCTATTTGACCAATTCTCAAATAGGTAAGGAAAATGAAGAAAAAATAGAGTAATGCTATATGCACACCGTTTAATTTACACCTACTTACATCCTATATATATGGCACATGAACCCTATCCATTTAACCCTTAAAAGAAAATCAAAAATCAAAATAGATAAATCAAAATCTCAAACATATAGGGAGGGTGTGAGCGGGTGTAAACTAAAGGGTGTGTACATAGACTTATTGTTTGGTTAGATCCTACAAGCTCCACAAAGTGGCCCCACACGCCAACCATCACGAAGGGATAATATTGTTATTTACGCATTGAGTGTAATAATTACAGAAAAAATAAGGGGGTTTTGTCAGAATTTTTGTAAAAGTGAAACTTTGCATCTAAGTAAAGAAATTTTATCTCGTCTTAATGTGTGCCCGTATGGGGCACGGTAGAGGTACAAATGAAAAAATAAATGTGTGTTAAAAATATGGCAAAAGAAAGTGAGAGAGGTGAGAGTGGCGTGCGTGCTGTGAGGGGTAACACAGCGTGCACACAAGCTATGTTGCAAAACGGCACAATTTTGTGCTTTAAACAAAATTATTTTTTGTGTGTTTCGCGCACACATTCTACTAAAAAAAATTTATTTTAAAATTTTGGGTTCGCGGTTAAAGTTGAAATATTTGTTTAAGTCAACTGTAAATTTTTAAAATTTTTTTAAAAAAATAAAATTTAAAGAACATTACAAAATGGGTTCAAATGAGTGGCTTCGGTCACGTTTTTTGATGCAGCGATGGCATAAGTAAAAAGAAAAGCAAAAAAATACGCTTATTATGCCATCATCGCATGAAAAAAAAGTGATCGACACTGCTAATTTAAATCTCTTTTGATTGTGCTATCCGAATTTTATTTCTAAAAAAATTAAAAATTCATCATTCACTTAAACCAATATTTCAAGATTAATTGTAAAATTAAAATTTTAAAATAAAATTTTGTTAATAGTATATGTGTACAAAGCACACAAAAACTTTTCTTATTTAAAATATAAAACTGTGCCGTTTTGCTGTAGAGCATATGTTCTGTCCTGTCCCTCACAGCACACAACCCTTCCCCGAGAGAGATGGGGAATGGCCACATTACTTTTTGTATTTTTAAAAGACGTGTATCGCATCACTACTTTTGGTCAATACCTATAGTAATTTCCATTGGTGGGAAAGTCGTAGGATGACAAGACACAGAATCCACATTTTATCGTCTTTGGGCTTTTGCAACGAAAGGAATCTACTTTTGTGTTTTGAGTCCATTTGCCCTAACTTATTTTTCTGGCTTATTTTTTATCTTTATTCAAAAAAAATTTGTATTTGCTATTTTTATATTATTTTTTCGTAGTTAATTAGTTTTTTTATCTTTATTCAAAAAAAATTTGTATTTGCTATTTTTATATTATTTTTTCGTAGTTAATTAGTTCATATCGATAAAAGAAATCTAAAAAGTATAAAATTATGTCCAAAAGTTTAAAAAAAGTCACTAAAGACGAAAATAAGCCAACACAGACGCTGTTTTTGGCTTATTTTTTGTCTTTTCTGAACTTTTTTTAATTTTTTAACATAATTTTATACTTTTCTGAAATCTCTTGTCGAGACGAACCAACAACCATAAAAAATTGATGAAAAATAAAAAATTAAAAAAAATTCAAATAAAGACAAAAAATTAAACAATGAATAATCCAATAATTACCACAGGCCAAATGGATCCAAATTTATTCATCTCGGGATAATACCTGTTTGTACTTTTATCTGTCCTTTCACAATAATTTGGGTGAATTGCACTTAGAGCATTTGCACTATTCTCTTTATTTTTTGCATCAAATTAGAGAAAAATTTTGCTTTTCTATTTTAGGAAGTCATATTTTGTAATATCTCATACATCAGACTCTCTATTTTATCCCTATTTTATTAAAATATTCTTTTTTTCTTTTATATTTTAATTCAAATGTCATAAGGGATGAGAAAAAATAAAAATAAAAAAAAATGTTATGAGTGAATAGTGTTTTCCTTAAAATTAGGGAGTCACTATTCATTTTAGAAAATAAGAAGAAAGGATAGAGAGACTGATATGGGGGTTGTTAAAAAAATTTCTTCCTCAAATTAAAGAAGGAGTGTATTTGGGGAGTTTAATGTTGATGCCCTTATCTCCCCAGAGGTTCCAAAATTTCATCAATCTCACTTGAGGTTTTTGAATTTGCTTTTATCTCCCCACTTTTGAAATTACTATACACTTTGGCCCTGACGTTATATTCCGTTAGTTATGGGTTAATTTTAATGAGATCACCATAATATTTTTCTAAAATATCTGAAATACTCTTGGTAATGGCTATATATATATATATATATATATATATATATATATATATATATAGCAAAAAATTATGAAATTTATTTAAATCAAACCGGATCGGACCGAATTGATCTGAGCTAAAAATCGGACCGAACCGTCGATTTGATTCGATTTACCGGTTCAATCTGGTCTGATTTTCCAATTTATGTTTACACCCCTTCTATTAACAGTTTATTCCTTATATCTAGGTACATGTACGATTTAATATCACTTATTCCGTTCTTAGTATTACGGTGATTGAATTCAACATAGCCATTCACATATTATAAACTCTCAACTATTTTGTATAACATTGTTGAAAAAATTTAAAAAAAAACTATAAGATGAATAAAAACACATTAGACTTTCCGGTACAATAAATTACTTTCTTTAACATGATATTTTTCCCAGCTTGAATTGAGTTTTCAATTAAATTCTTGATAAATCACCTCCAGGATATAACAAAATTGTTGAATTTTACAAACAGTGATTCTAAAGATTAAAAAAATTTATATATTTATAGACAATATAGACGTACTTATGAAGAGTCACAATCGTTCTTAAGAGTAGTTACAACTCTTACGATACTTCTTCCATTAAAAGTCACAACTACTTACATAATATTGCAATTTTATGAAAAGTCATAATTTTTTATATTAAGACAATTATAACTAATAGTCATGTCTTTTAACAAATAAATATGTCTTTTAATTCTGTATTGTGAAACAAGGGTATTTTTTAAAATCAAAATTAGGCAAATTCTTCAGAAGTCACAACTCTTATGAAAGATTACAACTCAAATAAAAAGTCACAATTTTTTATCTTTTAGTGACAATTATATTCATAAATCTTTGAATAAATAGATATGTCTTTTAAATTTTAATTCAAATATCTTTATAAATTAAGGGTAGCAAACTCTTTAAATCTTTTATAAAAGGATAGATATATATATATATATATATATATATATATATATATATATATATATATATAGATGTCTTTGTGATTTTCATCTCTCATTTCAGTAATATGCAAACTCATATTGATACTAACACATCACGTTGTACATCAAGTTATATATCATATTTACATGTCATTCATTAATTTAAACACATATCAAAATTCACGAGATCCGCTTTTACACTTTATATTTAAAATAACATGTGACGTAAATATGATTTAGTATTTGGTCGATGTACAAATAGAGCCTTAATGTGTTAGTAAGCTTATTCACGTAATATTATTTTTTTTTGGCTAGAAAAGCAAGGTATAGGGTTAAGGCATTGAGAATGCGCATCTTTAAAATTGTCTTCTTGGTAAAAAATTGAAGCGTAAGTACCGAATAATTTATCTCAATTGCAGTATTGTGAGAAGTATGAAATTAAAATCCATTTGTGATATTTCCTAACTTTGTATTGGTTTTCCATTTTTCACTACTATAACGCCTAGATTTTCGTTTTAAACTGAATTGTTCATTTAAACAAACATTTAAAAGAAAAGTTCTTCATTTATTAGAAGTTGAAAACAATTGAGCAAGTACAGGTGTATTTACCAAATTATCCAAACTGGGTTTACTTGTGTAGTTGAAAATAAATAGTACAGAGCCTTCTATTAGTATGGTAACCAGGTCTCATGAAAACCTTTGTCTCCATAGCTTGACTCTTCCTGTTTGGACTACATTTCTGGCTGCTCTTCTACATTTGACCAATGAGAGAGAAATTTTCTTCATGAGTTGTGACATTTAGTAAAAAATACAACCCGACACATGTCTGTAGTCTTAGGTGATATATATACCCGACTAGATTACTGACAACCTTGTAAGGAAAGGACTTTCTACCTTTTGCTCAAGTCAATTTATACCTCACTTTATCTAGATGGTACAACAAATGTGGCGTATCAAGTCCAGTATCAAAGATCTTAACTGTTTTTCCCTTCCAGCTCAAGAACTTTCAGGACACTGACTACCCAATCACTCTTCCGAGGAACATAGTTGCCTTCGCACATGACCCGAAAGTCACCCTCAACCCTTAACGGTCTCCAACTTCACCTAGTAGGGTCCTTTCAATATATAGAATAAACAGGTTGACTACCAACAATCGAATTGCCATGGTGGGATCAACGAAACTAGTTATCATTCATTTCCTTTAACCTAGATGTCATTAGATGTGAACTAATTTTAATGAACACTTGATACTCTCCATTGCCTTTGTAACGGTTCGGATGAAGTTTTGTTCGATTTGAGCGAAATAAACATTCTACACAAAACATGCCTTAATGTTTATCTCTCTAAAATGTTTGTTATTTGGTGTACGGATATTTTTGAAACGGCATGTCAAAATAACTTCTAGCTCTAGTTTATTATTTAAATGAATTAATTTGCATTATAAATTATTACTTTGGACTTTTGGCTGAGAGTTTCTGCTTTTTTTCTCGAAAAAATTTAAGGACACAAATATGTTTAAAGCCGTTAGATGCACGTGTGGCTCTCAACCTATTAAGAGACTCATGTGCATTCAATGACATGTGTCTGGCTATTAAGGATTGCACATGCATCCAATGATTCTGAACACATCGTTATCTTTAGCATTACTCTTTTTTCTCATGAATACGTACCGTGGGTTTTTTCAATCCTGGAAGTTTCTGGATACTTACGGAAACTTCAAATAAACAAACGTATTGGGCCATTCTTAAGAAAAAAAACTTCTACAAACGATTCACCATTATGAAGTAGGTAATGTCATTATGACGTAATCAGAATTATGACGTATTCATACTTCTGATGTTTTATAAACTTTAGACAGCATCATTGAAGAGCGATTAATGATAGGAAATTTCCAGGAAAGGAGCTTTACGCCTCCTTTTGAAAATAAGAGTCCGGTTCACTAGTTTGACTTATATATTTGTACCTATAAATACGCACATATATACATACACACGACATCAATCTACCCACCTACGAGAATCCTGAGTCCTTCAACTTCAACAACAAATGATTATAAACTTTAGACAGTAGCATTTTAACGCAAGATCCCATTAATGGTATACTAAATTTCCAGGAAAGTACACAAGATCCCATATATATGCACACCTTTAATTCCCTTAGGAGATTCCATGTCAAGAATTGTTCGGATTTTTTCAGGGTTGGCTTCTATACCGCTCTGAGAAACCATAAAACCCAAAAACTTTCCTGAACTGACCCTAAACGCACATTTACTAGGGTTGAGCTTCATCTGGTACCTTCTAAGAGCCTCAAAAGTCTCTCTTAGGTCTTCTACATGATTGGATCTATTCAGGCTTTTGATCAGCATATCATTGACGTAAACCTCAACATTACGCCCAATCTGATCCTTGAACATACGATTAACCAGCCTCTAGTAGGTGGCATGATCGACCGGCAAAAGCGTCGCTGATGCGCCGGCCAAATCAATATTTATTTTATTTAAAACTAATCTTGGGCTCACAAGTTTAGAAAACCAGTAGAGCGGCAAGAGAGAGTATCGATCCACGAAGAACAGCCAAGGCAAGGTACGTAACTTGCAGTTGTTTTTTTTTTTTTCTTTTCTTGTTCTATTTCTTTATTGGGGGGTGATTTTTGTGCATGAGTGTTTACACTCGCGGCCACACCAATCGTCTTATTCGAACTGAAAACCTCCCCAACAATGTGATGGCTGCCCTACTGGGGGCCAATAATGCTATACCTCCGAGGACCATGAGAGACTATTTATACTCATCTAATTTTGAAACTCATGGGTCCTACTCTGAAGGGCGGGATCCACTATGGTACCCACCTAATAATTGGCAACAATATGCACCTCAGGAACCTTTTGTGATTTCTGAGGCATACCAACCAGCTCATAAGTCGAGTTTAGAGGACATGTTGATAATCATACAGGGGCAATCCAAAATCATTGAGCAGAACACGCAAGCCTTCCATTCCCAAATGACTGAGTTGAACCTTATGCTTAATGTTGCGAGTCAAATTAAGGATAATGATAATGAGTTTCATGATGTGGATCATCGTGATGCCTTAGACCAAGCACAAGGGGACTCTCATGTATCCCCCGACCCTTCGGAGAATTACCTCACTACTAAAGCGGCTGTTTTTCTTGACTTACATGAGGTGGATAATGCGTGCTCATTCCTCGAGAAAGAAGAGGTCATAGACACAAAAAAGTGGGAACTCACTGTTGAACCTCTATCTCTTGACAAACCAACAACTAGTCCATCGAGTATATCTCCTCTAGTCCTTGATGTTTTCGGAGATTGCCTTACTACTATTCAAGAGGTGGATTATCTTTATACTCTTCTCGGGGAAGAAAAGATAATGGGCACAGAAAATTGGGTACCCATTGTTGAACCATTACCACCTGACAAATCACAAACTTTTTTGCCCAATGTCCAATCTCCACAAAAAGAATTGCAAATTTCTCCCAAGGAATTGAAAGAACCTTTTGTTGGTGAAACCAAAATACACCCCGTTGTGGTCTGTTCCATTCAAGAGGATCACCATGAATACAATTTAGCAAAAGTTGTGGGTGAACACAAGAAGGCCATTAGCTGGAATCTTAGAAAAGACCACTTTCCTCCGCCTTTTACTGATCACTTCTCTGCGAGGAAAGATGGTCACTCAAGTTATAATCACACCGCGGTCTCTCTGGTAGACCAAGCACATCTGCATGTACCTCATCCATTCGGGACTTTTCCGTTAAAAATTCTGCGCTCGAATTATTTAAATAACTCACATGGGATAACGTTAATGTGTTGTTGCCCAATTTTGCTTTGCAGCCTGTTTTGCAGAAAATTCATATGTTGCCAAAATATGAGGAGGACTTGGTTGATCCTGTCTATTCGGATCAGTGAACTTTTATGATGTCTAGGAGACTATAAATTCATGGAGTTTGAGATACCTTCAGTGTTCGCCGTGCTCGAACGGCCTCAGCTGGTCTGGTATAGCCACCTGTCGCAGCTATATATGGAGTACCTAGGAGGTTGGGTCTAACGGCAGGCGCATCGAACAACGAGAAATCTGTCCGAACCATCCGGCTTTAGTGCCAAGCTCTATGGAGATAGCTTCAAAGTAGAGTGGTGGGTAAGGAATTTGGGGTCACTCCCAAAGGGAGAGGTAGCCTATTAGATGATGACGCCTCTTCTCAAGATATTGTTGAACCATTTGCATACTATCCTTCCAACAAATAGGGAAACACAGTCTTTGAACAGGGAGAAAAGTAGTACCCGTGCCTTTCGGGTGAAGAAAGTGGTGGATTTAAATCTTGTTTCAGGCCTAACACTTGCAAGTTTGGGAGGCCTACCTTCCTGACCATCTTCGGTGCAGGTACTATCTTTCCTTCTCTTCATTTTAATATGTCTTCGTGCATTGAGGATATTGCACAATTCAAGTTGGGGAGGGGGGGAGGGGGGGGGGGGGGGGGGGGGGGAACAGCTAGTCCCTATGTTAGGCCCTGCTTTAAATTACTTAAATTCTGTCTAAATTTTAACTTTTTATGAGTCAATCTTTCCACGTGCGAATCACGAATCACCATATATGCGCTAAACATAGGAATGAGAGTTATGTGTTACTAAGACTATTGTGTTGCATTTGTATCATTTATGAAAAGTTGAAATATTCTGAAAAGACACAATGATAAACTAATGCATGTGAATCAAGTGATCCGTGTTAATGAAGACTTAGGTGCGGCATCCAATTGAAAAAATTGAACTCTTCGTTTCTTGATCTCCAATTGTGCCCTATATTATTTGTGTTAACATATGCATACACCATTTGATAATCCGTGAAGCATGTGGGAAGTGATACTAGGCCATTTTTCTTTGATCAAACCACATACGAGTCACCTAGACCATGATATTTGTGCAAAGTTTGCCAAATTTTTTCGAAAACCTAGGAAACTGGAAGATATAAGGGTGGTTCGGTGAAAGATTGCAACGAATTTTGAATGAGGAAGAAAGGATCAAGATGAAAAAAAAAAAAAAAAATTCCAGCAAGTCAATCTGACCCGTCAGATCCATCGGGTCAGATCCCAGCCAACCAGTCAGATTTTTAGAAAAAAAATGGTCAGTAAGCAAACCTGACTGGTCAGATCCATCCGGTCAGGTATTATACATCCAGTCAGATTTTTTGGGACATTTGGGCAGTAGCTTAATCTGACCCGTCAGATCCATCAGGTCAGATCCAAGCAATCAGGTCAGAATTGTTAAAAAGTCGTGGGGGCTAAAGTGCAAAATTTCCAATCTTCATCAGTGCAAAACGCAATACTGGAGAGAGAAACAGAGGGAAACTCGCTGGTTCCTCTAAGAACCTCCGTCCGCCATAGCCACCATCTTCGACCTACTCAACCCCCAGCCACCATTCTCAAATTGAACCCTAAACTCTTGCCAGCCACCATTCTTCAACCTTGACACCCAAGATCCGAACCTCAGACCTTTCTCCCTCAACACGCGAATTAAAGAGAGAGAAACCGAAGGAGACTTCCCCGAACCCAGAAAATCAAGGCCATCGGGTGCGGGGCCCTCTTTGGTTTTATCATTGCTATTGATTGGATGGTTGATACATTAGTGGGTGTTGTTTTTGGATGCACTTTGCATATTTTGGTACATGCGTTCTTGAATTTCTGTTTGGTGATGGTGACCGGGGTAGTTATCCATAAGTCAATTTTCAGCCGTCACCAACTTCGTTTTACCAATTTCTTGATAACCCAAGGTCATTACAAGCCAAAAAGTCCTACGCTTGATCCCATGTGCAACTCGGATTTAGAATATTTGTGGCATTATGTTTACATAATCTAATATGGCATATTCTCTTGACATAGCCTTTTGTTGCATCTTTGAGCCGTTACACTTAATCTCCATGAAAATCTTGTGTGAGCATGTTGGGATAGCCGTACAATCAACTCCATTCTTTCTGAGAGTTCGGTGAGCTTTGAAGTCCTAATTGCATAGGTTGTGATAAGCATGCATTCGTTCAAACACGTGGTGTTTTGGAATATTCAAGTTTTGAACAGATGATTTGTTTGTTAGCACACGACATGTTAGAAGCATTGCACTCTCGAATTCCCATAATGCTTTCAATGATTGAGTTCATGATTCGTACAAGGGAGGTCATACTCATCCTTATCTTCGTAGTTTCGTTGCTAGGGACTAGCAACCCTCAAGTTGGGGGATGTGTTGATACCGTAATACATCTCGTATAACTGGTTCAACATGTCTTATTTAGCATACGTGCGAGACTTAATTATCAATTTTATCGGATAATGCACGTTTGGTAACTTTTGTCTAATTTCAGGTTTTCTATGTTAAAAGAGGTGTTAGACCGACAAAATTGTGAAATCCAAAAATTCGGAGGAAGTCCCGACACCCGAGGAAAGATGGAAGTACAATTGGAAGAAGTGCCGAGTCCAAGAATGATGCGAAGTTCGAAGAAAATACGGAAAAAGATAGAAGAATCAAGAAAGAAGAAAATCGGATCTGACCTGATGAAACCTGACTGGAACCTTCCAGTCAGGCTTGCTCGCGAATTAGATTTATTTATTTCTGTAATTTCCTATTTTATTTAATCTCTTTAGATAGTGTCCTATTAGGATTAGGTAACCTTTCCCTTTTCATTTATTTATTTTAATTGTAATTAGTTTCCTTAGAGGATTAGAATTCCTTTCCTAATTTCTCTCCTAGGTTTTCTCTATTTAAGGACCTAGGAGACCTAGATCTAGATATCTCTTTACTATCTCTTTTAGTCATATCTCTTTAGAATCTCTAATTGTTATCTTCTTTTTAATATTTATCTTCTACGTTCTTAGCAATAAAATTTCCAGCAATTATTTCTACCTTCCGATTCAAGATTCATTCAATTAATTCAAGTTCCGTTCAAGTTTTCCGGTAAGATTGTTAGAAATTTATTGCGTTCATTAATTTTAGTAAAATGTTTTTAATTTATTATTCCGTTTTTAGTTTTAATATGTTAGGCTAAATCTCTAGGCAAGATCCAAGGATGAATTTCATCTCACGATTTAGGGTTTTCAATATCTTCTCATTATTTTTCACCGTTTATTCAAAAATTGATTCAAGTTCTTATTTTTTGAACCAAACAAGGAGTGTTATGCTCTTGATTAATCGTCGCCATTAATTTGGTACGAATAATACTTGAGTCGATGTCCTCCTATGATTTGACCTAAACAAAAATCAATTTTGAATACATCTTTTGAATTAAAGATATTGTTACCTAAAATCTAGGATGGAAGGATTCCACGGATCTAGCCTATTTTCTTAATTCATTAGTTTCCTATTTTAGTCTAAATTAGAATAAAAAACCAACCAAATCAGAGGTTAGCGTCCGAAACGCTACAACTCCTAGTTACGTGATCCCCCCTTCCTGCTGTTCTTCGTGGATCGATACTCTATCTTGCCGCTCTACTGGTTTTCTAAACTTGTGAGCCAAAGATTAGTTTTAAACAAAATAAATATTAATTTGGCTGGCGCATCAGCGACGCTTTTGCCGGTTGATCATATTTTTAAGTCCAAAGGGCATTACTTTATAGCAGTAGAGCTCTCTAGCCGTAATGAAAGATGTCCTCTCCTCATCTTCTGGATGCATCTGAATCTGATTATAATCAGAAAATGTGTCCATGAAGTTGAGCAACTCATGGCCAGCCGTAGAATCCACAAGCAAATCAATTCTGGGCAGTGGAAAACTGTCCTTGGGGCATGTTTTATTGAGATCCTTGAAATCTACACGCATGCGCCAATTTCCCTTAGCTTTGGGCACTAGAACTACATTTGAGATCCATACAGGATACCGGGCTTCCCGAATGAATTGGGCCCACTCTAGCTTCTCTACCTCTGTAGTCATGGCTACGTTCCTCTCTGGGGCAAATGTTCGCATCTTCTGTTTCACTGGACGGCAAGTTCTGTCCACATTCAATTTGTGCGTGATTATACTTGGATCGATCCCCGGCAGATCTTTATGTGATCAAGCAAAAATATCCACATAACTCCGTAAAAATTCGGTCAGAACAACCACCTCTTTCGAAACCAATTCTGAGTCGACGCGGAATATCTTCTCGCTCTGCCCCTCTATTGCCAGTATCTCAATTAGCTTTTCGACCGGTTCTCCTTGTCTGAGCTTCTCTTCATCCTTAACGTCAATCCCACTAACAGATAGGGTCTCTTTCTTTGATCTCATGGAGGTGATATAACACTCCCTTGCTCTTTTCTGGTCGCCCTTGACTTCCCCTGCACCATCTGGTGTAGGGAACTTGAGTTTAAAATGATAGGTGGAAACCACCACCCTGAACTTGTTAAGGGTCTGTCTACCCAGTATAACGTTATAAGCTGAAGGGCAATCCATCACTAGGAAATCAACCAGTGCAGTGGCATTTCTTTGCTCATCTCCTAGCATGATAGGCAGGGAGACAACCCCTATGGGATGAGCAGTTTCTCCAGAAAATCCAACTAGAGGAGACCGCACAGGTTTGATTTTATCCTTCCCCAGTCGCAACCCTTCAAAGGCTGGCAAAAAGATAATATCAGTGGAGCTCCCTGTGTCCACAAGGACTCTTCTTATAGTCCAATTGGTGAGGAGAACAATGATCACTAAAGGGTCATCATGAGGATGAAGCACGTCGTCACCGTCGTCCTCAATGAAGTGAATGGTTGGGACAACCGTCCGAGTGCGTTCCACTGGTCTCTCCGTGCTGAGCACCTCTTGGGCATAAGATCTCCGAGCAGATTTGGTTTCTCCACTAACCCCTGGTCCCCTAGAGATCATATTGATTTCTCCCATTGAACGATGAGGAGGAGGTGGCGGAGGAGTTCTTTCCTGACCACAGGCAGTTGGTCCAGTTGCATGTCCTGCCCTCCGGTGGGACTCATCTTCTTTGCGTACAAATCGTTGGAGACGTCCACGTCTGATCAATCCTTCAATTTGCTGCTTGAGCTTAATATAGTCATCTATATCATGCCCCTGATCCTGATGGAAACAACAATACTTTTGGCTAGAGCGACGCTCTGCTGGAGTTTTCATCTTTCCTGGTCATTTTAGCTCAGGATAACCACTAACCAGGGGAGCGTAGTCTTGAAACCATCTCTCCAGTCGTCCCCTTTGTGGGGATTCTCTTCTGTCAGCCCTCTTGTTCCTAGAATAATCATCAGTCCGTGACTGACCACCCTCCCTCCTTTTTCTGGTCGACTAGAAACCACCTGTCTGACCAGTTGCTGGGGTTTCTCTTTCTCAACTTCTGTGGGCGGCAAGGGTGTCTTCTGCATTCATCTGTCGTTGGGCTTTCAACATGAGTTCAGCCGACAAGGAAAATAAAAATTGCCCTGGCCTAAGACCTAACATATATGCCGCTATGGCCAACTGATCATCTGCATTGTTCACTTGCATGGACTCCTTGTTAAATCTCGCAGTAAACTCCTTGAGAGTCTCTCCCTTCACTTGCTTGACATTAAGCAAGTAGGTGGCTGGCCTCCTATACTGTTGGCCAGCTATGAAGTAACTGACAAAATGCTGACTAAGTTCTTTGAAGGTACTCACCGTGTTGGGGGAGAGTTTATTGAACCATAAGTGAGCGGCTCCTCAAAGAGTGACGAGGAAGGCTCTACACATGATGGCATCAGGAAAAGCCTGCAAGTGCATGAGCGATTTGTAAGTCTCCAGGTGATCGAGTGGATCCTTGGTTCCATTGAAAGTATCGATCTGTGGAACCCTAAACTTTGGTGGGAGTGGGACCGCCATCACTTCATGGAAGCTCTATGGTCTGCACCAACTCTTCAACGGAGGCAAGGGCCTTCGTCTTCATCTATCTCGTTAGTCCATCCAATTGCGCTTTCATCTGGCGCATCTGATCAGTCATTAGACCCCCATGAAGCAAAGAACCAAAAATAGTCCCATGGGGATGTGTTGTTGCATGGCTACTTGCCTCACCATGCCCCCCCAGTGATATCCATATCTCCTCCAGGCATTCCGTTCAGGGGGGATCAGCCACTGGAGCAGGTGGAGGTGTAGGATCTCTAGTAGATGGATTTGGCTGCAAACGTTGCAGCAGGGCTTGGTTTTGCTCCAAGATACGCTGTATTCCTTGCGTCAATGTCAGGACGTCTTGGCGCAGGGCTTAATAATCAGCGTTAGTCGAGATAGGAGGAGCATTATTGTCGTTAGAAGCCATGGAGCGGGTAAGGACCATAAATCTGTTGCAACCAGTAATATAGAAGAAAATCGTTCCCACAGACGGCGCCAACTGATGAAACGGATTTGATCGCTTTCATGTCTGACCTGCAGAAAACGTTTGACACCGGTGTGGTATCTCACCAACACCCCTCTGATGCCTAAGTTAGCTTTAGGGAGGAGGAGAAATATGAAAAGTAAGGAGAATTACCTTAACAGAATGTTCGTACCTTGTACCGTAGAGGTTTCTCAATTATATAGAGACTTCCTTGGTGGATTTGTAGGAAGGGATTATGCTTATCTCTTTCCCTGGATAAGTGGAGCGAATAGCTGGTACTTATCTCTGTTTCTATCAGTGTATATCTCAAACGTTATCATTATTCTAGATTGGGGGATCTGATGGAACTTCTCCACATACAATGGAGAGATTTTAGGAGTTGCAATAGGCTTTTTCCTTTCTTCAAAGGAGGTGACTAGCTTGGAGGAGGAGGTCCTGTCTGGGTAGAGTGCATGACTGGTGCCTGAACACATTTTTGCTGAGCAGATCGTAGGAGGTTGAACTGAGCAGGTTACATCCGACTAAGCAAAGCACATAAGACTGAGCTGAGCAAATATGATCAACTCAGCTATTTTATTATGGGTCCATTTGGCCTGTGGTTATTATTGGATTATTCACTGTTTAGTTTTTTGTCCTTATTTGAAATTTTTTTTTAATTTTTTGTTTTTCATCAATTTTTTGATGATTGTTGGTTCGTCTCGACAAGAGTTTTCAGAAAAGTTATCAATCATCGGCTACATTTGAAAAAAGTTCAGAAAAGACAAAAAATAAGTCAAAAACAGCGTCCGTGTTGGCTTATTTTCGTCTTTAGTGATTTTTTTTTTAACTTTTGGACATAATTTTATACTTTTTAGATTCCTTTCGTCGATACGAACCAATAATCCACAAAAAATGACATAAAAATAATAAATACAAAAAAATTTGAATAAAGACAAAAAATAAGCCAAAAATTTTTTTTTGGCCAAATAGGGCCTATGACTCATTAGCCACAATAGAAAATTTTCAAATAGGATAAAGAGACAGGAGAAGAAGTACAGGCTATGGTATATTTTAATCGGGAGTATTCGTGCATGCTGACGGCACTATCAAGTCTTGGAGAAAAGGCGGGCAGGGAATAGTTTAATGTCAAGTCGGTTGAAAAAATGTGTAAAAGGACAATACCCACTTTATTTATAAGATTATAAATACCGCTCCTAAATGTAAGAGTGTGAGCATAGGCCAAGGATAGACAAGGGGAACGAAATAGGTTTTGCGTGACTAGTCCCCCCGCTCTTATCTATCATCTCCAATCCCCTATTCTCTCAACGCAATGGCCGATACAGGTTCATGGAGGAATTTCTTCGGGCAGATCAACGTTGTGTATATCAGCATTTGTAACTACTTTTTACAACCCTCACCACCACCACCACTACCACTACCTCCCTTCCCTGTCTGTCTTGCCGTTCTAGCCTTGATAGTTACGGTGTTGTTCGGCCTTCTAACACTCAAGTATCAGGGGAAGCAAATATCCCCATTTGAAACTCACTCCACATCCATCCATGCTTCCATTGTTAGTTTCCTTCTTTGTTGCTTGGTATATGGTGCTAAATTGATATGCCCAACTTTTGATTTGGTTGCCTCACGTTTAATGGTGGTTCTTGGCTCTCTGTTTTTGGTATCTATGGCTTCTATTTTATTCCCCAACTCATTCGCACCAGTTCTCTATGTTCCCTACTGTTTGTTCGTTTTTGCTGAGTTGCTGAAGCTACTGATATGGGTATATCGAAAAATCAGGGACGTATTTTCGAGTGAACCCGCAACTCATGCCTTTCCGAACACTAGAGATGTGTCTCTCGTGTAACTAGAAGAACTGGAAATTAAGTTGCTTTTCCAACACCAGAAACAACCCATCTCTCAGCAATCAGTTATTTTCTTCTTTCATCCCTTTATGTTGATGAAGTTAGTTGTATTTGATGATCAACCTAGCACTTCCTGTAACGCCATTATAGCCTTCATATAGTTCCAGTGCTCCTCAACCCTCTGCAACTTAAATGTTTGGGAATTGGGATATGATTGATTTTTTTTTTTTTTGGCTTGGAAATTGAGATATGATGTTAAATTAAGATGACCGATTTATACTAGAGTATTTTCGCTTGTGGGTTGGTGATAATTGGGACGATCTCTGTGGTATCTCAGTATCTCTTACTTCTATACTATTCCTCCACTTATTTGGACGAATTCACACCAATTCCTGTATTTCAATGACAAAAAACCCATGATTCAAGCCACACCAATTCACAAACATGGCTAATATCCACAAATTAAACCACTTGAGAACAAATTAAGTATTGGCAAGTACGGCCTTGATCGAAAATCCTCAATTCAAATCAAATTACATAGATCACAATACCCAAAAAAAAATTCCGAAATAAACCCAAAATTCAACATATATCTGCAAGAAACATAACATAAGTCACATCATTACAGCTCCAAAAACTTGGACGTACATTATAGGAAACATAATATAAAGAAACAATGGAATTTTCAATAGTTACGTAATTTGATGACGACTGGTATTGTAAAGTTCCTTTCCTGGAAATTTACTAACCCTTAATCGGATCTTCAAATGCTGCTGACTAAGAGTCATCTCATTCTTTGCGTAGTATATAAAATAAAATTTGCCACTTTGTATTTGATAATATAAGTTATTTAATTACTTTGTAGATTTTTTTAATGTGTAAGATATTCATCCAAAAAAATTAAACTATCGGACAATAATAAAGGCTCATTAGTTAAGGAGAATGTTAACCACCGCTTACAAGGCGATGAATAATGTATAAAAAGTACATCAATATACATTAATATCCGTAAAATATGTAGTAATAGTTATATTTGTTTGATATTATGTGTATATTATTCACCATCTAATGGACAGTGGTTAGTAAAACCCGTTAGTTAATACTACGAGAGAGTATATTAAGGCCTCGTTTGATTTGCGGATTTGACGTCTGGGATTGGACTAAAGGTGTCTAATCTCATGTTTTCCTTTGTTTGGTTTCCATTTTATGGTTTGGAATTAATAATTTAGGATTATTATGATCCATATATTGGGGGTATTATATTATCCCATTGGGGGATGTTTGAGATTATTAATTTAGGATTAAAAAAATATGAATTATTAATTGTAAAATTGTCACTAAAATAAAAAAAATAGAGCATATGAATTTCTTTTTCTCAATTCTTTGTCTCTCTCTTTCTCTCATAAGTGTAACCGGTTTGGTCCCGATCAGAGAAAAAATTTCAGATCGAACAAAAAATTTAGGTTTATAATTTTTTAAACCGAAACCAAACCGAACTATTTCGATTGACTGGGTTTGGTTTCTTCGGCTTCGGTTTAGTTCGGTTCGATTCGGTTCAATTCGATTTTCGATTTGGTTAAATCAAGGCATATATAAAAAATTATTTTTTTGATTCGCAAATAAATATTTAAATATCAACAGGCCAAGCTCAATATAAAATAATACATATTATAGAAAATTAAAAAAGCAAAGATGATTAACAAATGCATATTACAAAGAAATACGTAACACTTTGATACCTATTACAAATAAAATTACAAAAAATTTGATATTTTTTTATTCCGGTCTTATTCGGTCAGGTCCGGTTTGTAGGGCTAAAAAAAATAAAAATTGAACCAATTTTTTTTAACACACCAAATCAAATCGAACCAGACCAATTTAACTAACAAAACAGACCAAATAATGATAATATTTAACGTTGATATTATATTTTCATGAAACAATCGAGATAAACTTAACCTTATTCAAACCAGGGTCATGAAGAGTCATCATCCAGCATTCTCCGTTCAACTGTGCAATTTTTTAAAATCAATTTGGTATATATTGTAATGGCCTTCTATGCCAGATTCTCAACGTTTATTATGCTTTTTTACTTTTCATTTTGTTTTTTGGTCTTTGGCATTATTTTTCCTCCAGATTTTTGCTAAAAATTTAACTGCAAATTTAAAAAACTATTTTATTTTAAATTGATCAGATTTTAAAAATAGTTTAATTTTAAGTTTTATGTGACCTTATAATCAAGCAATAACATAAAATAGTTGAGAAAGACCTAAAACTAGACCCAAAATTTAGTAAGAGAACCAAACATAAGATTGGTTCAGGTATGGTATAATTATCCGTAACTTTCAATCGATTTAATATATAGTTTGAGCGCATTTTATTTTACTCCGCGTGATTATATTTCGTCATGTATGCGTATATACATATATTGATATATTTTATGTTGTGTATTTAAATTTATGTCTAATTATAATTATCCTTTATTTAAATATTATATAAATATTAATACTTTAACTTACACACACATATACCTTTCTCTCTCCTCCCTCTCCCTCAAGGCACTCTCTCTCTCTCTTCCCTCGTCTGACAACCACCATGTCACCACCTCCCATCCGCCGCAACACCCCTCCCATCACTCTCATCCACCACCAGCCCCTAACTCCTACTAAAGCCCCCTAACCCTGCACTAGCCTCCCCTACCGTCACATCCACAGCTATGTTCATACCCTCCGTCGAATTCCTAAGGCCCCGTTTGATAACCCGATTGAAAATGATGGGATTCATAGGTGATGGGATTAGAATTGGATTCATAATATCATAGGATATGAATACCTAATGTCCTATTTGTTTTGGATAGTATTAGGTGTTGGGATTGGATTATTAGTCCTGTGACATGTTTGTTTGCAAATCATGGGATTGGATTGAAAAAATGAAGTCTCCTTTTTACCCTTGGGACCGGATATGCTTATTTAATATTGGTGGGTGCTTAGACTATGACCAATTGAAAAAATATGAAGTAAAAATACTTCTCCTTTTTTCATTTTTTTTTAATTTTGATATTCCTTTTTCCCTTTCAGTAAAAATATGAAGTAAAGTCAACTCATACAATTTTATTACTCTTCTCTTTCCTTTTTTTTGTTAAACAGATTTTCTACCCTTCCCTTACCACGGTGGAGGAAGATGGCAAGCATATAGTTAAGCCTCACAATTAAAAATGTGCGAAACAAGCCAAGACTGTAAACGAAGATGGTAAGCATCAGATTTAAAAGGTAATTAGTTCAACAATCTATTGCTCAGACATTTACACACAAACATATATATGTGTTCATGTTCATGGTGAATCACACGTATAAGAAAACCCAAACTTGAGGAGGAGCGAAAAAAATTAACCGTGCTTACTGTAACCGTCGGAAATCAGTTGGTTCACCGGAGATCGGTTGCCTTGCCTCTTCTTCTTCCACAGCTGTGCAAGAATGAGAGCAGTTGTGCAAGGATGAGGAGTGTCGGCTAGGTTTTATCAACGTATAAAATATTTGGGGGTAGTTTGGCCATTAGCTTAATTAATTAGGGACATAATCATCTTCTTGCATTTGGTGCCTTGGGATTGGATTACAATACCCCCAGGTAGAGGGTATTACAAATCCCTCCATTTGCCGGATTAGAGTACCAACGGATTACTACTCCGGACCTTATTTGGTTTAACAAACAAAGGATTAGGGACCCCTTCGGATTGGTAGTCCAACCCTAAGGGTGTAGAGATTTAACAAACATGGTTAAAAGACTCTCCCCGCCATGGATCACTCCCCCTCCCTTTGGTTATAAATAAAACAACAACAACAACAACAACAACAGCAGCAGCCCCCCCCCCCCCCCCCCCCCCCCCCCCGGCAACCCCAACCCCAACCACAACCCCAAAAGAAGAGGAGAAGAAAGAGAAAGAAGAAGAGGAGAAGAAGTTTCGACGAGCTAAGCCGTTCGAACTAATTGCAAGCCCCTCTTCTTGAATTTTGTTATGACTTTATTTGAAACCTACAAATAAACGATCAAATTAATTCTCTAAAAATTAATAGAAGTGCGCATAAATTAATCAAAACACTCCAAATTATTAGGGGGAAAAAAAACTTTTTATGCATAAACTTTGCCAATCTTTCTAAGTTTATCTGATTAAATCCCCAGAATATCAACAGTAAATTCAAAATATCAACACTGCTATAAACGCAAATATTGAAACGGAAATTCAAACAAAATTATGTCCAGAGTCATTTATGCACATAAGATCCACATACGACAACTATAGACTATGTCTAGATCTGAGTTGGTACATTTGCATTTAAAATATTTTTCAACTTTCTTAAATACCCCTAAAACAAGACAAAAACATTTAGCTTAAGCTCAAATCCTTTACCAAACAATATGCTTTTCCTCGGAAAAAGTTGTACCCAAAATTCCTGCTGCTGCACATTAAATAGAGTATATATTTCCTCGAAAGAAACTCTTAACACTTGGGCTTTCAAACCCACCTTAGGGCCTACAAGAATCTGGAAAACCACGAGGCTAAGTTACAGCTGGAGAGATAAATAAGCATTTAGGAAAAGAAATACCCAAAATTAATGTACAACGTAGGAATTTAAAATAAAGCCAGTGCTTCCAGAGAGCTCTCCAGAAAATGCCCTTCCATATGATGTTGATCCAATTTGTGAAACGGCGCCCCGCACTTGCTGTAATTGCCGTAACTTAAACACATCTCTTGGGAGGGGTTGGCTTTGAACAGTTGCAGTATCATTATCATCTTCTTCTTTTTTTTGAAGGGCAAAAAGGAAGAAAATTCTATTAATCATATACATATACAATGATTAAAAGGACAACCGTCAAAAGAAAGCATAACAATGGAACGAGAGAATTCCAACTAGGTTAGCACCCTAATAGCCATCAATCATTTGCTAAATGGACGACCAAAAAAGAAAAGATTGGAGAGAATCCAACCGAGGAAATTACCATATATCCCTCACTACACAAAATTAGGACTAACAACAAGAAAATATAGACTACATTCCTGAAAACCAATCCAATCCCAAAACTGACAAAGCAACCCACACAATGTCCCAAAACGGTTGCAAGAAAATAGAAGCACTGCAGCAGATGGCCATCAGATAGCAGTATAGAGGTGAGTATACGCATCCCCAGGCCTATGATCCTTTGGCAAACAAAACCTTCAGCAAAGCACCCATCTGATGGCCGCTAGATTTTCTTTTACAAACTGCCCTCATCAATCAGAAAGCATCAAGGTAGCAACAGAACAACAATATCAGCAAATCTTCATAAGTAAATCCTTGAACTGTAGTAAAGTGGAGCGGAATAGGTGGTTCAAAAAAATGTTCAAGAGATCCATCCCAAAATTCAAACCCTCCCCACCTCCCCCATCACCAAACTATTGTGACCTACCTCTACTAAAATGACCTAGCCTCAACACTCCGTTCGGATTGTATAAAGAATCATTCACAGGTAAAGGACTGTCCGGAGTAACAGAACACACCCATGAAGCTGTTGGGTTTGTGGTCCACCAAAAGTGGGCCGGTTAGCCCATTAGTGGGCTAGGTCAACTAGGTCTTCTAGTTCCCCTATATATAGGTGCTTATGTGTAGGGTTCTATTTAACGAGTGAGTGTGTCATTGTTTCGTAAGCGGAATTGTGCTGCGAATGATACACCGGTGAGATTGAGAGAAGATCTGTGGGAGTTGAGTGTCGAACACCGGATTTGGTTGTTCTCTTCGCGGTCAGAGTTTTTGTAAGCTGTTTTAGTGGATTTTTTCTCTATTCAATCTCTCTCAGATCTTGTGTGTGTGTTTGTTGGTGTTCGTGGGATTGGGGTTAATCCCAACAACTGGTATCAGAGCTTTGGTTCGGTGGCCGAACACGCCGGAGAAACACACGGTCCGTTTGAACGCAAAACGGACGAAGGCGCACGGATCGGACGACTGGGCTCGGGTCAAAACACATCGGGTTGGGATTTTGAGGACACGAGTGGGTTGATCTCGACGAGACGAGTTCAACGGAAGTCGAACGGTCGCGAAAGGACGCCGGACGCGCCCTCACGCGCGGATTGAAGGTGGCGCGTCGCTGTGACGCCGCCCAGTTTTTCCGGCTGGTTCAAGTCTTTTCCAGTGGCCGGTTCAGGCCCTTCCAGGCCGGTTCTTGGCCGGTTCGGACCGGTTTCTGACTTGTTTCGACGAGCCCGATCCATTTCCGCGATCCATTTCTGCTGGTTCAACTCCTACAGTTCTGGTTTGGTAAGGTTTTACCGTTTTGGGCACAGTTTTGGAGTTTTTTGAGTTGAGGGTCAGTCCTAGGATTATTACTGCTGTGTTATTTTGCTGTTTGAGCGTTTAGCAAGATGACGGAGGTTGCCGTTAGTAGCTTGAGTTCAATGCTTATGTTATCGGCACAGAATTTTGCAATTTGGAAGCCGAGAATGGAGGATCTGTTATACACGAAGGATTTGATGGATCCCATTGATTTCAAGGGGGTTAAACCGGAGGCAACGTCGACTGAAAATTGGAGGAAGCTCAATCGAAAGGCTGTCGGACTTATTAGACAGTACGTCGGATTGGAGGTATTTCATCATATTTGCGAGGAGACTGATGCGTACACTCTCTGGACTACATTGCAGGAGAATTATCAGTCTAAGTTATCGCGGAACAAGGCGCTGTTGATGAGGCGACTTGTTGGTTTGAAACTCCGGAGTGGGATTTCTGTTGCCGTACACGTTAGTGGGTTTCAAAGTATGGTGAATGATCTAGCCAGTGTCAAGTTGAAGTTTGACGATGAGTTGCAGGCCCTGTTGCTAATTAGTTCTTTGCCAGATGACTGGGAGACGGTGGTGGTTTCTCTCACTAACTCAGCTCCTGACGGAAAGTTGACTATGAGCATGGTCACGGATGCTATGTTCAGTGAGGAGGCAAGGAGGAAGGAAATGAGCATTCACAGTCATGATGGAGGGCAAGCCTTCATCACTGAAGGGCGTGGAAGAACTCAGGAAAGGGCTGGAGGTTCTAATCACGGCAGGTCTGGGTCTTCGGGTCGCAAGTTTGTGGTCACCTGCTACCGGTGCGGCCAAGAAGGGCATATTCGGCGGAATTGTCCGAAGGGGAAAGGAGATAAAGCAGGGGGTGACGATTACACGGCAGGTATTGTGTATGATTCAGATGCACTTCTGGTCACTACTGCAGGCACTGAAATTGGGAGAAAGGACTGGGTGTTGGACTCAGGATGCTCAGCCCATATGTGCGCGGACAGGAAGAGTTTCACGGAATATCAAGCATGTAATGAGGGGAGTGCTAGGATGGCCAACGGAACAGCTAGCAAGATTGTTGGCAAATGGGCAGTCCAGTTTCGTATGTCAGATGGAAGACGGGTGAAACTCACGGATGTGCGACATGTTCCTGGGTTGAGGAAGAATGTTATTTCTCTGGGAGTGCTGGAGTCGAAGGGTAGCAGTTTTTCTGCTAGTGGGGGCGTTCTAAATGTTCGCAAGGAAAATGGGCCCTCACTACAGGGTAAGAAGATTGGGCATCTGTACAGGTTGGATGGGAGTGTTTGGACAGATGGAGCAACTGACAAACATGGTTCCAACGGAAAGGGAAGGCAACGGAGTAAACGGGACGCAAGGAGGTCGCATCGACGTTCACAGAATTGGCGTAGGAAGAATCAGTGGGCCCAAAATGATTCTCCTGTGCTGGAATGTGAGCGTGGGCTTCGGGATGTTTACTGGAAAGCTCAAGAGGGCATTGAGACGAGGTCGTGTTTGAAAAAGTGCACTGGAATGGCGACCACGGAAACGACCAGGAAGCGTGTCTCATTTGCACTTGGTTTGATTAGTGACGGTTACACTTCTAAAAGATTGCGTGCACGCGTTGGAGAAGTGGAGTCACGGGCTGAAGAAGCAAGTCCTTGCGTGGCACCCGTTGAGGGGGTGCGGGCATCCGTCGAGGGGGTGCGGGCACTTCATTGTGGGGGTGCGGACTCTTTGACTTAAAGAGTAGTTTAACCGACAATTACCCACTTGTGGTGGAGGGGGTGAATTGTTGGGTTTGTGGTCCACCAAAAGTGGGCCGGTTAGCCCATTAGTGGGCTAGGTCAACTAGGTCTTCTAGTTCCCCTATATATAGGTGCTTATGTGTAGGGTTCTATTTAACGAGTGAGTGTGTCATTGTTTCGTAAGCGGAATTGTGCTGCGAATGATACACCGGTGAGATTGAGAGAAGATCTGTGCGAGTTGAGTGTCGAACACCGGATTTGGTTGTTCTCTTCGCGGTCAGAGTTTTTGTAAGCTGTTTTAGTGGATTTTTTCTCTGTTCAATCTCTCTCGCTCTTGTGTGTGTGTTTGTTGGTGTTCGTGGGATTGGGGTTAATCCCAACAGAAGCAAGATTGGATTTGATAGAATCCTCCACTCTATGCCAATCCACTTCCTTTTGTTTGAAAATTAATTCATTTCTAGCTTTCCATACCTGCCAGACAATAATGTTTGGAATGGCAAACCACATAGACTCAACGGCTTTATTATGGCTTCTCTTTAACCTCGATGCAGACCACCATTGATATGTTTCTTTATAGATCTTGGAATCACCCAGTGAACTCCCTACCAGTTCAATACCTTGGACCATAGTATCCAAACTTTAAAACATTGAAGAAAGACATGATCTACCGACTCCAATACCCTTCCACAGAATCTACATTTGGCCTGCTGAAGACTTATAATTCCCAGGTTAAACAGACTTTCTCCAGATTTAACTTTTCCCATCCAAGTTAGCCAACCCATAAATTGAACTCTAGGTGGAGATAAGCAATTCCATATGCACTTCAAGGGGCCCCCCATATTTTCTACCGTTAATTTTTCTCCCAGCAAGTATATTATTTTTGTAGAAAAAGTGCCTTCTGAGGATCCTTTCCATCTCACCGAGTCATCCAAGTCAGACAATACCACTGATTCATTTTCTAACATATGGATCAGGTTACTAAATACATCCTCTTCTGCCCGTCTACCTTAGCTCCTATAACCTTCTTTAGATTTATATCTTTTCTAACCACCAATTTGAACAGTCTTGGATAAAGCATACACAAAGGTTGACCATTTTGGATCCACCCATCAGTCCATCAAATAAAATAGGATTGTTAAGCTGAACTTGCAATAGCCCTTTCCAAATAGATGAAACATGAGTAACATTACCCTTGGACGACGGCCAAGATTCCAAGGGGATACCATATTTTGCACAAATCACAGATCTCCACAGGTTGTCTCTCTCAACACCAAATCTCCACCACCATTTTATAAGGAGAGCAACATTCATCATTCTAATAATCTTCTTTCTACCCACGGCACCCAACTTTTTTGGTTTGCACACATTGTCCCATCTAACCATATGGAGTTTTTTCACCTCATCAGAGCCACCTTTTCAGGCATTTTGAACAGTGACAAATAATAAACGGGTAGACTTCCTAGCACTGACTGGATCATTGTCACTCTTCCCCCAAAAGAAAGAAATCTCCTTTTCCAACTGGCTAACTTGAGTCTATATTTTTGAATAACTGGTTTCCAATTCTTCACCTTGAGGCCCCGTTTGTTAACTCTCTAGGAGCTTAGGATTGGACTAATAGTCCGGTGGTCCCGTTTAGTGGGTGTTTGTTTTGTATTTTTTGGCCGGGATTATGAATCCCATTGGACTATTAGTCCGGCCACTAGGGGGGTTTCATAGTGGCATGTGGGAGGTGGTATTCGTAGTCCAGTCCACCCACCCCACATAAGAAATGACCAACTAGCCCATGGTTATTCTCTTGTGGTGTTTAGTTTTTTTTTTGTAATATGTATTTTTATAATCTTTATTTTTTTATTTCTTACAATATAGATTTTTTATATTGAAAATCGAAACGTCCCTATGTCCTAATGCGCCATAACCTTGCTTGGTTCACTCTCGATACCGCTATATCCTTCTTTGTCCACTATGTTGTATGATACTTTTTCTTCTAGCGATATTTAGAATTAAACTTCGTGGGTTTAAGTTGGATAGTTTTTTTTGGTTTGACGAAAATATGGGAACTGATCAGATGTAATTTGCAAAAGCAAATATGTTGTATTTGGAGGTACCAATGTGAATTTTGAAATTGTTAATGTCTTTCCATTTTACAATGATTTTTGTTGAAGAAATGTTGAATTTTTAAATTTTATAAATTTTGTCATTTTATAATTTTTTTGAAGTAAAACAAAAAATAAATTTGTAGACCATAACCATAAGTCTTGAAAAGATTAGAGTAAAAAATCAACGTATATAAGTGGTTAATCGAAAGACAATAAAAAATTAAAGGGTAAAATTGGAAATCATGATTTTTAGTCCCATCCTTCCTCTTATAAACAAACACTTGTCATGGACTATTAGTCCAATCCCGAGTCCTAAACAAACATCGTTGTGGGTTTCAGACGTGGTATTAATAATCCCTTGGTATTACGAATCATATCCTAATCCCACCACTCTACGAATCCCATGAATTTGAAGCGGGTTATCAAACGGGGCCTTGAAAGGACTCTCCCCCAGTGGCTTTCGTAGATACATAACAGGTAGTGACTTGACTCTGCATTTCAAAATATTAGCACTGAGAAATAATGTTCTCCTCCATCCCCACCCGACTAACCATGGACTTGTGAAAATTTATTTTCAGCCCAGACGCTATTTCAAATCCCCTCAGTATTCTTTTTAAAGTCAGTACTTCCTGCACACCACCCTTACTAAACAAAATAGTACCTTTGGCAAACTGAAGATGTGTGAGATGTCCAACTTGACCCCCCAAAACTGCACCAGATATGAGGCCCATTTGTCTAGTTTTATTGATTAAAATGCTTAGTCCTTCCGCCGCCAGAATGTAAAGAAAAGGGGATAAGGGGTCCCCGTGCCTAAGACCTTTTTCCAAGTTGAACCTTTGAGTTGGGGATCCATTAACTAGCACAGAAAGTGATGTTTTTGTAATGCATTCCTTCATCCACTTAATCCATGTCAAAGGGAAACCAAAGCTCTTTAACATTCAGAGACTGAAATTCAAATTTAAGTTGTCATAGGCTTTTCCAAATCAAGTTTTATAATTAATCCCTTTCTTTCTCTTTTCTTTCAAAAATCAATCACCTCATTAGCAAAAAGAATTCCATCTTGTATCCCCCTCCCCCCTACAAAAGCAGACTGGTAATCTCCAATGACCCTGGGTAAAACCTCCTTCAACCTCTTAGCTAAAACCTTAGCCAAGATTTTATAGACACACCCTATTAGGCTTATTGGTCTATACTCACCAATAGTAGAAGGATTTTCCACCTTTGGTAATAAGAGTTATAAAAGCTTCATTTAGATCCTTCACGATTTTCCCGTTAGATTGAAATTCGCTGAAAAAATCCATGACTTTATCTTTGATAATAGGCCACACTTTCCTAATGAAAAGGAAATTAAATCCATCTGGCCCCATGGCTTGCCATACCTCTGATTCTGAAAATTGCTGTAGTAGAAATATGGATTGTTCTTGATTGATTGCAGGGTTGCAACATGCTTCCATAGATGGTCTACACTTCGAATCTTCTTTGTAAAATCTGCTGAAAGTGGTTGAAAATGCCCTGCTTCACTTGGATAGGATCAACAACCTCACAACCTTCCATTCTGATTGAATTAATCAAGTTCCTCCTGTATCTCCCACCTGCTGCCAAATGGAAGAATTTTGTATTTTTATCCCCTTTTAGATTCCAATTCGACCTGGATTTTTGCAGCCAAAGCCACTCATATATTTTGCATAGTTTCCAGAAGTTCACTTTTGCCTTTGACTTTTTGTTACTCATATATCATCATCTTGCCCTACAAATGATAAGAACACCTTTCATCAAGTAATCGACTGTTTTTCAGACACAAAAAACTTGCATACACGCCTACGTATGTATATAACTGCATATATCTGCTGAAGGTATTCAACCATTGACGTCGGTTTTGTAATATGGGCAAAATTAATAAAAAAAAATCTGACAATACGAAATCACAGAGATAATGAGATATGGTCTAGAAACACCTAGTCACTTATTTCTGCACTGCAATGTCTCCTGGAAACTATGGTCTGATATGATTCAATGGTGGAATATGACATGGATATGCCCAAAAAACATCAGACAGCTATTCACCATCTGGAGATCTCACATAAGTTCAAAACCCTGAAGAAATCATGCTGGGAATGAACCTTTTATATATGCTGTGATATGGACTATATGGAAAATGAGAAATAACATGGTCTGAAGATGATAATTTTTGGGGGATTGGGGGGACCTGCTGTGCACTTGTGCACAGCAGGCTGTGCCATGCAATGAAACGACGTAGTTTAGTGTTCCAACCAAATTTTTTTTGTGTGTTTTGTGCACGAAACCTATTAAAAAAATTTATTTTAAAATTTCGAGTTCACGGTTAATTTCAAAATATTCTCTAAAGTCAACGGTGAATTTTTCAAATTTTTTTGAAAATAAAATTTAAAAAACACGACCTAAAGGGATTCAAATGAGCGGTATCGGTTTTTTTTTTAATGCGGCAGTGACAACAGTAAAAAGAAAACTACAAAAATATATATATTTTGCCACCGCCGCATTAAAAAAAATAACTGATACCGCTCATTTGAATCCCTTTAAGTTGTGTTTTCTAAATTTTATTTTCAAAAAAAATTGAAAAGTTTACCGTTGATTTAAACGAATATTTTGAAATTAACCGTGAACTCGAAATTTTAAAATAAATTTTTTTAAATAAGTTTCGTGCGCAAAACACACAAAAAAAATTTAATTGGAACACTAAACTACGTCGTTTCATTGCATTGCACAGCCCGCTCAGGTCCCCCAATCCATTTTTGGGGCCGTCCACTGAGGTATATGATCGTGGCAAAATTTCAGGGCTGTTCAAAGGAGCTAAATGGACTAGGCTTAGACTTGGACCTCACAAGGTCGATTTTATTTTGTTAGGGCTATTGTGGGGTATGGGTTTGGGTTCGGGTTCGGGTTTTGCCGTTTTGTAAGTTGTCATCTTGCCAACATAACATAGGTGAAGGGTCCTTTTTCTAAGGTTTCCGTTAATTTCTGTATAACTTCTTAGAGATTAATAAAATCTTCTTTTGATTGAGAAAAAAAAAAATGTCTACGCGTTATAGCATGATATACCATCTATAAGAGGAAGGCGTTTGGGACACACCGTCTCGTTCTCTCTTTTTTCCTACACTGTGTTTTGAAAGAAGAACCACTTGGAACTGGATTAGGTTTGCTTGATTCACTTAAAAAGACTTGGATAAACATCGTGCTAATTCAATAAAAAAAATAGATCGTTTTGATCTTATATTTGCACCGAACTTCTCATTCATGTTTGACTTATGAGGAAAATATATGTTACGGATTGGAATAACTTAGGTCTTCACCATAACAACAAATCAAATAAGTTTTTATCAAGTTTTTATCTTACTCCGGGGCAAATCAAACAAGAAAAAGGTATTAAGAACTTTATTATTTAAAGTACACAAAAAAACCAAAGTCAGTATTTAAATTTCTAATAAAAAGAAAAATATTATATTATGGGTAAGTTACATTAATTTTTTTTTTAATGAGACCATTTTTTTTACATACGATAGGTTAAGAGATATATATGTATATTTGTATGTCTTCTATTAGATAAATACATATTGAGGACAGAAAAATAATGAGATTCATTAAGTAAATAATATCATTTTTAATAAAACTAACTAGTAATTATCAAGCATACGCTTAAGTAATGTGTGTGTGTGTGTGTCCAATTGTCCATCACTGCTAGTTTGTTTTTTTATTGCTTGGGAGATGGCCAGTTTATACTTGAGTATTTTCGGTTGGGGTTGAGCTGTTGAAGTTGGGGTGTAAGTTTAAACTGGCAAATCGAATCAAAGTAGTTTGGTTTGATTTTTGATCTCGATTGGTTCAGTTTGATTTTTTGTCGAGAATTTTAGTTTGGTTTCGATTTTCTAGCTCTCAATACCAGACCAAAGTGAGCCGGACTGAAATAAAAAATAATTTTTAATTATAATTTGTATTTATTTCGTCATATATATATTTTGACAATCTTTGTTTTTTTTAGAAGCTGTATTCTTTTAGTTTTTTGTAATATGTATTTTTTATATTAGACTTAATCTTTAAAGTTCAAATGACTATTTTTTAATCAACAAAATCCTATTTTTTTTAACATTTGATTTAATACAATCAAACGGAAAACTGAATCGAACTGAACCGAAATCGAAATAATTTAGTTCGGTTTTGATTTGAAAAATCTTAACCGAAATTTCAGATTTGGTCCTAGTTTTTTTTCTCCAAATTGAAACGGTTACACCCATAGCTGAAGCAATTGAAATGGGCGCGGACTTCTGAGTCAACTCAGCACTCTCGTCTTTTCAAACGCTGGAGGTGTATTGCTAGTGTAAATAGAATAACGAAGGCCGCCGAAAAACAGTACTCATTGTTTATACTAGAATAGATGAATAGATGTACGGCATAGCCGTAACACAAGTAAAGTTCCTTAAACAGCACCACTTTCAATCTGCCTACCTACGAGAATTCCGAGTCCTTCAACATCAACAACAAATGATTGACCATTATGATGTATTCATGTGTCCGATTTTTATAAACTTTAGACAGCAGCATTAATTTGATGAACCCCATTAACGTTTAGTAAATTTGAGCTTTACATCACCAAGACTCCTACCGTAAGAAAATAAACCCACTAATGAGCTTTACATCACGTGGTGTACAATAAAATTTGACACTTCATATCTGATAATATATGTTGCAAAAATGGCACAACTTTACTCAAAACGGTTCTTGCTTAACGATTTGGATGAACATACGAGGTAGGCTGGGATTTCGGTCGAAGTTCCATCCTCCATGGGGTTGTCGGTGGTGGCTTGTTTGTTTTCCGGTGGTGGTAACCCGTTGGTGGTGAATGTGTTGGTTGCCAGAAGTTTCGCAGACATCGGTAGTATTTGATGTGCAAGGATGAGTTATACTAGGTTTAGGTTTTATTGGATTGGGCTTAGCCCACTTTGTTTGGGTTTTGTCCCGTATTTTATGAGTTATATTGTTTTATCTGGATATTTTGACCCATAAGTGTGAGTGTTTTATTGTTCTATCCAGGGCGGATTTATTGGGCGGCAAGTGGGGTCACTTGTAAAGTACCCCATATAATTTTTTTTTTGGGGAATAATTTGGTAATTTGCCCCAAACAAAACACATCTATTTGTCGTTTCTACCGTGACTACAGGGCAAAGATATGTCTATCTATTGAAAAAGGTCAAAGAAAACAGCTCTCTGTCAAGTAAGAGAGTTGGTAGATTTATTATTATTTTTCTTGTTTTATGTTCTCTTGTACGTCCACCAAAAATATATAAAATAAAAAAATAAAATAAAATACTAGGAGCTTATGCACCTCCTTATGTATTGGAAACTGATTTACAAAAGCTCTAGCTTCCCTCTTGGGATATGAACTCCACATAAATTGTCGTTTTATTAAAATTATAATATTATTTTATGTATTTTACAAAAACTATAAAAATTGTTTCAAATATTTTTCCTGGCTTATAGAATTATAATAAATATTTAATAAAACCACAAAATAAATATTTTTACGATGCAAATTGTGAAAATTGCATTTTAATAAAAATCAACTGATGAATAGTTTTTTTATACATTTCTGATTAGAAAGACAACTTAATTTTTTATTTAACGAATTATTAATTTTAAAATTTTTTTAAGTAAAAAAAATTGTCAATTGTAGTTTTAAATTAATATGTAAACAATATTTCACATATATCCTTTATTAAAAAATTATTATGTAATTTTAATTAAAATTTTGACCCTACTAACTAATATTTCTGCATCTGTCCCTGGTTTTATCCAGGCATTTTAGGCCCACGGGTGTTTAGGACTTTGCCTTGAGGTTTAATTTTTCAAAATTTGGTTGGAAGCTTTTTCTCCCTCCCTAATAAATTGTTACTTTTTCCGATAAAAAAAAATTACTCAAACAGTGGTTGTTTAAGTTAAAAAAAAATATAAAACAAAAATCTGATTCTCACGTTGCGCTTTCTTTCTCATGTTTCTCTCTCAGTATACCACATGTATCTCTCCCCTCTCCTCACCCGTCCTCCCATGGGACGGGAAGGGAAGATCCTATCCTAGGAAAGGTTTGAATAAAAATGAGGATATCCAAATGAGCGCCAGGGTATACAAATGACAACTTGGGGACCAATTCAGAAATAATGTAGACATAATGTAGTTGAACGTTGCATATATCAGCATTTGGAACCAAATATCCCCATTTGAAACTCACCCCAAATCCATCTGTATTTCCATAGCTAGAGTTTGCTTCTTTGTTGATTAGGATATGATACTAAATTGAGATGGCCAACTTTTTCTTTGGTCGCCTTGCATTTAATGGTGGTTTTTGGCTCACTTTTTTTTGATATCTCTGATTCCCCGACTTATTTGAACCAGTTCTATAAGTTTTTTACTTTTTATTCGTTGCTGCTGCATGAGTTGGTGAAGCTATTGATATGGGTATCCAAAAATCATGGACGTATTTGCGAGTCAACTCGTAACTCGTGTCTTTCCAAACACAAAAATACTAGAGACACACTACTTTTGCACATCGCTTTCACACATCACTCAAAACTACGTAGTTTTGTGTTAAAAAAACCATATTTATTTTTGACCCATATCGCTGAAAACATATTTGGATATTCCTTAACATAAAACGACGTAGTTTTAAGTGATGTGTAAAAGTGATGTGTTAAAATGATGTGTATGTAGCACTCTTGTTCCAAACACTGGAGATGTATCTCGTGTTACTAGAAGAACTGGAAAGTTACTTTTCCAACTCCAGAAACAACCCATTGCTAAGCAATCACTCATTTTCTTTGGTGCAAAAAACAACACATTATCTGTAATATGCATGGAACAATGCACTTTTGCTGTCTTCTTCCATCCTTTCATGTAGCAAATGTTGATGAAGTTAATTGTGATTAATGATCAACCTTGCACTTCTTGTCACGCCATTATAGCCTTCATAGTTCCAGTGCTCCTCAATCTTCTGCAACTTAAATGTTTGGGAAATCAAACATCCCCCATTCGAAAAATAACCCTAATCCATCATTGCTTCCACTGCTAGTTTGCTTTTTTATTGCTTGGTGGAGGAGGTAATACTTAAATAGAGAGTGTTTTAAGTGTTTTCCGAGTTGAATTAATGTTAGCCCTTAGCTTGGCAATGGTGTGCTATTGCTCATGTGAACATTGCCGATATCACAGAAGTACCAGCCGACCAGAGAATGGTGGCTCAAAGGGCTATCGATGACGGTTTATTGTCTTGTAGGTCGCAGTGAATAAGCATGAGGAAGAGAGAATTCATTGACCAACTTGCTGCCACTAATCAAGGTAATAGTTTTTAGGCAATTTGTTATTATCCACTTACAATTGATGCCGTTTGTGGGAAGATATTTACCTCATGGCAGCAACACTAGTAGATCTGAATGCGAAGTCTGCAACAGGAAGAACCAAGTCTAAGACCCCACCACCAACCCCAATCAAGAAAAAAAATACCCCCACGAGATTCGATGAAAGATCTGGGAAGGAATCTAGACTGTGATTTACACCGTTGGGCTAATCATGATCAGCTAAGAAAAACAAACCAATATCCGCCCAAGATATGGGCATAGAGGACCCATCGCGAGAAGCGAGTGGGGACGAGACAACATATTCAACAAGAGAGAAAATGGGAAGCTAAAACCCGTGATGATTCCAACACACAAACTACTGACTCTGAGAAGGAGCTTCGTACGAGGGACAGGTTACGAAGGAGGAATGTCAGATAAGCGACCTTGAGTATTATCCCTACAAAGCCAAGAAAGACATAAGAGAGATGAAGCAGGGGCGAGATCGGAAGCATTTGGTTCATACCGAATGCAATAAGAGAACAAAGATGGCGAGTAGCCGACATGATTCATGTGTTGCCCCAGAATGAGGACGGGCTAGGAAGCTTCCATTGGGAAGAAATAACTGACATTACATGAAAGGAAGAGCCTCCACTGGTGCATCCGAGATCGGCCAAACCCTCCTAACTTGAGGGATGTGCCATTAGTCTACAACGCCATAATGGGCTGAACATGGGTGCACCAAATGGAGGTAATATCGTCTACTTATCAAAAACAATTGAAATTCCCAGGTTGTAAGGGGATAGAATGTATACGCGGGAGTTAAAAAATGGCAAGAAGTTGTTTCGTGACCTCCGTAAAACATAAACCAAGTCATGACCAAGTAAAATTCATCGAAGTACCAGACCAACCAGTGCTCGAGGATGTGGGAGGAACTGGACAGCTAGGGTGGTGGAAAAATTAGAGCAAATTCTAGTGCATGTCACAGATGTCGAAAGGTATTTTCTCATTGGAGTAAAAAATCCCAGCTCAGACAAAGAAACTTTGGTCAAGGGACTAAAAGACCATGTTGATGTATTTGCTTGGACTCTGCAAGAGATGTCAGGGATAGATCCCGGCATTATTTGCCATCATTTAAATATCGACCCGATAAACAAACCAGTCATGCAACAGAGAAGAAGGTCGGTAGAAGTACATACAAAGGCAGTAATCGAATAAGTTGATATATTGTTGGAAACGGAGGCAATATGAGAAGTATACTACATGGAATGGTTGTCCAACACAATGGTAGTCAAAAAAGAAAAACGAGAAGTGTGGAACCTGTGAAGACTTTACCAACTTGAACAAAACTTGTCACTAAGAAAACTTTCTCGTTCTCAAAGTTAACCAATTGATAGATGCAACAGCATGTTTCAAGAGAATGAGTTTTCTTGATGTTTATCAAGGTTACCATCAGATAGCAATGTATAAACCCGACCAAGCCAAAAGTGATCCTGGAAGGCCCACGGGTAAGCAAAGATTCGAATTTGAGATTGGCAGAGAAAAGGCCCGTGCAAGCACGAACCAAAGGAAGGTGCCAAGTTTCTAACACCTTGAGTATTATACTGCTATAAGGTAATGCCCTTTGAGTTATGAAACGTGGAGGCCACCTATCAGCGATTGGCAACTCTGATGTTTAGAGATCTTTTTTGCAAAAGCATTGAGGTATATATTGATGACATGGTTGTCAAATTTGAAGAAGTTGAGGACCGCGTTGTAGATCTTTGCAGGACATTTCAAGTGTTAAGGGAATTCAAGTTAAAACTTAATGCTTCGAAGTATGGTTTCGGCATTAGTTCAGGAACGTTCTTGGGACACTTGGTTACCAAAAGGACATAGAAGTCAATCTCGACCAGATAGTGGCTTTGCAAGGTCTACAGAGCCCTCAAACGACAAAGAAAGTACAAGAGCTTACTAGGAATACTGGTCGAGCCAACGCCATTCGTTCCCCTCGTAATGAGCCCTCCAAAGGTTCGTCTCCCATCCTTTAACTAGATTCAAAGGTCATCCCTTTGTTTTCCCTAGCATTGATGGTGTTTACACTTGGAATCCACCCTGTAAACATCTGACCCTACATTCTTCATTTGCAGTAGAAACCAATGTGAGAAAATCTAGAGAGAGAGAGACAGACAGAAGAGAGAGAGAGAGAGAGAGAGAGGCTCTATCATGAAGGAAAAGGAAGGAGAAGGCCAGAATCGCTACTAAACCACCGCCGAAATGTCGCCAAAATCATCCGAAACATGCAAACGAGGTAAAAGCTACCATCCAAACCCTTTGATTTCACTGCAACATAGTTAACTTGTTAAAAATGCATGGAATTCGAACCTCATTTGCCTGTTAGAAAAACTCAACAGATTGGGCGGTTGACCGATCAAACCAATAGTCAATCAGTTAAGGCGATTGATCGGTCAAGGGTTGCGGTTGACCTGTCAAGTTGGTTTTTGGCAGAATGTTTATTTTGCTCAAATCGAATAAAACTTCATTCGAACCCTCACAAATAGCTCGCACATACATACACGTAAATTCATTATTATGTCCACGAATTCATGTGGAATTCTGCGAGAGCAAGTTGCCAATACATGACCATATTATACCATTGGCATGTTGTTATATTAGTTCCACTATGGTCATGCTTTTACTATGTTGTTGGAGCACTTGGTATATAGTTGTTATGCAGCCGTTTGTTGAACCTGATATATAGTTGGTATTTTGTCCGATTGTTATCGTAGTTATCGTAACGTTGAACATGAAAAAATCTAGAACATGCATTAGGAACATTAGTGCGAATGATACTCAGACAAGGTAACATAGGGTATCAAGTGTTTATTATAATTAGTTCACATCTAGGTTAAAGGAAATGAATGATAACTAGTTTGGTTTTCCCAACATGGAGATTCGATTGTTGGGGTTCGACCCATTTATTTTATGTATTGAAAGGATCTCAACTAGGAAGAGTTAGAGACGGGTAAGAGTGACTTCAGGATTGTCTGCGAAGGCAGCTCTGTATTCCGAATGAGTGATGATCAGTATCCTAAGCGTTCTTGAGATAGAAGAGGAAGTAGTTAAGATTCGTCGGCACTGGACTTAGTACGCCACGGTCATTGTACGATCTAGGTAAGGTGAGGTATGAATTGACTTGAGTGCACGGTAGAATGTCGCTTCCTTGCAAGGTTGTCGATAATCTAGTCGGTATATCACCTAAGACTACAAACCTGTAGTATATAAATATTGGTCAATCCCAACTGAAGATCTTACGCTAGAGTCGGATGGAAAGATTAGGATTCTCGAGGAGAAAATTTCTAAAAACATTAAATAAATTGATCAATAATGAACTGACATGTTTACTCCTGCTACTCATACATACCATGTTTTATAAGATATGTTAGGTTTTTCGGATAGTATTTTTTACTAAGTGTCAGAATTCGTGGAGAAATTTCTCTATTTTTAACGTTTCATGTCAGATGTAAAAGAGCACCCTCCAAACAAGAAGACCAAGGCTATGGTGACAAAGATTTTAACGAGACTTGGTTACCATACCAATAGAAGGTTCTGTATTATTTATTTTCACTTACACGTGTAAACCAATAAAAGGGTACGGAAACTGCACAATTTGTTTTTAATTCCATACTTCTCTCAATGGTGCAATATTTGGTGCTTAACGCTTCAGCTTTTGACCAAAAATGCAATTTTAAAGAACCATCTCCAAAGCCTTGAACCCTATACCTTGACTTTCGAGCAAAACAAAAATTCATAACTTGAACTGCAGCACTAAATGATTAATTTGCTTCTTGTTTATTATGTATTATTATTTCCATAAATTCTAATGTATTTAATGAACTTATTTGGTACTTAAAAAATATAAAAGATATTAAAATTAAATTAATTAGAATACAAAAAATCTAACAAATGTTTAGTGTAAGAATAAAAATACATGAGAAATTGTGTAGGGATTTGCGATTACAACCGACAAATCATTTTATACCTTTTCAAATAGGATAAGGAAAAAAAACGTAAAACTAGAAAGTCAATATGAACGGCAACTCGGACTCCTACGACTTAATATTCTTGTTTGCTTATTGGCCAGAATATAATATTTTCAAATCAACGACAAAATTACTCATTGGCAGGCAGCGAATGAGCGATGATTTAACAGGGGCGGACCCAGGATTTAAATTTGGAGGTTTCACCATTAAAATAAATGAACAACTAAGAAATAAATTTGTATTCAATAATAAAAAAATATAGGTGTTCAAAATTTAATTAACCAAATTGCAGAAAGTTTAACTGAGCAAAAGAATTTGAAGGTGTCATAGTGTTACGTGGTAAACTTTAATTTACTTTTAAAATCTTTAAAAAAAAATTACTTGTAGTGGAACATTGGGGGTGTCACGTGACACCTCCCCTCACTATAGGTCCACCACTTGCGATGAAGTTTCCATTTTTACCAGAATATAATATATTCAATTAGTATATGGGGAAAATTACACCGTACGGTAACCATGATAGTTCCACCCGGCGGGTAACCATGACAATATCAACTTTACGCCCACTTTTTTTACAAGACGATTATAAATACCCCAGGCATCGGGCAGGATAGAGAAGGGGAACGAAGAAGGTTTATGTGACTAGTCCCCCAGCTCTTATCTGTCATCTCCAATCCCCTATTCTCAACTCAATGGCCGATATAGGTTCATGGAGGAATTTCCTTGGGCACATCAACGCTGCGTATATCAGTATTTGGAACTATTTTTCACAACCCCCACCACCACCACCACTACCTCCCTTCCCTGTCTGTCTTGCCGTTCTAGCCTTGATAATTACGGTGTTGTTCGGCCTTCTAACACTCAAGTATCAGGGGAAGCAAATATCCCCATTTGAAACTCACTCCACTTCCTTCCATGCTTCCATTGTTAGTTTCCTTCTTTGTTGCTTGGTATATGGTGCTAAATTGATATGCCCAACTTTTGATTTGGTTGCCTCACGTTTAATGGTGGTTCTTGGTTCTCTGTTTTTGGTATCTATGGCTTCTATTTTATTCCCCAACTCATTCGCACCAGTTCTCTATGTTCCCTACTGTTTGTTCGTTTTTGCTGAGTTGCTGAAGCTATTGATATGGGTATATCGAAAAATCATGTACGTATTTTCGAGTGAACCCGCAACTCATGCCTTTCCGAACACTGGAGATGTATCTCTCGTGTAACTAGAAGAACTGGAAATTAAGTTGCTTTTCCAACACCGGAAACAACCTATCTCTCAGCAATCACTTATTTTCTTCTTTCATCCTTTTATGTTGATGAAGTTAGTTGTATTTGATGATCAACCTAGCACTTCCTGTAACGCCATTATAGCCTTCATATAGTTCCAGCGCTCCTCAACCTTCTGCAACTTAAATGTTTGGGAATTGGGATACGATGTTAAATTAAGATGGCCGATTCATAAATCATAATTGAGTATTTTCGCTTGGGTTGGTGGTGTTTGGCTCGCTCACTGTGGTATCTCATTATCTCTTACTTCTATACTATTCCTCCCACTTATTTGGACGAATTCTCTACGGGGTTGTTCGTAGGGGTTGAGTTGCTGAAGCTATGACAAAAATGAAATGGGTACACGTCTGAGTCAACTCACAACTCCCGTCTTTTCGAACACCGGTGGTGTAAAGCAATAGTAAAAAAAATATTATTAAAAACGTACATTTAATATTTATAAGAAAAAAAAAACTTATGTTTTGTACAATACAAAAATGCTACACACACCCTTTTAACACGAAACGACGTCGTTTTGGGTGTTGTGTAAAAAGAGTATGTTAAAAGGGTGTGTGTGTAGCATTTTTGTGTACAATAATAAAGGGGACGGTATCGGGTGAGAAATACTTTGGGCTCACCTCAGTAAGGTGCGTTTGGATTTTTATATGAACTCTGACATTTGGTGGGCCATGTGGAGGAGATGGCACGCGTTGCCATACATAAGATAAAGCTTCTCCACTTAAAAAAATAATAATAATCAAATATAAAAAGGGATAATTTTAACCTCAATTTATGTGTAATAACTCAAAAAAGTTATCAATTAAAATTTTTTAAAAAATTATAAATGCCGGTGCGGTACAAGTCGAAAGATGCCGGTACGATGGTCAAAAAGGTACAAGAGTGGGTCGGTACCTCTATGAAATCTATAATAACCCAAGTTCTTAATTGATTTTTAATTAATAAAAATGAAATTTTCTATTAACAATTTAAATTTTGTTTCTTTTTATTTTGGCTGTGAAATTGGTAGACTGCTCGAGCGAGCTGTAGGCCACTCGAGCGACCCTTGTTTTTTGAAAACCGCTCAAGCAACTTGTTCAAATTCCAAATTTCAATAACTTTTGCAATTATGACATTTATGGAGGAGAAACGTTTGGGATCAGATTTATTCGAGATTTTATTCGATTTTATAGGCGTTGATGAGGGATTTTTCCTACTTAAACTTCAGTAGATTCGTGTAATTCATTTGTTATTTGGTATCAAAGTTTCAGAGAGATTTTAGAAAGAGAAAGTGAGTGTTCTTGAATGTTTGAGCTCTGATCATTCAAAATTCGTCAATTGGAGGTTGTTTTCGTGCTTAAACTTCAAGAATCGAAGTAGGGAAAATCATTACTAATCATTAGATTAGGTTATGTTTAAAAGATTGGTTTTGCACCTTAGATCATGAAATCCAAACTATTTGTCAATCAATTCATGAAATTGTGTTAGGGTTCTTGATCTGTGATGTATAAAGCTTCTGTATCTTATCTTAATTTCGGTTTTATGTCAGAAAACAACATGTTAGGGGTTAGATCGAGCAGTTTTGGGCAAAAATCCTAAAATCAGAGCTGCTGGAGAAGACAACTCGAGCGAGCTATTAGCCACTCGAGCGACTTGTTAAAAAATTAAAAATTTACAGAATGCTTTCCGGGCTTTCTGGCAGCAGGTTCAGTCCACAAACCCCACTGTTTTGCATGTACACATTGCACAGGCCTCCACGAACAAGTTTGGTATGATTACGAGTTCCTGTGGAGTTTCGTGAGTGCCTTTGACTATGCTTTGACCATGAATAGCACGTTATCTCATGTTAGTAGTATTATGATTTTGATTATGGACCTGGTAGATTGGATTGTGATGTTGGCCGTTGTGCCACTGGTCGGATGTTATTGGGCCGTCTTGTCAATTGATAAGGTGATGTGATCGTCGTGCTGTTAATTTGATATCGGACGACTTGAATGGGTTAAGTTGTGATAAACGGTATAAAGCATGTTTTCGTGTTTATGTGAAAATTTAGAATCTATATTAGAGACACCGTTTCGAATGCCACCGTAACACGAAAGCGTAAGGTGTTAGGTGAACATTATAAAGTAGTGAAACATGTAGTGAAAAATAGGTATGTTAATTGGATAAAAGAATTTAGTAGTCGTGCCAAGTGTTATTAGTCGTCGTGCCTAGCATTGTGTTCTTGACCATCATGCCAAGTTTGTGTTCTATGTGGGTTTGAGTTCCGCCTGGCGTCAGTGGCGGACCCAGGATTTTAACTTGGGGGTGTCGCCATAAAAATAAAAGAACAACTAATTTCTCTGCCCATCTACAAATTAACCAACACATATATAGTTTCAATAAAAACAAACTACTCAATAATCACATAAGAGGGAGAGGTGCAGTAAACATCCCTCTGTTCAACATAAAAACGAACTACTCAAAAATCACATAATATTAACTAAAAATCAATAATGAAAGGGGGAGAGTCACTGCATCCACTTGCACCCTTAGCGAATATCACAAAATAATTAACTAAAACGCTTTAGGGGTGATGCAGAGAACATCTCTCTTGCTCCCTTGACAAAAAGATACATAATATTACCTTTATTAAATGGACAAAATTCAATCCACAAACGCTTTCTTCAATCCGCTATGCTTCAATTGATTTACACTGTAACAAATGGACAAAATTCAAATGTTATAATGGATAAAAATAACTATTTACGAACAAGACAAATGATAAATATATTAAATTATTAATTTCAATCCACTTTTTTGTTTGTGCCCCACATAGACATTCAATTTTTATTCATATTTTTGCTTGTGTGCCCCACTGCCCCACAATCCACACAGCCACAGGACCACATTGACATCCTTATTCCTTCAAGGCTTCCCCTTTTCACCACAGTACACGGCACATGGGATTAGATTTAGGGGATTTGGGATATTGGGATTTGGCCATTTGGGAGGGAATCTGGGGACTGCCGGACTGGCCCACTGGGATGGCACAGTGGGCATTGCCCAAATGACAATGTAAGTAACTAAGTAAGTTAAGTCTAATATATATTAGGGCCAGGTAGCCACTTTGTTCACTTTCAGTTTCTGTTTCTGTCCTTCTTTTCTCAGATCTGAGTTTAAGCTTCCTTTCTTCCGAGTTTTCAGCCACCGCCCACCGGCCCACCGACGGGCGACGTCTCACCGCACTCCGCAGCACCGCTTTTCAGTTTTCAACTCTTCTTAGGTGTTGCTATTAGCCATTTACGCGCGAGAGAGAGAGAGAGAGAGAGAGAGTACCAGTTTCTGCTTCTGTTTCTCGGCGTCTCACGGTCTCACCGCCCCTGTCGCCGCCGGCGGTTGCTGGAATAGTGGAAGGAGAAAGTCAGAAAACTTAAACCCTAGGCGTTGTGGACTGTGGTTGTGCTGAGGCGAAAACATTGGTAAAACTAAGTTTAAATTGGTTTTAAAAAAAAAAATTTTTTTTTTTTTTAACTGAACCACGGGGGTGTCACGTGACACCCCGCCCCCCTATACAAGTCCGCCCCTGCCTGGCGTCGTTCCGTTTGTTTATAAAAACTCCAACTAAAAGATGTATTAGAGTTTGTTAGGTAGTTTGAGTTTGTTAGTTCAGTTTGAGTTTGTTAGTTGGTTTACATTTTAACTAGAGTTAGTTTCCCTTTAACTAGAGTTAGCTCAGCCTTTATAAGTTGGCTTTCTGTTTCTGTTTCAATTCAATAAAGTGAATTACCAAATCTTTTCTCTTACCTTTTCTCATATGCTCAAATGTAATATGGTATCAGAGCGGAGCTTCCCTTCCAATTCAACTTTGATTTTTGTTGTTCCCTGAGGAGATCGTTTGTTTTTCCTTCTTCGACTCTCATTCTCATTTCGAATCCGTGTATCGGTTTACATGGAGTCTCCAACTTCTGGAATTTTTGTTTCTTCATCTGGCAAGTCTGCCATTGATGATCCACTGAGCCCTTACTACCTTCATCATTCAGATGGCCCTGGTTTATCTCTCGTCTCACAGCAGTTGATCGGAGATAACTATGCTTCTTGGAGTAGAGCTATGTTGATTGCTCTTTCTGTGAAGAATAAAATTGGATTCGTGACTGGATCTATTCTGAAACCTGAAGGTACTGATCTAAATCTCCTAAATTCATGGATTAGAAATAATAATGTCGTTCTTTCATGGATTTTGAACTCTGTGTCAAAGGAGATTTCTGCTAGTATAATTTTTTCCGAATCTGCCGCTGAGATTTGGCTCGATCTTAAGGACCGATTTCAGCAAAGCAATGGTCCTCGTATTTTTCAATTACGTCGTGATCTGATGAATCATAATCAAGATCAAAATTTCGTCAGTGTCTATTTCACGAAGCTTAAAACCATATGGGAGGAGTTAAACAATTTTCGTCCTCTTTGTACTTGTGGAACCTGCACATGTGGTGGAGTTCGTGAACTTGCCTCACATTATCAGATTGAGTACCTAATGTCATTTCTCATGGGTTTGAACGATTCTTTTGCACATGTTCGAGGTCAGATACTATTGATGGATCCTCTACCACCTATAAACAAGGTATTTTCCTTGATTTCTCAAGAAGAACGTCAAAGGACAATTGGAAATACTACAAATTTTGTAACTGATTCTACCACCAATATGGCTTTTGCTGTGAAAAATAATGACTCCAAGAGATTTACTCACAATGCTGATACTCGGTTTTCTGGAAATAAAGGACCAAGGAAAGACAGACCTCTATGTACTCATTGTAACTTTCATGGTCACACTATTGACAAGTGCTACAAAATTCATGGATATCCACCCAGTTTTAAACATCGAGAGAGAGATTCTCCTCAGATCACTACTCCTCATACTACACTTCATCATCAGTCTGCTGTTGTTCATCAGATATCTGATCAGCCCAATCTTGCTGGTAAACTGGAGCAAGGCAATCATGGCAATGGCTCTGGAAATTTCTTTAATAGTCTTACTCAAGATCAGTATCAGCAGCTGATGACGATGCTCTCTTCTCATGTAATTTCCTCTGTCCAGGCCGGCGAACCTTCTCATCCTGCAGGTATTTGTTTTTCTGTATCATTGGATCATGTTATTTCATCCACAAGACATTGGATCATTGATTCAGGCGCCTCAACACATATTTGTTCTGATACAAATCTGTTTATTTCTATGAGGCCTCTTCAGCACTCAACTGTTACTTTGCCCAATCATACCACAATACCTGTTTGTTTTAGTGGAGATGTCCAACTCAGATCCAACTTAATTCTCAGAAACGTTTTATTTGTTCCTCAATTTACGTTTAATTTGCTCTCAGTTAGTGCTCTTGCTCGTGATTCTCACTTCACAGTTAGCTTCTTTCCTGACTCCTTCGTGATTCAGGAACTCAGGACCAAGATGCTGATTGGCAAGGGTAACTTGCATGAAGGTCTTTATATCCTTGATACAGATACCTTACGATCAGATTGCTTGCCACCTTCCTCATCATATATCAATACAGTTTCTGTTCAGATATGGCATAACAGACTTGGTCACTTATCTTCCCAACGAATGGCTGCCTTGAAGACTCAGTTGCCTCATGATGGTACCAATTTTAGTGATACTTCTCCTTGCTATATCTGTCCTTTAGCAAAACATAGACGTTTATCTTTTCCTTCTCACAATCATATGTCCCCCTGTCCTTTTGATTTAGTCCATTGTGACATTTGGGGACCCTATCATGTGATTGCGCATTCGGGGCATCGATACTTTCTTACTCTTGTTGATGATTGCACAAGATTTACTTGGGTTTTCTTGCTTAAACAGAAGTCAGATGTTTCTACTATACTTCCCAAGTTTTTTAACATGATTGCTACTCAATTTGATGCCAAGATAAAACTCTTTCGGTCAGATAATGCTAAGGAACTACATTTTACTGATTTCTTCAATAAACAAGGAGTTCTGCATCAATTTTCTTGTGTGGATAGGCCTCAACAGAATTCAGTGGTTGAGAGGAAGCACCAACATTTATTGAATGTCGCTCGAGCTTTATATTTCCAATCCCGTGTCCCAATTCAGTTCTGGAGTGAGTGTATCCTTACTGCTACCTTCTTGATTAATCGCACACCCTCTCCTTTGCTCCAACATAAAACACCTTATGACGTTTTACACAAATCTACTGTTGACTATTCTTCTTTTAGGGTCTTCGGTTGTCTTGCCTTTGCCTCCACTCTTCCTACTCATCGCACAAAGTTCCAACCCCGCGCTCGAGTTTGTGTTTTTCTTGGTTACCCTCCTGGCATGAAGGGTTATAAGTTGTACGATATTTTGCGCAAACAGCTGTTTATTTCTCGTGATGTTGTCTTTCATGAGGAAGTGTTCCCTTTTCATTCAGTCATCACCCCAGGACCTTTACTTGATCCTTTTCCCAACCTTGTTCTCCCACTTCCTTCTCCTGAGATTCATCCTCTAGTTGTTCCTTGTCTTCTCCATCATTGGCTTCCTCGTCATCCTCTTCCCCACCACCATTTTTACCACTTCGGAGGTCTTCCCGTGTGGTTCATCCTCCGTCTTACTTACGAGACTACCATTGTCATTTGTTGTCTCACTCTGCTTTGTTTGTTTCCCAGCCAGTTCACCCACTTTCCAACCATTTGTCCTATGCTTCTCTTTCTCCTTCTCGTAAACAGTTTGTGTTAACTGTCTCCTCTCAATTTGAGCCTCAGTTTTACCATCAGGCTATCAAGATTTCTCATTGGCGCAACGCTATGACAGCAGAATTAGATGCCATGGAGCTCAACAACACTTGGTCAGTTGTTTCTCTGCCCCCGGGCAAACATACTATTGGCTGCAAATGGATCTATAAAGTTAAGCATAACTCTGATGGTTCTATCGAGCGCTATAAGGCTCATTTGGTGGCTAAAGGCTACACCCAGCAAGAAGGTGTCGATTTTTTTGACACTTTTTCTCCCGTTGCCAAATTGGTTACCGTCAAACTCTTATTAGCTCTTGCCTCCAGCCATAATTGGCATCTCGTTCAGCTGGATGTTAATAACGCTTTTCTTAATGGCGACTTATTTGAGGAGGTCTACATGGATCTTCCTCTTGGTTATGTTCGCACGGGGGAGGTTGTTTCTCCGGATGCAAAGCCTGTTTGCCGGTTACATAAGTCCATCTACGGACTTAAGCAAGCTTCTAGACAATGGTATTCCAAGTTCTCCCATGCTCTCATCAAATTTGGTTTTATTCAATCCAAATCTGATTATTCTCTCTTCACTAAAGGTTCGGGATCCTCCCTTGTTGCTTTACTGGTATATGTGGACGATATAGTTATCACCGGACCGTCTTCCACTGTTATTGCTTCCTTGAAGGTTTTTCTTCAAAATCATTTCAAACTCAAAGACTTGGGGAATCTCAAATATTTTCTCGGACTTGAGGTTGCACGTTCGCCCACCGGTATTATTTTGTCTCAACGACATTACACCCTACAATTAATTGAGGATACGGGTTTCCTTGCTTGTAAACCAGCCACTGTTCCCATGGATCCTAAGGTCCAACTCTCTGCTACTGATGGCGATCTTCTACCTGATGTCTCGCAATATAGGCGCCTCATTGGTCGTCTCTTATATCTTACTTTGTCTCGACCTGACATCACGTTTGCTGTCCACAAGCTCAGCCAGTTTTTAGCTCAGCCTCGATCTGCTCATTTGCATGCTGCTCATCATCTTTTACGCTACCTTAAGGCTAGTCCTGGCCTCGGTCTGTTCTTCTCCTCTACTTCTTCTATGACACTCACCGTGTTTTCTGATGCTGATTGGGGGTCATGTCCTGATTCACGAAAATCCATCACCGGTTTTTGTGTTTTTCTTGGGGATTCCTTGATCTCATGGAAAGCCAAGAAACAGACCACTATCTCACGATCTTCTGCTGAAGCCGAGTATCGCGCTTTGGCTGCTGCTGCTAGTGAAGTGGTCTGGGTGCAACAATTATTGACTGATTTTGGTATGAGTGTTTCCGCACCTGCTCTTCTTTTCTGTGACAACCAGGCGGCTCTGCATATTGCCGCCAATCCCACCTTTCATGAACGTACTAAACACATAGAAATTGATTGTCACTTTGTGCGTGACAAAGTTGTTGCTGGCTCCATCAAACTTATGCCTATCCGTTCGCAACATCAGCTCGCTGACATGTTTACAAAGGCTTTACCTGCTCCATTGTTGTTTCCCCTCCTCTCCAAGATGGCTGTTAAAGATATTTATCGTCCATCTTGAGGGGGCGTATTAGAGTTTGTTAGGTAGTTTGAGTTTGTTAGTTCAGTTTGAGTTTGTTAGTTCGTTTGTTAGTTGGTTTACATTTTAACTAGAGTTAGTTTCCCTTTAACTAGAGTTAGCTCAGCCTTTATAAGCTGGCTTTCTGTTTCTGTTTCAATTCAATAAAGTGAATTACCAGATCTTTTCTCTTACCTTTTCTCATATGCTCAAATGTAATAAGATGAGTGTATTCGGTTGAAGGAGACTTTGGGACGCATCTGCGTCGACAACTTTGGGTCCCGACGGAGTGACGGCGTTATCTTGGGCGACCTTGATCCGATAAAGGGAAAGTGGCTAAGGATCGTTGGTACTTGACTCAGCGAAGCCACGTTATCGGTCGGGTTTAGTTAGAATGAAGTAGGTATTGACTCGAATAGACGATTGAAGGTCTCTGCCTTGCCTCAATAAGGACTTATCAATATTAATCGAGTACTCTATGCTAGACAATCGGGTAAGAAAGAATAACAGGGGAAAATGATATTTTTAGAAATTTAAATGGTAACAACGGCATAATAAACTTACGTGAATTTACTTTATGCACTTTAAGATTGTCACATGTTTTACTTTGACTTGCTGTATGTTTTTATCTATGGTTTGATTTTTCGATGATTTTTTCCTATTGAGTGTTATAACTCATTTAGTGCAATTTTTCTGCCTCTGGTGTTTCATACTAGATATTACGGAGCAATTTAAGAGTCCACACGAGTTAGAAGAACCGAGACCAGTTGAAGAGGACAATGATGACGTTTGGCTATCTTATCTATAGTAGCTCTATTTATTTTATTCTGCATTTATGTCATTTCTGTTTTCGTATTTTTAACTCTAATTTCATTTTTGTTAATTCAATAAACAAGGGGTATTTTTGTAATTATAAATCAAATAATTTAATAATTGATTTAAAGGTTTAAAATAATATTTCAAGGGGGGCGTTACAAAATCGGTAACGGATGGTATGGTACGATACCAAGTAGATAACTATGATTTGAATCATTAAGAATATCTCAATAGACTTCAAGAATATCTCAACACATTTCATTTACATCTTATAAGAGAATTGTAATAAGCTCATGCATGTGTACATGTAGTTAAATACGTAGGTGTAAGAGTGGATCTTGGGAATGGTGTAGTTGACTTGAGTACTTTTACCCGTTTGCCCGTATAATTAATTTATATTGGGTTCATTTGGACTATGGTATTTATTGATTTATTGACTTATTTATTTATGATGTTTTAAGTAGAACTTAAAGTAGTTGATGCCATTTGGATTAATTTATTTATTGTATTGTTTACCGTATTGAATGAAGTAATTTGTTTGACTTCAAATAAATAATGACCATATTGTCCTTGTCTCATTTGGGATGCATAACATTTATAAGCCCTAAATTGCTAGGGATAGTTTCGCCTTTCACCAAAGTAGCAAATAAGATGGGTACCGACAATAAATTAATCCAAACCGGATTAGCAATTTGAATAATAAATAAACTAAAAAATTAATAAATACCTTAGGCCAAATACACCCATTATGCAATAACAGTTGTAACAACTTATATTCTGTTGGACAATTCGAAATGGAATTTTACTATTGTTCACACCGAAAGTGGTTCTACGTTTCTATTATAGAATAGATTATTTCCACACTTTTACCCGTACATCTCAATTCGGCATGATTTCTTTATTGAATTATTTTTTTGTCTTTATGTGGAATTCTTTTTATTGTTTTTTCTTTCGTTGATTTTTTGTGAATTATTAATTTGTCTCGATGAAAGGTTTCAGAAAAGATATAAAAAAAAAACTAATTATGAAAAAAGTTTAGAAAACACAAAGAAATAAAAATAAATTATTTGTGCTTTTATTCGTCATTTTTAATGAACTTGTATTAAATTTTAGACATAATTTTATATTTTTTAAATTTTTTCCTTCGAGGCGGACTAATAATTTATAAAATTTGAGGAATAGAAATAGTGTTATTTGGCCTAACTTTTTTATTAGATTATTTTTTTATCCTTATATAGCGGTGGAATCAAATGGAGACCGCGGGGGCCCGGGTCTCCCAAATTTTTGTAAAATAAAAATTACGACCTAGGTATAAAATTTTGAAAATTATAAAAAAATTACATTTCAGCTCCCCAAAATTACATTTGGCCCCCTCCCAATCTGGGAAAAAAAATCTTGGCCTCTTCCAAATGGCAAATCCTAGTTCCGCCTTTGTCCTCATGTAAAAATTTCTTACAATTTTTTTGTATTTTATCAACTTTTATTGGATTATTGGTTCGTCTTGATGAGAGATTTCAGAAAAATTATAAATAATAAACTAAATTTGAAAAGAGTTCAGAAAAATAAAAGTAATAAAAAAGTGTATTTTTATTTTTATTCATCGTCTTTAATGACATTTGTTTTAAGCTTTTGGATATTTTTTTAGTTTATGGACATAATTTTATACTACATAAATTTTTTCCGTTGAAACGGACTAATAATCTACAAAAAATTGAGACAAAGTAACAAATAAAAAAATTAAATGGCGACAAAAAAAATACGAAAAATAATCCGACTGGCGATTTTCATGCTTTAGGAATCTTCGTGATGTGAAGCTCCTTTCCTGGAAATTTACTAACCCTTAAAAAAAAAATTTGGGGTGTTGAAATGCTGCTGACTAATTCTTCGCGTAGTATAAAATAAAATTTGTCACTTTATATTTGATTATATAAATTATTTACTTTGTAGATTTTTTTAACGTGTAAAATATTCATCTAAAAAAAAAATCAAACTGTAGGATAATTACAAAGGCTAGCTAATTAGTTAAGGAGAATGTTAATTATTGCTTACTATGTAATAAATAATATGTATAAAAGGTACTACATCAATATTTGTATTAATATCTATAAAATATATATTTATATTTATATTTATTTAATATTGTATATATATTATCTATCATTTAATGGGCGACGATCAATAAGACTCGTTAGTTAATATCACACAGCCAATTATATATTAGATATTTGAACTTTAGAAAGTAAGGGAGCAATGTCACCCAGCCAATAGATCTAATTTTGGGTCTAAAAGTAAGGCTCCCAAAGTAATCTTTTTTTATAAATATTATATATGTCAAGATTTTGCAGAATGATTATGCTGCTTCATTGGTCAATACGTGCACACCTTTTATAATTCTTTTGGATTTTTTACAATGAGACAGTTCCAACCACTATGATTTCTTTTTATTTCTTTTCATCAAATAAGTTTAATAAAGTACAACTTAGGGTCCCATTTAGATTGAGATGTAAATTTAATAAAATTCATGTTAAATATGATACTATTATAAATTATTTTTTCGTTATAAATTTTTTCCCATCTTTTCTGTTTAAAAAAATACTCATATTTTATTATTTTTTCTTGTCAAGATCTATTGTTTGAAAAGTTTTAACGCTTGAGGTCCTTTTATTGTTAAGGTATCTGTTAAAAGCGACAAATGATGTTAACTGATAACTAACATATAACTTTATCTAATAAAATTAACGTTTCAAAACTAAAAGATAAAATCATTTTTGTATTAGGTGAATCAGATAAACATTATATGTTGATTTGATATATCTAGTAGTCAAATTGAAAAACATAAAATATATAATCTTACCTGATAATATTATTACTTCAAAAACTAACAGATAATGTTGTTTGTTAAGATATCTGTTTAAATCGATATAAATATTGACCGATAAATACTAACAAATATAATGATCTAATAAAACAGATAAAGTTATTTGTTAAGATATCTGATAAAATTGACAAATAATATTAACTGATAAACACTAACAGATAACTTTATCTAATCAAATCATCATTTTTATATTTAACGAACAAATAACGTTATCGCATGTTTAATAGAATAGTATTTTTGAAACTTATGTATCAAAAGAACTTCCAACTGTAATTTAGTTTGGAAATAGATTTATTGAGCTAAAAGTACGTTGTTATAGACTTTTGACCGAAAATCCGTAAAACATTTAACTTAATTTATATAAACTCTTAACTCCTATTTGATTCAAGTAAATATGAAATGACATAAACCTACTTTAAGGATGTATAATCGTTATTATTATTTCTATTTTAAAAGTTATTTTTATTAATTAAACTTTTTGGGAAAAAATAGGAAAGATTCCATTTTGCAATCTCGCTTGGGTCCCATAAATCTCGGGCCCGACTCTGAGAGAACATAAAGGAGGGTTTGGGTGAAAGCAACGAAAATAGACTTTCTAAGGTAGGAATGGTAATTATTTATGGATTTGGCCTAATTTTTATTAAATTTCTTTTGTATTTTTTATTTTTGCATTAATCTTTTGTGAATTATTGATTTGTCTAAATGAGAAGTCTCAAATAAGTTCAAAAATATGAATTAAATTTTTAAGCAATTCAAAAAATAATTTAAAAATATCTATCTATTTTGAATTATATTTGTCTTTAGTAAAAAAAGAAATAAAAAATAAACTTTTGGACATAATATTTTACCTTTTACATTCTTCTAGTCAAGACGAAATAATAATTCAAAAAAATTCAACGCAAAACTAACAAATATGAGAAAAAAATTAATACAATAATTTAATCGGGCCAAATTGGATCAACATTCACGGATACTCTACTCGATATAACTCGGAGGCCGGTATTCATCTGATTTTTTATCCAATGGGAATGGTACGGAGGTAATAATATATGCTTGGGTATGAAGAGGGAATAATTTTGCTATCCATGATCACCTATACCCATATACACGTACGGCCCTTATCGTGCGTGTATATGTAGAGACATATTAGTGTATGTGGCACATGTACAAACGCGATTTGATATTTTTTATACTTGTTACGTACAATAATTTTTTCGATTGAATCAATTTTTTTGGTGGAGCAGTTTTTTTTCTGTGCAATTTACAGCAGTTTTTTTGTATGCAGTTTCTTTGTTGTGCAATTTTTTAAAATAATTTTTTATGTTTATCCCTACAATTATTAGGATGGAAGAAGGCTTATAAATGATATATATACTGGCATTCGTGGCATACGCAATGCATGTACGAACATGATGCGCGTATAAATACGATTTGATAATTTTTGTAGTTGTTACGTAGAATAATTTTTTTTTTTCAGTTTTTGTAGAGCAAGTTTTTTAGTAATTATAGGAGAAGTATTTTTTTAGCAGTTTTTTTAAACAATTTTTTTACAAAATATATCCCTACAGTTATTAGGAGAGAAAAATGTTTTTAGTGGGCTTTTTGGAAAAATAAAAGTGTGAACCGGATTCAAAAAAATGTTCACACCAAAATGGTTTTTTTTTTATACAAAGAATTTTAATAAGGGATCACTCATTTTGTTAAAATGCAGACCCCTGCTTTTCTAATCAAATTTTGATGATTTAAACTGTTCAATGTGTTTAAAATATATTTTTAAGGATACCCGCAAGAAATCAACTTAAAATATTATTCAGAAGAACTTGATTTAAGTAATTTTTCATAAAACTATTTTTGTCAGCATTTATGAAAAATGTTTGGATCAAATACTTCTCGATATTGTTTTGAGTCAGTTTCTCGCTGGTACGCTTCAAAATATGTTTTAAACACATTGAACGGTTTGAATCATCAAAATTTGATTAAAAAAATAAATAGAAGATCAGTATTTTAGCAAATGAGGGATCCCTCGTAGCTAGGAAGGGAATATATATATATATATATATATATATATGGGGCCAGTTCCATAGACTAATATTTTTTTAGACCAATATTAGACTAATATCTAAACTTTTTATTTATAATTAAATTTTAATGATCCGAACCCTCAATGTATTTAAAACATATTTTTAAAGGTACCCGCGAGAAATTAGCTTAAAATATTACAAAAAAGATTTGATCCAAGCAGTAGTTCAAAATACTGATAGGAACTATTTTATGAACTACTGCTTAGATCAAGCCCTTTTCGGCAATATTTTTTGCTGATTTCTCGTGAATACACTTAAAAACATGTTTTAAACATATTGAATAGTTCGGATCATTAAAATTTAATTAGGAATGAAGAGTATGGATGTTGGTCTAATATTGGTCTAAAATAGTGTTGGTTCATATAGTCTTTCCCTATATATATATATATATATATATATATATATATATATATATATATATATATATATATATAATCCGAACCATCAATGTGTTTAAAAAATATTTTTAAGAATACTCACATGAAATCAACTCAAAATATTACTAGGAAAGGCTTGATGCAAACAGTTTTTTATAAAATTATTCCCGTCAGTATTTATGAAAAACTACTTATATTAAGCCATTTTCGATATTTATTTGAGCCGATTTCTCGCGGGCATACATAAAAATATGTTTTAAAAATATTGAACGGTTCGGATCATCAAAATTTGATTAGAAAATGAGAGGTCCTTATTTTAGCAAAATGTGGGATCCCTCATTAGAAGGGAACTATATATATTTCTATTGTATAATTTGTTTTTCTTAACCTAGTCCTTAGTTTTTAATTCTTCATTAATATTGCACTAGTCCTTAGTTTTTAATTCTTCGTTAGTATTGCACCATTTACTTAGTTATGTTTTTAATTTTGCTATATCCCAACTTTTTTTAATTTTGTTATCGTACTTGAATTATTTGAGGGTTTTTTAAAAATCTCTCATCTTCTCACTCCGAAAGATGACGTTGGTACTAGCTAGCCAACCAAAGGGAGCAAATGGTAGAGCCATTGATAAGGATAGAGATGGTGGTGGAGGATATGCATTCTTTAATCCATGAAGTCCATTTAGTTCCAAAACCCTGATTCTCCATCAAACTCAGCAAGAATATATTCAGAGTTCACATTATTCAAATAAAGCTTTTCAAAATTTAATTTTATAATAACCCCGACTTTATCATGGCCTCTCCACCGCTGGATATTTTATTTGCTATGAGGATATATAGCATCCACTATTTGTCTCCCTTCGATAAAAGTAGCCTGAAAGTCTCCTATAATACTAGGGAAAGTGGGATATATATCTATAAAAAAAGACAGCTTACATCCTAATTAAAATGTAGCCTCAGTGGGACTACATCCTAAAAAAAGAGGGTTCCCTAAATAAACATCCGCCCATGAATCTTAATGACCAAGAATTGGCAAAGCTATCCCGCTGCTGCCGAAGAATCGCAGAATTAAGTGCTTTTTAAACCATCGAAAGACAGCTTACAAAGGTTTTCATGAGTTGATCCTCCGAGTTAAATACTACAAGAGAGAGATATATTAAGATATTTGAACTATATATAGAAAGGAGGGGAGCACTGAGCACGTGAAGTAGAGTTCGAGTTGAAGCAACGAAAACGGATTTTAATTTAATAAGGTAGGAATGGTAATTATTTATTAATTTTTTTTATCTTTATTTAATTTCTTTTGTATTTTTTAGTTTTGCATTAATTCTTTTGTGAATTATTGATGCGTCTAAAGAGAAGTCTCAAATAAGTATAAAATTTGAATTAAATTTTAAAAAAATTCACAAAAGATAAAAAATAATCTAAAAATATATTTATTTAATTTCAAGGAACAATTGGTTTTGGTTTATTCTATTCAACTGAATCAAATGCACAATTAATCTGATATACAATTGGTTTTGGTTTTGGTTTTGGTTTATTCTATTCATTCCTTGCACTATTCCTTGCAAATAGCAATTTCGCCTCCTCCACAAATAGTAATTTAACATATCATATCCCAAATTCCAAGCAATATAAAAGTAAACTAACAGTGGAAACAATAATGATGGATTTGCGTTAAGTTTCGAGTGGGGGCCGGATATTTGATTCCCCAAACATTTAAGTTCCATGATGATTGTAAACTATGAAGGCTATGTATGTAAATAAGACGAAGCTAGTAGGCTAGTATCAACTTCGTCAAATAGAATCAACTTCGTCAACATTTGGAACATATAAAACGAAATTGCTATTTGCAAGGAATAGTGCAAGGAATGATGCAAGGAAACATGTGGGGAGGTGAGGCCACTAAAGAGAGAGAAAGAGAAAAGAAAGAGAGAAAAATTTTCAAAAGTACAAAAACGAGTGGTCCCCACATATTTCCTTGCATCACTCCTTGCACTACTCCTTGCAAATAGCAATTTCCTTGTGGAGGAGTCCTCCAAGGTATCGGTGTGTGATTCATGATATTCTTCTATGCAAATAAGATCAAGTTAGTAGACTAGTAGGAGTGGTCCCTGTTAAAAGTTAATTAGGTCATCAAATCAAGTTAGTAGACTAGTAGGAGTGGTTCCTGTTAAAAGTTAATTAGGTCATCCATTATACATTTACTTTAAATAAGTCTTAGTTGTCCTATTCAATAGGAAGTCTTTTTGTGTTGATCTATTCTTTAGGAATATCCCTTTAATAAAGGAGTTTTTTTTGATAGGATTTAATAAAGGAGTTGATTAAGTAGTGATTTAGTTGTTCCCTGTTTTTAGCAAAGTTAGTTTTGTACTACTCTATTTAAGTGACAGATTGTTAATGAATAAAGTACTGAGTTTCCTCTACTTCTTTCTTGTGTCTTGAGATACATTTCTTGTGCTTTCTATATACTTTTTGTTTACAGTCCCCCCAGTAAGGAAAAAAACATCTATTTTTAGTTACAGAGTAATAAAAATTTTATGAAATATATAGATTCGTCTTTGCTAAAAAAATTTTAAAATATTTAAATAGTAGTGACTTTAAACATTAATTTCTATACATTAAGAGTGAAGATTGTAAGCACTAAAATTTTATACGACTTAATTAATCAATATAACAAATACATATTCTTGATTAATTAGAGTCAAAATCTCAAATGAATATTGGGTTCCTCAAATTTATGTGGGTTTGGTCCATTTAAAAATATAATTGAGACCAAAATAGACAAATTGGTCTAACTGATTAAATGGTCATAAAATTGAGTTAGCCCAAAGATATAAGCCCCCTCAAAATCTTTTCTCGGTCAAATAAATTTTACTTTTATTGTATTATTTGTTTATTTTATATTGACTCAAGATTATCTCTATAAATAAGAAAAAATTCATTTGAAAAGGTAAATCAATGAAAAAGTATTTATCAAATTATAAATCATTTCTTCTAGCCTATAAATAGAGACTCTCATTATAAAGAAGGGGACCTTGGAGTCGGAAAAATTCTTTCAAGCTTTCAAGCATTCTTCAAGTATCTTCTCAAGTCCTTCTTTCAAGATCTTGTGAGAAATCAACAATCACTCAAATAACGTCGATTCGTCTGCAACTGCACTCCTTCGAGATCAAGCTGTTCAAGTCCTCAATCAAAGTCACCACTTCGATTTATTCATTTGAAGAAGTCATCAACCGGTTCATTCAAAAATAAGTCATCATAGTCGGAGATCAAATCAAAGAAATCATTCTTCATGACGAATAACAAAATAGAAAATTATATCCTTTCTTTCATTTAAATTAATAAAATACTATTTTGTGCATCTTTTTTTTGTCTTTATTTTAGGACTCGATTTTTTGTGTTACAAAAATATAACAAAAAATAAAATTGAAAATTTATACCTATATTCTGACCTCCTAAAATGTCCTCTTTTTCAAAAATAAAAAGAACAGAGAATGGGTCCATCGGGATTGATTAAAATTAATTTGAGAGAAAGTAAGAGAGAGAGTCACAGAGGAGAGGGAGTCGGCAAACGGCAAAACTCTTTAGAACGAAGCAGCTGCGTCCAATCGAAAAGGTGAAGTGGTGAACCCTTTCCAAGAAGTCTGTTCACCGTCCATAATAATATATTAATGGATTGAAGGATGGTTAATTTATACCCAAAAATTTCTCCGCCATTTGGGCTAAAGTAATAGTGATTCACGGTTGGATTTTGCCATTTGGATGATGTGGCATTAACAGGTGGAGAAAGACGAAATTACCATCCATTATGTGGCGAAAAAAGACAAAGAAAAAATATAAATTCCCAGAGTCAAGCAAATACTTGCATTAAATGTCGTTAAAAGGCACCACAAATAATTTAGCACAAGTAAATTGAAATAGATTAAGTTATGTTTCGGCCAACATAATCTAATAATTTAATAATAACTACATGCCAAATGAAATGTAAAATAAAATTTTTCATTTTATCTTTCATAATATAAATTATTTTAAATTTTCTATAAATATTATATACGTCATATTTTGCAGAATGATTATGTTGTTTCATTGGTCAACATGTGCGTATGGATACCGGACAAAGGATGGTTGCTATGCATAGTGTACAACAGTCTATGTTGCGCGTTAAAATGACGTTGTGCAAATTTACAACCACTGCACCTACATGTGCACACCTTTTATATTTCTTTAGGATTTTTTACATTGAGACAGATTATTCCAACCACTATGATTTCTTTTTATTTATTTTCATCAAATAAATTTAATAAAATATAAGTTAGAGTCCATTTAGATTGAGATGTAAATGTATAATACATGTTAAATATGACACTATTATGTAGAAATTATTTTTTGGGGAGTTACCAATAAAGATTTATATTTTATCATTTTTTTCATTTAAAGGAAATATTTATACTTTATCATTTGTTTCTTGTCTTTTCTTTAATTTTGACGGTATTATTAGAACAGTTAAAGTTACCACATATCTGAGGAAAAAATTACTTAAATTGAATTTCAATGAGTTATTTATTAATGTCATGAATGCATGTTTAGTCTTTTAGTTCTACCATTGAATACGAATAAAAAATGTAAAATTTTGTTAAAAATGATAGTTTTTATTTCAAAATAGGCCTAAATAGTGTATTAAATAATCTTAAAGTGTAATTAACATATACATATTTCACAACACTCAAAAATTTAACTTAATTTATATAAAATCTAACTTTTATTTGAATCAAGTAAATATGAAATGACATTAACCTACTTTAGGATGTAAAATCTTTATTATTATTTATATTTTAAAAGTTATTTTTATTATTCTAAATTTTTGTGAAAATATGAAATGCCTTATTTTGCGATCTCACTTGGAGTCCCAAAAAACTTAGGACCAACCCTAGGAACATAAAGAAGGGTCTGAGTGAAAGCAACGAGAATGGACTTTTAATAAGGTATGAATGGTAAATATTTATAGATTTAGCCTAATTTTTTATATTTAATTTTTAATTTTGTGTTAAATTTTTATAAATTATTGATTCGTCTAAACAAGAAGTCTCAAATAAGTAAAAATTATGAAAATTAAATTTTTAGAAATTTAAAACAGGCAAAAATAATCTAAAATATCTGTAGGATTATATCCGTCTTTAGTTTAAAAAAAAAAATTGGAAGTTTTCGGTTTAATTTTTTAACTTTTACATTCTTTTGATCCGGATGAAATAATAATTCAAAAAAATTAAATGCAAAACTAATAAATGTGAGATGAAAAACTAATACAATAATTTATTTGGCCAAAAATTGGGTCAATATTCCCAGATATCAGAATCAATTCGATCATTAGAGGCGGGTATTTATTTAATTTTTTATCTAGTAAGAATAGTACGGAGGTAATAATAGAAAATGTGCTCGGGATACATGAAGAGAGAATGGTTTTGCTTTCCATGCCCTATATAGTGCCCATATACACGTACATACGTACATATATACATCTGTATGTACACACATATGGGGGTGCTTCTGTATATATGTATGTACTAGTGGCTGGTGGCCATACAATACGTGTGCGCTTAGGTTTAGACGGAAATAAAAACTTAGTGACTCGGAGTTGAAGTCACGATACCAAAAACTTGAAGGTTCTTGAAGTGGATATATGTAGGATTTTTTTTATTTAAAAAGGGAGCAAATTAAAACAAAATATGCAGAACTACTTGTGAATTCATCAACTAAGGAATAAAATCATAAAAAAACCAAACAATTGAGGAGATGATTGAGGAGGAAATACGAACTTCATCAACCAAAAGCTTTTAAAAAAAAATGAGTAAAGAATTTACCTTCGATAGTGCGAGGAACGGAAATAAACTTCATCAACTCTTTCGAACTATTGTCTTTCTACTTAACAAAGAGCAATGACACATCAATATCTTACGACTGCAATAAATAGAAGAAAATAATGTCTTTAAATGAAAATATTTTTTTGAAGTGTACGATACCAATTTGATAGTACACAAAATAATGCATAGTACACATTCATTGATTTATTTTGCCCTAATTTTAAAATAAATATATCCAATTTTGTTAATTATGTTCAATTTCGAGTTGTAGTTTGACATCCACATTTTTAAAACAGCAAATAAAACAGATCACAATCTCTATAATTCAAAACTAGCATAAAACCCGTGCTATGCACGGGTGATAAATATTTATGACGATAGAAATAATTATTTACATAAAATTAACTAATATTAAAATTAATAATAATAAGTAAAAACATATAACTAAAAAAAAACCTAAATAAGTAGGGTCATAATGTAAAAAAAATATCATAAAATCCGTGTCAGTAATATGTACATTTTGCACATACACTCGAATTTTATTTTAACTATTATTCTTTTATCTTAAAAGTAAAAAATATTTAAAAGCTAAATATATTCACTAAAGATGAAAATAATTCAAAACAGACATATTTTTTAGATTTTTTTTGTCATACGTAAATATTTTTTAATGTTAGTTCAAAAAAATTTAATTTTTTTGAATCTTCTTGTCGAGACGAACCAATAATCCATAATAATTAACACAAAATAAAAAATTACAAAAAAAAGAACAAAAATAATTTAGGAAAAAAGTTGGGCCAATTAATCATCTAAAAAGAACTTAAATTAAACAATGTTTCAAAATCTTAAATCATGTAAAAGTTAGTAAACATGCATAAAAATATTAATCAGTTGGGTTCAAAATTTAAAATTAAACCAAACTGAGTATTAAGTTTCGATTAATTAGGATTGATTATATATCCAAATTTTCTCAATAAGATCGTTCTAGATCGTCGTAAAACCAAATTATTGTTGGTGTACCTATTAACTTATTATTCACTTTTGTAATTGTCACATCGTATTTCAAATTCAAAATTTTTACAACTAAAAAATAAAAAAATAAGAAAAACATATACAATAAAAGAACACTGATTAATAATTCAACTTTTTATTCTTTTTCAGTCTTTTTCAGATCATTATACATTTACAATTAGTCTATTTGACGGAGAAAATATGGACAAAATTATAAATAAGATAAAATACATGGAGATGCGAATAAAAATATTTTTTTTCTTTGTCTAATTTTGATGTATTTATTTTTCACTGTCAATGTGAAGGATGCCTACAACATATATGCACAAAAGAGTTGATGATAAATTCATGCATCTTTTTTTATATAAATCTATCATTAAGAGAAATATCATTGTCGATCTAATTATTCTTTGATTTTATTTTAAAACTAAACTACTTAACCGAGTAAATAAAAATTACATAAAATATTAATTAACCCATCAATTTAAAGATAAGTGAATTTATTATGACACGTCGGTCCACAACTCATTAATAATAGTAAATACGGCGTGGTTATACAAATCTATCTTGACTATAATTTTATATATTTAAAAAAAATATAATAAAAATATATTTATAAAAAGTAGTAGAAGTATGGAAAAAATGTGATTTTTTTTTTAGGAAAACAGAGTTAGGGGTATGAAAGATATATTATCGTAAAAAAATTTATTTATTTCTAAATTCATAAATTATGGGCTAAAATTTTACCAATGTAAGAAAAACGTATTTATTTCTAATTTCTTTTTAAAAATAAATCTCTGTACAAATTTTTAAATTTTTTTATCTATATAGATATGTAGATACATAACTATACGTATATATGTATGTGCTTATATATAAATATGTAGAGAAAATTATGAGAATAAAATATTATATATGAAATATAGCAAGTGTTTTGAATTCGAATTCAAAAAAGATTTATACAATATCTTTATTTTTGTAAAGTAACATGTGTCACTTTAAAATTTTGGTGACAACCCAATTCAAGTGTTTTCAATTCAAATTCAAAAAAGATTTATGCAAAATCTTTATTTTTGTAAAGTAATACGTGTCGTTTTAAAATTTTTGTGACAACCCAATTAATTTTTGCCACTTATCGCTTTCATAACGACTCTTACGGAAAGTTACCCTGCAATAACAATAGGGTTTTGTTAATGTGTGCCCTAAGGGCACATGATAAGGATCATTACATAGGACTAATTAAATTTACTTTTATAGAAAATGATGACAATCATTAATGTTTTGTGCAAAATTAAATTAAGAGAAAAATTTGTATTATAGTGAGACCAAAATACCCTTTTTATATTTCTCTTAGTGTTACATTTTTATTTTTTATTTTTAATTCTTTTAACTATCTCGAATGTCTCAGATGATGAAATAACTTGCCACACGAGGGCAATTAGCTGTTTATTGGCATAGACTAAAAAAATAAAAAGAATAAAGGAAAAGTAGCCACTAAAATTAAGTTCATTTTAACTATCCACTTTGATTTAAATAAACTTCTAAAAAATATAATATCTTCTTCTTAATTTTTTGACGTTAAATTTTTAAATGAACTAACCACTCATAGTTTTGTAGATTTTTCTGTATTTCTTTTTTTACATTAGTTTTTTGCCTAAATTTCAATTACCTCTCTTTTGCTCCCGCTTATTAACTAAATTCACACAAAAAGAAAAATTATTTTTCGAAAAGATCCATGGTCTACATATGTTACTCAAGTTGTGCTATGGTACAAAGACTCTAGTTTTACATGAGAATTACCTTGGGAGTTACTTCCTAGTAAAAGTAAAGATCTTTAGAATTTTATTTCTTTTGATAGTTACTTTTGAATATTAGACAATATTTTGCATATTTTTAAGATTTAATTATTTGACTTGGCGTTTAAATGATATAACATTAATTATTCAACAATATTTTACTGATTTTTTACTCGTCAAAATTTGGTTACAATTTAGTTTAGAATTGGAGTAAGAGAAAAAAAATGAAAATGAAAATAAAGGTTTGGAGTAAGAGAAAACAAATGAAAATGAAAATAACGGTTAAATTTTCGTAAACTAAATCGTAATCAAATTTTGACGAGTAAAAAAATCAATAAAACATTGTCGAATAATTAATGTTATATCATTTTAAACACCAAGTCAAATAATTAAATCTTTAAAATAAGGAAAATATTATTAAATATTTGAAAGTAACTATCGAAAGGAATAAAATTCTAAAGATCTTGTTTTTTTTTTTTTACTAGGAAGTAACTGCTTAGGCAATTCTCATGTAAAACTTGAATACCATATGTAGACCATGGATCTTTTTGAGAAAATTTTTTTCCTTTTATATGAATTTGGTTAAATAAGTAGGAGAAAAAGAGAGATAGTCGAAATTTAGGTAAAAAACTAATGTGAAAAGAATACAAAAAAATCTATGAAATCATGAGTGGATAATTCATTTAATTAATGTAAAAAAATTAAGAGCAGGATATTACATTTTTCAGAAGTTCATTTAAATCAAAGTGGGTAGTTGAAATAAATTCATTTTTAGTGGATATTTTTCATTTTTTAGTCTATCCAATAAACAACTAATTGCCCTCGTGTGTTAAGTTATTTCATCATTTGAGACATTCGAGATAGTTAAAAGAATTTAGAAAATGAAAAAAAAAAAAATGTAACACTAAGAGAAATATAAAAAGGGTATTTTGGTCTCACTATAATACAAGTTTTTCTCTTGATCCAATTCTACACAAGGCATTAATGATTGTAATCATTTTCTGTAAAAGTGAATTTAATTAGTCCTATTTAATGACTCTTATCATGTGAATTAGGGCACACATTAACAAAACCCATAATAATATATATAGTATAGATTACCAATCTATGGAAATCTCCGCAATCACCTTCTAAACCATAAAGCTGTTGAATTGCATGTACAATAAATAAAGTGTAACATAATGGAGACTTTGGGGCTTGACAAGTGAGGAAGATAACGCCACCCATTTGAACGTGGGGAACTGCATGGTAGTATTTTACAATAATAATCTTACGGTTATATTAGGCAAAGAGTGGAAAAATCTATTAGAAGATGGTAATTTTGAAAGTCACAAATGTGAGTCAGCTTTATATTTTTGTTCGCACCAACTTGAGTGTTGGTTTTATATAATAGTATAGATATGTATATCTGTTGCACAATTTTTTTCTTAACCTAGTCATTAATTAGTTTTTAAATTCTTCATTAATTTTTGTGCCATTTTCTTAGTTATTTTTTAATTTTGTTATATCGATGGTGTAAGAACTTAGGTTTTTATTAGTTTTGCAATTTTGTTACGTAAATTGTGTAAGGTCCCATATTTTCATGATTCGTTATTAATAAAAGAAATACAAAATCAAAGCAAAATAATTTCTTTTCATAAAATAAAGTTGTTCGACTTTCTAACATTAAATCTTATGGGCAAAAAAAACAAACCCAACGATCAGACTTTAATTAATTCGTTTGAAAAATCCTTCCCACCTCAATATCTCCACACAGACAAAGCAACCCAGTACTGCCTTTTCAGCTTCTGATTCTGTTCCCAGTCTTCAGATGCTCTCCCACTCCATTAAAGCCTTTTGGATTCTCTCTCTCATAACTTTTAGAGTCTTTCTCTATGAGGTTAAAATAAAGATCAAAACCAGTCTTGACCCGTCTCTCTCTCTCTCTCTCTCTCTCTCTCTCTCTCTCTCTCTCCAAAAACCAAATGCATTTTTTTTTGCTCTTTAGAATCCGTAATCAACCCCCAGCCGTCTCTCTCAATCTCACAGGTTTGGGATGGAATACTCAACAATTGACCCCTTTTCGAGTCTTCTACTGTTCCTTTTTAAATATACCAGCGATTGAAATCACAACAAAGTTTTGTTTTAATCTTTAGATTCTTCCTTTGATCTGGCGGTGAAAAAGGAGAGAGAAATTAAACAATTACTCAAAGAATCGGATTTTTTTGATCAAGCTCTTCTCAATAGTTTTTTGAGCCAATTTTTCGCGAGTATCCTTAAAAATATATTCTAAACACATTGAACGGTTCTGATTATCAATATTTGATCAGGAAATAGAAGGTCTTCATTTTAACAAAATGAGAGATCCCTCAATAGAAGCTCACTGTATATATATGTATATATATATATATATATATATATATATATATATATATATATATATATATATACACACACTCTTGTGCAAGAAACTTTGCCTTTGGAATTATGAGACATTGATGTAGAACCAACTTGCCCTTTGACAACAATTAAAAGTTAGACCCCACCACTTATGATCCCCAAAGAGAGAGATAGATACATGAGGAAAAGTTAACAACTTGAATGATACAGAGATTATGTCCCTTTGTGTTTTTCTCTTACCAATATTTTAATGAGATAATTTAAAGGCATTTAATGAGACAATAGAATGTTGTACTTTGTTTTTGGTCAAAAATTTTCCTATTAGGTTTTTTTTAGTAAGGTTTTAATGAGGCATTGTATTGTCATTGAAGAGGCCAGAAGTGTTGTAAAGTAGTAAAGTACTAATTTTGTTATGGAAGACACAATTTTCAAGTCACGTTTAATTAGTAAAAGTGTTTAGAGGTTGTCATAGTACTTGTTTCAATTAATACTTCCTTTATATTCCGCCAATATAATTGGCAGGGTTTACTTAGCTTAAAAAAGAAGAAGAAAAAACACAATTGTTAGGGTGCAGGAAGTTTGAAAAAAATCTGAGAAAGAAAACTAGAGAGAGAAGTTCGGAAAAAAGTTTTGAGAAACACTAGTGAATCAAATTTTATTGGTCCAAAAGATCTATTTTATTTTTGATAGTTCCTGAAGGCTGGAGCAGCTTCTTCTCTATATATTTGTGTTGAGTGATATTTTATATTCTACAAATTTATTTAGTATCTACACTTATTTTATAATACAAATCTTACAATTCATTATTGAAGTTTGCCAATCTCACTATTTAATGTTCATTTTTGCGAGAATACTATTATATGATACGCCAAAGCAAAGATTCTAGCTAGCATGCAAGGAAAGTTCCCAGGAAATAGATATCTACCTGACCCACTTTCTTCACAACACGCCGGGTTGTTCTCCCAATAGGGAATTCTGGCAATCTCATTATAAATAGTACAAGAGTGTGAGCATTAGGCCATATGCACTACTTCCCCAGATCTTATCATCACTAATCCCTATTCTCAACTCATTAATGGCCGATACAGATTTAATGAGGATTTTCTTTGGGCAAATGAACGTTGCATATATCAACATTTGGAACTACTTTTCACCACCAACACCACCACCACCACCACCACCTGCCTTCCCTTCGCGTCATGCCATTCTAGGTTTCATAGTTACAGTGCTGTTCAGCTTTCTACAACTCAAGTATCAGGGGAAGCAAATATCCCCATTTGAAACTCACCCAACATCCATGGGTGTTTCCATTGCCAGTTTACTTGTTTGTTGCTTGGGATATGGTGCTAAATTGAGATGGCCAATTTTTTCTTTGGTTGCCTCGCATTTAGCGGTGGTGTTTGGCTCACTTTTTTTGATATCTCTGGCTTCCATTTTATTCCCGGACTCATTTGGACCTGTTCTCTACGTTCTCTACTTTTTGTTGGTTGCTGCTGAGTTATTGAAGCTATCGTTATGGGTATATCGGAAAATCATGAACATGTTTTCGAGTCGACCCGCAACTCGTGCGGCCTTTCCAAACACTGGAGATGTATCTCTCGTGTAACTAGAAGAACTTGAAAGTTGCTGATCAGCAATCACTTATATTTTCTTTGGTGCAAAATAAAAGCAACACGTTGTCTGTAATATATATGCATGGCACTGTGCCATGCACTTTTGCTTTCTTCTTTCATCCTTTTTTATGTTGGAAAATGTTGTTGAAGTTAAGTGTATTTGATCATCAATCTTGCAAATGTTCATGAAGTTATATATATAGCCTTCATAATTCGAGTGCTCCTTCTCGACTAATCAGAATTAGAGCTCGAATCCCGATTAATCATTGTATCCTTCTCATGATTAATATACATTTTCTAGCAAAAAAAAATTCGAGTGCTCCTCAACCTTCTGCACAAGTCCATCAAATTGCATCCACTGTTAGTTTACTTTTTTATTGCTTGGGATTTGGAATATGATATGTTAAATTAAGATGGGAAGGAGATTCTCTCTCTGTCTCTATATACACACACGTACTCATATACATTTATATATATATATATATATATATATATATATATATATATAGGGTCGGCTCCATAAACCAACACCTTTTTAGACAAATATTAGACTAACATCTAAACTCTTCATTTCTGATTAAATTTTAATGATCTGAACCGTTCAATGTGTTTAAAACATGTTTTTAAGGAAACCTACGAGAAATCAGCTCAAAATATTACCGGAAATGGATTGATCCAAGTAATGGTTCATAAGACCGTTCTTGTCAGCATTTTGAGTCACTGTTCGGACCCAACGACCATAAAGATTCATAACTTTGCTTGAGACTATCAATAAACTGGCAAAATTGGTATTTATGAAGTCGTCATGGTGCAAACTATGTTTGCATGCTGATAATGCTCCCAGCCCTTCTTCATTCAGGGATAAAAATGGTATTTTTACGAGGTGCTATTTTTATGCAGAATTTTGTTACGACTTTATTTAAAAATACTCGCTAATAGACGTACGGTTAGATTGGTACCTTAAAAATTAGTAGAGGTACACATAAATTGGCCTAAATACTCCAAATTATCCAAAAATAAATAAACCTTTTATGTATAAAATCTTTGCCAATCTTCTTTTAAGTTTGTCTTATTGAATTCCCAGAATATCAACAGTAACATAAACATAAATATTGAGACACAAATTTAAACATAAATATATCCGAAGTCATTAGCATAAATATTAAGACACAAATTCAAACATAAATGTGTCCAAAATCATTGATGCACATAAAATTCACATACGATGTCTAGATCTGAGTCGGTACATTTATATTTAAAATATTTTTCGACTTACAATTTTTTGACTTTCTTAAATACCTCTTAAAAAAGACAAAAATATCTAGCTTAAGCTCAAATCTTTTACCAAACAATATGTTTTTTCCGAAAAAGTTGTAACCAAAATTCCTGCTGCTACACATTAAATAGAGAATATATATTTCCTCCAAAGAAACCCAACACTTGGGCTTTCAAACCCACCTTAGGGCCTACAAGAATCTGGAAAACCACTAGGCTAAATTGCAACTGGGGAGATAAATAAGCATTGAGGAAAAGAATTAATGTACAACATATGAATACAAATGCATTAGCTGACCCCCAAAATTAATGTACAACATAGGAATTTAAAATACATCAGCCGGTGCTTCCAGAGAGCTCTCCAGAAAATGCACTTCCATATGATGTCGATCCAGTTTGTGAAATGGCGCCCCGAGCTTTCTGTAACTGCCGTAACTTAAACACATCTCTTGGGAGGGGTTGGCTTTGAACAGTTGCAGTATCATCATCATCTTGCCCTACAAATGATAAGAACACCTTTTGATCAAGTAATCAACTATTTTTCAGAGACAAAATCTTGCATACACAAATATGTTATAGGTGTACATGTAGGCTAAAATGCTGGGCCACTCCATTCTATCCGACAGTAATAGGCCCTGGTAGGGGCCAGGCCGAGTGTCTGTCCAGACAAACTGGAAGCCCAGTAGCCTGCAGGCCTAATCCCGAGGCTGGATGTAAGGATGGGTCGGCGACGTTGCCCAATGAGACCCAGGCTCATCCAGAGAATCTGCAGGAGATCTGAAATTTATAGAAAGGAGTCCGGTAGGGAAATTCCAGATTTATGGAAAGAACCCTATAGGAGTTCGGAAACTTATAGAAGAATTTCATAATGGAATCCGCAAATTATCATGAAATAATCCAGGACGTATTTCAATACCGATTTTGAAAACACATTATCTATCTAAAATAAGATACAGAACCTAAAAAGATACACAATCAATACAAGTACAAATAGTTTTGTACTTTCCTATTCGTATTTCCAACTTAAGCATCGGTGTGCCCTCCAACTAGTATTGGCTGGGTGGTACTAATGATTTATTCCTTGCGCAGGCGATAGGTGTTAATGGGATCCAAGAAAGAGCATCAGAACAAATTGATGAATCTAGCAACCTCACACTACATATATCTGCTGAAGTTGAAAGTGAAGTGCATCGTCAAGTAGTATGAGCATTGACGTCGGTTTTGTAATGTGGGCAAAATTTAAGAAAAAACATCTCACAATGCTAAACCATATCCACACAGAGATATGATGTTAAGAAATGTCAAGGCATTATAGCATAATATACCATCCACAAGAGGAAGGATTTTGGGAATACCGTCTCGATCTCTCTTTCTCCCAGATTGTCTGTCTCTTGTTGTTTTGAAAGAAGAACCACTTGGAACTGGATTAAGTCTGCTTGATCCAGAAAGGTCACTCGTACTTGGGGCAGGGCCGGTTTGCAATTGCTTCAACGGATTTGCAGGTTTCCCCATTTGCACCGTTGGTATGTTGCTTTGCAAACATATTGATAGTACAAAATCTACATCAGGCGATGGACCTGGAAATTTCACAACAATAAGCAAGCATTAGCAACTCAACAGAAGATTAGGCTGGTCACATCAATTGGTTCCTGGTGGATTGCAAGCGTATCCTACTAAGAAATAGTGCAACATTGCAAATATTGTATGAGAGGTCCGAAGTAGTCGTGCACAAGATAACATTCAAGTTGAAGACACGCTGCACACCCATGCCAACAGGGTGGGAAAATATTCTGATAAGCTTACACTTTTCCAGAAATTGAAACTCTCCTAAGCATCTGCTAAGGATGATTGATTAGAGAAAAACTACAAAACTTGAACTGCACTTCATATCCTAATTCAAAAAATTACACTGTAATTATATTTTGACCTTAAAGGTGGCTGCTTCTTCCCTGCGAGGCTACGACACTGCCCCGCCCCCCCCCCCCCCCCCCCCCCCCCCCCCCGCCCAAAAAAAAAAAAAAAGAAGAAGAAGAAGAAGAAGGAATAAATAAATAAAATAAAGACAAAATACATAGGCAGAGAGTAGCAGAATTTGAAGGCAAATTGAGGACTTTACCTTCTACAGCGGGTAAATTTGCTAGAAATGCTAGCAATGTAGGTGGTGTTGCTTTCAAAAACTCATTAGGGGCATTGGGTGTTCCACCAGCAACAGGTGCAACAACACCGGAACCAGTCAACGTGCTCGAAACAGCTGGAAGTCCAGGTGCAGATGGGCCTGAAAAGAAACCAATACCTCTAGTCAAATGATGCCATGCCTCTTGTCCCAAAACAAATAGCAAGTAAATAACCATAACCGTTACAGCATACCAGACTTTTGCATTGGATCATAAATCACCATCCTAGAAGTATCTGGATAAACAAGTTTGGCGGAGGGGTTTGAATTGTTTGCCAGTCCTGAAGAGCCCTTATCTGTCCCCAAAACAGTAGGACGTAGGAAATGACATCAGAGTGCATTAAAACCAAATAAAACATTTGCGAGTGCAAATGACAAAATGTAGTACCTACAACAGCAGCTCCATTAGCCAGAGTGGATCTTTCAACCTTCTTATTGACATTTTTACAAAGCCACTGAAAATCAAAGTAGATTCAAGTATAATATTTGAAAGCAAATGCAGAAATGAGTAAATATAAATTTCCCTACAGATCTAATGGTCGGACAAGAGACGAATTATATGCACATTTGCATTTATATGCATTCTTATGTCTTCTTGATACATATGGGTGTCTGAAAGAGAGGAATTAACCAATGTCACTACAAATCCCACTGGTACTATGCATACGGATATTACAAGTACGAAGAAGTAAGTTAGCTTACATAGATGTGTGAGCAACAAGATCAGAAGGCACACACACAGAAATTTTCTCAAAATAACATAAATATATGATGGTATGCTTGAGAATAATATAATTGTTTGTTTGGACAATATACCCTCTACAAATTTAACTAAAATCAAGAACCACACCAAGTAGCAAGGAGACAAAAGGAAATGATTCCACTACCTGTTCAAATTTAAATTAAGTACCTCTTGCCGTGCCAAATGATCCAAATCCTTAGAAGAGCAAGGCCAAAGATCCATGAAACTATAACGTGATACAACATCTTGTAGTGAACTATCTAAAGGTGGTTGACTCTCTTCCTCCGTTCTGGCAAGCGCTTCTTTCCTTCTTTGCTCAACCTGTATCAGGACCCATCAGTGAGCGCATGCCTTAGAAACAACAAAAGGATATGAATTTGGCAAAATGAAAATAATGCATCAAGATATGGCACCACCTTCAACATGCTAGCAAGATCTCCATAGGTCTGCTCAAATTGGGTGAATCTTTTCCAAACCTGCATGAGAACACACTGAAGCCATGAATAAAAGCATCGATAAGGAAAAAGTGAAACCATACAGGAGGCCTTCCCCTAATGCGTTCCATATATACGATATACTTGCTTATCAAAAAATCAAGCAATAACTACAATTGGATGATGAACACCTAGGATCTTAGCCAACAAGTATGAGTCCATGGAGCAAGCTAACGAGATCCTAAAACTTGTAACCAAACAAACGTTATAAAAATTAAACAATGTCCATGACGGTTAAAACTCAACGCAGTTTGTATGAGTACGACAAGCGGGAAAATACTGTAGATAATCGAGTATATTACACATATACCTACATCATGGCCTGAATCCCGACATCAGAAAATCACAGATTCACAATAATTTCAGAAATCTAAATTGTAGATATGAACAGACTTTTATGATGTTATGAAGCTCTATGGTGAAAAATAAATCTTTAAAGCTGAAATGTCTATAATTGTGAATGCATTTAAAAACCATACGAAATGTTTGTGTACAAACTTGATGACAAACCAACACAATTTATAAATAAGAATGGTGGTGGTGGTGATGACAATAATAAGACAGCATAACTAACAGCACCTGAAGAGGAAGTGTCAAAAGACGTGTCAATGTAAAAAGGTGTAAGAGGAAGTCCTCAAGCTACATTTAGGAGCTACAATGGACCTGTAAAGGGAAAGAGCTAAAGCACAAGCCGCTTGAAAGCTAGTTAACTACAAAAGCCCTTTGGCTAGCTACATCAGCCACTCAATTCCCTTTCTTTAAAAAGAAATTGAAAAAAAGAAAACAAGGCCTCACCATTGTTGTAACACCCCAACCAAGTTGTGGGGCCAGGTGTCTAGAAGAGAGTCTCGGTGAACGTCTGGATGGGTGGTCAAAGGTCCCACATCGCTTGGCGGATGCAAAAAATTTTTTTGCTATATATAATAGACCATGAACCTACCTTGTACAAGGCCTTTTACAGTAATGAGGGCGCCAAAATCCAATGGAACTTCACAGTTAAGCGTGTTCGTCTTGCAGCAATGCAAAAATAAGTGACCTACTGGGAAGTCCGTGGGGTTTGACCAACCAAAGCGAATAATATTGTACAAGGCAGGAGCGAATCGTTATAAATGATACTAGAGCTTTCACTCACCGAAAATGTAGGACAAATCTCGACCCACACACGAGAACGTGTGTTCCTAAGTGGGAGAGATTGTGACATCCAATCCAGACTGTGGTGTCAGATGTGGGGCTGGATGTCTAAAAAAGAGTCTCAGTGGACGTCCAGATGTGTGGTCAAGGGTCTCCCAAAGCTTGGTGGATGCAAAAAGCTCATGCTATATATAATAGACTATGTACAAGGCGTTTTAAAGCCGTGAGGGCACCAAAACCCGACGAACCCAACGGAACTTCACAGTTAAGCACGCACATACTGGGATGAGTGATCTACGGGGACGTATATGGAATTTGGACAGCCAAAGCGGACAATATTATACAAGGCGGGAGTGGGTCATTATAATTGCCTCCCAAACTATACAATGAAATGATTTTGTAAGAAAATGAGTAGGCTTTTATCTAGCACCATTGAAGTACTCGAGTACATATTAGCCAGATTCTAACAAGCCAAATGGGGCCTCACTTTTGCCCAAATGGTCACTATAACACACCCAACTGAAGCGTCCCACTACAGATGCTCTATCACAGTGGAAAAGATACCCCCTCTGTCCAACTTGAATTGTTCCTTTTCCCCAGTGATACCCTTAATCAGCTCGATAAATGATCTATTTCATGAAAACCAATTTGGGATTTTTTCACCAATAAAAAAAATCAATGTTTTTGTACACAAAATTCTCGAAATCATCTAGAAAAAGAGTATATAAACATCTTTTAAAGATATTTGGAACAGTGAAAATGGACTATAAAAATGGGATGGAGGGAGTACTGTACCTCAACTGATTCCTCTGGTGGAAGTGAGCTCAATGCACGTTCAAATAATGCCCTGATATTCCTATCATCATTCAGACGAAACAAGAAATCTGCATACCTGCAACATGAAGTCAGGACATAATTGGTACTGGATAAAATCATTAAGGCAGTTATAAAAATAGGTTTTTCAGTTTCCTTTACAACAAATTTGTTTCCAAAATCTTCAAAACACATGCATATTGAATACTTTTCAGCATAACATAACACTTGAGTTTTGAGCCTGGTCCATGGACACAAGACAAGTAACTCGGTAGCAATGCCCATCCCCAGAATCCTCATGATTACAGCTATACAAGAACCTGCTGATAACTGAAACAAAATATCTCAAACCCGCTAAATTTGTAGCATCACACACACACACACACACACAAATACATATTTATATGCTTCTAAGGTTGAAGAAAGGAAAACTCACTCAAGAATGTATCCCGGCTCGTGCATAAACCGTTTCAACCCAGCTTCAAAAACATTATGCGCAAGCTGCATGAAATCGCATCAATCACAAAGAGAATCTCTATACCAGCGCCGTACTAATTAACACTTTTTAAACACTAGATGTTGCTATACCACATCTACTTACGTGGAGTACCTTTGTAAGGTACAGAAGAGAGTGAGATGGATAAAGGCACTTAAAAGGGTGTTTTTTTTTTTCTTTTTGTAGTGGTTGTTTGGTTGGGGGGAACAACTGATAAAGAAACTGGACAGCTGATATCCTCGTACTGTTAGGGAAAACCAAATTCAAGAGTGCAATACGTCTCATAAATTACCTTTGGATCTTTGTCCAGGCAAAAGGCCATCATGGCATAAGCTATATAAACATGATAAGTGCAGTTTGGAGATTTTCGTGCATCTACAAAGTACTTGCGAGCTGCTTCTACTCCTTCGGTTCTTCTTAGAAAGCGAATATACTGCAGGATCAGCACCATAAACAGAACTAAATCTTCTGAAATTTAGAGCACAAGGCACTTCTCTAAAAAATGCTCAAATATTGTAGATAAGCTTCAAAACATGCTGCTCATGGTACTTCTCTCCAATAAGGTAACAGCACCAAAACATGCCTCCAATTCCAATAATCGCAAAAAATGGAACATAGAGCAAAGCCACTTATTTCATAAAAGAATTTCAGATGACGAGAACCTTGAGGGAGGTAATTTGAGAACTTAAAAGTAATTATCTTGTTGTATATCAAGCAATCCATATGACTGGAAAGGAAGGCAACTGCCAGGGAAAAGTTAAGGAATCAAGATTTTAACAAGGCAAAATTCAACATACACGAAAATCTACTCAAGCAAAATGTGGTCTTGATCTGGTTTTCAACAACTTTTAACGATTCTAAAAAGTTTTCCAGGTCTTGAACAATCCATATTTCTGCCCATAAGACAAGCATCACAGTTTTTTGGCAACTGCACATCATCAATTATAGAATATACAACGAAATTCTTGTCGGTCACATTCGATGCCCAAAGCTCCTACTTACACCAGGTTATAGAGCCCTAGCAGGTAGCATTACCCCCAATTTTCAGTAGAGAGGCTCATTCCAGTGACTTGACTTGAACCCGTGCCACAACACTAGGGCAGATACCACTTGCCATCGCGCGAGGTGACAATTTCTATACAAGGAGAATAATGTGTCTTGAAAATCAAAAGCCCATAATTGGGTGACAGTGTTGTTGCATTGACCCCTAGTATCTAAGTGCAGTACTCCCTCAGTCCCTTAATATTGGTCCCTTTAGCGAGTTCTAACTGTTTATAGGGACATAGTGACTGCACTTGATTTCTAAGTAAAAGGCATGTATTTCCATCATTGCCCCCTTGTACCAACTTATAATATTTCCTATGCGATTATTAGGGACAATTTTGGAAAACTAAACATGTTATACTTTCGACTTTCAAAAGAGGACTAAAAGTTTGGCACATCCCAAAGTGAAAAAATGGACCAACAATTAATTAGGAATGGAGGGAGCATCTACTAAAAGTTCAAAGCACATACTTGAATATGTGACAGTGCAGTCGCATTGACACCATCCCCTAAAAGGCTTTCATAGACTTTCTTTGCAGCCTGCATAAAAAAGTGAACCATATTTCAGAAACTAGCACCCAAGAAATATGGCTGAGGAAATAAAACATATATCACACACGTTTAACCTGAATTGCTCCACGGGATTCCTCCAGCTCCGCATAAGCATATTTTAGCATTTCTGAATCTAAATAAGACGACCATAATTCAAGACATAAAAAGGAAAGAAAAGCAGCAAATCACAATCTATTCTAGCACAAGCCATTGAATCATTAGACTAACATTACTATGAAATTATTATAATTCCAGAATCTGGTCACCAAAGACAATGTAGAGAAAGATCAGTACCAGGAAGAGCCTTCAGAGCTCGATGGAATACTTTGACTGCAGATTCTACTGAACCACTTTTTGCATGCCATGTAGCATAGTCATACCACATATCAGGATAATGATATAAGTACATGAGGCACTGGACATCGACGAAAATGAGGAAGTTATTCAGATGGAGAACAATGCACCCAAAAGCAAACAAGAGCTGGTCATACCAAAATACAACATATTGAATCCAGCGAAAGGCAACTGATATAAACAACATAGTCACAAGACTCACAACTCACGAGCATTAGACATAACAAAGATATAAATTCCAGCAAACCAATGTACACAAGAAAGAAACCAAAAACAACATGGTGCAAGGAATCTGATGAAGGTAGTAGAGCAAGCAGTAAAGCATCTGCAAGAATATTTACCAACAGAAAGTATTTCATGGCGAGGATTATATAGGTCATCAGCCTATTCAGTAGGACAAAATTGCAGAGAGAGAGAGAGAGAGAGAGAGAGGTTGTGCGATATTTGGTGATTGCATGTGCTGAACCACTTTGTAAGAGAATGGTTTCGTATCGAGATTAAAAGAAGGTCATGTAGAAATTCTTCCATAGAAAAAGTTGAAAATTCCCAGATTATGAATTGAATTATTTGACTGGACATTAAGGAGGGACTCCATATAGGCTGGTGTTGTAACAGATGTCGATCAACCGGAAAATTCTTTACCATCTGGAAAGATGTCAAGCATGACCAATATGGTAGACAGTATATAAAAAACCCTCCATTTGAAATTGACAGGCACATGGCTGACACAAGTTGCACAATTCCGTTCTTATTCTAAGTCCATACTGACCATAACCCACCAAAGCACAGCTTTTGCACCATAAAGCACATTGGTATTGCAGAAGTAATAATACTACACTGGATCAGATAGAAACAATAAAAATTACATTTTCAGTACCTGCTCATATGTGAATACAATTCGTTTGTTGGCAGAAGCACTATCTATCCTTTGAGGATTTCCTCTGCAACACATGTTATAAGTCAGAAATATCTCAACTGAAATTTGTAGCTATAAAACCATCCACAATCTATTCCAGAAAATAAAATAAGCCAAGATGGAGATGATGAGACAACTGATTAGTGATACATAAATAAACAGAAGTATGAATGAAATTAATCAATTACTACTCAGAATTTGGATTTAGCACCAATTGATAAATGGGATCAGGAACATTAAGAAACTAGAGAGGTAGTTTTCCCATGCACAATATGAAAAAATAAAGTAGCACAATTGGTGATTACTTCCAGGACAACAAGGGTCTCATAGGCTGAAAACCACAGAAGCTTGTTGCAAAGTCAACTAGCTTGGGCTTTTGAATCAGCTTTTGGTCGGATTATCATTATCATTATCATCAAAGGCACGAATTCGATAAACCGCTAGACGTCCCTGGCAACATGATAGATTTCCTGTTGAATTAGAATGGCACACTACGGACGCAGTATTACCTCCCATGGTTATAACTTACAAAGGAGTCTAGCAAAATAACTAGTCTGGGAAAAAGACAAAACTAGGAACTTTGAAGTAATATTATTCACCTTCATAATGACTGGCTGGCAAACTAGTTAATGGCCAACCCAACTAGCAAAATAAATAGCTATGTATTCTGGTCACCAAATACTTATTTCATATCAAAGAAGACTGGGTTAAGGGAATGCAGAAATCTGAGACTTGAATTCAGCTCCTACAAAGCATTACTGGATAGCAACCTATCTCGTTTAAAGTTTGTGAAACATTAATCATTTACTTCTCTTCAATCGGCTCTTATTTATTGCACAAGGGTCAAAGAAGGGCACTAAGTAATTTTAGCTTTAGCCATTATATTATCTTAAGGAAAACATAGATCTAGTTATGATTTTGAAGTATATTCAGATTGAACCACAAAAGAAGATAAAAACCTTCATAGGAAAAAAATTTCCCTCCAAAATTAACTCTGTTTGCTTCAATTGATGCAAGTTTCACTCTAAATGCATGAGTGGTTGCCTTCTGGGCCTTTTCCTATAAAGTTACATGAGCGGAAGGCATTGCCCCCAAACTATCTTCAAGGCCTACACAAGTAGACCAATGCAAAGTTATATCAAGCTAAATAGATTGCAGATTGGTCATGCTTCTTACTTTTCGAATGCTAGAAGCCTCTTCCATGCCATCCATTGCAGCTCTTCCTGTAAGAGCTCAATAATAGAGTACATTCATCAAATGGTGTACGCAATGGATTTGTAATTATTGTCTCGACATGAACGTGTTCGAAAAAATAGAGAAGCAATCGAGCTCTTCTTTTCAGGTCAGTACTCAGTAATGCTGTAAGTGAACTTGCATAGACAAGTGAGCTTTGAGAAGAAAAATCCCAACTATGTGGAAAGAAGAGAACATTCTGCTTGAAATTTCTCAGTAATACACTGAATAAAGGCGCAAACATTCACAAAGCACCTTCACATCTAATAGCAGAAAGTGACAAATGTAATCTTAAAGGGAATTTCACAAAGAAGAAAAACCCTTACCTTGTAAGAACCAGATGGTGGCACGGCAAGCATATTCCAATCAATTTCATCCATAAATTTCTTCAGCTCCCTATAGACTGCCCTTGCACTGTTATATTTAGGTTGATAGTCAGATAGCAATCCTTTTGCCTGCATCAAAAAAAATTTAATGTAAAACGAACGCTATTGCGCAAGCGTACATTTTGCTTGTGTCTGAGCCCAAAAATCAGAACACAAGAAAGAACAAAAAATAAAACTGGGAAACAATACTATCCAGACAAAAAAATTATATATTTTGGCAAGCTTAAACATTCATCACCCTACTGCCTATCGCACTGGAATCTAAGAGACAGAGAGGTACCAGGGTACGGCTGACAGAATTTTCAAAATTTTCATAGTCCTTCCAAAGCTGTTCCACCTGATGGGTAGGAGTAACAACAGACTTCTGATATGCTTTCCTGACAGCAGTCATTCGTTGCGATTCTTCTTGTGTTGTTTGAGCCTTCACCATCAAACTTACAAGATTAGAGAAATAGTACAAAACAGAAAATAAAATAGTTAAGGAGTATGATGTCTGCAGCTCTGCATATAAGAAAGGATATGACATACCGGCATGGACTTCAAAAAGGTAATGTACTCCATCCAAACGGGTCCTGATGCAATGTCTGCTCCTGTTAACACATCTCAAAAGTACGTATTTTTAGAGAACTATGTTGAGACTCCAATTTAAATCATTCCCTTGATCAAAAAGCATGCTTGATATATGTAGGAAGCAAACAAAATTTTCCACCTTTACCTACCCCATGACAATATTTGCCTGCTTGTCTATTTTTTGTTTACCTTAGACTGTTTTCCTTATGTATTTTGTAGCCACAATTAAAATCACGAAACACATAAATCCACCCTTGAGCATATATATAAAATCAGTCTATGTGACACGCCCGCGCGCGCGGAGAGAAATAGAAATAGAGAGAGAGAGAGAGAGCGCATGCAACTTTTGTAACCATGTAAACTAAGACCAACACAGATAATCCACAAATAAGCAACCAGATAAACAGGGGAACAGTTACAAAGAAAGACCTATTAAGAATGCAAGACAGGTTGTAGGTTTATGAGTTCTTTACCCCTTTTTCAGATTAAACCATTGATAACTCTTTAAATGACAAAAAGAATAAATAGGTTACATCTGTCATTTGGAAATAAATAGCAAAATTAATTCGAAAATGAACATAGTATGATGGGATAGTTAAGAAGAATACAAACCAACATAGCTGAGCATGAAATCAAAAGCCTTCCTAGTCTCTTCCTGACCCTCTACCCCCTTCTTCTCGTTGACCTTTCTGATGTAACGGATATAGCACCGCCTACAATGTGAGTTGCCATCATATGAGTTCAAAGGCACAACAGCAACTGAGTGATACAGAGAGAGGCAACAATCTAATTAAGGGTCTTAGAGCTGTAACCGGACAAAAATTAGGGACATTTGCTAATAGACATCAACCAAGATCGTTAGGTAAAAGCAAAGATGTACCAAAGAGGAATTTGTAGACAGTTCAAAAGACAACGGCTAAAAATTTGTTTCGTAGCATCATCATTATTTACCGCCATATGTGCCTCCACATATTGCTTCCAGTATTTTGCCTGTAACAAAAGGGAAATAGAGTCAGAAATCTAGCACCACAGTTATTATAAGCATGACCCTACAAATTAAAACATTAAATAAAACGAGAATTGCATTAACATGACATGGATCCACTAACTCGAACACCCTGATCTACAATGTCCATTTTCTTTAACAGACAAGAAAGCAAAACGTACGTAAATAATTCATAAACACTAGTACGTGACGTGTCATGCGTGACCGATACCTACAATCCGACCATGGATTTAAGTTTAAGTTGATCTGACCCTCCTATGCTTTGAATATGAAGCAAAAGAAACATGAAATAGAAAGATCCTATGTCCAACTATTAACTCAATCGGTAAAGTCGATTTCTTCAGGTTGTTTCGCAAACAAGATCCAATGATTAACCATAAAAAAATGGCACAATTTCATCTAACACAACAAATTCAAGCAAAGTGAACAAGCTCACCGCAGTTGGAAATGTAGCCAAGAGTTGCTCATATATCGGAACTGCCTCCGAAATGGCCAAATGCTAAATAAATGTCAACAATTACAAGTTAGGAGTCATTAGGCTAAAAGCAATAAAAAGGATTAAAAGGAAGGAAGCCGCATAGATCATGAAACACACACCAGTGCCTCATTTGCAAGTATTTCTGCAGCTTCAATATTATATTTATCAGCCATGAATCTTATTTTCTCGTTCTTTCCTGCAAATCAAGACGTAACATTTAACATTCAATAGTAGTCAAAACAAACCGACCATCCAGGATTCCAGATTATAATTGATTGTTACAATATTAAAACTAACAATATTGGGTTTACTACGTGTCAATATTGGGTTTGCATCCACTTCGCATTAACAGGTCTACACAAATAACTGAACAGGTTAGTTGCACTCAAAATCTGCAGCCTCAATGTCATATTTATCAGCCCTGAAGTCTTATTTTCTCGTTATTTCCGGCAAATCAGGACGCAACATTTAAAATTCTATATTAGACAAAACAAAGCCACCGTCCAGGATTCAAGATTATAGTTGATAATTACCATATTAAAACAAACAATATTGGGCTTACTACGTGTCAATATTGAGTTTGCGTCAACCCCAAGGGGTTGGCATAGCAGTAAAGGCCTGAGACTTAGGAGTTGCTCACTCTCCTGTTCAAAGAGACTTGCGTGTTATCAACTCTTATGGGGCCAGTTTGTATAGAACTTCTCCTAATTTTAATTGGGCATCCGCTAGTGGATGGTGAGATTGGCCCCCCGAGATTAATCCACCTATGCTGGACCGGACACACTGAGCTTTAAAAAAAATGTAGTGTGTGTCCACTTGGGGTTAACGGGTCAATACCAATTACTAAACCGGGTAGTCGCATCCACTTCAGGTTAAACTGGTTCAACACTCAACAGGATACTAATCGATTCCTATTCTTGTTGCTATATTCGTGTTGCCAAGTCGTGTGTTAGTGTCGAAAAAATCAGACAAACAAATACCTTGCGTTTCAAATCGTGTTATCCTATCACATCAGAACTTCCACTATGTTTAGCATTCCGCAGCCGGCCCTGGGTAGAAGCATAGAAAATTCCACCATTGTTCAGGTGTCAAATGCTGAAAACAAGGCTCAATTTTTCCATCTCTTTAAGCATCAAAATTACCATGAAAATCAACATACAGATAGAGAGAGAGAGAGAGAGAGAGAGAGAGAGAGAGAGAGAGAGAGAGATGTGTACCTAATTCGTATCGTCGCCGGAGCTGCTAGATTCATTCGATGAAAGATGGAAGATTCTGGGTTTGGGTCTGTGTTTGGTCACAGCAATTTATAAGAAACTGCGCGTGAAACGTGCGGTGGGTTTCCAAAATCGGCTCCGATAACTTAACCCCCAAAACTGTCAATTAAAAAGGGCAATTTGGCCATCGAAAATAGGGTGAATTACACTTACCTCCCTTGAGGTTTTTGACAAATACAATGTCCCTGAAGTTTTTGAAATTACTCTAACATTTCCCGAAGGGAAGAGTACAGTTCATTGACTCAATCTAGAATGCAAGAAAGAGTCCAAATAGAATCAACGAAATTACACAAAGGCAAAGGACGACCAAGCATTTAATCTTTCTCTTCAAGACGAACTCCCACGGGGACATGACTACTCTCGTCACACTGACTTGGAAGCAAAGGTGAATCATTAGTTAAGATATTAAAATTTTAAGATCGAGATTTTTTTGACAAAAAAAGCTGCAACATAATTACTATCACGTTCGAAATAACCTATAGTAAATTTTTAAAATTTTTCAAAAGTCAAAATCCGGACAGAGTTTTTAGGTTTATCTGAATTTCAACTTTAAAAAAATCTTAAATTTTTAATATAAACTATTTTAGATGTGATAAGAAATATGTTATAATTTATCTTAAAGTTTTAACAACTTAATTAATGATGTTTAATTAATTTTAATGATAAAAAATAATTACATAATAATTTAAAAGGTAAGAAAGATAATAATAATTTAAAAAATCTCAGGTGGGGCATTGTATCTGTCAAAAACCTCAGTCGAGTCATGGTACTTTATCCCAAATTTCACTTCCTAAGTTTATTCCAATTTGCCATACTGCTTTTTTTCTTACTTTTTTGTATCTCGAATATAATTCGAAAGACTATTGTATTCCTTAAGATAAAATTATCTCATTTCCCTCATTAATATTTTTTTTAATTTTATATTTCCTTCTATTTAAGTAAAATATTATTATGAATTACGAAAATATTATTACTAGTTACAAAAATATCACCCACTACTCATATTTTCAATATCTTCCATCCTAAAAAAATAGTCAAACAAACAATTTATAATTATAGGTGTTGGATTATGGAACTCCTTGCTCTTTGAGAGCCAAAATATAGTTCACTCAAAAGTGCACCATAATGCGTTTCGCTTGCATATTTTTTGCAAAATTAAATCAGTTAGAGACACCTCGATCGGTGATCGAAATACCCTCCGATAGCAAAGTTAGCTATTGCAAGAGGGAAGACTCAAATAACGATATTCAATAATCAGCTTTGTATTAGTTAGTGTCCAAATAATCGATCCTCTTTGCCGATGAATATCTATTTCTATTTAAAGAAATCACTTGAGTGTACGAAGGAATACACTCGAGTACATCTTCTGTGTTCTCCATCCCTAAACGCAAACTGATTTGACATATCATATGATTGATCAATGCACCATTTGTATTGGTCGGCATTACCAACCAAAGTGGCATATGGTTAGGGATGACAGTCATCTAAAATCCAGTATTAGCAAGTTGACGGTCTGAAATGATTGTCGTCTAAAAAAGTTCGTGGTTCGAGGTGACATAGTAATTGAATCGAGACCTTAATTTACAAGTCAATTGCTTTTTGCTTCTCAAACATATTCGAATTAACAATGAGATTTATTCACCTCCCACAAAACTCGAGCCTTTTTCTATTATTTGAATCCATGAAGTACTCTAGTATTTAGGTCTTTTCACATCCATAAATAAATGTCCAAGACAAAAATATTCCAAGAAATTAAACTACAAAACATCAAACAAAATTAAGAAAGACTGTTTTTTCTTTCCTTTGTTTTTACAATTCAATAATGTTGTCAAATTGTTTTTCTATATATTTTGTCTTTCATTACACATGAAATTTCCATCTCCTCCTTTCTCTTTGTTACACAACCAATATGTTCTCTCTCTATACATCTCTCTCTCTCTCTCTCTTTTTCCCCTCTGCAAGATAATCTCCAAAATTATCTCAAAACTATCTTCACCCAAGATCAAGTCTGTATACACAGATATATATGTACAAATTCATACAGAAATATGTCTGGAATTTTCAATGTACATAAAAAAAAATATTTTGTACACTTCGCGTGCATTTAACTATTCCATCATTCGTAAGTACCCAATTGTCGTTGGCCGGTACAATTACTGTTGACTGCCTTGTCTTTTTTTAATTCCCTTGCGGTTGACCTCCACTTAAAAAAACCTCCAAACAAGGTCTGAATTTCTTCAAGGGTTCTGCCCTGTGTTTCAGGGAGCAACGTATAACAAAACAACCAACTAATTAATGCTAGTACAAAGAACAAAAAGAATGCCCCACCAATCGTGATAGCATTGGAGAGAGAGAGGAAGGTCATGGATACGGTTCCACTTATCACACGATTCACAGCCACCCCCAAACTGGTCCCCTGAGCCCGCAACCTCAGGGGAAAAATCTCCGAACTATAGACCCACGTCACGGGCCCCATCCCAGATGAAAACGAAGCCACGAAGATTAATACCGACAAGACCGCCAAAGCAATGGCCCAGATCAGTTTATCCTCATTGAAATGATCGATGATCATCAAACTAATTGCTAGACTCGCGAGGGAGAGAATCATTCCCCCTAAACTACCCAATATCAACTTTCTTCGCCCGACCCGATCAACAAAAAAGGTCGCGTTGAGGATAAAGACAGTTTTGACGAATCCAACGGCCACAGTGGCGAGTAGCTTGTGTGTTTTACTCGTTATACCTGCTTTCTCGAATATTTTAGGGCTGTACAAAACGACAGCGTCTATACCCGATGCTTGTTGAAAAAAGTTAATTCCGATGCCCGCAATTAGTATATGTCGTACAGCCGGTGTCGGACGGAGGATGAGCTCTTTCCAAACACCTTCGCCGTGGCTGCATTTCGTAACTTGAATGACATCGTCGTTGCACTCTGGCGGAATTCCAGCGGCTTCCTTGATGTCAACTAGCCGGATTTCAGCTTCTTCTTTGGAATCAGAGGTCTTGTCTAGGACTTTTTTGGCATCGCCAAGGCGGCCTTGTAAAACTAGCCACCGCGGAGACTCCGGCATGGACATTACTGCGAAGGCCAAGAACACCGGCGGAACTGCTCCGATTCCGAGCATGAATCGCCATCCCAGGTGAGTTGGAAGCCTTGAAAATGCGACATTTGATACGTATCCCAGTAATATACCTGAATTTTGAAGGAAAAAAGTAGAAAATTATTTTCATATGTATTTTATGGTAAAAAAAAATATTCTTATGATACATTTTTAACACTAGTAAAATACAAAAGACTCATAGCCAAAATGCGGGAATTATTGATGATAAAAAAAAGCGTGGGATATTGAATACTTTTTTATTCACCGAATTATTCTTATGAAATTCTCATTAGCTTGAAAATTTCGTGTTGAAGGACATTCCACACAAACAGACGACGCGTAAGCATTAAAAAAATCTTTAAAAAGTTATCTGATTAAATTGGTTGATTTTCATGGAGTATATTCTACATTTCATAAAATATTAAAGAATAAAGCACATTTCTTTCAAAATGATTTTTTTTTTTCTTGCTAACCAAAAATGAAAATTTTGACCCAACTTAAAAATAGCATAATTTTCAAAATAATATTTTCTTTAATACATTTTTTTCTCAATTACAAATCAAGATACGACCTTTTTTATCTATGCATCTCGGAATTGCAGCCTTTTAACTCTAAATCAAAGTGAATTTTATACATCATATCATTTGCTCATCCTTCTCCTCACCGGTGTTGAGCGAGTCATCTTTACTGCTAGCAACTCAACCATATTTTTTTCGGTTTTATAGAAAGAATATGGGCGATGGTAGAGAATTCAGTTGCCTTATGGCATTACGCCTGCGGCTCAATCTTATTGATTTCAACAGTGTTGTAGGTCCGCTAAAAGTGCCTCACCCACAAGTAACTTAGTGCAACTCGAGTAAAATATTTTTGTGAGAAAAAAAATGGATTGCTTCTTTTTTTTTAGAAACATTTTGGAGGAAATAATATTTTCCAAATTATAAATCAAGCTTTCACAAATCAAGACCAGAAGAAGACCACATTAATTTCTGGTACAAAAAATAAGACAATATTAATATTTTTGGATATATCCTTATCCACTAAGAATTTAATTTACTAAAAAGGAATTATCTATACTAGGAAAAAAAAAAGCATTGGCTTTTGGATTACGTACCAATGTTTATGAACACTTCAGCAAACGAGGTAAAGAATCCGCGGGAGGAGGGGGGAGAGATCTCGGCGGTGTACACCGGAGCAATCATCATGGCGTATCCGACGGCGACTCCGGCCACGAATCTCCCCACCATAAGGAAGGCATAGTTGGTGGCAAACCCCATCAGCAGCGCTCCGACGAAGAAGATCGCGGTGGCGAACATGATCGTGTACCTACGGCCTATCCAGTCGGAGGTCCGGCCAGCGGCAGTGGAACCGATGAGAGAGTACACGTTCAAGATTCCCATTAGGATTTCCAATTGGAAGTCCGATAATTTAAGATCGTCTTTTATAAATATTCCTGCTCCGCTCATCACCCCAATATCTACAAAAAAAAAATATTATTATTATTATTATTTATTTTCTTTTAGCCTTTTTTTTAATTTTGTGTTCTATTTTCCCATAAATCGAAAGAAAAAACTTTAGAAAATAAGAAAAACACGAAAAGAGAGTAAAAAATTCATAATGCAATAATAAATAGAGAATATGAAGGGAAAAAAATTACCATATCCCAATAAGATGGAAGTCATAGAAGCTAAAATGGCACAACCAAATGCATACTTGTTTCGTTTCGGCTTCGGTGGAGGATCAAATGCCGGAATTGGTTTCTGGGTTTCGCCGGAAAATCCATTTTCCATGCACTTCCCGTCAGCCATTTCCTTGGGATAGGAGGGGGAGAGAGAGAGGGATCTGGTTGATATGTTCAGAATGTGATGGGGTTGGAAAATTAGGGCACCTGAGAAGGGGTTAAATAGAGGGGCGAGAGATTGCCGGGTCATGACACTATTATTATTCGTTGAATAAGGTCAACATGACGTTATTACTAAAAATAAAAAACTGGATATACGGTGATGCCGTATTTACAAGATAAAAATTGATAAATCAAATCCACAAGATGAGTACAATCGACAGTTTGATTCAGTTTTTTAACTATTCATTTCGATCTTGTACTCGTGTCTTATTTGTTTTAAATGTTTGATTCGGTTCCGATTTTGCAGTCTTTTTTTTTGAACTGGTGAATTTTTTTATTTTTTAAATGATTGAAAAAATGTATTACTAGATGATAACTTATATTTTATCAGGTCAAAAAAATGAGGTCAAATCTAGCCTAAGAGCACTATTATCTTTTTATCCAACTTATCATCTTTCCTAATTCTCCACTAACTCCTAATCTTAAATTTTAAATTTATTTTCTTAAGACACATGCATCCTCAATTGAACCAGACAACATGGTACGTCATAAATCACTCGATTGATCTTCGTGATATTGATTTCAAGACCAAGTTCAAAGTGACTCTATTTCATTATATTTCATTTATATCCCGATTGTATTTCGTTTAATAACTTTTTGGTGTCACTGACATCAAAAACATTGTTCATTTATAAGAGTGTGACAAAGAGTGATCTTAGGTGTATATGAGCCACGTATATTACTACTAGTAACTTGGGTTTAAACATTTTAGGTCACGTGGTCGGACTCCGACAAGTTACTGGGCTAGTGGTACGCATGGGACGTGACAGATGGTATCAGAATGGCCTGTGTACATAATCGAGTATGGGCGCGGGACTTTGTTTGGTTACTAGAGAACAGACTCGGAGTTAAGCCGTGGTGATCACTCTGGTGTTTGACCCCTTGTGAAGGCGCAAGGTCTTAAAGTTGAGGAGATTATGACATCCCGTCTCACATTAAAAGTCTACATAGGTGGGTGTATAATGAGTCATGTGTATCACTACTAGTAAACTGGGTTTAAACATTTTGGACCATGTGATTGGGCTCTGACAAGTTACTAAACTAGTGGTATACATGGGGCGTTACATATTTGATCATCTGATCAAAGTTGAAATTCACTCTCTCTCCCTTGTTGCTCGTATCAGAGAGAGAGAGAAAGAGAAAATTCTTCAAAAAAAAAAATCAACCAGGGGGCAAATAAAAAAAAAATAAGTTTCAAACTTTGCAAGCAAACATTCCTATTTAAAGATGAGTTCCTTCTTATCTTTCTTTTTGAGCCCATAAGCAAACGTAAGTTTGGACTCAAAAGTAAGATTGTTGTGAAAATAGTAATGTGAATCTAATTGTGAGCTCTAAATATCAACAATCCAATCCATATCCTCAGATATTGTCCTTTAATCATATTCTCAGATATTATTCGACAATTCATTAATCTTTCAAAATCAAACCGTGATAATCGTCACGTTATAGAACACCAACTGACGTCCGAATTATCACGTCATTGGAAAATACCAATTATCTCCAATATTTACGATGCTCTGGTCCGATATGATTCTAATCCTTATGTTGATGATGCTCCCGACCATTGTCGTTCCCAAATGTTGGCTCCCATCCACCATGTTTCCAACCATTATATTTTCAAATTATATGTTTCCTGAACGCCGTGTCCGATATCAAAATACATCCTATTTCACTTATCCTATCACTAGATTTTATTGAAAACACACGATATTTTTTTGGTTTTTTGTTCGGTTTCAAATTTCTCCTTTTTGTTTGTTCTAATTGATCGAACCGAACTGAACGACAGTAATAATACACAACGTAAGAAATTTTATTTTATAAGATAGGATAAACCTTAGACGACGTTCAATTTGATAGGTTGGGATGAATTAATTGACAAATTTAGCCAAAAATGCAAGAGACAGCCTAATTTTTTATGGAAGTAATTTTTGGATCATTTTTTAAAAATTGATTGTGAGCTAAATTAAACCCATTTTGGATCAATTCGACTTCCAGATTACTCCGACCGAACCGATTCTATCCCAATCGATAATGGTTCTTGTATAAATTCGATCGGGATCGGTACGACAAATTTCTACTAGAACCGATTGATTCCATAATTGCGTGCCAAACAACTGACCGAACCCGAATTGATTTCACTCTATATTTTTATATTTTGATCTTTTCATATCCATGAGTAAAAGCAAAAGACCAAGAAATTCAAAAAAAAAACTACCAGCATCAAACAAAAGTAAGAAAACTTTTCTTTCATTTGTTTTTCCAATTCAATAATATTATCAAGTTGTTATATAAAACCACCAATATGTTATTTCTTTTTTTTCCCCTCAACAGGGTAATCACCAAAATTATCTCACATTCATACAAGAACAATCTTTCACCAAAACCCCCCACACTTTTCCATCATATATCAATCACACCCAACTGCAGTTGGCCGTTACCTTTGCCGTTACTATCAACATTAGGGGCCGATTGGATGCCTTTTTAATTTTTGGTGTGTTAAGTAAAGAGGGTGTGTTAAATAATTTGGTGTGTTAAATAAGATGTGGTGGCCCACATTGATGTGACTTTTAAGAAGGGTGTGTTAAATAATATAGTGATTGGATGAAGGGTATGTTTGAAAAGAAAAATGTGTATTAAACTATCAAAAGACATTTTTACCCCTCACTATGGATTTAATGAATTATTTCAAAAATAACATATATATGTATATATACGTATATTATAAGTACATAACTACACACACACTTACATATAGTTATATTTATATATCCATATACATTATAATTATATTATATATGTACATATAGTTATACTTATATATATTGTAAGTATAATATATACATATATACTTAATATATATATATATACGCTTAAAAAAAATATATATATATATATACACACACAAACACACACTATATATACTTAAAAAAATATACATATATACATATATATGTATATATATTTAAAAATATACGTATATATACATAAAAATACACACATGCTTATATATATATATATATATATATATATATATATATATACACACACTTATAATATAAGTATAATATATATATATATATGTATATATATATATATATAGAGAGAGAGACATATATATATACACGTATAATGTATACGTATAATATATAGTGTATATATATGTATTATATATATGTTTATATGTATGTATTTATATTTATACTTATGTATATATATTTAAAAATATACGTATATATACATAAAAAATACGCACACGCTTATATATATACACTTATAATATATATATATAGAGAGAGAGACACACACACACACACACACACACATATATATACACGTATAATATATACGGATAATATATAGTGTATATATATGTATTATATATATATGTTTATATGTTTATATGTATGTATTTATAAAATATACGTATGTTTATAATGTATACGTATTATATATTATATAAGTATATATGTATGTGTGTATAAATATTATCAATATATATATATATATATATATATATATATATATATCTATAATAATAATATAATATACATCTATTATATATACTTATATTATGTTTAATAAATATAAGTGTGTATATAAAAGGGTGGGTATTTTGGTAATTGGTTAAGGCTAAGGCAATACCTTAGTTAACCTTGGGAGAGGGGGGGGGGGGGGGGGGGGTGAGGCTAATTAAGACATGTTTGGGGGCTTTAATTAGCTCACGGGCTAACTAACACACCTCAGAATTTTTTGCCAATCAACGGGTTAGAGGTGGGCTCAGCCTTAACTAAGGCTTGTGTTAACTAATGCACCAGCTAAAGCCCCATCCAATCAGGGCCTTAGCTACCTTCTTTTCTAATTCCCTTGCGGTTGACCTCCACTTGAAAAACGCTCCAAATAATGTTTGAATTTCTTCAAGGGTTTTGCCCTGTGTTTCCGGGAGCAACGTATAGCAAAACAACCAACCAATTATTGCCATTACCATGAATAGAAAGAAGGCCCCACCAAGCGTGATCGCCTTGGAAAGAGAGAGAAAGGTCATGGATATGATCCCACTCATCACACGGCTCACAGCCACCCCCAAGCCGGTCCCTTGAGCTCGCAACCTCAAAGGAAAAATTTCCGAGCAATAGACCCACGTGACGGGCCCCAACCCAGATGAAAACATGGCCACAAAGGTTAATACCCATACGATTGCCAAAGCAACGGCCCAGATCAATTTTTCCTCTTTGAAATGATCGATGATCGTCAAACTGATTCCTAGACTCGCGAGGGAGAGAATCATTCCCCCAAGGCTACACAATAGCAACTTTCTTCGCCCCACTCGATCGACCCAAAAGGTCGCAACGAGGATAAAGAGAGTTTTTATGAATCCAAGGGCCACAGTGGCGAGTAGCTTGTGCGATTTACTTGTTATACCCGCTTTCTCGAATATTTTGGGGCTATACAAAACGACGGCGTCTATACCTGATGATTCTTGGAAAAAGAAGATTCTGACGCCGGCGATTACTATATGTCGGACGACCAGTGTTGGACGGAGGATAAGCTCTTTCCAGACGCCGTCGCTTTTTTTGGGAACCGGAATGATATCGTCGTTGCACTCAGGCGGAATTCCGACGGCTTCCTTGATGTCAGCTAGCCGGATCTCAGCTTCTTCTTTGGAATCAGAGGTCTTGTCGAGGACTTTTTTGGTGTCGCCGAGGCGGCCTTGTAAAACGAGCCACCGCGGCGACTCCGGCATGTAGAGTACAACGACGACCAAGAACACTGACGGAATTGCTCCGATTCCGAGCATGAATCGCCATCCCAAGTAAGTCGGAAGCCTTGAAAATGCGACGTTTGATACATATCCCAGTAATATACCTGAATTTTAAAGATAAAAAGTAAAATGTTAGAAAATTATTTTTCGTATTTATTTTATGCTAAAAAATTCATCTTATGATATATTTATAACACAAATAATATACAAAATAAACAATTTTCTGTTCACCGAATTCTTTTTGGTTAATTGCAAAGTCTTTTTTTTTTTTTTACTGAAGGATATAAACATCTTTACAAAAGTATTCTATAATTCGTAAAAACCTAAAGAATAAAACACTTTTCTTTCCAAACGAATTCTCTTTTAATGCTAACCAAAAAAAATAGACCCAACTTAAAAATAATACAATTGTCAAGCAAATTATAAATCGAGATAACAAGTATTAAGAGTGAAATTGGTTCGGGTTTGGTTGATTTGTAGACATGAAAGACCGAATCTGATTGGTTCAGAGTGAAAATTTTACATACCGATCTCGACAGATTTTGTGAAGGAACTGATATCGGTTCATATAGGATCTGTTCGGTTTGGGTATTCAAGACATTCGAATTGATCGAAAATGGACATAATTATGCGCCATGTGTATAGGAGAAAAAAATTACAAACTTAGTTTTGAATTAATAAAACTATAGAGCCTAAAATTCTTGTATTTGAGCCAAAATCACTTATTAAAAAATCCGACAAGCATAAAAGAGCACTAGCATCAGCAACTTTAATTTTTTTTTTTAAAACCTTAAAATTAGAAATTGTCGAACAAAATTAAGCAAAAATCATTTTTTCTAAATTCGGTTAGAGCTAAAGATTGGTAGTTGAATTAGAGTGAGATTAGATGACTAAGATTTATTCTATCTTATAAATTTAGTTCAGTTTGATCGATTAGAACAGAAAAAAAAATTAAAACCGAACTAAATTTTTTTAAAAATATGTACGATTAGACCAAAACTAACTAATTCCTATTCCAGAATGATCCAACCGTTTTCTGCACCCTTATCCACTAATTAAACATTAATTTCTGGTACAAAAAATAATACAATATTAGTATTTTTGGAGATACCCTTATCCACTATAAAATAAATTTACTAAAAATGGAATTACCTATATTAGGGGGAAAAAACCTTGGCTTTTGTTAGTGGTTGGTCTCTCAAATTGGGGAAGGCTGTAGTGCACTATAGTGCGGGCAAAACGATGTAGTTTTGAGAAAAATGCATAAAATTAAAATAATATAGTTTTGAGAAAAAAATGAGAAAAACTGTGTCGTTTTGCTCGCACTACATGCACACTACATGGAACTGCCCAACAGCTACCCTAAATCCTGAGTCAAGAGGATTACGTACCAATGTTTATGAACACTTCGGCAAGTGAGGTTAAGAATCCGCGGGAGGAGGCGGGGGAGACCTCGGCGGTGTAAACCGGAGCTATCATCAAGGCAAATCCCACGGCAATTCCGGCAACGAATCTCCCCACCATAAGGAAAGCGTAGTCGGTGGCGAACCCCATCAGCAGTGCTCCAATGAAGAAGATGGAGGTGGCAAGCACGATCGTGTATCGGCGGCCTATCTAGTCCGAGGTCCTATCGGCGTCAGTAGAACTGATGAGGGAGTACACGTTCAAGATTCCCATCACGATTTCTAATTGGATGTCTGAGATTTTGAGATCCTCCTTTATAAATAGTCCTGCTCCGCTCATCACCCCAATATCTACAAATAATCACAAGTAAATTAATTACTTAAATTATCCTCTCTTTTTTTTTGATAAATTTCTCGAGGAAAACAAGTTCAAAAAATTCTTTATCAAACAAGTTTTCTACGTTTTTGTTTTTCCAAATCGAGGAATTCAAAGATATTAGCACCAACGTTCTCCAGCGAAAGTAATTTTGATTTTGAATGTCAAAAAATCTCCCAAAGATGTGGAACGGCCTCGATTCTTTTGCATAGTCTTGGGACTAACAATGGACCATAACGTCGCTATCGTCTGACACCATTTTGAACCTAGCAACAGATGACCCTAACTATCATATTTGAATTTAGACCGGACGAGACTCTTATTTGCTTGAACTACTTCCTCACGAGAAGATCAAAAAATCTCACTTATCCAGTTAACAAAAAATCTCACTTATTTCATTTTGTGGTTTCGCATTTTTTGTCAAAACCTTATCAGTTATTATTATTATTATTATTATTATTATAGAATATTTAGGCAACTAATTTAACTACTACCATTTATTTCAGAGCACCAAATAAATTTAATTTATCACAAATAATATCTTTCATTTATGGTAAGAAAATCACCGTCCATCATTTAATTTTTTTGACTTTTTTGTTTTTTTAAGGTCAATGAGGTTCACGTGCTAATTTGGAAAATCATGATAAAGGGACAATTCACATTCCCCATCAAATTCAAACCAAACAACGTGTTTGTTAGCAGTCAAGAAAATGTCAATTGCTTATCATATCGGATATAATTATTTGGGTTTTCATATCCAAGTTTTGTTTAGTACTTTAAATTCCGGATATGATATTCAGTACTATTTTATCCGCAAGGAGGATTATAAAATTATCTCACCGCTCTTTCTGTCATTATGAAAATATTATTGTTAATTACAAGAATATTATCCACTTAGTCATATATATCATATCTTTCTTCCTCAAAAAATACTCAAACAAATCCTTTATAGGTATTCATCATTCTATAATAAATCTTACGTTCTACTATATTCACTGTTTCTATCATATTCTTTCTAAAATTTTAATCGCTAACAAAATGGCTGAGTCTCGTATAACAACATGAAGCAAAATCCACTATGAATCTACTTGAAAACGACAGTTATCATGAAGAAATTCATTTGAATGAAAGTGACACCATGTTTTAGGTATAAAGTTTATATAAGTTACTACTTGTAATTTACATTTAAATATCTTAAGTAACTCTAATAAATTATTAAGTCAGTAGTATAAATAAATTGTTATACAGTAAATGATATCAGAATAACATGTGTACATGATCTAGTAGGATCAAAAATTTTATGTCGCAAAAAAAAATACGTGAAATATCATGGTGATTCTAGTCAATAGGCAAAAGACGTGGAAAAATATCGCAGGGTCAAAATACCTATTTTTTATTTCAACGAAATGCTTGGTACAATTTTATACACTGGATGAAATATTTGAGCAATTTTTGTACTTTTAGTGAAATGCTTGGGGCAAGATTATAAGTTTAATAAGGTCAATATCACTAACTAATTTTCAAACTCGTAACAATAATATAAATAGGCAATATTGTGGTGACTCTAGTCAATAGGCAAAAGACCTAGACAAATATCGCAGAGTAAAAATATCTATTTTTTGTTTCAACGAAATGCTTAGTACTATTTTATATATGGGTGAAATGTTTGAGCAATTTTTGTACTTTTAGTGAAATGCTTGGGGCAAGATTACAAGTCTAATACGGTCAATATCACTAACTAATTTCCAAACTCGTAACAATAATATAGATAGGCAAAAGATTCAGAAAAATATCGCAGAGTAAAAATACCTATTTTTTGTTTCAACGAAATATTTGGTACAATTTTATACACTAGGTGAAATGTTTGAGCAATTTTTGTACTTTTAGTGAAATACTTGGGGCAAGACTATAATTTAATACGGTCAATATCACTAACTAATTTCCAAACTCATAAAAAAATATAAATTTTAGAAAATTAGGGGGGTCGTAACCCCAGTACTTGACCCCGAGTGAATCCTCCCTTGGTTCAACTCCTTACGAGAGCTCGAGGAGATTGGGTGATCTTTAGTACATAAAGAGTTATGTAAAAAGTACAACTAATAACCTCATAAACGACTCCAATACATTATCTGGTAAATATTATATAGGGAGCGTCACAAGCTCTATATCTCTTGCTTTGGATTTTTATAATTATGAGTTACCTTTCTTTTTTCCATTTTTGATTTCCTATTTTTTTTTATCAAAACCTTATTCGTTTATTATTAATATTAGAGAATATTTAGGCAACTAAATTTAACTTACACATATAGTATCTTTCATTTATGGTAAAAAATCACCGTCCATTTAATTTTTGACTTTTTTTTGGGTCCTAATAAAATACATTAATTTTTATAATTATCCATATAAAAATTTTACATTTCAATTTGCTTGCGTGGCAATGACATGGATTATATTGTCCCTCTAACGATGAAGCTAAATTTCAAATCAAAAGGTATATGAGGAAAATTATACCATGAGTTATACTCACGAACTATGTGTCAAATCAGAGGTATTGTAATTTTTTTTATTTTTTCAAATAAAAAAATTATATGATTTTTTTATTTTTTTTTTTGCAATTATTTTTTTTCAAAATTAGCATAATTTATACTTTTGAGATACATCTTTTTAAAAAGTAGCCAACTTTACTTTTTTTACTTTTTTAAATGTCTTGTTTTTAGTGAATTTAACTAGATTTTTTAGAAACTTTTTAAGTAGATCATATTTGCAAAATTAAAATGGAAGAAATTAAGGGGGTGTTTGGGAGCTTACTTTTTTGGCTTTTCATTTTTGACTTTTTAAATTATGGCCAGAATAAGTTTTAAATTTGGAAAGAATGTTTAAGGAAAATGTGCAGAATGTATTTTGTAAAAATAGTAGAATAGAAAATGATAATGAAAATGAAAATACAAAAATGAGTTCTAAACAATTTTTGATCCTAAAGTTCAAAATGAATAATAAATTTTGCAAAATGAAGAAGGCATGTCTTTCTCTCCCACGCTCGATCAATACTCAACAAAACGCTTACATGCCAACCTCTCTGTACTGCTAAATCAAACTATTTTTTTACAACAATTAAACATCCCTGACTAAGGCTCGGCGGAGGAAAGAATTAGGGATCACTTACTTTCGTGGGTTCGCCTCTTTGACTCGTTGATTTTACGCAATTGACAAAATGAAAAAGCAGTAATTTCACAAGTTCTAAATTTACAAAATGCCAGATAAATGAAGCTTCTATAGTTTCTGGAGAAATCTAGCATGACGTTAGCATCATTCCGGCAAGCAAAAACTATATAGGAGCTTGCACCCGATCTAAGGAAATCCCGGGCAGACAGAAGTCACAGAACCACGAGTAAGTCACTAGAATTGAGAATAACCGACGTAGTAGGTTGGACCCACGTGGTCTTAGGCTTATGGCATTTACAGCCCTCGGGTCCAGCAATGGACCAGGCCGAGGAAAAGGCTCGGCTTTCTTCACCAGTCTTAGGCCGGTTTCATCGATGCAACTGTGGATCGGACCCAAAACTCAACAAGTCCACACGACATGTCATTAGCAAGCCTTCAGATGCACAACCATGTAGATCGAGCCAAACATACGACAATCGGCACATATGGAGACCGATGGTTCACGGATCCTTAAATCAAGGACAGACACTCTGCATATCCACCTTGGACATGGTGGTCGATGTTCGTTGAGTGGGACGTGACGCCTGTCACCGTTATCATGGAGGACATACCGTTACCGGATGCGAATGCATGATTATCTCAATGTCCGGAGGTGGTGCATGTGGCGGCCACACTAGATTGGACGGCCCACGATGCGGCATTCTCAGGAATCATGGTATGTGCGCCTTGAAGGTCCCTTACGCACAAGGACACTCAACACTAGGTACGCGCAATTAAATACACAAACTTTTCAGTCGGCTCATTCCATCCTCAACCCACACAAAGGATTCACACCAGATCACTCCACAAGAAACACTTTTTGGTTCAAGGCTCCACGAAAGATATGACTCAAAACAAATTGGGATACCAAAACCATCTCTAAAGAACTGAACTAGGACAGATCGATCTTTTATACATACAGACACACATCTCATCAATAAGCACATTTTTTCATTACTATTATTTCATGAGTTGAACCGGCGAACAGGCCTATTAGCAAACATGAGCTAGCATGTGATCCTTGTCCAGAATTTCCTGGAAAAATTAGTCAGAGAAAGTCTACAAATCCATATTTAAGTGTACAGAGCCGGACACAGATGTGTCCGAATCCGACCAATGCACAGTCTACAAAATAATAAGAGCCACGTGTGCATCATACGGTTTTGGACATATTTGTCCGTATCTGTGCACTTAAGTTTTGTGTAGTCCTTCTCAATTAGTAATACCTTGATGAGTTCTCTTCATACAAACAGGTCCCACAGAGGAAGAAAACAAATACAGCATTACAACAAAACATGAACCTCATTGACACAATATGTAGGAGCTACAACTGTAAATTTTTTACAAACCTCACAAGGAATCCCACTGCAGAGTTACAAACAACTCACTTCCGATCTTTGCCGATTTCACCCCTCTTAATCGCTACCGCAAGTGGAGATCCCCGAGAAAAAAATCAAAATGAATACAACAATAATAATCATATACATCTTGAAAACCAAACCTGCAAAAGTTCGTTTACTTCTCGATGCCCTGCTGCAAATACTGTATCAAGTCGTACCCAGCAGTGGTCCACTTGTTGTAAGCGTCAGTGCACGTGCGAATCATGAAAATGGCCGCTTCACGTTCACTCATTTCCGGATGAAATCTCTTTCTGAGATTTCCAATCGGGTCCCCCCTGCTGAAGCAAGGCAATCCACTGTCAATCATCAACAGTACTGTGTTGATAATTCCATCCATATAGCGACGTGCAGCGAGATAACCCTTCACACACAAGCTGTGGACATAAAAGAAACAATTCATCGTGTTAACAAAGATTTGTCGTGAAAAAAGTGTAGATGAAAGAAGATGAAAAGAGAGATGTTTGAATACCTCACAAACTGGTACCAAGACTCGCTCTTCATCGTCCCAGATGGGTCAAGTAACTGAGTCATCTCGTGACTGAGCTTAAAGTGGGCGCTTTCAAAACGCATATTTCCACCCGGTGAAGTTTCCAGAATAAAACCAAAATCAATATGAACAAGTCTCCCGACACTGCAAAGACACAGATATTCACATTATTTTCTGCACAATTTTGACTAAAACCAAATTTCCCAAAACTTTCAAAAGTCATCAAAATTTCAGGAAACTTGAACTTCACAAATGTTGAACATCCTCTTGAAGTAATGTGGAATAAGATGAAAATAGGATAAAGCATACTTATCAAACAAAAGATTTCCGTTGTGTCTATCTTTCGGTTGAAGCAAAAGGCTGGCAACTGCATAACCGGCACTGCTAATTATGAAATTTTGACGAGCAGCTTCAAAGCTGGGAGAACCAACCGGCCCATAGTCCTGTTGAAAAATCTCGTATAGACCACCGTCAGTGGTTTCACCCATCTGACTTCTGCTCCGTGTATTCGGCACAACCTGCAGAACAGAAATGCCAGATAAGGCATCAAGACTAGAATGCAAGTACGATAATAAACTTTCCTACGAGAAAATAATAAGCAGAAAATAGTACTATTACCTTGAACATGTGCCAACAAAAAGAAAAAAGAAAGGTTTCTAATTTGGGGAAAGTTGTTATGAACATTGGTGGCATAATGACCCACTTGTAATATTCCTTTTAGATTGTGTACTTTTGGTTAGATAGGTACAGCATGCGACATGCAAGGGTAAAACGTATTGATCAAATTGTTTTGAGCAAGAGATGATGAATTTCATCTTTTCTTTGGAAAGGAAGATGCATATGTTCCAACAAATAAAGAAAAAAAAAACCTACACTTCCCAGCTGTAAATCCTACAAGGTAACCAATGGCCCTTATCATTCAGTACACAGGAACAACATTGGACCATGACCAAGAGTCCCATGGATTTCTTGCGAGGGGGGGTTTGTACCAATCAACAATCCAACGAATCAAAAGAAAAACTGAAGCATTTCTCTAATTCTATGTGTCACTGACTGATCTTAATGCCATGCCAATTTCAAACATCTAATCTTAACTTTATACACCTTACTTGTCACTTGTGGGACTGAAAATGCAAACTGTAATCAGGAAATAATCAAGACTATCACTCTCGCACACACACTTAGATGTAATACAAGAAGCTCACCTCAATTATTCCTCTCTCTGGGCCGGTAGGAAGAACTCCATAAGGAAACAAATAGAGGTTCACTCCCACCGCTTCAAAGATATCTTTAAGGAGTGAAATTACTTGTAAAGCAAGAACATCTTGCCGACAGTCATCACCAACCTGGTATCAATTTAGCCAGATCCGAACAAAATGTCAATATCATCTATTTTTTATTATGAGTGTTTTAAGTTATTTTACTTCAGAAAAATATAAAACAGAAAATACAGAGAGATAAGCTGGAAGAAATTGTAGCTCTGAAATTAGGAATTACAACTTCCCTTGTTTTTACTCTAGAATTCAGGATATCCATTTTTGTCATTCATGTTGAGAGGATTTATCCTGCACGCTTGGAGTTTAGCCTCATTATAATGGATTTTAAGAAACACAACTCTAGTTTCATTCCACTATACAGGAGTGATGAACAGAGTAACATTTAATAAAAATAGACCAAGAAACAGATTTTTTGTGCAGCTTTTTCTTTTAATTTGCAAGAATTAGATAGATCCAACAAGTCAAACAAGATCATCATTCCAAATTCACATCCGCAAGCAAGATCCAATATAAAATAGCAACTAAGGAGGGTGACCTTAAAGATACAAGCTTGGGGCTTCGTAACATTCCGATCTCCATCTCGATCCACCACATTAAATGTGATCATGATTGGAACTTTTGCCGCTGATTGTAATGGTATTCCACTGTCAACCTGAATACCTCTGACAAGTTTATTAGTAGCAGTGGGGAGGTAAAGGTCTTCTCCTTCCATTTCAATTTTCTCCAACTCCCTGTGTTGAAAAGAAGATCAGAATCCATCTTCAACAGCCCACACATGATAGCATGGTTTTACTTAACACATGCACAATACGAACGTACCTCCGAATACCAGCTCGGCGTTCCTCCTTCGGAAGCGGAAAGAGAACACCGGATATTGATGTCACTTTATCAAAGAAATTAAATTCTCTTTGAAACACACCGAGAGCCTTGGGAGTGAAACCATCAATTATTCGTTGCCTAACAGCGGGCAGCAGGTCTTGAAACAAATTACTCTGAAAATAACACGCATGACTATATGAAATTAAATGCGAAATGTTTAATATGATTAAACAAACAGGTAGAGTACCCCAAAATCCATAGGATCGCGAAACTTATGCAGATAGGTAGAAGAGATAATAGATATCAACAGCCAAGATTCATACCCCAAAATCCATAGTTACAAGAAGTAGAGTACGTTGCATTACAGTCTGTTTTCTAGAAATGAATGCCATGACAGTATTGCCAGTGCCCAGTGGTACCAATGGTGGAGGATAGAAAGACTTGAGAGCAATGTTAGACCGACAACATTATTTGCAATGTTAGTCCGCAGAGGCTCATTATGCAGATTGAATGAATCAACAGATAGAAAGCCTCAAATTAGTTCAGAATCATCTGGTTTTGGAAGCATCAGCCAACTTGCAACATGTATACATGCACATCTAACACATTTCCAAGCTTAGAGTAAAAAAAAAGACATGGATATGCTGGAGCCAGTACAAGATTGGCATGTTCCTTGCATGGTTAATTGCAAGTTATATACAAAGCAAATGAAAGAAGGGGCAAATCAAGATGTCCAGAGCAGTTAATAATGATGTTTAGCTTGGGGATACACATACCGTCCCAGAGGCTGCATCTTTTCCTGATTCTGGTACTGTCTCACCCTGTTTATGTCAAACACATCGTCACCGTTTGTAAGCCAAAACATGTTCGACATGAGAAGCACAATATCTTAAGTACATATAGGCATTCATCAATTTACTAAGAAATCGAAGCCAGCCATTTTCAATTACATAAAAGAAATTTTCCGCACCTGTAAATGCCATATGAGAATATGAGCAAATATGTCACTTCTCTGAGCAGCTCTAAGCAAGTAACCTTCTACTAATCGCTGTGAATAGGAAAGTCATCCATCAGATAAACCGAAACTACACAGGAAAAAGTCCCAAAACTTTTGTCCAAACCCACTCATTATTAGTGCAGGCTAAATCAATTATCCACAACTCCTGCCCAGATCTATGGATGACTGATGCAGGCACAATCTACTGAGTTCAACCCTTGAAGTAGCTACCCTATGACTGCATGAGCATACTCAAAAGGTGGAAGTGGGGAAGAAGATATTGGACATTAAGACATAATTGAGACTAGATGTGATTGTGACAACCTACCCCTTCATCATATCGTAGAGTCTGCACCAACTGTGGCATGAAAAAGGTTACTCTCTCGGGAGGATAGGACTCCAAAACTCTGAGAACATAGGCCATCACCCGGGGATGACCTTTATATGCTGGAGTAAGAAACTCAAGAGCTTGAGTAATTGAACAAGCAGCCCAGTGTGGCAATTGTTGCAAAAGTGGTAAATTTTCATCAACAGCCTTTGGAGTGACGAAATATGGCAACGCCTCAGGTATGCAACGGAGCTCCAATATATAAGACTGCAATAAATTGCTGCAGCAGTTAGCTCAATGAGCGAGACGCACATGAGGTGAAGTACAACAATTATTTATAATAGCAATACAGGAATTGCACTTGAAATGGGCAGCAGAGTTTGGACCCCATCAACATCAGAAAAGAGAAGTCAGGATATTATGGTGTATCTGTTTCATATCGATAGGCAAAATGGACAAGAATAATGTACCTGAACTAGCTGTGTCATTTCAGCCTTTAAGAAAGTATTCGTAGGGAACCTCGAGGCCAAGGATAATGCTATTCGAGGATCAACAGCAAATGCAGTTCGGGCATATTCGATCCATTTCTCTGAGGTAATTTTGGGCAGAGAAGGCATATTTTCCCTGATACAGATGGAGATAGAATAGCAAATAGTGAATTCCAATATAAAGTCATCATCCTTAACCAAAGGATTGCTTACTATCCACTGTAATAAATGTGGCCTATAAAAATCAATTTCAATGAATGCACGTTTGATGATGATTACTTTGCGTTATAAGGTTGCGCCCAAATTTCAAGTCTATCAGACTCATGCTGGCATAGCATCAAAAGTAACTGCTTCCGCTTTTCTTTTCCAACAGCATAGTTCTCCATATGGCCCCAAACGGGGTGATATTGATCCATCTGCAGATAATCATAGAATCTAAACAGCGAAAGAATAGCACAGACAAATCCTATAGCAACAGTCAATAAATGAAACAAATGTTTTTTCAGCATGAGAGTAGGAAGAGCGCATTTGTGTTGAAACATATCAAACTTTCGTGGATGTAAATTCCAGGAGGAGCAACTATGATTAGCTTACCAACTCACTCACAGAGCTCCCATTTTCTTGTCCTCGCCCTTTTGAATCAAGTTGAGGAGCATCTACTCTGTCATTCAAAAGATAATGAACAAACACAGAGACAGATTGAGCTTCACACTGGGAGAAATTTACGTTATTGAGGTCGAACCACTCAGGTTCATGGGCAAACCAAGCCAAAGAGGCCCTGTACATGCAACAAAGAGATTCTCAATGTCAAGATGGAAGACAACAACTCAAAATAAAGCTATACAAAAGCTGCAGAGCAAAATTCTACCATGTGAAAAACAAAAAACACGGTTAAAGACATTAACCAAAAAAGGTTGAAGCTGAAATGTAGTATCAGAAATTCTGGGTTCAAGATTCGATTTAATAGAAGACAACAGACAAATATAAAGGGAAATTATCAAGTACATTTTGTCAGGTAATTCATGTAACCAACTCGAGGCCAGTCATGGTACACCAGCATTTGAATTCTAGTGTATGCGTCAATGGCCAAAGGGAGAATAAGAGGCTGAAAAGGTAAAATTTTACAAAGTTTCCACACACGTAAACACTGCCACAGAGCATGACTGACTACCTTCATTTAGTAAGAAATATAGGGTAATAAGAAGGCCAACTACATATGATGTCAGCAAACAAACTTCTAGAAACTCGCAATGAAGATGCAAAAATAATTGAAAGTAGAATTAAAATTTTCACCAATATATACGATCTTCCAGCAGCTGAATCCCTGTTCTGAATTTTTGCAGATTTCCCTGAGACTGGCACGAGCAAAACTTTAGCCCAAGCATCATAAAGGTAAAAAAAGATCCAGTAGCAGCCGGATGTCGTGAGAAGTTCCATGGGAGCTTAGTGGTCCCTTGTAACATCCGACCAAGAAGTAAGAGTTGCCCAACGCCATCACGTCGAATAACCTATAAGTAGACTGGATCAGGGAGCGGAAACCGAAGAAAGTACTAGGTAAAATCCAAAAAAAGGAAACTAGGTAAGTGGACTAATGATAAGTCATTCAAATGTTAGGTGATTTTCCAAGACACGTCTAAAACAACAAAAATGAAGCACATTGTTACATGATTACTTATTTTGCTGTGTTGGAGAATGGTAGAAAGATGAAAGCAGGATACTGCGCAGACGGGACTGCGGGGCAGGCCACAGGGGGTTGTGTTGTTCTGTTAAAAGATGTGACAATTCCTCACCTCAAAACGATCAATAAAAAATCCAAGCCAGAGTCTATGAGCAATTATTTGTTGGACAGGATCCTTTTCTGGTGGCAATTCTGGCTCCCCCGGTGCAAGGTGAGGCCTCAATTTTGCAGCAGGTCCAGAACACCTGACTTCTGATGCAAAGAGACCTCGTTTGGTATCAATTGTCCACAACCATGCATCAACAAGCTCAGCAAGAACAACAGATCCCAACTGAGGAGCAGCAGAAACCAACCATGTCCAAATAAATATACCAGTCTCCATTGCGTCAGGCGTGGAAATATAAGCCGGACTCCAGCAAAGAAGACGTAGAAGTTGTGAGAAGCTCTCTATATTTGATTTTGAATTCGAATCCTAGAAAGATCAGCCCAGCATATTAAATTAGAACAATACACAGAATTACAACACTGTGTTCTGAACTAAGACTTAGATGAAATAAGATGTAATGCTTACCAAATTTGAAAGAAGCAATGCAGTAGCCTGAGAACAAGTTTCCCGAAACGACAATTTATCCACGTCCCCACCTTTCTCTGCAATGTTAACGAACTGTTGAAGTAAACGCACGAACTTTGTCAGCATAATCTCATTAAACGAATCGTTCTGCTGGGGTGGTGGCTGAGGAAACACTCCAGATCTCAACTTTTGAAGGCTAGCACCAAGCCCAAAGCCAGTTTGTGATGTGCCTGGTTGAATTCCACCAATGCTGTCATATAACCTTCTCATGCCAGCAATTTCTCCAGCATGGTTACATTTGACTGTTGCACTAACTACAGCAGTATTGAGGACCTCCAAGTTAAACGCCTCCATCAGTTTAAGATTTGCTCCTGATGCAGCAGCAGCAGCAGCCATTACTGCAGGAATATTTCCAGTTTTTGTGCCACTCCAATCATTTTTACCAGTACCAATCCGTATCTCAGAGAGAAGAGAAACGACATCAGTGGCAGGCTGTGCTTTTTGCCATGTGTTAGCTTTACAAAGTTTTTCCTGATGTATATTACAACAAAAATAACAAAAAAAAAGTGTATATCAGCAAATTAAGTTTTGAAAAATAGAACAAGATTAAAGAAGTTAAAGGAAAATTACAGAAGAATGTAGAAGCATTGAAGTTGCACTGTAGTGCTAAATACAAATGAGCACAATCAATAAGTATTAGATGCAGAAACCACCACCACCACAACAACAACAAGAAGGAGGAGGAGGAGGAGGCCCAACACTGAAGTCATGAAAAATAACAAGGACACTTTACAGGCATACCAACATAAGACTTTCTTGTAACGAGAGAATGTGGCAGTTTAATTTCACATGTTTCATATAAATATCAAAAATAGCAATGGCATTCTTCAAAGAGATTTCAAGATACCAATCCGCATATCATCCAAAAAAATGAAGTAACAACCTGTGGAAAACTGACTAGAAATTGTTTTCCGCTACATAAAAATCATTCTGATGATAAAACAGAAAAAAATCAAAGTTTCGTATTACAAGCTCAAGGAACTAAAAGCGACCACAGAATTTACCTCAAGTACCCAACAAGTAGAACCATCCTAACTACATATTCACATCTTTACAGACACACACGCACGCACATGTACATACATATACATGGAGAGAGGGAGAGAAAGAGAGAGCAATGAAATAATGGACAGAAGATTCCAAGTTACATGCGTCAGCCAACCTGAAGAAGGCCCTGGCTAGTGCATGGAGCATTTGAAAGTGAAATAACTATCCATTCCCGAACAATTCTTTGGTACAAAGAGCGAACAGTAGCTAGCCAAGCAGGATCATGGACAACGGACAAGGACAGGTCGTCATGCATTGAAAATAGTAGGCAGTCTAGACAAGAAGAGTTCCACAGAATCTGCAGGAGTGTATCCGGTGGGTTAAGTGTACTCAATGTGTTAAACGAACAGAAAATAAATTTATGGTCTGTGATAACTCGTATAGAAAAAAATAAGAATTGAAATAATAGAAAATGTACTTGCCAAAAAATTTACTACCGGCCTACCAGCCAAAAAGAAAAAAGGAACAGAATTTTCACCTGTGGAAACCTATCTCTAAGTCGAGCTAACAAGTTAACGGAGATATCCCGAATATGATCCTCCCGTTGTGACATACTTTTTATGAAAAAACAGGCATGTGCAGTAAGAGTAGACTCTCTAATATCGGCTTTATCACCTGTCTCAGATGTCCGATCCTCCTGTGCACACAAAAAATCAGTACAGTTAGCAAAAGAAAAGCTTGAGAGAAAAATAACAAAGCAAGATTGTACAAGAGGGAAAAAGCCTGTCCACATGGACTTCCAACTTCTACAAATGACAAGGCATGAATCCACTGAATAGAAGTCCACCACACCAAAACACTTACAAATAAAGTAGAAACAAAAGAAAATAATAAAATTAAACATAAAAAATGATACCACACTCAGCTCAGTCATGAAACGTTTTTGCTAGTTTCAAGTGACAAACTTTGTATTTCAAATTCATCCCGTACGAAAAATGCCAGAGAAGGTACATTAATGATCTACATTGAAAAACCCAAGCTAGCAACTTAAAAGTACATGACAGAAGTCCATGACCCGCGTATATTCCAATCCGTAGGCTCACTCAAAACAGCATCAAGGCTGGTCCAAACAAGGATAATTTTGAATTGATATTGTATGAATAAAACAGGGTGGACAGAGTGTTAATCATCCTCTTCTGTATATTGTAGATACAGAGCTTTGGAGCTTCGTCTTCCTGGACTTCAGAGGTCACAGGTGATGCCTTCTTCCATCACCAATATTTTGGCTTTGTTGGGGACCGAGGTATAAGGGCTAAGGAGGGTCAAGAAAAGTTGGAAAGCAACCCTGTCAGGTGAAACATAAATGTGGAGGAAGCTGAATTGCAGGATTTTGAGTATGTGGAGTTTCCAATCTACTGTTTGAATAGTAGTTCTTGTACACCTTTATTCTATGTTGAAAAAGTTGTTCCCTTTTGTCTACCATCCGTTATTTTCTGGGAAATTTTATATGCACAACAATAATTAAGCACAGGATAAACACGGCATGTTTTGTGTAGGAGGTCTGCTCCCCCTCTTTTTTGCAACTGTAGACAAATCTTAGCTATCAAAAATCAACAGAAAAAGGCCGAGCAGTAAGTCATGGTTCAACAAACAGATATCAAATTCCAGATGGCAGAGCTAGACCAACTTGATAGGAATCTTATCAAAGCAAACTAAGCCAAATTAAACTTTATATAAATTTTTTAGCGATCAGAAAGCTAAATTCTGATGGATCAGTTAATTTTCCACTCAATGTCTGGAACTCTCTTCACTCTAAGAATATGTGAGGTATCATCCAGAAAAGGAGGCTAGTGTAATACCAAAGACCAAAGGGACTGTCCTGTAATTGTCAGCAGCCATATGGGGGTCCTTGTAATTAACCCTTTTTAACAAGAAAAGTAACATGGTCAACAAGCCCAGAATGAAGGAAAATTACCAGCCACATGACTGCCGTCTCAAAAGCCTGGTGGACAATAGCAGTCAAGCACTGGGAAACAGCTGGCAAGAGGTTTGGAGTTTTCAGGTATTCAAAAACACAGCTGAAGGCACTTTTAGGAGCACTTAAACCAGGATTGCCATTAAGAATGCCACCATTGCTGCTAAATCGTATTATCTCTAGAAAAGCTACAGCAAGGAGATAAGTTGCCTTCACACCTGTAAAAGTTAGAATGAACATAAGACAATATTCCACACACCAAATGTGGGACAAAAAATCTTGATAAGAATGTTTGTAATTCGCAAGCCTAGCAAGCAAAGTCCAAAACCACCTTCTTCTCTTCCTTGAAGCCAACAAATGTTAGCCAGCAAGACATTCACAAAAAACATAGATAATCAGCTGTTCACAACAGAATTCCACCAAACCTGAAATGCTGCTCATTGCTGCAACCTCAACCCGAGCTCCTAAAGCAGCAGAAAGAGCAGTTCTTTGTGTTAAAGCAGCTTTCTCATTGCCGCTTCCTCGACGACTTCCAGGGTTATGAAGAGCATTAAGTTCCAACTCATCTTCAAGCCATTTCACAGAGCTAACTACCTGAAAGATAAATCATATTTTGTGTTCAACTTTTAGGTATTTAATCACAGATTGTCAGAATTATCATTAACGCACACAAAAAAATTCATGTCTACTTAGATCATCGCGGAAGTATTTAACATAGGGGTACATGAAACTAATAAGCAGTCAGCCCACCTTCACGCACCTTCCACATAACAAGAAGGTTTGTCAAAGGAAGCATAGTCATGATTCAACTGACTCTCCTTTGCATCCCCATAAACATGGGAGGCATACCTCAAAGACGTCCAAAGCCAAAAAAGACAAAAGGAAACGAAATAAAAGACTGAAGATGTGACATCGTACAAATCTCTGAAACAAGTTAAGTATATGGTTTCTAATTCTAAATAACAGACGACAAAGACATACAGGGGACAAATGGGTACACACACATGAATCAAAAAAATAATGTGTTCCAAGATGTAAAGCTTGCATATATTTATGGACGTGATAATAATATCCATGCCCTCGCCTAAAAACTGACCTTTTCAAGATTTGTCCTATCTGCTTGTCCACTTTGTCTTGTGCCCGTGTCACGTGTATGATGTAACCATGCTACATGGTCCACACTTCCACACTATTGCTTGAACATAGCCCAAGTTCACTCGACCAGAAAGGAGATGAAAGGAAAATAAAACTGTTTTTATTTACTCAGCAAGCATTTATTTGAAAGCGTGGAGCTTCACTCCATCCTAACTGTTACCATGAACAAACCATTTTCAGTCAAATCATTTCATGCATGCTTGCCAGTAGGTAGATAGCAAACTGTTCTTTAAAAGCGGATTACTTCCATATCTTACTTTCAGTTCCCACTAATTAACTTTTACTGGTGGCACATTTACCAAGTATGTATGTGAACAGAGATGTAATAATATTATGGTAACACGCTATGGTAGTATCACCAAGTTGCCTGTGACTAGCTGCTTGGATTTTCCCAAGGTGGAGTACCAGCCAATTGTTCCTAAGCACTAGCAAAATCCAAATTAAAATCAGATCATTTGTAAAGCATGTAAAAGCTGCTGGATCGATTTAGAATTTTTACAACATTTGGTGCATAAGTAATTTCTAAACCATGTACATAGGAAAAAAAGAGGAAGGGACATTAGCAAGCGCATGATTGCTCTGAGACAAGAACAACGCCCAGTTTAATCATGGAGTAAACAAACAAGAAATTTGCAATACTAATTCACACATAAAACACAATGGCAAACGTCACTTGTAAAGGAAAAACTTACAAGGGGAGGGGTCCCTTGAGAAATGCACTGGACAGCCGAAGACCACTGTGTGTTCCACATGTACGGTCCACCCACGGCTTGAAGGGCTGTTGCGCCCATGCTCCCCACACTATTCAGCACTGTGGAAACAGACTTTGTTGGAACCTCAGTTTTCTGTATAGGAGGGGCCAATCCGAAAAGAGCAATGTAGAACCATAGGTTGCGAAACAACTTGAGAAGTGAAGGTTCCACATCTACAGTAGGAATGAAATCGGAACATATTTCAGCAACAGCAGGAAGTAAAGGTCCAAGAAAATCTGCTCCACTCCTGCAGATTGTCAAGATTTCAGTCCAGAAAAATCCAAATACAATGGAGTAAATCAGGACCATCACACTTTCAGGGAAAGTAATGTGAAGCATAAACCAAAGGGAGCATAATTTTAAAAATAATAATCAAAACTACAGATTGCAAATGGAAGTTTGGTATGCGAATGACCATATTGTAGTCAGATAAAACTCTACCTTCCACTTTTAGACTCTGCAGCCAAGCCTACATCTGAACACAAAGATAGCAGACGATGACGATAGTCTAGCCGCAACTTAGAATTGGAAAGATCACTAGCAATTAACAGAAATCCTGCAGGAAGAGTCTAGAATGATTGAAGCAGTGAGCATCTGTTTACCAAATGAATTTCCTTAGACTAGATAATATGACACAATTCACACATGTTAAGGCACCTCAACACGTTCTGTTGTTGCTTCTGGTGCCTGGGTTTTACTTTCAGCAGAGCCAACACTGGAGAGTTTACTCATATAGCTTCTTGTCATCAGAACAACAGTTTCACGATAAGATTTTTCAAAACCTAAACTCGCCATGCGAGAAACAGCATCAAGGAGCTGCAGTAACTCAGCAAGAACAGGATAAGAAACCATCCCAAGGACTTGGTAATCAAGATTTCAAGCAAGACAAAGAGAATTGGGATAAATGAAAGATGAAAGGAGATAGGAGATATACAAATCTGAAGTAATATTTCTTACACGTAGGCGCAATGGGCCCGGCGTTGAGGCATCACCCTCTTCTAAACTTTCAATGAATAGTGGCAATATCATGTCTACTATTTCAGGCTTCTTAACAGATACATTCAGATCAGCAAGCAAGCGTATAATATTAAGCTGCACAACAGGAACCGGTTGCTTCTCCTTCCCATCCTTCAAAAGAATTTTCAGAAGATATTAGCAATATTAGTACGTCTCTTAGACAAAATAAAGGGAACAAGAAGCACAATTAAGTCTATAGAGAGAATTGGAGGATTCTTATCCTTAAAAGTACACCGTTGTTGGAATCAATCGTGCAAGATTCATGTATGAAACATTTGACAATTTACGATGCCACTAAAGGCATAGAATAGCCACAACAATAATGCAAATCCATATTGTTAACTACTAAAGGGATATCCGAGGGAAAATCTGTTAAGAAAACTGAGCTTTGAAACACTAATGCACCACTTCACTGCAATAAACTTGAAAGAAAAACAAACTCATCAAGAAGCCAAAGAACGCCGCATCTCAAATCCGAAATATTCCTGACTGATGTATGAGGGTGGGCCACATGTTGGTTGGGCATTCCCCAATTTCAACCAAAATGTAGTTTGACTACAAAATGTTACCAATTGATACGATATTAGTACCAGAACAATAACCAGGTTTCCAAAACAACAGGCATGATGCCAAATCTCACAGATTGAAATCAATATAATCCCATCCTTGGTTAAAATAAGAGCAAGAGGGAAACGAAAGGTGAGGACAAGTTTCTTTATGGGTCAATATTCCTTTCTGTAAAGATGCAAATGAAAAGGAGGAACTTTCTCTTCCATTCTGTCTTCAAAAAGTACCTATAGGTCACAAAGAACTATCTTCTTCATTACGTCTTCCTATACATGCTTTAGAAGGCCATGGGCAAAGGAAGAATGATGATAACCCTCCACAGCTAACCACACATTTCCCTTATCTCAAGGTTCCACTTCCACCAATTATAGCCAAACAGAATGGTGATCACAGAATATCCAATAGCGAACAATAACGGATAGCCTCACCACAATCGTATGCAAGAATATCTAGTTAGACCAAGGATAACAAAAGAGTATGCGATTAGCACCCAACTCTGGTTAACTCTTTGATATTAGTCAGTACAAATAATCAACAGTGAACAACTAATCACGTGTGGCCCTTGAAAAGGAAAAAGGGTTGAAGAAGAAAATAAATAGTGCTCACAGGCACATGCGCCAGTATCCTTATTGTATTTAGACGTTCACACTGGACACGTGAACATGTTTAGTACATGTGATTGTGTCTCTGCAAATGTGTGCAAGGATCAATAAGCGATATGAGGCTAACCTCTTCCTCGTAATCATTTCGTTCACGAATGCTCGTAGCTAATCCCATGATAAAAGTGTCCACGGGAGATCGGTCCTTGCTCCAACCAAATTCAATTATCTCACAGCTTGTTTTCAATATACTCTCAAACATGGCCCCCTGGCTGTTGCCCCAAGTGTCAGCCTGTTTGGAAAACAAAAAGTTCGTAGAAAAAGTTTACTGCAGTAACTTGATTGTGCATTAGATAGACAAGCTAGCTCTCAAATAGTCGAAGATATGTACCTGCGCACATGTGGCTAGCACAAGGGGTTTAAGGCGAATGAGCAAAACCCGAAGCAACTGACCTCCACGAGTGATAGCAATTTGGGAAATTCCAGAAAGCAAGGAGCCAAATAGCTCTTCACACATCCTCAATTTTCGCCACACCGAACATAAACAAGCTTCCGCAGCATCTACCAATAGAGCAAGAGTACTGAGCAACAATTTCTTTGAAGACTTTCCATCAGAATCGAGGGATCTAAGACTTCTTATTTGTAACTTAGCTGTAGCTTGGAACACAGACAGTTTTGTATTGATTCTAGCTTTAAGTAGTGGTCCCTGTTCCGACCAGTCACGCTTTCTTATCTGCCCACAAAACCAAGCAATTAATTTAAGGGTCACGCCAATCCCGTGGTTAGGACGCATATAAGTATTAAGATAGTTAATTTCACTACTCCTTGACATATTAATATACACTTTCCATGTATTTTGACAAATTTTTTACACCTTAATCGCTGCATTTTCTTAAGAATTCAAGAGTCTACACCAATAGAATTTACCTTCAGAAAAGCAGACATTGATTGGAGCTGCTCCTTTGCAATGATCCTCACCTGCTCCAACAATTTGGGATCAATGTATACTTTCTCCAAAATCTGGGCAATCAAACTAAACCCAATTTCTTGTTTCTCAAGACTCTCCACAGGCTCCTCCTCAAAAAACGCAACAGTCCGCCTGTAGACGGCAGCACTGCCGCCTCCTACTCCATCATTGAACCCAACACTCCCAATACTTGTAACCAACTGATCCACGCTGCTCTTCCAGGCAACATTCCCCCCATTCATCGCCGATCCTCCTGTAGCATCATCAGCAACCCTGGACACCGAACTGCTAGATGAACCAGAGGCAATGTTCGTTTCATTTCGCGGACTAAAACCCTCATTAATGGGTGAACTCTGGGACGACAATATGTGCGGGGAATTCGGGACGTAACTCACTAAATTATCAAGAAGACAGGAAACTAATTTATCAGTGTCAGAAGGAAGAATGGGCAGGAAATTCTGCGACAAAGCTCTCAGGAAAGTCCTAGAATTCCCCAAGCCACCATTCACATTGCCAACCGCTGTTATCACAATCTCTCCCATGAACCCCGCTACATCGGTCGCGAAATCCGACGACAATTCCGTCGCCTTCGAAATGTAACCTAAGAAATCGCCGTAAAATGAAGCAACAGAATCGGCCCCAAACGACTGCGGCCAGAAGGATTGGCTGAAGGAAGCCGGAATCGAACGGAGAAACTCGAGAACCACCGATTGGGGGCGGTGATAGGTGTGGTTAGGGCATTTGGATAGAAATCTAGCGACCGCGATTACAGCATTGAGCTGGGACCGAGAAACCCTAGGAGATCCGGCCAGGAGGGTCTCCGGGGGCGGGCATCGGCCGCACATCCACGTGAGTTTCTCCGCGAATTGCGTCGGGTTCTGTGCGATCAAGTCGCATAGCTCGATCAAAGGCTCCATTTCCCGTCCAATGCCGCAAATGACAACAGACACAAACAAATTTCCTCCTAGGGCAGTAGATACTCAACAATCAAACCCCATAATGAGTCCAGAGAGAGAAACGATGCATACACATAGAGAGATGCCTAGAAAGAACAAATGGTGCATCTCAAAGGGTAGAGATTCAGACGATTATTAGCTCATCTTGAGCTCTGGCGATGAAATATCAAATCTAGAGAGAGATAGCATGTACATTACAGAGAGCGGAGAAAGAATGGTGTAATTAGGGTTTAAATGGACGATTGGTGTTAGTTGTTGTTGATGATGATAGTAATTCATTTGGCGCCTCGTTACGTCGCTGTTTTTCTTTTTCTGTTAGACACCTCGCGCCTCTTCCCAGATCTTTGTTTTTCACGCTTTATGTCGGGAAATTCTTCTGCTTTTGCTTCTCTGCCCCTCTCTCTCTCTCTCTCTCTCTCTGTGTTTTTATCCGTCCCGGTACATCGTGAACTTTTTAGATACAGCCGTTATGCCGAACGGTCAACTCGCACGAGGTTTGAAACTTGAATTCAGTGAAATTAATTCGAGTTTGATCGGCATTTAATTTAAATTGATTTATTCTGAATATAAATTTCTTTTATTAATCTTAATTAAATTTATAAAAGGACCGATATCGATTCAATCGGATTATCCCAATAGTCTATTTATAAAAAAATGAGTTTAATTTGATCACAATTCACGTCGATCAAAAATAGACCGAAATAACTTTATAAATATTTTAGGCGGCCTCTTATATTTTGATTAAGTACGCCAATGGATTTATCTCATCGTATACAATTGAGATTTATCTCATCCTAAAAATTAATTTTCTTATGGTGTGTGATGATGTCGGAAAATGGTAACCCCGAGCTCTTGTTTTTGGCTTTTCTATACACGAGTCCAACGGTGAGGAGTAATTGTCTGGCCAAAGACCCTTCGGTGATGAAGCTAGAAACTTATAATGCATAAGTGTGTATTGATAGTAGAGATAATAGTGTACCTAGTTTCATGGGTGAGGTGAACTTTAATGCCTTTAGGAAAATATTAATTTAGGGCAGACGTCTTGCTGTCGACGCCCTACAACGCCTGTGTTTCAACTTGGCAAGATTGTCACACTGATTCTGGACGCAATTCTCAAACGTTGAGTAGTCAACGGTGCAAAGGGAGCCTAGATGACCGAGGCACTAATTATGGGCACAATTCTAAGATGCTGAGCAGTCAACAGTGCGAGGGGAGCCTGGACAACTGACGTATAGTATATGTGCCTGAGCGAATAGTGGTCAAGCAGGACAGAGGCCTGTCGATCAATAACACATATGGCAAGTCCGGCAATTTCCTCTCGGCTCGAGATGCTCTAGTTGGTATGAAGAGCATCTTAATCATTGGTCAGTCCAGAGCCCAAACCGGGCTCATCAATGTGTATTATGAATTTGATTCGGTCTTGTTTGGTCCCTTGGAGAGAAAAAAGACAAGAAATTCGAAATCGTATGAAAAGATAAAAAAATTATGTATGATTAAATCAAAACAGAAGGACTTATAGTCCAGGAGTCTCGAACCATAAACTTTTTATCTATTTTTTTAATCGGTTAACTTTTTAATAATATTATCACCTTGCTTGAGTTGGGTCACAACTCATACTTATCTGATCATCTCTTGTGTTCCAGGTTAAGTGAGCCAACGGGTCCAACTCGTTACCCTCTAGCCCTATCACTTAGGACCGCAAACGAATCTAATCAAATCAAATCAAATATTAAGTATTTAGCGAGTTATAGTCGGAACAAAACCTAACAAAAATTTAACGACCGAAGCTTCAGTTGAATTGATCTAAGCTTGATGCGGGAGTTTGCTCATGAACTTTAATGAACAGATAATATCTCATATTCATGCTCACGTATAGGTTAAAAAAAAAATTGTAAATTAAATTTTGATTATGTAGAAATATAAGTTATTCTTATACAAGTAATTAAAAAAAAGTCTTCATTAAAAAAATATTATTTAAAAAAAAATACATTTGAAATATTAATTGTAATAATTTAAGCCCTTAACAAGTTCTTATTAAACTCTTGTCGAGCCGTGTTGAGTCATTATGGAGCTGAGTCGTTATCCAGCTCCTAGTGAGCTAAGTCAAGTTTTTATTGAAATGAGATGAGCTCAATACACAGACGACTCGATTCATTTGCAATTTTATACCCATTCATTATTTTTTCAACGGTGATTAGTTGTTTAATGCAGACAGGAAAAACATAAAATTGAAATGCACTTGAAAATGCATCCATTGTACCCTTTTGTTATTTTAACTTATTTTTATTTATTAGTCACAAAAATGATAATAAATGGTGATTTTTTTTGTTCACAAATGCATCCATAGTTCTTAAAATAAACACATTTATGTTAATTTTGTATCTTAAATTTGTTTATAGAATTTTATGGAACACAAACTTCGTACCGATCACAAGAACAAAAACCAAAAACTTTTCATCTTTGCCAAAAAAGACGGAAGAGTTTTCAAGTCTAACCTAGGATGTCAGATACTCGAGGGGAGAATTTTACTTTCAGTTGGTGGTAATAAAAGTGTAAAGACCCTAAATTTTTAAATACAAATAATAATAAGAATAAATAAATAAATAAATTTTGATGTATGAAATCATTAATTGATTTAATTAGTTTGCACGTTTTTATTTTTAGTCATACATCATACTAGTGGATTTTGTGCATGAGCGTGTGTTGGGATACAACCCATTGGACTAAGGCCCTATTTGGGCTGTGGTTTTTATGTGTTTATTTATTGAAATTTTTTTCGTCCTTATTTGAAAATTTTTTGTAATTTTTTATTTTTCATCAAATTTTTTTGATTTATTGGTTCATATCGACAAGAGCTTTCAGAAAAGTTATCAATCATCGGCTAAATTTGAAAAAAGTTCAGAAAAGACAAAAATAAATAAAAAAATAGAATTTTTTGTACTTATTCGTCATCTTTAGTGTCTTTTTTTAACTTTTGGACACAATTTTATACTCATTAGATTCCTTTCATCAAGACGGACAAATAAACTTCAAAACATTGAGATTTAAATAACAAATGTAAAAAAAAGTGAATAAAGACAAAAAATTTGAATAAATATAAACCAGAGGCCAAATAGGGCCTAAATCTTAACCCAAGCCCAACTTGGTTTAACTCGGCCCATGATCCAAACCTTTTTGGCTTGACCCAATCCATTACTTCAGCCAATTCCCATGGAACTTGTCACATGGGATGATTTTTCCCTTAGTCATCATCACCCCTTATAGTGTCTTAAACCTTTCACGTTGTATTCTTCAGAGAAAATCATCTAAGGCATGCTTATGCCTAACCTTGCAAGTTACCATTAACTGATTTGATTTTCCTCTCCCCTATGGCTGAGCAATACAAACTCTTCATTCCATAAAAAAGCCATTGCAATCATATAAATCTGGCAGAAATTTTCCTCCCTCCAATGGAGCTCCATGCAAAGCTTTCCTTTACACTCAACCTCTCTCTATTTGTACTCTATCATCCTCACAATTCTACCTACGAATTTCAGTTCTTCAGAAAGTTTAGAGAGTGTCATGGTTGTGGCTTAGAGGTGAGAAGTTAGGAAAAAAAAACAGTAGAAGGAGAGAGAAGAGGGAGAACTTGTTTGAACTTCAATCATCCACTTCAAGCCATAACCTTTCAATTCAAGCTTAGTTTCTTCAATACTAAGGTAAATAAATCTATCCTAACCTTTAATTTATGCTATTGATCGATATTGAGCTCCACGGAGCTCGGAGAAAACTAAATCCAGTGTTGAAATTCGTAGAAGATGATGTTGACACCGGTGTCTTAGTTTTTGCCACCAGTGTCTTTGCTTTCTGTATGTTTTAGTGTTCTGTATTTTCATGGTTACACCGGTGTCTGTGTTTTTGCACACCAGTGTCTTTGCTTTCTGTATGTTTTAGTGTTCTGTATTTTTATGGTTACACCGGTGTTTTAGTTTTTGCACACCAGTGTCTTTACTCTCTGTATCTCAGTAGTACACTACAGAATAGACCTTACACCGGTGCCTCAGTTTTGGTTATACCGGTGCCTTACCTCTCTGTATCTTATTATTACACTACAGAACTGACCTTACACCGGTGCCTCTGTTATGAAATTTTGACACTTAATTTCTAACTTAGGCTTGTTAAGGCAGAGCATGTTCTATGAAAATATACTTATTTTCTATAAATAAATTTCTTTACTTTAATTTTATTTAATGAAAATAACGAAGTACCCCCCATTTGGAAACAATGACATTTACAGAAAATTGAAATTCGATTCGAATCAAAATGTCGCCCTCCCTATTTTAGTACAAAATCGAAAAATCACCCGTTTTCTTCCTATATTTTGGCCCGAAACTCACCCTAAACTTATGTGTTTGAGGCGTATGAATATACCATTGTGCTTAGAAAAAATCAAGGAATCATTTCCGAGACTTTTTATCCCCTAAATCGAAATTTGAAAAATTCAACTTTTTCTATACTTAGAAAAATTTTCAGACGGCAACATTTTTCAGAAAATTAGAATTTTGCCCTAATTCTTATATAATGACTACTACACCTATAATCAAGCTTAGATTATCATTTTGAAACTTTAGGTATCCTATATCATTATGAGATGACATCTTATTCAAAAATTAACGTGTTAGAAGTTTTCTTGCGAAACAAAAGCATGCGATTGTTGTTTATGTGCCATAACTAACTTATTTGTATTATCTTGTTCATTTGATTAAACTTGCATTTGCAACATATCATCACGCTATCATGAGTCTATTCCTTTAAACGAAACTTAGATGGAGTCCATGAGAAACGTTTGAGTTTAGTGAAAACGACACTCGAGGTTTTGACACGAGTCATAAAAAGTCACGAGCTTTGTAACGAAAATCGAGAATTTGATAAACTCTTATGTTTGGTAACTCGAGATTTGACTTACTCCTTGGGGAGATGTGTTAGAATGTCTTTAGCTGGGATATGGATTTTAGCTGAACTACGTCAGTTACCACCGGGCTGTGTCTTGGAGCTGAGTCGGTCACGTCTCATGTATTTAGCCAAGTTATGTCGTGAACTGCTTATGTTCGTAAGCCGTGTCGTGTCTTTTCAAAAATAAAACATAGTTGAAGGGGAGGAGTTAGATATTTTCTAAGTCAAGACACGACATATGGGAGACATAATGCTGGGAGCATAACGGTTGGGAGCATGGGATACGGGAGCCGATGTTTGAGTACACTAGCGCCAGATACGAGGTCAGCGTAGGGGTCGGGACCATATTGGTCGGGAACATCATAACACCACTTTGGAAAATGAAAGTTTGATGACGGGCAACGCTTGTGCCGACCCGAACTTTGCATTTTGAGAGAAATTTTGGACACTTGTTAAGAATGGTAAACACTTATGGATATGGGTCGGTTGCGTGTGTCAGAAACTTAGAAACAAGTCATAGGGTTTGACTTAAGGATATATTGTCGACATTTCATTCATTTAATGTACTTACATGTTTAATGCTTCCGCTTATTGTTTAATCTGATTATCTTGCTCTGTTCATAATACTTGATTAATTGCTCATACTATTTTTACGATCATGCATCATTTGATCCATTGCATAGATTTGAGATTTAGGGTAGTTTTATTTATTGAGCGTTAATCGCTCATCTAGTGCAACTTCTCTGCCCCTGACCTTTCATGCCAAGTGTCGAAGATGACGTTGCTGAGCCCGTTTATCCAGATACCAACGGCGGTACTTTCAAGGAGGATGTCGTAGCCCCGTGGTTCACCTAGATTTATTTTGAGCTCTTAATTTCAAATTTTAATATAATTTCTTTAAAGTTGGATGCTTGTAATCAAATTTTATTTTGACTAAGTAATGAAAATATGGTTGACTTTTGATAAATTGTTTTAAATTCACGTCTCCGATATCCAGGGCGTTACAAAAAGTGTATTCCAAGCGTAGGATCAGTTGACCTAATTCCTGATGCCCAATTTGACCTAATTTTTTATTTTTGTATTTATTTTAAAAAATTATTTGTTTATATTGCCCCAGTTTTTCTTAGTGATTTTTTCCAGTTTTTGAACATAATTTTATATTTTTATATTATTTTTGTTCGTTATTTTTTTACTTTTCTAAAGCACCTCGTTGAGAAAGAAATCTAAAAATTATAAAATTATATTAAAAATTGAAGACGCAAATAAAACAAAATGGACCCTACTTTTAGATTATTGTTGTCTTTTCTTGAATTTTTATCAAATTTAATTAGTTAATACTTTTACTTTTCTGATGAACCAATAGTAAAAAAAAAATTGACACAAAATAAAAAATTATAGAAAAACCAAATATGGATAAAAAATAGTTTAAAAAAGCTAGTCCAAATAGAGTAATTTAATTTTGCACTGTGAGAATACTTAAGGTAATTTTTTTAAATTACTAGTCTAATTGCGTAAAGTATAACAAACAAATATATTTTTTATAATGTGTTAAATAGAATTTGATAGTGAAATAATCATACGATTGTTGGAAATCAGGAACTATTTTAACTTTTAAGAATTAATTTATAATTTTATCATAATTTTTTTTGATATAATTGTTTTTGGCTTTTAAAACTAGAACAAAGAAAAGTCCTTGTATTTTCTTTTTTTGACTAATGAACAAGTAAATTTTAATTTTTCTACATGTTTGTCAAATAAATATTCATAGGATGGAAAATTTCTGTTGGACAATTTTTTTATTTTTGTCGGTGGTGATTTTAGCTCAAATACAAGAGTTTTTGACTCTACCGTCTTATTAGTCCAAAACTTTGACTTATTAAATTTTTCCTTCTATACATGTGGCCCAAAATAAGCCAATTTCAATTAATCGTTACAAAACTAAACCTGTTTCTATCAATTTGGATGTCTTGAATTTTCCAATAGAACCGATTATAGCTAACTGATATTGACCCGTTCAAAAAATCACCGAATCAATCAAGTTCAATCTTCTATATTTACAAATTGACCGAATCTAAACTAGTTTCATCCCTGCTAAAAGCATTAAAAATTATTATTTTTTAAACATTTTCTCTCTTTGGTCAATATTTTTGAGTCCTTTGTTTATAGTTTTTCATTTTCTATTTTTTATTATTAAGACGAATAATTAATTTTTAAAAACTTAGCACAAACTTAACAAAAAATAACAACATTAAAAAGGGGATGTACGGGAGAGTAAACAAAACAGAAAAGTGTAATTACCCAAAAAGGTTAAATATATGTCGTTTTCCATACCCGATGCAGAGAAGCATGAATCCATATTTAAAAGAAGATGGGTCCCACCTCATCCAAACGGATTTACCATAAAAACAGCATCATTATCACCGATTTCAGGATCTAAATAAACGCGTAAACTCCAAAAATCAAAACCTTAGTAAAAAACCAACGGATTTTATTAAATTAAGTAATTAATGACCAATCATGCACTCATACTTCTTCACAAATCTTTAAAAAAAATATAAAAATACGTGCGCACAACTTTCTTTGAATTACTACAAATACAAATTTATTCAAAATTGTTAGATGAACGCGAAATTCACAAATCAATAAGAACTACATGCATTCCGAACACATTTGTATTTAAATCTCTGTATAAAAAGTTTTGTGTATATCATTACTAAAAAAGTAAACCATGCATAATCCTCTCCTAAACTAGTCATCCGCACTATCCAAATGGATTTGCTATCAAAACAACCATCGTTATCACTTATCACCAAATTCAGGATACGAAATAAACGCGTAAACTCCAAAATCCAAATCTCTGTAAAAGTTCAACGGATTCAATTAAATTAAGTAATTAACTTGACCAATCTTGCATGCAAAAATTACTGAAATATCTTTCTATTTACTTCATAAAGTTTATTTAATAGAAGGGTATTTCAATAACTTTGTATAACATGGACAAAAAGGGGGTGCAAATGGAAAAAAAAGTGTGAAAATCAAATATCGTTCTAGAAAGGAAAGAAAAGTATATGCACACAATCTTATTTTTGTACTAATCCGAATACTAATGTATTCAGAACTGTTAGATACACATGAAATTCACAAATTAATAAAGACTCCACGTGCATAGTACTAAAAAGGAAAAGCATGTATAATCCACTCCTAGACTCCACATCCACATTATTCTAAAGACGAAATGAGCAAGTTTGAACACTTCTCATGCACATACTTAGATATAGATGTGTTACGAATAATTCAATACACATAAAGTTCAGATTATCTTAGAAATCCTTACATACATCGAACGTTTACAAACACACATGTATTCAAAATAACGAAAAAACTCAAATCTCCATAAAAATCCAACGGATTACATTAATATAAATGGACCAATCATGCATGCTTCCCCTTCACAAGCCCTAAAAAGGAAACCCATGCATAATCCACTCCTAAACTTCATGTCCACGTTATATAATACAAAGAGCAACTCTAAGTATACACTTCTTGTCGACAAATTCAGACACAAATTTACTTGAAATTGTTTTATGCACGTGTAGTCATATTATTTTAATCTTTACGTACATTGAACGATTTAGATCTGTGTGTCTAGACATGTAAACGATAAATTGTATTCTTAGATTTTCTCGAAAAAAAGAAAAAAAAAAAACTAACCCAATTAACGATGAAAAACACAAAAGATTGCTTTTTTGTTTTGCCTATTCTCAACCCCGATATACAAATGGGCCTTTGGGATCGAGTTGCTTGCACAATCCGAGATAAGTTAGATACAAAACCCGATTTTTGGCCCCGGTTCGGTGATTCCTTGTATGCTTACAGAAATACTTCAGTTGTTCCAGAGTGCAGCATCCGAGCATCTGCCCAAGAAGCAAGAACAGCCAGTTGATGTTCTTCTTCTTCTCGGCCATAATCGGCTTCACGCTGTTTTCTCGATGGCAAAACTTACAGGACGGAAGAACGGGGTTCATCCACACGGTCGGAGCCCTATCGCGCATCGAGTTCTTGTTCTCGACGATAAAGTTTGCAACTTGGAGGAATTTATCGCGTAGATCGAACTCCATCTCATAGTTCTTCTCGCATCGCTTGCACCGGACCTCGCCGGAAACCGAAAAGATTTGGTTTTGGACTAGGTATTGCAAGCTATGCACGGTGGCGCGGTGGTCCGTTGCCCACGGGAACGGCGGCGGAATAGGCGGAGGAGGCGAATGGTTAGAGTTTCGACCACGGCGGGGCGCGGTGGTAGCTGAAGGCGGAGGAGGAAGTGCCGGCCACGATTGAGGATTGAAAATGGGGTGAGAAGGTGAGAGCCGGAGCGGAGACTGAGGTGGTTGTTGGGATATAAGGATCTGTAGTGGTGGGGGCGGGGCAGGACGGGACGGACGGCAAGAAGTAGCGAGAGTAAGTGTGAGAAAGTCATCCTCTTCTTCAAGAGAAACATTGGCCATTTTTTTGACAAAGCTGCGGCAAAACAGAGGGTGGTGTATTACTTATATATGTGTATTGCATATATATGTGTATATGTAGAGAGAGAGAGAGAGAGAGAGAGAGAGAGAGAGAGAGAGAATTGGAGATAGCGATTAAAACAGAAAGTGTAGTAATTCAGGTGAGATAGACATATTTCGAATTCAAAATGTCCATTGCGATTCCTCTGGTTTGGCTGTTGTGGGCTTGTCTAGGGTTTTCAGTCCCGCGTCTCTCGTAGTACGGAAAGAACAACCTCCACGTCTAAAATATCATTGGGTAAATAAAAAATAAACATTTAAGTAATATAAATTCAAGAACACAGCAGAATGTACAGCGAGACAAAACGCTACCAAAATAAAAATAGCGGCACAAAATTTAAAAATACTTTAGTGGCTAAAACGGCTTTGTATTTACACGCAACAAATTTTTTGTGTACAAGTACTATACGATCTCGGCGTGGCACCTTTTTTATAACACATGAAGAAAAATCGGTTCCTACTTCTTGCCAGCTTTTCTAATTTTCGCCAGCAATTTTTAATTTTGCGCGTAATAATATATTTGTTGTATATTTTTTCATCACAAAAAAGACAAATAGAATAATTTTAAAGAAAAAATAACTTCTTTTTCTTCATTCGGCATTTTGAAAATTTTAACAAACTAATTAACTTTTAAGGTTGAAAATTTGAAAAAGAAATATTACGGTATACAAAAGCTAACTTAGACTAGTGAGTTTAATTTGGATTATATTTTTTATATTAAAAATAGTCGATATTATTTCAAACAATAAGTACCCCTTTAATATTTTTTATTTTCTTATAAGTATCTTTCATTCCGAGAAATTTGTTATAACAAACAATCCAATGAATCAGTCCTATTTTCTCTCTCTCTCCCCTCCTTTAATTAGATGAAAAATTGCCTACTATCATGCATGCATTAATGATTTCTTGAAATTTTGAATGTCTTAAGTCAGTCAAACTCTTTATGGTAAGGAGACACGAGTAACCAGGGAAGGAATCAATAATTTATTTTATTTTGGACTATAATTTAAATAGAACTAAAAATAAATTAGATTGTACGTAATAGAGGGCTAAAATAAATTTAGCTAAAATTTTACATATAATTTTTCTTTTTTTTTTTTTTACACTTGAACTGGAGACCACCTTAGAAGCAAAGTAGCTCTGCCCTTGCAAGCATCCACTCTATCTTGGAAAAGTATGACATCTAACTCTTTGGGGAGACTATAGTGCACTTTTTTGTAGTGCGAGCAAAACGACGTAGTTTTGCCTTTGAAACTGCATCGTTTTGATTTATCACACGAATTGTTATCAAAATACATAGAATCAAAACGATATAATTTCGAGGGCAAAATTATGTCGTTTTTCTCGCACTACCCACTAGAAGAAAATTCACCACAATCCCTCTTTTGTCTTAAATAATGTCACTGTTTTTTTTTTATCATCTCAATTTTTATTAAATGCGGATTATGTTTTCTGGATTAATCATTTTTGTTGCTTTTGGTTGGGGATGTTTCTTGGGTTCTGGCTGATGGTGTTATTAGTTCTAAAATTAATCAAAACCGCATCCCAAATTATGGTATTTTGGCTACATACCAACACAGGAAGCACAAGAGGGCTAAGAACATCTCTAACAAAGATGTCAAGTCTAATGTGGCAATTGAATTTTCAAAAAATGATATCAAAATCAAATCCAACAAAAATGTTAAAATATTGTTAAATCCTATGTGGCAACTAAAAATTGCTACTTGATGTCAAATTTGACATATTTTGTCGGAGATAAAAAAATTGAATGTCATGTCAAACTGCCAGATAGGCCGTTAAAAATTTGACACATCAAAAATTGACATCTTTCTTGGAGTATCCCCAACAAAGATATCAAATTCAATGTGACAATTTAGTTTTTAAAAATTGCACATCGAAATTAGTTCAAAAAAAAAAATCAAAGAATTGTCAAATCTCATGTGGCAATTGAAAAAAACTACTTAATATCAAATTGGACATCAAGTGTCAAATTTGTTTTGCCTCGATGTTTCAATTTAAAATTTCTTTTTGTCTCAAATACCTCAATTTGATATCTTTATTGGAGATTAAAAATTTTGAATGTCAAATTGTTATATAAGCTATCAAAAAAATTAAACATCTTTTTTTAAGATGGTCTAATAAATTTTTTCCCATTTGATAGCTTCGCACTTAAGCTGGGAATTTGTAGGAATTGTAAAGCCATCATTTAGAGCTTTGTGCCACTACACAAATAAAAGGAGTATCCACTTTGGAGGTTTTGCCAAATACTGGGCAACACAAAGCTTTGATGTTAAAATCTCCCATTTGATTCCAAAGCCTTGAGACTTTTGATGAACCAGAGTATTTGGGAAAATATACACGCACCTTGATTTAAAGACTAATTCCACTATCAACTAGCGAGAGATTCAGAGGCCTCGTTTGATTCGCGGATTAAAATTTGTGGGATTAATAGTCCTAAGACTAATAGTCCTAGGATTATTCATTCTGGCATTATTTTAATACTAGTCAAACCTAATACCATGTTTGATTTTGACTGAATTTTTTTAGGATATTTCACTCAGATATCTAGAATTTTAAACAAAGATGTTTTGCTTAAATTGTGTGGATATATGTATGTGACGGTAACGTTGTGAGTGGTGACGACAGTAGTTAAAGGTGGTGGCAGGCGATAGTCATTGGGGTGGGGGTGGTCAGAGGCGATGGCAGTGGTGGCGGTGGTAGGGGTGGTCGGAGGCGGTAACAGTGGCGGCAGTGGTGGTCGTAGCGCTAGTCGAAGGTGGTGGTCGTAGCACTAGTCGGAGGTGACCATGGTGGTGGTTTGAGGCAATGGAGTAATAGTTAATACATACGAAATTAAATAACTCATATCCCTCTTCTTAACCCTTATAATTAAAATAGTACCCTACATATATGTATTATAATAACATTTATTTATCCCACATATTAGTTTTGGGGAAACAAACATAGAATTGCACAAGATTAAACATAAATAGTCCAATCTCACCCTCCTAATCCGCGAATCAAATAAGGCCAGAGTGTTTGAGCTAGCATACATGCATCTCAACCAATTTCTGAGACTAATTTCACCCTCTACTAATTATGGAATATTCAATTAAAATCAGAACAAAATTTTGTATAGGCGGGTCCTATAAGAGTTTGTGACATTTACGAGGTTTTGAACTTAGAATCTTAGGTAAACTCTTAAATCACAAGCCTTGATTACTAGACAAACACTTTAAGGGTCCGTTTTGATGGGGGATAAGAAAGTGGTATAATTTTTGGAGGGGGTAAAAGAAATGACGTGACATGTTTAGCATGATTTGGAGCATAAAAATACAGGAGGATAATTTTGTACCTCTCAAAAAATAATCTCCTTACCCCCGGCCCAAAAATTATTCCCGAGTATTATCTAAGAATAATATCCCTCTTCCTTATTACAGCTATAAAATAACCTTATGTCCTATTTTGTCGTCCATCCTAGTTAAGTATTATTTTATTTTTTAATACTTTATCCAAACTATCTATTTTTTATCTCTTATATAAATATCAGGACCAACTCTCTAAAAATAATACTCCTCTTATCTTATTTTTTCAATAATTTATCACCTGAAAATAATCTTTCATTCAATTGTCCCGAGGCTCGACTCGAGCCCTGGTAGACAGTGGTGGAGCTTTTGTGAGGGGAAGTGACACCTGACACCCAATATTATTTATTTACTTATTTTAAATGTAAAATTCTAAACCCTAAATTCATAATACCCCCAAGTCTAATACCCCACAGGCGGCAGGCCACCCCCTTACCAGACGCCGGAAGTGAACCACAGGTCCACGACCACCGCCAACGTCCACCTGATCGCCGCCGACGAAAACTGAGAAATCGGTTGTCTGAGCTTTCGACTGCCAACTGCAGCGACTGGGGTTTCGACTTTGTAAGCACCAGGATAGGCGTTGTCCACCGGGATAGACGTTGCCCAAAGGTTTGTGATTTCTTTCGACCGTGCTTCTGAATTCTTTATCTTGTGTTCCAAGTTTCGCATATGTATATACGTACTCTACGTTGCTACGGTGTTTGGGCTGATTGTTCATGGATCACTAGATCTCTTAGTTTTCTCAATCAAATTTTATCAGCCTGATGTATAGGTGCAGGTGAATACAAATGGTAGTTGTCACCAAACCTTTGAACCCATTTGGTTTGATCTTTGATATGCTGTCTTCCCCTTGACCCAAAAAAAAATAATCTAGTCTTCTCAGATCACTATGGGCCAGATTCAACTGAGTGTCGAGGTTTACAAAAATCATATCGCCAGCACAATTTCATGTATCCTGGGGAAATTAACTCGTGAGAGACAACTTGATTTTCTTTAATCTCACTATCTGTGTTTGGGTGTCTAAAATGCACAAAATTTCCATCATTCACGTCATAGGCAAACCAATTCTGGTCTTTTTTTTGGTATTCGTAGTAGAGCTTGAACAAAGAACCGGAAAATCTACGGGAACGAAGGATTATAGTTATAAAACAGTACATTAAAAACAAAAAAAGTTAAATTTTGTGGCTTTCTTGTTTTCTCATTTAATTTTTGTTGATCGGCTGTTTTTGCTTTTAAGTTGACATCATTCACATCTGGTCTTATGTTATTTTTCTTTCCTGGTTTATCTGATGATCCTGAAATTTGAATAATTAGGCCGAAAAGCCATATAAAATTCTCTGAAAACAGGAAAGATGTAGAAAAGATTGCTTTTCTAAACTCTTCCAACACAGCCAGTTCCAGCAACTGGATAAAAATGGTTCTACATGTTTGCTGAGATATCATTTGACAAGAGTTTGAGAACAGAGGAAATATAATGTTTAACAAACAGATAGATGTTTGGGTGTGAATTGGAATCCCCATTTTTACAGTCTTTCAAATGGGGTATAAACATTTGTATTTCATTTCATTTGGCTTTTAACTTTCTTTTTCACATTTTTGTACTGTTATTTAGTGTGGGCTGTCAGCTCTTTAATTGCAATTTCAAAAAGATGTTAGTGAAAGGACCAAAAGTCCAGTAGAGAAACCTAGTGAAGAAAATTGAATGAGGTAAACAGTAATTTACTTGTTATATGCTGGAGAGATTACCACAACCAGAGGAAAGGTGCCACTCCCAATATTAAATCCTAGTTCCCCCCCTGTTAGTGAAAGGACCAAAAGTCCAGTAGAGAAACCTAGTGAAGAAAATTGAATGAGGTAAACAGTAATTTACTTGTTATATGCTGGAGAGATTACCACAACCAGAGGAAAGGTGCCACTCCCAATATTAAATCCTAGTTCCCCCCCTGTTGGTAGATGCGATAAATATATAATGTTCGAATGGAGATGTTTTGGTTTTGAACAATGACTCAAACCCTGCATTTTGTATGTATAGATAAGCATCCATGGTCCATACCGGGTCGGACATTTAAAAGCATCTTGTCAAAGTGGTGCTATTAGTTAAAAACAGATATTCGCCTACTTTTTGTTCTGTATGGGACGTGATGTGGCAACTAATTTCTGGAACCTATAAGTTTCTTACATTTGACTATGTGTACTCGTCAACAATACTATTTTTGTGCTTTTATTGTTCTGTAAATTGTTTACTTTTTTGACCAGGTCATTCCATATTTGCCGTTTCTCAACGTTTAAGATCACGTATAAGTCAATCTCTTGCCTGCATCCAGCCTTGCATATCATGTTCTGTGTTCGTACTAACTTTGTGTCTTCTTACTCTTTTCTTCTTATGTTCATACTCTGCCTATCTGTATCGTTCAACTTAGACCAAGTTAATCGTGTCTTTTTCCATTTCCCCAAAGGACTGATCATTACTAGTGATTGACTATATTACTTGAATTACTAGCATTTCATTCACTGACCTTCTTTGCACATATCACTCACTTATTTTGTTTTATTATCTGTTTGAAGGTTAGGGCTTTACAACGTTTCCACGCATTGGTTTTCTGAAGTTTAGGGCTCCCACGATGGACAGCATAGTAGATTCTTTAAACAATGCATATCAAGATTTTGTTTCAGCAGCAGCCAGTGTGCTCGAAACCAAGGAGACTTCTGCTGGCCAGAAAACAGCAGCCACAGATGCTGCGCTGGAAAACTTCAAGCAGCGTTGGGAGCTGTTCAGAGTGGCTTGTGATCAAGCCGAAGAGTTTGTGGAGTCTCTGAAACAAAGGGTAGGTTCAGAGTGCCTTGTTGATGAAGCTACTGGCTATGTGGCTGGAAAGCCAGGGCAGTCTTCCGCAACTGGTCTGCCACCAATTAGTGCTGTTCGGTTGGAACAGATGAGTAAAGCCGTTCGATGGCTAGTGATTGAACTGCAGCAGGGTTCTGGGACCACTGCTGGTTCATCACATCCCCACTCATCTCCTCCTTTCGATGCTAGATTTTCTGAAGATGCAACTCAATAGGTTTTCTGAGAATCTGTTCTGCATTTTTCTTGGAACTGTATCTGGTTTTAGTGCACCTGGGCTTGTAAATAGCTCAAATAGTACCCGTTGGCTCCATAAACGACATCTCCCACAAGAATTGCACATTATAATGTACCAGCTATTCTCGTTAGTCTGTTGTGTAATGTATTTGTGGTCGGAAAACATCATAGCTGCTTTGGTCTGTGGTATTATTTTCACTGTTGGAAGGATTGGAAATTCGGGTACAAGAGATCTAGTCGAGATCTACTTGGAATCATAAACCCGTGGGTCTTATGAGTTTCTTTGCATTCAATGTAATGCAGGGTGGGTGGTTGTCGCGGGTACCTGCAGATGGGTGATGGTCTGGTCTGGTCTGGTCTGGTCTGGTGAAGGCCTCGTGCACTGAACAATGCAGAAACCGGCCGCAAAAAGGCTACGAAGTACGTGGATGGATTAGAATTTTCAGAAGTGGTTCCAACAATAAAATATGTTGTATAATCTTGTTCATTCATATGTCCTGTGTGGACCTTTTTTAGTTGGTTTTTGTGTCTGTAGGCTTATTGGTACAACGTTTCAATCCCACCCTAGACTGGATTGGGGCTGTAGTGTAGCTCTGGTAGGGCAAGCAAAATCACATCGTTTTTTTGTTTTGTTTTTTTGTGAATTGTTATCAAAATGCAACTTCTCTCGAAACTATGTTGATATAATTCTATGTATTTTGGTAACAATTTATTGACAAAATAAAAACGACGTCGTTTTTATTCGTATTACAAGATGTAGTGCGCTCCCTGATCCATCCAAAATTACTTGATTATCTTATTATCTAGCTGCTTTGCATCTTATGATGTCACCAAGTAAAAGAAATTAAATGTTGCCATATGTTATTTACCATAGTTGTCAAAATCGTTCGATTCGTGATTCGAATCATCCAATTTAGTTCGATTAATCCCACCCGCAATTCGTATCAGTAGTATGAATCACAATTTGTATGTAATAGTTACATGAATCGCAGAATCGCACCTTAAATCGTATGAATCGCACGATTCATGTCGATTCAGAGTTCAGACGAAAATTAGAACTCCAAACGTCGAACTGACATTGGAAACCCAAAGGTTAACATCCAGATTTGATCTCTCCATCTTCAAGAAGATCAAACGCCGACGTAGGGAGCAAAATATTAAGATTAATAAATAGAATATCCCTGGAGTCTCAACAAAGAAATGACAACCTTGAGCCTCCATAACTCCATTGCCGGAAGACGTCGTCAACCACCGACAACAAACCTAGATTCTTAACCTCGGATGACAACAATGATAGCCTCGCTTTTCTCAGCCTTAAAAAGGTTATTGAGTCGTGATTTTGATTTCCCAAGTCTCAACCCAGACTATAGACTGCTTCTACTTGTCTTTTCTATATAAGCAGCAGGTAAGCCTAATTTCTAAATCCTAATCCGTAATAGTAATCACAGGTTGGTTACTTGATTTAATTATACTACCTATTTTTATATATAAAGTATAAACATTAATGATTAAACAGCCCTTGTTTTGTATATAAAACACTAAATAATATTCTTCAATTGATTTTTTTAGCAGTTTAGGATTCATATTTGCATTTTTATTGAATGTTATCTTATATTTTTATTTTAATATATTTTAAAGAAATATGATCGAATCGGAACGATTCAGAATTCGTAAACATACCTTTTCGATTCTCGATTTGACAATTATATTATTTACTTGGGTGAATTACACTGACCTCCCCCGAGGTTTATAACAAATACAATGCCCCTGAGGTATCTAAAATTATTCTGACCTTCCTTATTTTTTAAACTATTATGTAGTTACCTTCCTATAGTAAAAATTTGTCATATGTCATTGGATACGCTATTAAAATTTCAAGTTTGAGAATTTTTTTGACAAAATAAATTGTAATGTAATTCTTATCACGTTCAAAACAGCCTATCTTAAATTTTTATGATTTTTTTAAATTCAAAATTCAAACAAATTTTAAAACTCTGCTTGAATTTCGACTTTAGAAAAATATAAAAAAATCAACATGTTTTTTTCAAACGCAATAAAAATTATTTTACAGTTTATTTTGTCAAAAAAATCTCAAACATGAAGTTTTAATAGCATAACTAATGATGTTTGACTGATTTTAACAATAAGAGAGGTAATTGCATAATAATTTAAAAAGTAAGGGAGGTCAGAGTAAATTTAGAAACCTTAGAGAGAGCATTGTACTTTTTGTAAACCTCAGGGAAGTCAGTGTAATTCACCCTCTTTACTTTGTTTCTCTCAGGCCCAATTTGGGGTAAATTTTATTATTATTATTTCTATTTTTTTTTTATATTTGTTAATTTTGTGTTAAATTTTTATAAATTATTAATTAGGTTTGACAGAGAAAATTAATTGGGCTGGTTTTTTATTTATGTTTTTAAATAATTATTTTAAATAATTTATGAATATTTGACGAAAGCATATAAACATAAAAGAATTAAAATTAAAATTAAAAAGTAATTTAATAGTAAAGTTAGGCCAAACCACATCCGGAGAGTACCAGCTTTTAGTAATCTTTGTAAATCCTTGTAGTATGTCTGAGCATGAGTATGGAATTAGGGAGGTTGATGTGCACTATAAGTATGGAAATTGGAGAGGTAATTGTGCACAATAGTCTCTGTTGTGCGCTAAAATTACGTCGTTTTGGAGTGTAAAATAATGACTGGAAATATTCGGTCAATGTCTAACTGTTTGGACAATATTTTATACACGAAAACAAAGTTATTTCGTCGCACAACATAGGCTGTTGTGCATCGTGTCCATAAGAAGTATGACACAATCAAATCCAAATGGCCATTTTTACCTAATTTCTCTCTCTCTCTCTCTCGTTTTCATCCAATTTTTTTTCGCATTTATTAGTTTCTTATTTTTTTAAATTATTAATTTATTTCGACGAGAAGTTTCAGTAAATTTAAAAAATATGAACAAATGTTTTTAAAAATGTTTGTGATTTATTTTTATTTTCAGTGATTTTTTATTTTTTATCATTGTTTTTTATTTTTAAAAATTTCCTATCCGAGACGAGCTAATAATTCACAAAAAATTTATATGGAATAAAAAATGTGATATATTTTTTTCCTGGAATAAGAACAAAACAATAATACGAAAAAAAATTAAATAGCCTGGGCCCTGGGGCTTCAAATGTTTCTAATCCCCATGTTAGTAAGAAATTTGGTGGTCATGATACCAGTTGGGCGGTGTTTGGCAAGTATTATTGCTTTAATTCCAGATATATTTGTGCTTGGATCTGATTAATCTTGTTGTTTTGGTCTCCAACAAATCTACACATACCATTTATACATAATTTTCGGACAAAAATGTCTCCGGAATCATAAAATACACGCAATTTTTTAAAATAATATAAATTTTATGAGTAGTGTACAATTTTGAACACATTTATATGTCCGCTTCCGTTGGTAGATTTTTCTACACCTATGGACTAAAATGCAGATATGCACATGCACAGAGGGTGTGGCTACAGACAGTCCGTACGAAATGCGAGTTCTTCAATATGCAAGAGCAATCATACGACTAATATCCATGTGGATTTTGGGAGTTCTCTATGATTTAATCCTCTTTTTGTGGTCGAAAAGAAGAAAAATGTATGATATGCGAAAGGTAATTCACTTTATGGCATCAATCTTTGGTTCTGAAGTACACTTGTTTGCCCTTTTACTAGTGGACTGTGTTAGATATAAAGGGTTTCTGTATATTTTGATGTAAATGTGACCCTATATGGCAAAATTGGTGGTTCAATTAGATTTGGGTGTTTTCCTGTGTCTGTTTGTTTTTAGATCAATAGATTTGGAAGATGAAATGCTGAAGGGTTTTTGCTGGACTACTCAATTAAGTTCTTCTGTATAGCTACAATTTATATCATTTATGCATACATACATATAATTTTACCCTAGTTTTGCAATTTTACTTAGATTGACCTCTTGAATTATTGCTGGGGTCCTGTGTACAAGTCGCAAGACTGGGATGTTTTTTGGTCAAGAATCTTGAAATCAAGTTAGATATATCGAGAGATTGTAGATGTCAGGAGAGAGAATATGCATGCAAATATGTAGAAGATGAGTTGTGAACCTTCGCTTTTATATGGTGAATGGTGGAAGATTTTAGGGGACCTGACGCCCGCCAATCCCGTTTCTCATATTTCTTTGTTGGGAGGAACGGGTCATTTACGGAGGGCTTCGCTTTTGAGCTTCGGAGTGCTCTCGGATCTTGTCGAGTGGATTCCATTACTGGTTCTTTTTGGCTGAGCGACTTGACTCATTAAAGATTGAGCGCCAGCTTGCAGTGTAATGCCGAGTGGCCATGTGCTAAGGAGCTGAAGCTGAGTGGCTGAGCACTGAGCAACTGAGCGTTGAGGTGTGTGTTGAGAGACTCAGTGCTCAGCCAGTCCGGACTCATCATTACTAATTCTCTCAATCGCTTCCTAAGTATTATTGATACAAGTATAGAAGTATAGAACCTATTCCAGAAAATAACCAATATTTTGGTGTACGGAGTTTAGGATGTGATGTTGCATTGTGGTGAATGCGGTAACAGAGATTGAGCAACAGATTGAATTCTCCCTCTATGGAAAGAACTGGGTCTTTTCTTCTAACTGATTTCTACTCATCCTGAATCAGTGGAAAACTATTCTTGTGGCTTGAAATGCTATGGGGAGGGAGGTTTCAAATTGACAATGGGTCAAGTGGTTAAAAAAAACCCCAACTTTGTGAATTTTAACTGAACATATGGCCTTGCACATAGGATATTGTGAAAAAAAAGGATTCTACGCCGGATCCAATTTAGACAGGAAACGCGGTTTAGTCTGGTCTAATTCAGTTTATCAGTCTTTGGCATTAAATTCATGTTGATCAAAGTTCTTAAATAAGATGCTCATTTTCTCTTTAAAATTTTCTGCAGGTTGGCAATCTTATGCTTCTACTCTTATGGTATATCTTACATTTTATGGTGAGCAAATGGTATTCTGCTTTGGGTAGAGCTCGAGTACTTGAAAGCTATCTCATCTCTAGTGGTTTATTGAGGAGGTACAAAACCCTTCATTTAGATAACCTCAAGTACCTGGCGATTGTTGTGGATAGTGAAGAAGCTAAAGATATTTCAAAAGTTACCAAACTTTTGCAATGGTTAGCAATCACTGGTGTGAAGAATGTCTGCCTATATGATGCTGAAGGTAAAGCTGCTGTGGTGAAATTGGGTACTTTTTCGAGCTATTCCATACTTCTGTAACTAACTAATGAACTATACATACTTGAACTTTTTGTTGTTCTAGGATTTCTGAAGAATTCCAAGGAAGCCATCTTGAAGAGATTGTCTACTGCAAAAGTGTATGCGGTATTGTCTTCTCCTAGTTCCTTTTTTACAGTTACTGCAATCCATTCACATAAAAAGTGGCTTTGCTTCGTATGTTTTGGTTTGTAAGCGTGGCCAAGTGATAGGGATGTTCTCTCTAGCAGTTAGAATGTAGTCAAATGATTGTTCTACTGTCGTCTTTCACACAGTCTAACCCCCATGTCGTGCAGGGAGATATTACGAATGTTCCAGTACGTGACCCGAAACATATAAACTTGGAATTTGCATCCTACTCTGATGGGAAGGAAGCAGTAGCCAAAGCTGCTAATTTACTGTTTGCAAAGTATTTTTCTGATGGGGATCAGCAGGAGAAAATCATTACACAATCACACATAACTGAGGCACTAAAAGCCATTGGTTTGTTTTTGCTTCCAATTCCTGCTTCTTAATTTACTGTTTGTCCTAATGAATCTTTTATAGCTGACTGACTGGTTGATGTCTGTATTATCAGGTTCTGGAGGCACAGATCCCGATCTTCTATTAGTTTATGGGCCGGCAAGATGCCACATGGGCTTCCCAGCTGTCCGCACTCGGTATACTGAGTTTGTGTGAGTGTTCTGCATCCGCAGGCTGACTGAATATGTGTTTCTTGGTTATTCCTCAAAATCTGCGTAATTTAGGAACCTGTCGAGAAAAAGGACTCTTTTGCTTAAGTTAACTGACTTAAAAGGATACGGTGAATGGAGCAACTAGGAAGTTGAACATACTAAGAGCAGGATGACTCAAACTGAAAAGATAAAGCTAATACTTGCCATAGAATCTTTTGCTGTAAGATTCATCTATACATTTATTATTAATAGTACATGTATAGATATATGTTTAGCTGAATTTCAAATGCTTCCTAATCATTTCTTTCATTTTTCAAGTGCATTGAGCTTGTCGTTATTGTTTTAGTGTATTGAGTATGATATCTCTGAATGAATGCGAGCTATGGCTTTTGGCTAATACCCGAGGCATAAAAGAAGCATTTTCTACGGGATTCCGAAACCACCAGCCACCCCGACCTAATGATGAGACCACCAACTTCCTAGCAAGAGTAGCTTAATTGTGGAATAATTTGATGAATGCATTGGTGACGGGCCTATTTTGTCTGCAATATTAGCTCAATCCTCCGCAGGCTACAGAAACTATAGGAAACACTGATTTGGTTTCCTCTGTAGACAGCCTACTAATTTGCGATATATTTGTGTTATAAACTCCTGAAGTTGTCAATTTACATTCGTTCTTATCTTCTTGTTCTTTAATTTCGCCTTTTCGTCTACTCCAGACATATGGGATCACTGAAGTCCATGAAATATGGTTCCTTATTAAAAGCTATCCGGAGGTACACAATGGTGCGCCAGAACTATGGTAAGAGATGCCCCTATTACTCTATGAGTGGAAGTTAGTTGATTATACCTAGTAATTACCCAACAAGTAAACTCTTTTCCTGTTCTCTTTTTTTGGCTACTGGAATGGCCTTCCCAAGGTGAAATCGTCTGAACTTTTTAGATGATTTGTGGATCTTGGTTGATAAACTTAGTCTCCAACTGCTCTTTAGCTAGACTCCAAACCAGGTCTGTGCAGATCGATAATGGTTACCTCTGTTCCTCTTGGAATAGCTAAAGTTGAAAAGAGAATCTTCTTGTATTCAAAATGTCTTTTCTGAAATGGATATGCCTGCATTGACACCTGGAGCAAGACCTTCCTCTTAGACATATATCGTACCCGAAAGACCTCATGCTTTGGCCTTCCAACCTCTCCTTAGCATTCTCGCCTCCTTTCCCTTCCCTACCTTCAGTATATCACCTCCTTCAGAACCTAAAGCCTACTTTCACTTGTGCCTCCAGAGCCCCTTAGTTGAGCCAAATTATGCCATCTGGAGGCTTTTCTTTTCTTCCTTTCGCTCTCGAGTGTGTGAGAGATGTGATCATATGCAAAAGTTTTCAAAGGAGTAGTACGCTCGCTTCAAGGAACGATCCTTTTCGCTTTGGACATTGCCAACAAAACACAAAATATGGAGACTAGGTCTCTTTCCCTTTTCTGGGTCTTTGGTATGTGGAGTCCAAATTGATCCATAAGTTGGCTGTTTTCCATTGAGCCATTAGCGATAAACATATAACAACAAAGATCAAATTCTTAACATTCTGATTCTAGTTCTGTAATTTTTGTTTCCTACAGGCACATGAGGAATTGCTTTCGGAGGACATTGGCTTTTACAGCATGTCGCAGAAGTACGGGTAATGATTTGGCTCCTTCCTATTACATGGAATGAACTGGATCGAATAGTATGAATAAAACAAACTGTACTTGTCTCTGTGGATTTATAATTGCTAGAGGCAATTTGAACCGCCTTATGTATTATCCAGATCAGCATATGGTGACAATGGTGTGATAACATTTATTAGAGGTTGGTGCAGAGAAAAACTCTGGCTATGTATTTAGAATCACTCGCAAACCACATAACTAAACAATGGAAATGACACCATTGGTATAATGTCATTTCCTATGGTTTTACATGTATTGGGATGGTGTTTGTTTAGTAGTACAAGTTTCGATACACATCACCTTATAATATTCTACACGCGTCACCTAATAATAAGAAGTGCTTTTATCCCAAATACACGACCTGATGAAGCCAAAAGACCCTCTCACGGCTGAATGCTCAGCAACAGGTTGGAGAGCTTTTAGATCCTGCCCTAAAATGCCCATTCTGAATAAAATCGACCTTATATCCACGTAAAACAAACATTACCACCATTGATCACTGATTGTGCTAAGGTCAAATAACAAACTAGACAACGGAAGGTGATGCAACCCAAATGAGATCCTCAGCTGGAAAAAAATGGCACACAGAGGATCTCCCCGGCCGAGTCTTGAGCAAGCGAAACGCCACGTGATTAGGGTCCCACTGAGAGGTATCCACGTGGCAAACTCCCAGAGCCTCCACCTTCTCTCCATTATCCCCTCCCAGTGAAACCCGAAACACCTTGTGGTCACTCTCTTGGCCATGGCAATAGAAAACTGCATACGGGTAAGGCATGCTGTGACATGCCACAATCTTAGGGGTCAAAATCTCATTTGGATTAGCCAAAACAGTGTAATTCTGGAGAGCTGCAGTGTGGGTTGAGAGGTGCTTGGTGGACAGGACTCTAAACTGGTTGTTGAATCCGAAGACGCCACGCGTTGAGTCGAGCAAGGATTCCAGGGACGTAGCACAGAATTTTGATTCTCCTTTGAGGGGTTGTAGCTCACATTGAGAAAGTGTGTATTCCATTGCTTTGGCTTGTGGGGAGTGTTTGGGAAAGGAAAAGAAATCAAGAAGGTTTGGGAGTTGGGATAAGGAGAAAGGAATTGAGTCAGATTCTTCCTTAGGTAGGAGATGAGGGGAGGTGGAAAGGGATTTTGTGGAGAAATAGATGGGAATTGTTTTTCCAACTTTTAGGTCATTGGTAGTGAAGAAGATGTTTAGATAAGGTTCCATGGGAGAGGGAGATGAAGGATGATGGTCATGGTCATGGTGCATCATTTGAAGATGCTCATCCTGGGTGTGCATGTCTGTGTTTACTGCTGCTTGTAAATCATCCATCTCTTTCTTAATCACTCTGGTACTACCGGAATTGGTGCTGTACTGTAATATCAAAACACAGATGATCAAAAGTATTGAAACCGGACACGGGGATGGATCTTACTGTGTGTTGTGTTTCCCAAGTCTATTGAAACGTTGGCAAAAAATTCGAATTTAAAAATAATAAAGCTTTTGTGAGGAGATACAGATGTTGAGTTTGGATTATGCATTGATCAAAAAACTCAACATCAAACCAACGTTGGTCAATCTCAAGATCTTATCGGTTGGCAAATTGGAAACGGATGATCATGGTCTTGTCCTTACCAGCACGAAAGGTGTATTAGTCAATGAACTTCCGAAACCTACATTCTTTTTTGACAGTTAATCAAGCCTAACTGATCACGACATGTTGATTTTGATTGGGTTGGAGGGACTTTCATTAACTGAATTCATTCACAAATCTAAACTCTAATACCCTCTGTGACTAAGCATCACGACAACATTCAAAGGTTATTTTCACAAGTTGTACATCTAGTTTATGTAGTAGTCAGCATTCCTTTCTCTCCCACTTAAGAATCCAATGTTTTTTTTTGTGAATTCTTTTGAAATTATGGCCCTATTTGGCCTCTAGTTAATATTTATTCAAAATTTTTGTCTTTATTCATTTTTTTTTTTGCATTTGTTGTTTAAATCTCAATGTTTTGTAGTTTATTGGTCCGTTTTGATGAAAGGAATCTAATGAGTATAAAATTGTGTCCAAAAGTTAAAAAAAAGTCACTAAAGACGACAAATAAGTACAAAAAACTCTGTTTTTTATTTATTTTTGTCTTTTTTGAACTTTTTTCAAATTTATCCGATGAGTGATAACTTTTCTGAAAGCTCTTGTCGAGATGAACTAATAAATCAAAAAAAATTGATGAAAAACAAAAAATTGCAAAAAAATTTCAAATAAGGACGAAAAAAATTTCAATAAATAAACACATAAAAATCACAGTCCAAATGGACCCAATGTCTAAATGGGAAAAGCCAAAGCCAGCAAAAAATAATTAAAGATTCTCTTATGTTTATAAGAATATGTATGGGGTGTGAGCAATTGGCAGAGACTAGAGGGAGATAATATGTACTTTTTCCAAATAAACAACAATTCATAATGGATCAAGACAAACCAGTTATAATAATTATGCAGCAAAAGCTAATGGTATATAAAGTGGATTTTTTTTTAAAAAAAAAATCCCCTGTTTTTGCTACTGGAACACAAAGCAACAAGCAGAAAACCAACAGAGAAAATAAATACAGAAGTGGAAAAAGAAAATAAATATCCAGAAAAATGAAAAGGAAATCATTATTACCTGGGAAACAAGGAGAACATAAAAGAGGAAACTGAAAGAGGCAAATCTAGAACCCATGTTTTTATCTTCTTCTCTGAACTGAAGGGGACTGCGGCAGAGATATAAAATGAGCCTTGGCTATGGAGTTGAGATCAGCAGAATAATGTTTTCTAGTCACCCATTGCTAGCTCACGTCATGTGGCAAAAAATATGTGGTAAAAGGAGAGAGAGAGAAGAGAGAGAAGAGAGAGAGAGAGAGAGAGAGAGGAGAGGAGAGAGAGAGAGATTGGAGGTGAATATTATACAAATATGAATTTCAGTTTTGTATTGGAGTATCAAGCAGATGACATAAGGCTGCCGCATTTCTTTGATCACATACAATGGATTACTTTAAGGAGAATAATATTATCAAGGGTTTTTTAATTTTTAATTCTATTCTCTAGATATACTTTGAATAATCAAATTTAGCCTTTCACATATTATATTTTTGTTTTTGGGCGTCATGTGGTGCGGGTATAACGACATAATTTTACTTGTTTTGTCTTCAAAACTCTCTTATTTTGAAATCATGCACTTTGATAACAATTAGCGGAATGTGTCAAAACGATATAGTTTTGAGGACAAAACGTGCAAAATTGTACCGTTTTGTCTGCAATACACGCACAGTGCACTAGAACTCCTTAATCCAAGGACTTAAGCAGCAAAGAACCTCTTTGCAATCAATTGTAAGGGATTGAGCCTTCTTCCTTCTTAGCTTAAATCGGTTTGGCCTTCTACGTTTATGTATCATTTTTTCGTTAGGGTTTCGTTGATGGTGAAAATTTCTCTTTAGAAAAGGCAATGGAACCCATAACCTTACAAACTTATAAACATAATATAAATTTCTAGATTCAATCTTTAGGGATTACTTACTTACTCATTGAGTGACTTTGACACTGGACGTTCTCCAAAATAATCGCAAAAATTCAAATATTAATCTATTCAGCCACGTGATAGATCTGTAGCTATTCTTCCAATATGAAAATAATTATACATCATTCGCATACTGGTGACGTTTCGAATAAGTCATATATCAATTTTTCTTTCTCGAAAGAATTATTTTCTTATATTTGAAAAGAATTTCTATATTAATAGAAAAAAACTTAATCGGAATGAATCAGATCTTTTCATTTGTTCTAGTTTTTGTTATTTTTACGTTAAAACGGCTTTTCGGAAAAAAGAGAGGCTATAATTTCCACATTTTGTTTTCATGTACTATTTGCTTTTCCCAAATGGGAGACCTGAAAACAGAGCTCTCCACAGCACAAACTAATGCACATCTCTTTCTCTCTCACACACCCACCCACCCACGCACCCCTTTTTCTTACTTGTTTTGCCTTCAAAACTGCTTCGTTTTGAAATTATGCATTTTGATAACAATTAATGGGGTGAGTCAAGCCAATATAATTTTGAGGACAAAACGTGCAAAATTGTACCGTTTTGTCTGTACTACACGCGCACTATGTAGACTGCACTAGAACTCCTTAATCCAAGGACTTAAGCAGCAAAGAACGCCTTTGTAATCATTTGTAAGGGATTGAGCCTTCTTCCTTCTTAGCTTAAATCGGTTATCATTTTTTCGTTAGGGTTTTGTTGATGGTAAAAATTTCTCTTTAGAAAAGGTGACGGAACCCATAATCGTACAAACTTATAAACGTAATATACATTTCATGTACAATTTGCTTTTCCCAAATGGGAGACCAAAAAACAGAGCTCTCCACATAACAAACTAATGCACATCTCTCTCTCTCTCTCTCACCCACACCCACACACACCCCCACACACCCCCACCCACACACACCCCTTTTTCCTTTTTTGACCTTAAATGCCTTTCATGTACGTGCACTAAAATGACGTATATTTTCCTATTGTAATATGTAGCTTTAGTATAGTGCATTCAAACATATCTACTTTCTAGCAATGAACTCCAACCACCTAAAACCACTCACTTTTTTTTAACCCTAAATCCCTTTCTGTGAGCTTTCTTCCTTCATAACATAAATTTGGTGCCTTGTCATTTTCAATACAAATTGATAAACGCAATAAAAATGTGCCCGTAATTATCAAGTCAGAAGAATTTGCTATTAAGAAAGAAACTGTAAAGTCTTTCGATCCTCTACGCCTATTTGATAAGACCTTTTATAACATTCATGATGAAGCCGTGAAGGCCAATGGAAGAGACAATACTCAAGGCAGTCTTTTTTGCTCGGGTGATAATATCGTTTTTAATATGTAACTCTTCCTCTGCTAGTTGAGGCCTTACTCAAATCAATTAGGAATTTCTTGGGTCCCTCTGGCTTTCGAGAACACTCTGGAGGTCACGGGTTTAGGTTTTTGCATTTTATGCCATTTTCATTATCAAAATAAAAAAAATCATCCCCCAAAGAATTGTTCATGAAGCTACTATAGCCGATTCATTAGATGGATGCCAAGTGGTTCATACGATCCCTCCAGGACCGAAACTTCTTGTTTCCAATAATCTTTTTTTCTCCACTCAGCATTTTTTTGCCAAACTTTCATTCATTGCAAAAATTTTCATTTTAAAATCCATCCCGTAAAGGATTGTTACATGGAACTACTATAGCCGATGTATCTGATGGATGCCAAGTGGTTCATATTATTCCTCCAAGATCCCGGAACTTCTTGTTTCCATTGGTCATTTTATCTCCAGCATCATTATACCTTTTTGACAACTGAAAAAGGCTATGTCACTATCTGAACAAATTCCTCATTCTTTGCATTGTCCAAATGGGAGACCCCCAAACAGAGCTCTCCACGCCACAAACTAATGCAGATTTTCTCTCTCTCTCTCTCTCTCTCACACACACACACACATTTTTCTTTTTGTGACATTAAATCCCTTTCTTATGCACTAAAACGACATATCTTCTCCTATACTGTACTTTGTAGCTTAGTGCATTAAAACCTATCCACTTCCTGTTCCCATGAAGTCTATACCTAAAAACCACTCACTTTTTTTTCTAGATTCCTCGTAGCATCTTCAACTTATTTGTCAAATTTTTACACCAAGTGCATATTTTGGTGGGATTCGAGGGCCATTTGTGCACCACATGTAGTGCGGGTATAGTGTAAGCAAACAATGTAATTTTGTTTTTGAAATTTATGTTGTTTTTGCTTACTCCGCAAATTGTTACCAAAATACATGCGGGGCAAAAAAAAGTTGGTTTGCCTGTTTTGCATTGAAACTATATCTTTTTGACTATATATATTTTGGTAATAATTTGCGGGATAAGTCAAAACGAAGTAATTTCAAGACAAAATAGATAAAATTACAGTGTTTTGCCCTCAGAACACCGCACTGTAGGGGGTGTAGTACATCCCCAAATCCAATTTGGTGACCTAGGTGGCATTTTGAATACTAACTCTTATTACTTTAATACTCCAATCCATTCTTTGAAATTAATTAAATTAATATATATTGTTATTTGGTTTCAAAACATGAGGAAAATCTTAAAAAATTTGAAGGGTCATTCTTGTTCTTCAATTTTAAAGGTTAAGACAAAATCTTCAAAATTGGGCGACTAATTTGAAGAGTGGGTTGAAAATCTACAATCCTATATGGCTCTTTAAAATAGGACATGAATTGCCTGTCGTGTCTTAAGCACATCATAATTTACTGTGTCCCTCAACGGGACATCGTCCTGAGCCTAAAAAACATAATTCAAATCGTTCCTTTTGTAAATCTTAATGACTTGAGATTTACAAAATAAAATATTCGAATTATATTTTTGAGCTTGGAAAAATTCCCATTAAAGGGTACAACAAATTTTGCTGTAGGCACAACATGAGATTTGAAAAGTAGGTTGGAGTCGCACTAACCCACAAGTGCAAATAATTAAGTACATGAAAATTGAGAAGATCTAGAAACAAAGACCCCTCATAGCATACAACATGACGTATTGTGCGACAAAACGACGTTATTTTAAAGCACAAGATACTATTTAGGACAAATTCCTATCACTAAGGGTCTTCGTTTTTACGTTAAAATAACGTTGTTTTACTGTACAACACATCTATTGTGCAACAGACTCCTCTATTTCCACCTAAACTCCCCAAGTAAATTCTAGCCGACCATTTGTCTCTTTGTCATTGACATATAAGTCAAATGAATCTGTTAGTGGGTTGTTAAATTCTTTGCCAAAAACATAAACAATCTTTTCCTTTTTGGGTGGTTGAAATTTTTAATTTGGCGACAATAAGTTAAATTCTTTATTTTTTTCCTCTTTCAAAAAGTTACACATCTTGTTCACATTTGTCTGCACCTTTTTTTCTTTTTCTTGTTCACATTCAGCTAACCTAATGGTGACCATATTCAATATATATCTTTTCTTGCTCTCAATTAAAACACATTCATGCATAATTTTTCTAATTTTTTTTTTACTAATTTAAAAAACTAATTGAAATGTTTCAACCAGTGCAAAAAAATTAAAAGAATATGTACAAAAATATTTGATGAATTGAAAAATTGACAAAATATTTAAAAATAAATTTATATTCTTAGCAAATTCTTCACTTCTTTCTAGAATTTTGCATTTTTTCTTCACTTTTGACTTTTAATGTGTGGCCTCTCCATCCTGACATAACCTTTTCCTATTGCAGTTGTAGGTTAGCTCATTAAAAGACAGGAGAAATCTCATACAAGTAGAGTAGACCAATTTTAATCTCATATAAGTAGAGTGAAATTTTAATTCCAATTTCATGGAATCTAAATGTTAAAAAGTCTATATTACCCTTGATTTAAGGTGCAAGTCAATATATATAGGTGGCAATGCAAGTCAATATAGGGTGCGAGTCACTTTAATTTAAGGTGCATGATAGTGTTTTAAATACACGGTGCAACTATATTTATTAGGAGCAGCAAATTTTAGTGTCATATTGATGCAAATCTCAATGGTTAGCTATTGTCTCAAATACAAAGTGAATGTCTCTTTAGTTTATAGAGCTACTCTTGAAAATGACACGGGACAGTTCGTGACATAAGAGAGTGCAAGTATGTTTTAAAAAGCAAGTCAATAATTATTAGAGGGAGCAAGTTCTAGTGTCAATTGTTAGTGCAAGTTTTGATATCGGTCAGTATGCCTCAGAAAAATTTATTTGGTGCAAGTCACTTTATTATAATGTGTTAGTGTTGCGGATACAAAATGTAATTAAATTTACTTTGCAGAGCTACTCTTGAAATGACATGATCCAATTCATGACATGATTGAGTGCACATCTCCTAATTTTAAGGAGAAAGTCAATTTATTAGAAAGAACAAATTTGATGTGTTATTGGTGCAAGTTTCGATATATTTAGGATGTCACAAGAAATATTATTCAGTGCAGATTCCTTTAGTTTAAAGTACTTATGTCTAAAATATAAAGTCACTAGGCGAACAAAAAAAAGTTTTAAGTTTATATTTTCCTCAAGTTTAAAGAAGAACAAGTCCATGAACACAAACCATTCATGCCCATCTATACACAGATGTGTCAAAAATCATCGAATGCATGTGAAATCCTCCATAATCATGTGAGCTCCATGTCTATCTGACAGTTACGGACACATCTATATTTGAATGTACACGAATAATTTGTGTTGTTAGATTTTTTCTTTAACAAATACCTTCTCAAATGGTGCTATTATTTTAAGAGTATCCCAAGTGTTCAAGTAAAATAATGAATTAGAATAAAAAAAATATAAGAATTAGTAGAAAAAAACTAAAAGTAGTTTTAGAACCGTATCAAAACAATTAAAGTAATTTATGTTTGAAATACCTAATTATTCCAATAAAGAAATTTAATTATTAAGAAAGAAGAAAAACACATATGTATTTTTTCTTCCTAATACAACTAAATAAGATCGTAAGATTATTACTTCATTTTCATGAGAGAGAGTCTAATAATTTAGAGGGAAGAAGAGATTCACGTGTAAAGAGAGAAGGGCAAAAGAATCATTTCAATTAATAAATCATAATATAATGACAGTGATATATTATATTATGATTTGTCCTTTATATGACAATGAAATTTTTCCAAAAAGATAACATATGAAATTCTATCAAGTCAAACGAAACTCATCAATCATACAGATTTGACAATTGGAAAAGGCCACATTAAGACCCTTGTGAGTAAATTATCAACCACCATTGTTAATCAAGACTGCTCTGCCATTGTGGCCACATGTGAACTGGCCAACCATGACACTTAGTGTGTGTCTGTGTGTGTGAGAGAGAGAGAGAGAGAGGATCACTCCAACATTGACCCTTTTTTTAATAGCTTTTTTATAGCAAAAAAATTGACACGTCAACTGAGCCGATTAAGAGTTCATTTGGTTTGCGGTAATTGTTGAGTTGTGTTGTTTCAAGTAGAATTTAATCTATCTAAATTTATTTGGACTAAGTTATTTTTAGTGTGTTTTAATCGCATTTAATGCATGATTTGTCTGACTCGGAAGGTATAATGACGGAAATACTATTGAAGCTAACTCTATTTGGACTCTCTTTGTTTGATTTGAGAGGACAATTTCGTCTTTTGAACAAGTAGAAAACTCTTCCTTAATCTTGAACAATTTAACCCAAATGAGCACAAAAAAAATTTGGTTCAAACAATTCAAAAGGCCGCCAAATGGAGCCTAACTATCCCGACACTTCTTGCATAATACTAAAAAATTTAGATTTTTAATTATTTATCTATTCTTGAAAGTGGAACATAAGCTGAGATAAAATAGTACTTCCATTTGTGTAATTTATTGAATATGTCATGCGGGTGTTTTATAATTTTATATTTTAATAATTAAATAAATAATCAAATAAATTGAAAAATAACATAAAAAATATAACAATTTAACGTATCGTCTTACGAATATCCGATTCTTTTTAAAATTTATCATACGGTGTATATTCTTTAATAATATAAACTAGTGGCGGGTGTCCATGCGTTGCGTGCTGCTGAAAATAAGAATATAAAAATAAGAATTCAAAACTAGAGACCCGATCGCCATCATAAATGAAGTAAATGGAGTGAACAGTTTTAAAAATGCAAGTATTTTTTTTAGTCATGCATTTTTTTTAAAAATTTAGTTGTACGTAATTACCCGTACACGAATATAAGATCTGAAAATATCCTTTTTAATCGTAAACTTTTTAGAAAAATAAAATTGTGAGTCCACTTAAAAAAAAAAGATCATACTAAAAGATGTGTTCTCTTTGTAGTAGTATAAATATGACCTCTTTAAAAAGCCTACAAGTACCAAAACTCAGAGACTGTCATAGAAAATAAATTTGTAAACTCAAGTGGAAGTTTCAACAAGGCCAGAGATGAGAGCTCTATCTACCTTCTTCCTCCTTTCCTTGCTTTTCTTGGTGAGCACAAATATTTTCTTGTCCAATTACATGTTAAGGCCGCGTACATTCAATTCATTTTTTTCAAGTTCTGCAATAACGAGAGTCTCGGGCGCTAAATAACCCAATATTTGTATACATATATCTATGTTACATGTAATCTTCTTGTTTAGAGTTGATCAAGAATCTTATATTAGTCCCTGAATCTTTTTTTTTTTTTTTTGAAAGGAAATCAAACACTCATAAGAAACCTTGTTGTTGTTCTTCTTCTCTTTGTGGTGATCAGTTTTCCAGCTTCTGTGAAGCAAGAACAGATCCTGTAGACTACTGGAAAAACATTACGAAAGGCGAGCCGATGCCCGAATCAGTTCAACAACTGCTACTCCATCAAGAAGATCCATCATCATCATCATCATCTCAATCCAAAAAGAAGACCAAAAAGTGGCTCTCATCAACTCAGAGGATAAACGAGGAGCACTTCAGAAAGGATTTTGATACCAGGCCTATTGCTATCATTTACCACAGCCCAACTGAGATTAAACATTAGAGAGGCCTAAGGTTCAGAGTACAGTAATTAAGATCAACAAATAGCTGATACATATGGGGATGTGTTATATGTGTAGTTGAAAGTTGAAATCTTGTGTTATGTTGTAGTGAGAATTACCAATGAAATATATATATTTTTCTTCTGCTAAAATATGTTAGTTCAGAAGCAGGCATTTTGTGTAGGTAAATTAGTGTTTGTATGAATATAACAATGCAATTGTTTTGTTGAATTTCTTTAAGATATTTTCCCCCATGTGAAAATAGAAAGATTCTCTGGCAGTCTTTGGAGACTTTTGCTAAAGCCCACAATCTGAAAGATTTCACCCATGCCAGTACATTTATTGCTATTAGCTTCTTCATTCATTCCTCTGTTATAAAATAGAGTAGGGTCCTCCTCTGGTGAGGCTTTGATGAGATAGACAAAAGGACGTGTGAGGAAAGAGAAAAATTAGAAAGTGTGAAGCAGAGAGAGCGAGAGAGCGAGTTGAGTTTTCTTGTGTAAAACACCTACAATATGCTGTATAAATATTATGATTCTCTCCGTGTATATACTCAATTTTTTGTCTTTGTGTTTGTGAGTAGGTATGTGATTGATTATGAGTACAACAATTTTGATGAAACATATATTTTTTTTTTTTGATAAGCTTTGATGAAACATATTAGGAAGTGTTTTACTGTTCTTCCCAGCTTCTTCCTGATGATGGTATCAAGTAGGTGGTTCCTATCCCAGGAAACAATCAAGCCATGTTACGTCCCTGCGAAAAGTGTTGGGTTTGTGAAGTCTGATTCGATTTTAGTTGTTTCTTTGCTGATTATGACAATATTCGGCCTAGACAGGGTTGTAACAAGCAATCGGTGATGTAATTAAATGCTATGTGCGACCAACGATATATCTTGTGCTTCTTTTCATTAAATACATAGTGGAATTGGTAGGAGCCGTCAACGTATTTAATTGCAGTTTTCAAGAATCACCTTGTCGTTCTTTATGCTAGCCTTTTCTTCTTGATTGTTTCTTCGTGCGGCCGTGTATGTGTGGGAAATTCGACAACAAAAGGCACTTGAACATCTGAGTTAGTTATGTTTTGGATAGGAATTCAAAGCCCATTTGTATTGTTCTATCATTTTCCAAAAAATCAAGTGCTTGAATGAGAATTTCAATGCAATGTCACTTCATTCCAGCTTCATTTCAGTGAACCAAATCAATGAGCAGTTCTACACATACAAATTAAGTGCATAGATACAGACACATATATATCTGGAATCGTTCTTTGAATGTGAGACTAGGAGCGGAACTAGGATTTGATATTGGGAAAAACACCACTAATTAAAAACCTTGAAACCACGAAGTTGCGGTAGCAGGAGGTCGGCACAGCGGTGCCCAGCGGACTCAACAGAATCATTGTATATCGTGATTTGTATACTATGATATAGGGTAAGCCACGGTGTTACCGTGGAGTTAAACAAGACAACCTTACCCCTTAGATTAGGCTACCCTGATTCGTATATAGATATAACCCTTTACACATAAATATAGTATACTGAAAAATAGAGAGTTCCCATTTGAGATCTATACAGTGACGCAATAAAATAAAAAATTGGTTGAAGTTGGACTTGTGGGTGGCAGGTGCCACTCCCCCCACCAAACAGCTCCACCCCCATGTGAGACTCTTATAATTTTGTGAACTCCACGTGTGTAGACGATTCCAAATACTTCTATATCTGAATCTTTATACTTAAAATGACGTCAGAGGAGAGTAAAATACACATTATCACACAACAAAAGTCCAGGAATTGTTAGTGGAAAATCTCCTGTTCTTATCCCTATATGTTTGACCATATCAGCACTATCAGCACACAGTATGAGGAAAGAAAGGTCTGCTGCAACTTTTACAATATACCATCCATTAGATTTCCAATGATTCATCATTCCAATTTGAATTTTCATTAGATTGGTGTTAACAGGGGGTCAGCTTTCTTTTTCTATGTTACGTCATTCTCCTATTACATATAGTGGGTCGAGAAAGTACTCGTCCGTGCTTTTTCTTATTGAGAAATACGTTGCTAGCCTATAGTCAACTATTGATAAGATTATGATAATAGTTTTCCTTGATAATTGTCCAGCATCTGTAATTCGGAATTTAAAAAAGTAGGAAAAAAAGTCAACCAATCTTTATGCAGGAATCTGTCTGCATACGCACTGTACTAGCTACTATCATCTATCTCTTAGTAAAAAATGGCGTTGCTTTCCCTATGATACATCATAGTTATTGGAACAATAGAATTCAAACGAGTGACTCACACCGTTGAGTATTTTGTAGTGTAGGTGAAAATTGAAATGTATGTGAATGCGTTACATAAGATATCATAAGAGAAGACTATTAAATCTTTCCGAAGTGAGAGAAAAAAGAAAGTCGCCCTACAACTAACATAACAGCCAATTGAAAAACGTTAGCTAGTTAGGCTGACACATAACGGTTTTCTCTGATAGGGGCTAGGTTCTTCAAGTTCTACTTAACCTCTAAAAATTGCTGCGTTTTTTTGTCAGAGTCATTAGTGACTTATGTAGTGGTCGGAATTTATACATGCTCTTTTTTGCCCCCTACTTAAGAATCCAAAGGCAACCTTTGGATGTTGTTGTTACGCTTTGGTTACGAAGGTTACTGGGGTGTTGGTGGTATGATAAACTCAGGAAATCTCTCGAAACGTGACTATTTAGGTATAAGAATCTGAATGGAAAACAGAAAACAGAATTGGAAACAAGCACGTCCAACATGATCTTTAGGAAAAATTTGAAAATAGTTAACTCGCATAATACTTCCATAGCATGATCTTCACATGCATTATTAGAAACAAGCACAAGTAAGATGCCATAACAAAGTGAAAGGAAACTACACGAGCAAGACCAGATCAAGCTAGGCAATTGCAACCCACACAAGGTTATCAGCTGGGAAGAAATGGCAGACCGGTTTGGACCCAGGTTCGATCCCCAGCACCCGAAACGACACGTGATCCGGGCTCCACTGAGACGTATCCAGGTGGCAGACAGCAACAGCTTCTATTCCATCTCCATTTTCACCCCTTAGCAATACCTTAAACACCTTGCTTTCACTCACTTGGTAGTGGCAGTAGAAAATGGCATATGGGTAAGGCATGGTATGACATGCCACCATTTTCAAAGCTGGAATTTCTTCGGGCTTTTGCAAGATAGTATAGTTCTGCAAAAGGGTTGTTGATGATTCTGTGAAGTGGGTAGTGGACAGAACTTTGAATCGCAAACCGAAGATTTCGTGTACGAAATCGAGCATGGATTCCAAGGATGTGGCACATAACTTGGTCTCTCCCTTGATGGGTTTCACCTCACATTCTCTAAGTGTATCTTCCATGGCTTTAGCTTGTGGAGATCCTTGGGGAAAGGAAAAGATATGGAGAAGGTTTGGGAGTGAGTCTAGCGAGAAAGGAATGGAATTGGCTTCCTCTTTGGGTAGGAAATGAGGAGAGGAAGAAGGGTCTCTCTTTGGGAAGTAAATTGGGATTCTGCTACCCACCTTTAGGTCTTCTATAAACAAGAACACCATCAGTGAAGGGTCCATGTGATTCATGTGGGTTGATGGATGATTGGCATGAACATGTGCCATATGAGCATTACCACTATCTTGTTCACCATGAATCCTATGATGGTCATCCATGGCAGGCCCTTTTTCAACACTATGGTACTTGTCATTACCATCCATGCTATGGAGTCTTAAAACATTTGTACCCATAGGGGTTTCATCATTCATGTGGTATCTCATAGCATTCATCTTGTTGTTCCCATTAGAGCACTGCACAAGAATAACAAGCATTATAACAAGTTCTAATATCCATCAGCATCGTATACGAAGAAATCGCGAAGAAATCGTTAAGAAAACATAACATCTTGAACCGTATTCTGTTTTTGGGCCAATTTCCTCTTCGTGCTACCAAAGAAATGAGATTCTTGTTGAATCCAGTTTGCTGCTCCAACCATTATGAGACTAGTAACTATTACATTTAGTACTTTAGGTGCTTTTGTTGCATATAATGTAAATCTCGTAACGGATCAATTTCAACGAGTCTTTCAAACTAGTACTTTTTGTAATCGACTCTATAGATTTTTCACTGAACGCTGATTCTTCGATCAAGTTTTGAATGATACCACTTGATTCAAACGTCCACGAGAAGCTGAGAATAAGTTATTTATAGATTCTTAATTCAATTACCTATTCTGAACTAGTTCATTTGTTCTGATTCCTCTCTAAAGTTCAAACCTTCCTTTTTACATGTTTCTTGAAATATTTTGATAAAAATAACAAGAAGAGCAACAGCAAAAACAAGATCAAGAACGGCAATATATGAAGGAATGAATCAAGTATAGCCTAGAGATTACCATAACAAGTAGCAGCAGACAGAGGAAGAAGCTCCAAGAAACATATCCACTTCCCATCTTTTTTTTTCCCTTGAAGCTCCTCTCAGTTTCTTTTCTCCTTCTAAGGCCAAAGGAAACACTCCTACACTTCAAATCTAAGGCAATCTTTTTGATTGTCTCATGAGTTACTCAACAATTTAAAAATTAGATATTTCTTTTGTCTATCCATTACACTGGTTACTGTTTTACTTGGTAGGACCATATACCTAGATCCAACTTTTAATGTGTGATGTTTTTTTTCTCTTCTTTATTTGGCTATGTTACAGCGTGTGTTAATGTTAAGTCAAATATTGGACAGAAAAAATTTAGATCCTTGTGTTGGAGCCCAATACAAGTGGTACTACAGACGAGACTCCGGATAACGCAGGTCTTTTGAACCCTTAAGTCCTTTAAGCATTACTCCTCTGAGCATGCTTCGGCAACTATATTTTTTACTACATTATTCAGGGAGTTGTTTTTACCAATGTCGTTACCCGACTTTTGTAAGTGTACTAGTTGGTCATCTTGCTTTATTTCATTTCACGTCACAGTCGACTGATTGTTTCATGTCTTTTGTAGTTAACTTGTCTATCCCAACACCCGTAAAAAGCGAAGCCACAATAGTTTCTGCGAGAGTTGATAATTAGGCTGTCATTTCTTTGTTCTTGCACTTCCAACCCTATTCAATTGGATTCGGAAATTCTTGCCTTTGTTCCCAACTTGATTTAGAGGTCGTTGACATCGCTCCAAGTGTTGAAAACATTGAGGAAGATACGCAGATTCTAATCTCTCCTCCTGTTGAGCTGCCGGTGCCAATGGACATAAAAGGCTGTCTCGGCTGAGGTGCGGATGAGATAGAATGTGACCAGAATTATAGATCTCACCATAGATTATGTGAAGCCTAATGTTTCCCCAGGTCTGTTGGCTAATATCGGATGACTCACCACTTATAATCTTAAGTTTTTTAAATGGCTCTACGTGATACGGTACGGACTTTATAGTTACTCCACAGAGAATTGGGTCTTATAATACACAGTACAAATGCCTAACATGGTACTTGTTACCTTACAGTTCTTCTACACAATGTTTTACTTTCCATGCTGTGTCCCCCTTTTTTAAATTGAGCCTATATCTCTTGGAAGAAGTGAAGTAGACACTATTTAGTAGTATTTTTTACAGTGGAGACCGAGTTGCGCGACATTTATATTGCAGCATTGTGGGTATCGAGACCTTAATATACAAAATCTTAGCATGGATTCGGCTTGAGAGATGATGTTCTTAAAATCAGCTCTCGAGAAATTTTTCATGTTAGAATGAGACGCAAGTTCTTGCTTATGGGTTGCGTTAGCCTTAAGTATCACGGCTCTAAAGCCAAGTGCTAGCTTCACCCAATGAGTTTGGAAATAGGGTGTCCCTTTAACGAAGGTCCATATTCAGTGGCTTTCGAGTAGGAAATGAGTCAAATAGTAAAGAAACGATTTTTCCACGAGTTGATTTCGCTTTCAAGCTATCTTTTACCTCAAATAATTCAACATAGAAAAGATATCATCAAATCCACGTGAAAACTCCTTTTTGAATTGAATATATGCATCTACAAGATCAATTATCCAAAGAGTCTCTTTTATCAAGACAGGCCCTCTTGGACTCTAGCCAATTATGCAAAATAATGGAAGAGATATTGTCCTGATATCTGATCCAATTGCTGGCATGTGTCTAATTATTAGAAGCTCCAACACATTTTCTAATGTAAATGGATTTCAGAATTGGTATGCTGTCACCATCGTGTGATCAGAAAAAAGAAAAACATCAAGACAAAAAATGGATATAAATATAGTAAATCCCTCGCAGACCACGAGGTTTGTACCACAAAAAGCAATCATTAATTTATTGATGCTTATCATGATAAGCAGGGTGGATTCTTTCAGTTCGCTCCGTCATTGGGCCGAACTGAAAGCTCCATGAGGCCCGCATGTCGTGTAACCAGCCCGTCTTCAAGAGTAAGACCAGTGTGTAGTGTGTGGATCTGACCGAACAAAGAGTGGTCGAAATGACCATAGTACAACTCAGTTTCTGTAACTACGTAACCGACACGTGGCTCAACACGTCCATGTGGAGTTCGGCTAGACACTCGGTGCTTCATGCTTGACGTCAAAGGTAGAGATATTTATTACTTGTGGTGCACGACACGTTTAGTCTAGACATTGTGGTGCACGAGATGATTATCTCGGATGTGGTGGTGCATGAGGCTGTTATCTCGGATGTCGTGGTGCATGTGCCTACCACATGTTGACTAGGTATGCAACTACAGTTCTATATTAACCAAGACACACTGCACAAGGTAGGTCCTATTACTACACTCTCAAGTGCTTTAATTTTAACTTAGAATCGTTTATTTTCAGGACACTAGCATGTTATTTCTCTTACAGTTCAAACGAGAAGAGTTCAGTACAAATAATTTCGAGAGACATCCACCAAATTCAGGACCCCACGTTATGATAGCCAACGTGAATCCTATGGTTTATGTACCCCAAACAAATTTTCTTTCTATATTTCCTAACTATCCTATATAGGCTATATATAGCAAGTGTTCACAGAAGTCTTATTCAAAATCCGAACAGTCGAGAGCTAGAAATGGGATCACTTTTTGGTTTCTTCACTTTCTTCTCACTTGTCCTGGTAAGAAAAATAGTTTTCCAAGGGGGGGGATAAATAACTACTAAATTTTCATAACTGGCGTGTATTAGTTCACTTTGAGTCCCTTTGAATTTTTCAACAAAATTTTATAGAGGAGTTCAAAGGCAATGTGACAGCACTGCGTTCATTCTGATATAGAGCAGGCCCGCTCTGCATCAGAATGAATGTAGTTCTATTAGTGAACGATTCTGAGAACGTTTTTGAAATAATTTGTGGGTATATATTTGTTTACCTAAATACCACTGTTTTTCTGTATCTTGAAATTAGCAGTTTGGCAGTAACACTAATGCAAGACCGGACTCTGGAGAATACTGGAAAAGGGTTATGAAGGATCAGCCCATGCCGGAAGCAATTCAAGGCCTACTCCATCATCAGGTTTCAGTCTCGCCCCTCTCCACCACGAAAACCACCGACTGTCACACATCAACGGAAGCAGCAACAAACATTGACGAAATCGTTGAGACTTATTCTGTGAAGGAATTTGAACCGAGGCCAACCACGACAGGCTACCACGATGATAACCGAACAGAAGTCCTTCACGGACGAGTTTGAGCCGAGGCCAAGCACGACCGGCTACCACGATGATAGTACTAAACTAACCGAACAGAAATTCTTCACGAACGAGTTTGAGCCGATGCCAAGCGCGACTGGCTACCACGATGATAGTACTAAACTAACCGAACAGAAGTCCTTCGCAAGCGAGTTTGAGCCGAGGCCTAACATCTCAGTTTACCATGATGATGCTGGTCTGAAAGGGGAGGAGAAGACTTTTGTTAAGGATTTTGAACCAAGACCTAATGTATCAGTTTACCATGATGATGCTGGTCTGAAAGGGGAGAAGCCTTTTGTTGAGGATTTTGAACCCAGGCCTAATGTTTCTGTTTATAAAGAATAAACCTAGGCCTACTATATGGGAAGTTTATTAAGGTTTAATTTGCTTTGGTGAAGCTATGAACTTAAGGTGCAGCAGGTGGTGCATGCTCAACTGTGTGGTGTGGTGTGGGAAGAGAGTGATGATGTTTACCAGAAAAATAAAGGAGCTTGTTATGGGTTATGATCATTGATCAAATAAAAGTTGCTAAGTTTTGAGTTTTTCACTCCACATGTTAGCGATGGTATGTTTTTAGAGTTTGTTTGATGTTTCAGAAGCATGTTTAGTTTGGAAACACGCATACTGTGGTTAATTAAAGTTTGTAGGAATATGAGGATGCAATTTTATTGTTGGATTTCCTCAAGATTTTTCGCCCATGTGAAGATTGGAACATTCTCTGCCAATCTTTGGAGACTTTTGCTGCAGCCCAAGTGAGCAGTTCTATATATACAAACTTAAGTGCACAGATACGGACACGCGTGTATCTGGAATCATTCGAACTTGATTCCTTAAAATGGAAAGTGAAACAAGCACAAACAAACATGATCTTCAGGAAAAACATGAAAATAGTTAACTCGCAGAACACTTCCATAACATGATCTTCACACGCTTTGCTAGAAACAAGCTCAAGTAAGATGCCATAACAAAGTGAAAGGAAACCACACAAGTAAGACCAGATCAAGCTAGGCATTTGCAACCCACACAAGATTATCAGCTGGGAAGAAATGGCAGACCGGTTTGGACCCCGGTTCAATCCCCAGCACCCGAAACGACACGTGATCCGGGCTCCACTGAGACGTATCCAGGTGGCAGACAGCAACAGCTTCTATTCCATCTCCATTTTCACCCCTTAGCAATACCTTAAACACCTTGCTTTCACTCACTTGGTAGTGGCAGTAGAAGATGGCATAGGGATAAGGCATGGTATGACATGCCACCATTTTCGGAGCTGAGATTTCTTTGGGCTTTTGCAAGATAGTATAATTCTGCAAAAGGGTTGTTGATGATTCTGTGAAGTGGGTAGTGGACAGAACTTTGAATCGCAAACCGAAGATTTCGTGTACGAAATCGAGCATGGATTCCAAGGATGTGGCACATAACTTGGTCTCTCCCTTAATGGGTTTCACCTCACATTCTCTAAGGGTATCTTCCATGGCTTTAGCTTGTGGAGAGCCTTGGGAAAAGGAAAAGATTTGGAGAAGGTTTGGGAGCGAGTCTAGTGAGAAAGGAATGGAATTGGCTTCCTCTTTGGGCAGGAAATGAGGAGAGGAAGAAGGGTCTCTCTTCGGGAAGTAAATTGGGATTCTTCTTCCCACCTTTAGGTCTTCTATAAACAAGAACACCATCAGTGAAGGGTCCATGTGATTCATGTGTGATGATGGATGATTGGCATGAACATGTGCCATATGAGCATTACCACTATCTTGCTCACCATGAATCCTAAGATGGTCATCCATGGCAGGCCCTTTTTCAACACTATGGTACTTGTCATTACCATCCATGCTATGGAGTCTTAAAACAGTTGTACCCATAGGGATTTCATCATCCATGGGGTGTCTCATAGCATTCATCTTGTTGTTCCCATTAGAGCACTGTACAACAATAACTAGCATTATAACAAGTTCTAATATCCCTCTTCGTACTACCAAAAAAACTGAGATTCTTGTTGAATCCGAGTTTGTTGCTGCAAACATTATGAGACTAATACCTTTATGTTTAGTACTTTAGGTGTTTTTGTTGCATATAATGTAAATCTCGTGGCTGATCAATTTCAACGAGCCTTTCAAACTATTACTTTTTATAATCGACTCTATAGATTTATCACTAAACGTTGATTCTTCAATCAAGTTTTGAGTGACACCACTTGATTCAGACGAGAAGCTGAAAATAAGTTGTTTACAAGCTTAATTGAATTATATATTCTAAACTAGTTCATTAGTTCTGATTCCTCTCTAAAGTTCAGACCTTTTTACATATTTCTTGAGAATAAGTTGTTTAGATCAAGAACAGCAATAGATGAAGGAATGAATCAAGTATAGCTTAGAGATTACCATAACAAGTAGCAGTAGACAAAGGAAGAAGCTCCAAGAAACATTTCCAATTCCCATCTTCTTTTTCCCTTGAAGCTCCTCTGAGTTTCTTTTCCTCCTTCCAACTTCCAAGGCCAAAGGAAACACTCCTAGCTACACTTCAAATCTAAGGCAATATTTTTTATTGTCTCATGAGTTACTCAACAACTAAAAAATTAGATATTTCTTTTTTCTATCCATTACGCTGGTTACTATTTTACTTGGTAGGACCATATAGCTAGATCCAACTTTTAATGTGTGATGTTCTTTTTCCTTCTATATTTGGCTATGTTACGACGTGTGTGAACGTTAAGTCGAATATTGGATAAAAAAATTAAGACCCTTGTGTTGGAGCCCGATATAAGTGGTACTATAGACGAGGCTTCGGCTAAAGTAGGTCTTCTAAACCTTTAAGTCCTTTAAGCATTGCTCCTCTGAGCATGGTTCTACATATAGCCGGTTCTTCTGTTTCAGTATTCAGCCCTACTCCGCTGGAGGACTTTTCCCTTCCTGTTTCAGGATCACGAGGCTTCGGCAACTGTATTATCTTCGGAGTTACTTTTACCAATGTCCGTATCCGACTTTTGTAAGCGTATTAGTTGGCCATCTTACTTTTACCAATGTCATACATCAGCATAGTCAATTGATTGTTTCATGTTTTTTGCAATTAACTTTTCTATCCCCACAACCGTAAAATGCGAAGCCACAATAATTTCTGTGAGGCCGATAATTAGGCTGTCATTTCTTTTGCTCTTGCTCTTCCAACCCTATTCAGTTGGAGTGAGAAACTGTTGCCCTTGTTCCCAACTTGGTTTAGAGGTCGTTGACATCGCTCCAAGTGTTAAAAATATCAAGGAAGATATGCAGATTCTAATCTCTCTTCCTGTTGAGCTCCCGGTGCCAATGGACATATATAAAGGCTATTCCAGCTGAAGGTGCAGATGGACCTGAATAGAATGTGGCCAGAATTATAGATCTCACCATAGATTTTGTGAAGCCTAATGTTCCCACAGGTCCGTTGGCTAATATTGGATGACTCGCCAATTACAATCTTAAGTTTTTAAATGGGTCTATGAGATATGGTGCAGACTTTGCAGTTACTCCATCCGGGTATTATAAGAGACAGTGAAATTGAGCTTATATCTCTTGGAAGAAGTGAAGTACATTGTTTAGTGGTATTTTTCATATTGGAGACCGAACTGCAACGGCATTCATGCCGCAGTAAAAGTGAAGTGAAATCTATATCCCTCAATATGCGAAATCTTAGCATGGATTCAACTTGGCTAACGTTACGTGATATGGCTTAAAATTGAAGTGCATGCTTCACCCAATGAGTTCGGAAATAGGCTGTCTATATTCCTTTACCGAAGGTCCATATTCAGTTGGTCTCGAGTAAGGAATGAGTCAGATAGTAAAGAAATAATTTATTTGCGATTTTGTTTCGCTTTCAAGCTATCTTTTACCTCAAATAATTCAACAAAGAAAAGATATCATCAAATCCAAGTGAAAACTCCTTTTTGAATTGAATATATGCAATTACAAGATCAGTTATCAAAAAAATCTCTTTTATTAAGACAGGCCCTCTTGGACTCTTGCCAATTATGCAAAATAATGGAAGAGATATGGTCAACAAAAGGTGGGTACCCATTTTTGAAGAACTACTGCACGCTAAATCTAAAACTTTTCCATCCAATGTCCAACCAGCCAATTTAAAGCTCTCCCTTCTAATCTCAATTATGTATTTCCTAGTGATATCGAGACTTTTCGGGTAATAATTTCCTCTAGCCTTGAGGATATCAACAAGAGCAAGATGTTATTTGTAACAAGTAATGTTGTTGGTTGGTTAATTGGCTCCAACGCAGCTTCTAAATGTATTTCAGGATTTGGTATGCTGTCACCATCTTATGATCAGAAAGAAGACATACAAGAAGAAAAACAATGGATATAAATAGTAAATCCCTCACAGACCACGAGGTTTGTACCATAAAAAACAATCATTTATTCATGCTTATCATCTCCTTAACATGGTGGATTTTTTTGGCCCAGTTCGGTACAACATTGGGCCGAATTGAAGTCTCCAAAAGGCTCGCATGCTGTGCAACCAACCCATCTTCGGGCGTAGAACGAGTGTGTGGATCTGACTAAACGGCGAGTTATCGGAATGACCACAGTATAACTCAATTTCTATAACTCTACGTAACCATGTGGAGTTCGGCCAGACACTCGGTGCATCATGCATGACGTCAAAGGTAGAGACGTTTATTACTCGTGGTGCATGACAAGTTTAGTCTAGATGTTGTGGTGCACGAGACAATTATCTCGGACGTCGTGGTGCATGTGTCTACCACATGTTGACTAGGGACTATATTGACCGAGACACATTGCACAAGGTAGGTCTTATTACTCCACTCTCAAGTGCTTTTAAGTTTAGAATCCTCCTTTTTCAGGAATTAATTTAACTATCGTAGTGGCCTCTGGCTGCTTTCGGTTGGACGACACTAATAGGTTGTTTCTCTTATAGTTCAAACGAGAAGAGTTCAATACAAATAGTTTTGAGAGACATCCACCAAATTCAGGACCCCATGCACATTATGATAGCCAACGTGAATCCTAAGGTTTCTGTTCCACCAAACAAGTTTTGTTTCCATATTATTTAACTATCCTAGATAGGCTATATATAGCAAGTGTTCACAGAAGTCTTATTCAAAATCTGAACGCTCAAGAGCTAGAAATGGGATCACTTTTTGGCTTCTTCACTCTCTTCTCACTTGTCCTGGTAAGGAAAAGAGTTTACCAAGGGGTGTAAATAACTACTAAATTTTCATAACTGGCAATATATTAGTTCATTTTGAGTCCACTTAAATGCTGTCACATTGCATTCATTCTGATATAGAGCAGGCCCATTCTGTATCAGAATGAATGCAGTTCTACTAGCAAATGATTCTGAGAAAGTTTACGAAATAATTTGTGGGTATATATTTGTTTACCTAAATACCAACTGTTTTTGTGTATCTTGAAATGAGCAGTTTGGCAGCAACACTTATGCAAGACCAGACTCTGGAGAATACTGGAAAGGGGTTATGGAGGATCAGCCCATGCCGGAAGCAATTCAAGGCCTACTCCATCATCGGGTTTCAGTCTCGCCCGTCTCCACCACGAAAACCACCGACTGTCACACGTCAACGGAAGCAGCAACAAACGTTGACGAAATCGTTGAGACTTATTCTGTGAAGGAATTTGAACCAAGGCCAAGCACGACCGGCTACCACGATGATAGCACTAAACTAACCGAACAGAAATTCTTCACGAATGAGTTTGAGCCGAGGCCAAGCACGACCGGCTACCATGATGATAGTACTAAACTAACCGAACAGAAGTCCTTCACGAGCCAGTTTGAGCCGAGGCCAAGCGCGACCGGCTACCACGATGATAGTACTAAACTTACCAAACAGAAGTCCTTCACGAACAAGTTTGAGCCGAGGCCAAGCACGACCGGCTACCACGATGATAGTACTAAACTAAGCGAACAGAAGTCCTTCACGAACAAGTTTGAGCCGAGGCCAAGCACGACCGGCTACCACGATGATAGTACTAAACTAACCGAACAGAAGTCCTTCGCGAGCAAGTTTGAGCCGAGGCCAAGCGCGACCGGCTACCACGATGATAGTACTAAACTAACCGAACAGAAGTCCTTCACGAGCGAGTTTGAGCCGAGGCCTAATGTCTCAGTTTACCATGATGATGCTGGTCTGAAAGGGGAGGAGAAGACTTTTGTTAAGGATTTTGAACCAAGGCCTAATGCATCAGTTTACCATGATGATGCTGGTCTGAAAGGGGAGAAGCCTTTTGTTGAGGATTTTGAACCTAGGCCTAATGTATCTGTTTATAAAGATTAAACCTAGGCCTCCTCCTATATGGGAAGTTTATTAAGTAAAATAAAGGAGCTTGTGATGTGTGATGATCACTGATCAAATAAAAGGAGCTTGTTATGGGTTATGATCATTGATCAAATAAAAGTTGCTAAGTTTAGAGTTTTTCACTCCACGTGTTAGTCATGGTATGTTTTTAGAATTGTTTGATGTTTCAAAAGTACGTGCAAAATATTGTAATCTGCTCAACCAGCTTGGACCAATCCAAAACCTGAGTGTGTGTGAGAGAGAGTGAGAGAGAGATAGAGAGAGAGAGAGAGAGGAGATGAGACGTGTGAAATCTAGTTATGGAAACAAAGATTTGAAGTATTGGTAATCCCCATCTAGCCAATTGTGTGATTTATGCCACACAAAGTTAAAATATCAACCAGAACCACCAAAGTATAAGCAGGTTGAACACGTATAAATATTTTCATCACTAGAGGTAGACGGGAAGGTTTGAACCCATGATTTATTATCCCCTCCATTTTTATGCTCCCAAACTATGTTAAACATGTCACGTCAATTCTTTTACCCTTTCTAAAAATTATTCCTTTTCCTTTCCTCCCATCCAAATGGGCCCTTAGGCTATTATAAATAGGAGTAACTTTATTATTCAGTTTTCCAATAGAGAGAATCCCAACACTATTTGTATTTTCACATCCCACAGCTTCGGTAGATTGCTTAGTTCTGTTTATCTTCGGCACAAGAGCGCTCAATTAGTAAGCTACTATACACTTTTTCAAGGGTAACTGCTTCTAGACAAATCTCATGACTTCCGCTACATCCTTATTTTATTTATCACTGAACAATCATTTAAGACCTTAGCTGGTGATCTGATTAAACGCATCGAGCCTAATGTTTCCTCTTTTGAAATGGTTAAAATTTTATTAAAATCCCTCTAATGTATTTTTATTTTTCAACTTTGGAAAAGTATACTTGTGCATGTGGTTTTAACTCTTAAATGAGCTTATAACCTTCTATGGTTTCAAATAACCTTCATATCAGTATCCCATAGGGGTGGTACAAAAAATTGACCGACCGAAAAAATCGATCGGAATATTCGGTTCGCAGTCGATTCATAAGCATGTTTAGCCAGTTTTTATTTTTTCTGAAAATTTGATTTTCAATTCAGTCTCGGTTTTCACTATATGTCTCCGGAATGAACCAAACCGAATGATATAATATCTAATATAACCAAATCAAACCGATTTAAATCGAATTAAACCGGAAAATGTACAAAATCAAACCTATTTTGAAGTGATTCTGAAGTCTCAACCCAAAATCTCCACCAAAAAAAACCAGACCGAACCAACCCGAGCCAATTAGCCCAATCCGACGTCCCAAAAAAAACTGACCGAACTGAAGCACCTCGAACTAATTTCGTTTATTTACAATTTTGATCAGAATTGGGTATCACTTTTTTCATCATGAACCAATCGATTTGATCCGTTATGACCGAAAAAATCGAACTGCCCGAGATACTTTGCACAAGGTACGCCAATATGGAATGATCATATAATTTGAAAATAACCTTCTAACAACAATAGCGGATGGGACATCAATTTGTTCAACAGCAAATTGATTATCAATTTGAAAATAAAGTGAGGTGAACATAATTTGTTGTACTTCTTGTCACATTTATTATCTTTTGTTCAATTTGCAGGTCACTCCTAACAACAAGAAATTTGTTTACTTAGTGAGAACTCATAATCAACGTAGTGGATCTGGCACAGATTTGATCATTTTGTCTCTAATCCTGAACTTGATATTCACCTTCATTCCTATCCCTTTTCTTGAATGGAGACTAACCTTCCACATTCGGAGATTGGGAATCCCCGCCCCATCTTGAAAAAAATTCAAGACAAAAAAAAAAAATTCTATAATTTCAGTAACATAGTTCTAAAAAATCTATATTTAGTGGTTACAAGGATAAAAGTACATATATGCATATAATTTGTACATATTAAAAATGGGGCGGGAATCTGATTAGAATACATGTACGCACTTTCGATCCTATTCCTGATTTTTTATTTTTGCTTTTAAATTTGATCTGATCCCCAAAACAATTACCAAAAACTCCAATCTTAACGTGATGGAGTACTCTTAAAGGGAGTCCGAATAGATTTGGTCGTGCTCGAAAGGTTACAAGTTGATTGATAAGTCTCATCCCAATATCTTGACTTCGAGTAGCAATTCATCGTGGACCCATATATATATCATCTTATAATACACGATCAATTAATGTTTGGATTAAAATTCTTTCTGACATAACAGATCAGATCGAATAAAATTATTATCCCTATATAAAAATCATATAATATCAAAAAAATTGAATTTTGCACTCGAATATTTACTATCTTAAGAAAAAATGTCAAGACAAAAGAATATAAATACACTACCGTAATGTAAACTCGTGTTTCTCAAGGAAAAAAGTTGTAAAATCATATTTTCACTACAATATTATAAAATAGAAGACTATGCTATGCGTTGTGCACAATAGGCCACGTGTCCCAATATTATAATGTTTAACATGGTAATAATTTGAAATGTTGTTGGTTTTTTTGGTTGACAAATATAATGTTTCCAAAATTTAGTGCTAATAACCTCCTATGCAGTTGGTTATTTACAGTTATTATTCATCAAGCTCAGTATCAATTTCCTCATGATTATGTGAGTCATAATCACTGTAATCCAGTGACCCCACTTTTCAATCTTAAAGTGGGACCGTTAAAATTAAAAGACCATGTTTATTCTCTTACTATCCGACTAATTCAACGGTGTGGATGAATATTGTATGCGGTCTCATGATACCACACGTAGACCGCGGTACACAGGAAAACTAGAGAGATACAGAAATGGTGTATACCTTGTTTTTTTGTGAACGCGTCTCGAGTCCCCCGAACGAGATATGGAGGACAAGCGCAAGGACGCCGGCAATCAACCAACGGCGAGCTCTACCGCCGCCGATTTCATCGAAACTCCGAGGAAGGCTCCGGAGGCGGCGCCGGCCGCTGAAGCACCTTCTTCGCGGCGGAGAGGCCATAAGAGAAAAGCAGCCAGCGGCAGCGGTAATGGAGGCAACGCATCGACTCCTGCATCGATGTCGTCAAAGCGCCAAGCTCGTGAGAAGCCCTCGGCGGCGGTGGCGCACCCTCCGATCCACAACGGTCCGTGCACCAGAGCTCGCCAGTCCCCCACCGTGGATGCGGCTATGAAAAGTGATCTGGAGGACGTGGCGGCGGCTGAGTACGGTGGTGGTCGACAAGTGGTGAGGGCGGCAGGGGAAAAAGGTGTTGTGGAAAAAGAGTGGGAGGCGTTGGAGGCCAAGATTGAAGCTGAGTACGAAGTTATTAGATCGCGCGATGCTAATGCTCATGCAGTTCCGATTCCCGCTGGTTAGTTGCAATGCAATTTTTAAAATTTGTTTTGATTGAATTTCGTGATGTGCGAAGGCTCATGTGGTTCCAATTCCTGCTCTTTTGTTGAAATGCAACTTGTCAGACCCTAGCTTTTGATCTTATCAATTCCCTTGTTGGAAATTTTAATTTCTTCGAATTTGCATGTACAGTACCAACAAATTCACTATGACTCTTTTTTAGAAGCTATTTAGTTTCTGGACTTCTGTGGAAAGTTTGAGAGTTTTAGGGTTTTGGTGCAAAATACTACTATGTTTCTAATTCAAGGTCTCCATGTGTGAAACCCTAATTATGTTCATTTCGTTGTAACAAATTGTGTTTTCCTGGGAAATATAGTTGATTTTGTTTGAATTTGCTTGTACAGTGCAACCAAACATTTGTCTATTTATAAGTGCAGAATGTGCTCTTTCTCTTTCTTTTTGAAGCTTTTTAGTTTCTGAACTTCTTGGGGGAATGTGAAATTTTAGGGCTTTGGTACGAAAAGTGTCCCTCAAAATCTCTTCTGAGATCACTCTTGGTATGCAGGTTGGTTTTCTTGGAGCAAAGTGCATCCATTGGAAGAACAAGCAATGCCTTCTTTCTTCAGTGGAAAGTCTGAGAATAGAACTCCAGAAATGTATATGGAGATACGTAACTGGATTATGACAAAATACCATGCGAACCCCAATACACAGATCGAATTGAAAGATTTGTCGGAGGTCACAATTGGGGAGTTGGACGCCAGACAAGAGGTGATGGAGTTTTTAGATTGTTGGGGTTTAATTAATTATCACCCATTTCCAGAGAATGATTCTGCCATGAATCCCAATGGTGATGAGAAAGCAAAGACAGATCCATTGGTTGACAAATTGTATCGATTTGAAACAGAGCAATCATGCGCTCCAGTGGTGCCTAGGGCTAATGTAATGACACAATCTGTGCCGTCTGGGTTTTTTCCCGAGTCTGCTGTTGCTGAAGAATTAGCAAAGTCCGAGGGTCCCTCTGTTGAATATCATTGCAATTCTTGCTCTGCTGATTGTTCTCGCAGGCGCTACCATTGCCAAAAGCAGGTTTGTTGTTTCCTCAAAGTTGTTACTTGATGTCGGAGTTTTTTTTTGACTGATGGACTACCTAAATAAATACGTTTTTATCAGGCTTAATGATGTTCCATGCATCCAGAACATCTTCTTAGTTCATCCTGTTTGTGAATGTAATGTTTTTTGGATTGCTAGTTGAAATAAAGTACGTTTGTCGGAGATGGAATAAATTCAGGAAATTTTAACAGGAACTGTGTAGGTAAAAAATTGAGAATACCGACTCGAAGAATTCCATAACTAGTTATTAGAGCCTAAAAAAGGTTTACTTGACCTTTAAATTGGGGTGTGTTGAGTCAAGTAGTTTAGCAATTTACTTTCTTTGTTTTTGAATTTTTTTCAAAATTCAATGTATTCATTGTGATACTTGAAATTAAATAATCAAATTGCTTTGATACTTAACTTTTATGATGCATAAGTATTGAACTTTTGCACCCGGTGTCAATTATTAGACGAACCAATTTGAAATCATCAGAAATGGATACAAATGAGAAGGGGATCAATGCTTCCATATCATTTTTTCCACGTAGCATCTAGAGCAACTAGTCATTGTGTCAATTTATTGACTCTGATGTTATAATTGGTCTACCTTATTTCTCTGTCTTAGTTTCTTTTTGAAAGGTTCTTTGTCTGCTGATTATTTTCTTGTTTGTTGCACAGGCTGATTTTGACTTATGTACTGAATGCTTCAATAATGGGAAGATTGACGCTGATATGTCTCCAACGGATTTCATTCTTATGGAGCCCGCTGAGGCTGCTGGTGTAAGTGGCGGGAAGTGGACAGATCAGGAGACCCTTCTCCTCCTTGAAGCATTGGAGCTTTACAAAGAGAATTGGAATGAGATTGCAGAGCATGTTGCAACAAAAACAAAAACTCAATGTATTTTGCACTTTGTTCAAATGCCAATTGAGGAGACTTTTATGGACAGTGGGTTTGAATATGATGCTGGTCTTAAGGAAAATGCTGATCAATCTACAGCCAATGATGAAGATTCTGCGCCTAAAGATCCACCTGAAACAACAGACCCTAAAACTGGTGGAGATGAAAATCAGTCTGAGTCTTCCCCAGTGGAAATTTCAAAGCCAGAAGATGTGAGTGAAGTGAAAGTCAGTCCAGAAACTAATGAGAACTGTGCCCTGAAGGCACTCAAGGAAGCATTTGAAGCTGTCGGTTCTTTGCCTGCACCTGGGGAACCGTTTTCGTTCACTGAAGCCGGAAACCCTGTCATGGCATTGGTTAGTTGGAATTTATATGCTAAAAAGAATAGTGGATTTCATGACAGCATTCGGACTAACTTTTTTATATCTTGGTACGACATATTGCAATGATGTTAGTCTGAGCTTAGAGTCCCAACACATAGCAATAATTATTTCTTACACCTTTGCATGAGTTCCTAAAGCAATTTGTTACATAAAGCCATCCTCCCATCATTTCTTGGAGCTTGCTTTTGTGCTATTCCAATTTCCAACACCACTATTCTTGCTACCTTTTATTTTTTTTTTCTACCTCCCAGTCAAGATAATAATAGGCTAGCTACATTTCTCATAATGAGTTCTGTGGCTGCTGGAGAAATTTTATCTATTTTCCAAAGTCGTCATTCAACATCTTTAGTTTGATTGCCTATTTGATGTGGTACATGATGATTTTCTCGTCCGCAGGCAGCATTCCTGGTAAGATTGGTGGAACCCAATGTGGCTGCTGCCTTGGTCCGTAGTTCTTTAAAGTCTATTTCTGGCAACTCTTCAAGCACACAGCTAGCTACAAGACACTGTTTTCTTCTGCAAGATCCACCTGATGACAAGAAGAAATCAGCTGATTCTGAGAGGTTTGTGAACCTTGTTTGTGGCATTTAATATGAAAAGGCCTGCAAATATAATGTTTCTGACTTTAAAACGAAGATATGCAGACTTGTTGCTGAAATGGTTGGGCGGGATGCTGAGAAGGATGAGAAACAGATTGAGGAAAAGTCTAACTCAATATTGGATGGCAGCGAGTTGCCAAATAATCAGAGTCATGAAGAAGATTCTGTTATAAAAGAGGAGCTGTCTATTTCTCCTGATGGCGGAAGCACAGAAAAGTCTCTCCCAAAAGACCTAGCGACAATGGGTGCAAAAGAATCCGATGACTTGAACCCAAAAGCAGATATTCATCTGAGTTCCGCGAAGGAGCCAGCTGATAGTACTTCACTTGTGATAAGAACTCATGGGGAGGAAAGACTAGTTTGTTTGAATGAATCGGGTGACACAGACTTGCCAAATGACGGGGCAGCAGGATCTGCAAAAGTATCAGATGTCTTGATACCCGAGGAAGAGATTCCTTCAAGCTCTGCAAAGGAGTCAGGTGATAAAGCTTTACAGGAAGGGCCCTCTCATTCTGGGGAGGCTGCAAAAGACGCAGTCGTTGTTCCTGATTCTATTCCCTCAGAAAATAAAGAGCCTAAGCAGCTGATCACCTCAAATTCCATTACTGAAAATGGAAGAACTACAGGTTTTACTTTTGGAAGTTGCTTCTCGATGTCAAAGTACAATGCAGTTAATAGTTGGAAGTTTAGTTTATATCAGAGAATCTATAAATCTAATTTTTTTCAGGAAATCAGATAGAAAACTTAGAAGAAAAACATTCTTATGGCAATGGGTGGGAAGATGCATCATGTTCCTAAATAATTTTTAAATTGTTTGGCATTTCAAGGGAAAAGATTGAATTCAACTCATGGTTTGTGAATTTGTCTTTAGGCATTGGAGTGATTAAAAATGACTTGCAATTTCTCCCAGACTCCTCAGTAGTATTAATTCTGTGCTGTTGATTGTTTGAGAAAGGGGGCGTGGTCAACTATAATTTGTTCTTTTTTTTTTTTTAATAGAGAAATAGAATTTGTTCTTGAATCTTCTGTTTTGTTTGCTTCATGCAGGTGAAGAAGTGACAAAAGACGGTAAAAATGAGAATGAAAACCCCTTGGAGACCAATGACTATAACAACATAGATAAGGTGAAGCGTGCTGCTGTTACTGCACTCTCTGCTGCAGCGGTGAAAGCAAAGCTTCTTGCGGACCAGGAGGAAGACCAAATTCGACAGCTTGCTACATTGTTAATTGATAAACAGGTTTCACTATGGTTCAATCGTGCTTCATTAGTGTGCAGTCTATCCTTAGTTGTGAAATTTCAATCATTTCATTGGTTTCATCTAATGCAGTTACACAAGTTGGAAACCAAATTAGCTTTTTTCAGCGACATGGAAGGTGTGGTGATGCGAGTTAGGGAACAAATGGAAAGGTCAAAACAGAGGCTTTACCAAGAGCGAGCACAGATAATTGCATCCCGTATGGGTTTATCGGCTCCATCCTCTAGGCCCATGCAACAATCATTACCAATCAACAGAGTCGCGATGGGCTTTGCAAACTCAGCAGCAAGGCCCCCAATGAGTATGGGCATGACCTCGCAAAGGCCCCCAATGTCGAGGTCTATGATGATGTCAGCTCCTTCTGCTTCTAACACATTTGTACCTGCTACATCAGCTGGAAATCCACTTAGGCCTACCAACCACGACAAAATTTCTTTTGGACCAAAGTAACCATTGCTCAAGAAACGTGCAAATACAAAACCTCGTTCGTGCTTTCTGGTTATTGGCATCCAATTTCCTCCAAGTAAGTGTGTCAGTGTTATAATTTCATAATTGGTATTTCTGTAAGTTGTGAGTTGCCATGGCCACCTTCTTGATATGCTTTATGGGAAGCGCAAAACTCAGCCACTGAAATTTGTTTCAAAATTCCTGAAATGTGATCTTTGGACGTGGACATGAGGCTAGGCATGAAACTTTTCTGAAAATGCTCGTTTACTATTTACGTGGTTAGAAGGTTTTAAAAAACTGGTGTTTCCCCTTTGAAGATGATTTCTTGATGTTCTGAACTTTGTTAGCTTTGTCTTGAGTTTCCTGATGAGACCTTGAGAACATTGGATTTTTTTGGTGCAATGCCGGACAAGGTTCCATTTACACAACACGGCTGATCTAGCTGTCCAAGCCCACATCCTGTAATTCTATCATTATTTCTTTCCATTCTGAATGCTTTGATCCCAATTTTCTCATTCTCTTTGACATCCAACCCTTATGTTTTTATTGTAGTTTTGGCTCGATTGTAGAAAGTTGAGTCCCAATGGGGATCAAGGCCGTCTGGACACTTGGCATATATTTTGAATTCACAGCCAATGTTTTTCTGTCCGGACGGTGGTTAACTCCGTCCTGACATGCTGTACACGGATATTATTCTTATTTTAGGGTTTCTGCAAGAAGTTTTGGGAGTTTCCTTGTTGGTTTAGGACTTGGAGTGGGGAAGAATTAGTTTTTTGAAAGGACTCTCTCAAATATGGATGGACTTCATAGTCCCTTTGGAGACCCCTAGGAGGTTCTTGGTAGATCTTTATGGTTCTTTGGTTGCCTCTCTTTGGTGGGCTTTGTAGGTCTTCGGCCTTTGGAAAATCTTTGTTTTTCATATGACCTCCAGTCACTTGGTATTTTCTTTGTTCATTGGCGATGTCTCTTGAGATCATGGTGTCCTTCATTAAAACTATGGTTTTGGGACACTTCATATGAGAGTTTTGTTTGAGAGATTCCTATTGGGTTTTGGTGAGAACTTGTAATTTGGGCATGGCGAGTTTGTCTTTTTGTGAGAGTGTTGTTTTGTCACCATTGTAACTCTTCGGAGCATTGTTCTCTTCACATGAGTGGAATCATTCGCTCGTTTGCTTGCCCCTGGATTACGTTTACTTTGTGTATTTCGAACCACGTATATCTTGGTCTCTCTGATGCTTTTGTTTGTGATTTGGTTTCTCTGTATGAATTTTGTATATATTTGTTTTGGTCCTCATCCTCCATTATCATAGCCATCAATGATCCTCTGTTGTGGTTGGATTCTTCGGCAGCCCACCACACAAACATTTATTCCCCGGCCCAACCTCTCTCTCTCTCTCTCTCTCTCTATTGGGTTGTAGATATACAGTTTAGAAAATTCTTCTTTGTTGTGGACAATGTGTAAGATTTAAATTTATCCAGCCATCCCCTCATATATATTATCTCTGACGAATTAAAAATTGTACTTTGTTCAGCTTGGTGTTCTGTTGGATGAAAAGTTCTCGAAGATCACAAGTTAAACGCCAGGAGTGAAAAGAAAGAGAAGGATTTAGATTGCATTTGTTTTCTGATAAACCCCCTTTCTTGGTCCTCTCCCATGTGGAAGCAGCAGCCTTTTTCGAATGCCGGAATTGTAACTTTTTTTTGACCATTTTCTTTAGTCATTTTGAGTAGGTATTTACCATCAGTTGATTATATGTCTGTTGAATATTGCTGTAGCCTTTGTATCCATATCGTAACTATTTTAGTTGTCATTTACAAGATGTAACAAAGAATGGCAATGGTTAAGAAATATGAATCGCATTGTGCCTTGTTGTCTTGATTGTATGTAGATGCTTTTATTCGGCCTTAAGCTGCATAAGCTGAATGAAAATTGGATTGTCCTGCTTTTGATTTCTTTTTTATTTGGAGGACGGTAATTCGAATAAAATTTTTTGTTTGTTTTTTGTTCTCGAAAAATGTCGTTTAGTTCCCATGTATTTAGGTAATAATTCTTGGAATAGATCAAAACGACATAATTTCGAGAAGAAAACGGATAAAATTACACATTTTTGTCTGCACTCCACACACTATAGGACCCAAAACTGTCCTTTTTCAGTCCATTTTGTTCTTGGACACATGAAGGCAGGGAACATTTGAGCAGATTCATCAGTTATTTTAAGGAACTTTGCAGCAACAAATTGGTTGATCACTCAGAATGGTTTAGTCGAATTAATGGAAAATCTGTGAAAAAGGTACTGGAATTCAGTCTCAGTTCAACTTAGATTCATGCTTCTACCCAGTTCTCTCTCTCTCTCTCTCTCTCTCTCTCTCTCTCTATGAAGTTATGCTTACGAACTTACTATTTCAGGCTCCACTCACCATCATAGGGAAATAAATTTCCAGGACCATGATAAAGTCAGCACAAAATAACATACTACCAGAAAAATACTTAATTTATTTGTTTCATATCAGGTATGTTCCATCAGTTTCCATCCACAAGGAACATTCATGCTTAACAGTAGTTCTAGCTGCGCCCACCTTTACAATACTTGGTAACGGCAAATCAACACCTCAGTATATCTAACAGGAGAAGAAAGAAAACTGCAATCGCGATATCTACTAGATCCAGCTTATACAAAAGCCTAGATCTGAGCCGACCTTCAAAAACAAGATATAATTGAAGAGCCGAAAGCACCTACGACTGGAAAACCTTCTTGCGCCTTATTTAGAGTTTTTTTCTGGCGGAAAAACTAATAGAAATTATAAATATCCAAGACAATAGAAATCGCATAGCACTAGGTGCATATCAAATGCAGGGAGAGGCTGATCACTGGTGAGACGTTTTCAACGAACAAAAGTGGCTCTTGTTGACGGTGTCGTGTAGGGGCGGGAGACTGATCAGAATAATCATCATATCAGAACATCGGCACATATTGAATTTTGCACATACGAAGCAAAATCTCGAGCACTGAAAGTGCAACAATATCCCACTTCCATCAGTAACTGGACACTGGACAGCAATCACAAGCAAGCTCAACCAGCTCTCAGGAGACCATTTTGCTCCTCATACAAATACTCTAATGTACAGGTGGATGATCAAACAAAGCAATGAAAACGACAAACAGTAGCCATATCGTTAACAGTGTCCCGAAGATTTTTATTCCGATAATAAGAGAGAATACTTAGCAGTCGCACCCGGTTGACCTCTGCTGACTGCCGCTATCAACATCAATGGTGTCTGGCAGGTATCTTCATCCCATAAAGAGTTACGGCAACAGCAACAAGAATGGAAGGAAAGGGGAGAGAAGGCGGAGTTAGTACAAGTACTGATGGATTACTTCAGAAGTAAATTGTCATTTACAAAGTAATTAGCTGAAGAGAAAATTTGTGCACACAAACTTAAGTGCATAGATTTAGACACAGATATATTCGGAACCATTTGATGCACGTATAGCCCACAAATAATGACCCTAAGTGCATTGAACGGTTCCGGACACATAAGTGAACTTAAGTCTGTATTAGACCTGCCCTTTGATGAAACCAGCACGCACCTACAACTTTACAAAATCATATACTTAACACGGTTTATCAAACCCGATCACTCTCACTCAACCAAATGCAGATTGTCTAACAAGATCATGTCATTTTGGGAGCATATTGATTTCCAGGAAAAGTGGGTGGAAGGTGAGCAAAACATAAGAGTGCAAACAAAAATACTTGCAGCAGAAACTGTTTCTGTTTATGATTTTTAATTAGGTAACTCCACACAATTCCAATACATACGGTAGAGCAACCAAACATATAATCTCTTCAACATGAATACGATTTGTTCACAAAGCAGTAGCAAAAAATGGACAAACTGAATGATAGACGATAGAACAGTACATTAACCATCAGAAAAGCAGGAGAAAACGACTACATAAGTGTGGAACGATGTTATACATGATCAAATGCATGCCACATACTTGCGCAAGTTCAGTTTGTGAATTGTGTTAGGAACTTGAAAACATAAACGGAAATAAAGAGAATATCTCCGTTATTAAAGTAGACGGATTGACAAATTCAACAAGGACTTGTTCTAGTCATGTGACATCACCAATACAACAAAACAAAAATTCAAACAAAACCAACATAAACAAAAAGAAAACATAAACCCTCGGCGGGAGAAAATAATAGACACCAACAAACCCACGCCCACCCACCAAACCCGAAATTTTCAGGTGGTTGATTCAGATGGAAATCAAAAACATATTTGTGTATCTTATAATGTTTGGATCATTTAACTACTGCAAATTTGATGTTGTTAATCTGACGTAGGTGCATGCAAAAGGCTATGATATGTCCATGTTTAATGATGCAGTATAACTCTCTATGTTCATATTTACTCACATTTCTTCCTCCTCCCCACTCTGCAGGGCATTCTTTGCTATGACCTGGAAAGCTTCTTCAACATTGTTCCCCTCCTTAGCTGAAGTCTCAAAGTATGGAATATTCCCTTTTGAGGCACACCAAGCCCGAGCCTTTTTCTCAGAAACCTGTAGAATGAAAAGCACAACAATGATGCCAACAATGAGAGAAACGCCTATCATTCTGCTAAACAAAGCTATAGATGACATAAATGATACAAAGAGATACGAACCACTCTACTAGTCCCTCCATCCACATCAATCTTGTTACCGATAACAACAAATGGGAAATTTTCTGGATCCGAAGGACTCGCCTGCATGAGAGTTCTCAAAGCATCACCTTATATATCCATGTTTAAATGTATTTACAATGTTAAATTCTACACAAACAAGCGAGCAAGCCTTTAATCCAAGCTTTTATGTGGTTCTGTCGATAGGCATTAAGAGAGAGTGAAAAACGAATGATCAAATCATCGAAGACAATAACTTGAAGTTGGATTAAGAAACCTTCGTCCCTAGTCAGCTCAGCACAGAGCCATATTCTTGGTGATGTGAAAATGAATGGACAACAGAATAAGGTATTTTTACAACTCAAAAGGATAAAGTTTTCAACAAGCCAACCAAATCTAAAAGGAAAAAACTGAGAAAAAAATTGATTTACTGAACAGTAAAGTTACTGTATGTCCCCACCAAAGGAAATGAAGATCAATACCTGAATGAGGAATTCTTCCCTCCAGTTGTTTAAATTGTCAAATGACTTCATCACATTTACATCATATACAAGAACACAACAATCTGCACCACGGTAGAAAGCAACACCCAGACTTTGAAATCTTTCTTGGCCAGCTGTATCCCAGATCTGACAAAACAAAACGTGGACTCAATGACAGGTACAAGTCATTCAGTTAAACATTAGTTTCAGAAACTATGCAAGTCCGCTAGAAATGTGATGATAGCAGTGACAAAGCAGAATAACCTCGGCTGGAAACAAGAACTAGAATCAGAAGTGCCTTGAATTGTGATGTCCATAAACCACGTAGTAGCAAAGTTCGTGTTAACTGTGCCAAACTTCCAATTACAAAATACAGACATGGATTCAACAGTGAAAATGAGCGTTATCTTTAACCTGTAAAGTGAAGAGCCTATCTTCAAACTGCACTTCCTTTGTCAAGAAGTCGGCTCCAATTGTTGCCTTGTATTGATTGCTAAACTTCTTATTCACATATCTAAGAGTACCTATTGAAGGCAAGCAACACCAAATACAAAACCAAAAAAGTTAAGCTTTTCCTTAGGCATTTCTTTCTCCATCTAAGGTCAGGGAAGAACCTGAGCGAAAACCTGCTTTCTTCCCAATTAGAAGGAAGAAAGAAGGAGCCGCTCGTCCCGGGAAATGAAGTACATTTTGGTGGCGAGAAGCAGTCAGGTATAAGAGAAGGGGCGGTTGGCCTAGTAAAGATAGTAAGAAGTTCCACAATGACTCCCAAGAGCTCTTATCGATGGAGTCATTTGGAACCTCGATGTCAAGTCATCACATCCTAGGGTTGAGAAGGTCCCAACTCCCAATGGTGCTACAACCAGCCCTATTCGAGTGTGTGTGCAAGCCTGTGTGATTTCGGTTGTTGTTTCAGACTTTCTGAAAAAAGTTACCCAAAGATTGCTAAAAAGCATAGTATACTTTTTGGACATAACACTATTATACTGAGTACTTCAACTGCAAGACAAGCAAAGAAGGATACTGATTCATCAAAGAGGTCTTTCCCACCCTGCAATTCACACACAAAAGGAAGCTCTAAATATAGTAATTCGGAAAACATAAACAGAAGTCCAATTATGCATGAGTATATATGAGCCCAACGGTCAGACATTTATGTGTACAATTACGTCAAAATTCGATTGAATCCACGTCCAATAAGTTGCAGAAGTTCAAAAAACTTCGATTCGATCTACTTAGCTAATGATCTAGGAAATATACATCCGAAACCCCTAGAATGACGTGTCTACACTCGCATGTGCGTGAATAACTCACCCGCTGTCGCCGAGGATGATGACCTTGAGAAGTGTTCTTCTTCGGGAAGACATGGTAATGGTGCAAATCGGCTGGGAGAGGAACCGAAGCCGATCTAGAGAGAGAGACAGAGAGTGATGAGTGATGGAAATTGGCAAGCTGTGTAGCATCAGTCAAACTTTTTCTTCTCTCTCCGGTCTCTACTTCACAGGAAGCAAATCAGTTTGTATGTACGGGCCACCGCCTGATGGTCGGTGATTAATACGTAAAAAATAATATTATATACATATTATTTATAATTAACAAGACCCATTTTGAATTAGGAAGGCGACTGGATTTGGACTATTATTTTTTTGGATTATTTTTTTATTAATAAGTTTTCATATTCTTTGTTATTACATTTAATTTTTATAAATTTTGGGTTTGCCTTATTTTCTCAAAATATAAAATAAATAAATAAATTTTTTTACTTAAAAATAAAAATAATCTAAAAATATCTGTCAATTTTAAATTATTTTTTATTTTTTATGATTTTTAACTTTTAGATATATATATATATATATTAAATTTTTTTATTAAAATAAACTAATAATTTACAAAAGTTAAACGCAAACAAAAAAAATGATAGTGAAGTAAGCAACCCCAACAAGGGTGAATAAATTTTTAGCCAAAAAAATTAGTGAACAGTTCTTTATTCACCCATGTCATTTTCAACACTCCAACAATACTACCTATACTCACTCTCTACTATTAAAATACTATTTTTTTATTTTTTTAAAATATTTACAATAAACATAAGTAGCCAATGAGAGAGAGAGAGAGAGAAATAATAAAAAATTAAAAGGGGAGTGAACAGTAGCTCCCTAAATGGGGGTTGATTTAGGGAGCTACTGTTCATGAAACCCATTTTGTTAATCTGTTTAGGGAGTTTGTTGCAGCCTGTTTTTTGAATTTACTGAGTAAAATACAAAGTGAACAGTTCTTTGTTCACTTTGTTGCACTTGCCCTAAGATTAGATAACAAATGGGCCCAAGCATGTTTCCCTACTCAAATTTTGCATTGGTTTCTCACTATGATATTTGATCACAGTTGTTCTAAAATTAAAAAAAAAAAAATTAGATTCATTTTTAGAAAATTTTTTATTTTATTTTTATAAATTTATATACTATCTTATTGTAAAATTATGCATTATTACTTAATTTTTTTAAAAAAATCTTATAATAGTATAAAATTTATAATTTCAAATTTAAGATTTAAAAATTATAAAACTAGTAAAATAATTTTAAATTTAAGATTTGAAAAAATATTAGCTCCCCAACACTCACTAGCTGTGTAATTTTCAGGTAGAGAGAGAGAGAGAGAGAGAGAGAGAGAGAGAGCTGTTACCTATTGGGTTGGGCCACGTGATTTTTAGTTCATTTTTTAAATTTTCTCTCTTTTTTTATTGGCAAATGATACAAGGCAAGCCCCGCTAGATTTGTTTGGCTTTAATATTTATTAGAGAAACCCTCTATACCGAAATAATTACCAAAAAATCTATGAACACACCCTTATGTGTACAAATTCGGACACGAATGTGTTCAGAATTGTCAGACGCACATAGAACTCACATTATTTTGAAGAATCTCACGTGTATCGAACAATTCAAGACATACTTGTATTCGGATTTGTACACACAATTTGTGTTTCTAGACTTACTTAATAATAATTACCCCACGGACTAGGAGTCGATAATCTCGCTATACTTGTGAGTAAAAATGTGCAAATTTTAAATGAAAACGTAAGAGCATCTTTAAGAGAGGTAGCGGAAATAAAATTAAACTACATTCCTAAATCCTGCACACCACCTAATTGGATTGTAGTGTAACTTGCGTCTCACATCTTTGGAGCAAGAGCATTAGGATAGACGATAGTTGTTGCATGCGTAAGAGTATTCACACTAGTCTTTCTATTTTTTGCATTAAATTAGAGGGAAAAATTTTACTTTTCTATTTTGAAGAGTCATATTTTGTAATGTCTCCTGCATCAGATTCTCTATTATATTCCTATTTTATTAAAAAAAAATTCCCTTTTATATTCAATTCAAATGTTATAAACAAATAAGGGAAGAGAAAAAAATACAAGAAATAATAAAAATAAAATCTTAGAAGTGAATAGGTCCTTCCTAAAACTAGAAAGGTACTATTGCTTTTGAAAATTAGGGAGGAGTGATAGAGAGCCTGATGTGAAAATTATTAGAAAGATTTGCTCTTCAAGTTGGAGAATGAGAACATTTGAGAAGCTTAATATGGATTCACTTATAGTGCCAATAAAAGACACTTTAAGAGACATATGATTCATTTGGTCCATGATTATTATTAAATTATATTACTCCAATTAAAATTTAATCTAGTCAAGTTTTTTTGAACTTAATTATTCTTAGTACGTGTTGACCATATTTAATTCAAATTTTGTTTGACGGTATATATAATGATAAAAATACTCTTGAAGTTAATTCTACTTTGACTCTCATTTTTTGACTTAGAAAGACAATTTCATCTTTTGAACGAGTCAAAAATTATTCTTTAATCTTGAACAATTTAGACCAAATGGGACAAAACTTTCTTAGTTCAAATAATAAAAAAGCCAACAATTTCCTTAGGCCAAATGGAGCCATAGTAAATGGCGTACGTAAATCTCTATAGTGTTTCAAATTGTCTCATCATTATTATTATTATTTTTTAAATGAATCTTTTTAAAAGTCAAATTAGTAAAAAAACTTAAAACTTTGAAAAATCCTTTGAAGTACACTTACTGCAATTAACTCTTAATTGTCACTAAAACTAAATTTGAAATCTTTAGAATTATTCCATGCATTTTTACTTGTCTTCCACAACATATTGAAGCACACCTATTTTTTATCCCAAAAAAAAAACTTTTTTAATTAGTTTTGGTTATGTGCTATAATTAGCTATGAAGGTGTGTGGTTTACATCTGTTACAGTTATTTTGTACGACAAAGGTGGAGATCAATGACAATTGTTAGGCCATTAACAATTGATCCCTAGACTAACTCTAAACCTGCCCAAAGCCCAATTAATTAGCTGGTTAATTAACAAGTTTATTACACCTAATTGAATCACCTCCTATTATTATTATCCCTTTCCAAATTATTTGTCCAACCAATTAATCATTGCTTGCCGCCAATTTTAATTAGCATTAATTACCCGTAGCTAAGTTACAAGCATACCTTTACATTCCTAGAAAATGACAATGTGCGCTCCATTGCATGGGATTTGGATGGCGATCAGTGGCGGACCCGGATTCAAATTTGAGGGTGTCATCATCAAAATAAATGAACAGCTAAGAATAAAATTTATATTTAATAACTAAAAAATATATGTTTCAAAATTTAATTAATTAGATTTGAGAGAGTTTGGCACAACAAAAAAGATATGTACATGTCACAGTGCTATGTGGTAAAGTTTAATTTACTGTTAAAACCTAAAGAAAAAATTAGTAGAGCAGGGGGGTCGGGGGTGTCACGTGACACCCCGCCCCCTCTTTAGGTCCGCCCCTGATGGCGATGGTGTTTGAACTATATACAACATGGTAAAGTAGCGTAGTTTTATTCATATTTAAAGTTATTTATACTTTTCAAATTACTTGAAACCTAATTAAGATCTATACATTTTTAGATAGAAGAAAAACTACATTGTCATCTTGCATGCATTACAATATTGTTTTTTTATTAGAGTTTTCAAATCAATATACACACACCTCGACTAATCTCAGGAGAATTAATTTCATCATCCACTAGCAAAGCCCCCTTTAAAACTGAACAAAATTTTATATGAACTAGCCCGCATAAGAATTAATAACAACCGAAAAATTTTGAGCTTAAAATCTTAGAGGAAAACAAACAGTTAAGTCTAAGGCCTTAACCACTAGGCCAATTCCTTGGAGTGTGCAGTATAACATTGTTGCATTACATCATCCCGAACCCCCTTCCATAAAAAGGATTAAGAGTTGTTCTAGTGCATTCTTATACTACAACGGTATAGTATGGTAAATAGATGTAATTTTGTTAATGCTTATAAAACTGTTCAGGGACTTTTTAAACTAATATAAATAGAGACAAAATTAAGTTATTTTGTTAAATTACATCATTTCTCAAAATGTACCAAAAAAATAACAAAAGGTGGAAAAAGGGCTTTGCTTGAAAGTAGGAATTTAGTGAGTTAAAAACGTCCTCGTTTGTAGGAGGATGAATGGGCATGGAAGGACAGCTCTCGGTTTCTTTGTTGAAGCTATTACCCCATACTCTCTCTCTATTCTCTCCTTTCTTTGAGAATCCACCCTGCCCTTCTCCTACAGGTAACTCCCTCTCCTCCCTCCCTCCTCCTCTCTCTCCTCCCTCCTCCTCCTCTCTCTCTACAATATTATCAGAAACATACAAGTAAATAACGTGAGAGATGGCAGTATATATCTCGTTGGCATGTTTTTCCTCCTTCCATGGCTAGCTAGCTAGCTAGCTGATGGGATATATGTTATTTGGTTAGGGTTATGTTTGGTTGATAATAATTTAATTTTTTGGGTTTTCACAGCTCCAATTGTTTTTCTGAATTTTGATTAGGGTTCATACATTGGAGGAGGGGCGGGGTTTGCTAGCACGTTTTGACGCCGGAAAAAAAAAGAGAGACTCCGTTAAAATGTCAACGTCAAAAAAGGATGGTGAAACTGCGGATTCTCCGTCTCCGCCACCCCCTTCGTCGTCATCATCGCCACCCCCTCCGTCGTCATCGTCCCCACCTCCATCTTCATCGCCACCACCGCCATCATCATCTTCGTCACCACCACCATCCTCGTCGCAATCACCGCCACCGCCAGCCTCCTCACCACCACCGCCAAAGGATGACAACAACGACGACTCACAATCACCACCACCACCACCAACATCAAAGAACTCAACTTCTACTCCCTCCAAGGGCTCACCCCCACCACCATCAAATTCTAATAACAACTCCGACTCTCCTCCGCCTCCTCCTCCGCCTCCACCCCCACCCCCACCTCCGCCACCGCCTCCGCCTGGTTCTTGGCGAAGTCCACCACCGCCACCTATCTCGCACAAGAGTTCGTCCAGCTCATCGTCAAGTAGCGGCTCTTCAACCAATCAGACGGCGATCATAGCCGGAGCTGCCGCCGGAGCGGGGTTGTTGCTCATTATCATGATAGTCTTCTTTGCGTCGGTTTGTAGAAAGAAGAAGAGGAAGCCACATGATCAGATGAACTACTATAGGGACAATTCTCATGGAAACAGAAGTATGTATTATTCCACCTGGATTTAATTTAATTTTTTGGCAGAAAACATTTATTTGAAATGCATTTTATTAATATCCGTGAGAGTCTATTAATATTGGCCTCTTTTGCCCGGATTAATCATTTATCTCCAAAAAACAATACAGAAAGTAAAAAAATATTATCAAAAGTCCCAAGAAATACACTAGAGATGAAAAAAACTTCTTTTAAATTTTTTTTTGTATTTTTAGCGTTGTCTTATTTAAATTTTTTTAAATTTTATCCATGATTTTCTATTTTTCCAATTTTTAAGAAAAATTAACAAACAATATGGAAAAAGTCACAAATGATTAAATGATATGGAATGTATTTGATAAATATATAATTAGCTAAATTACACTGATCTCCCTTGAGGTTTCTAAAAATACAATGAGCTCCTTGTGTTTTGAGAATATTTTTATTTTTTTCAAATTATTTTACAGTTATCTTTTTTATTTTTAGAATCAGACAAGCGTCATTATTTAAACTACTAAAGTTCAAGTTTAAATTATTTCTTGACAAACAAACTGCAACATAATATCACGTTCGATTTGTTCTATATTAGATTTTTAAAATTTTTCTGAAATTAAAATTTTGACAGAATTTTTAAAATTTATTTAATTTTTTATCTCAAAAGTATTTAAAAAATTCAACATAAATTATTTTAGATAAAAGTTGAATTGCAGTTTGTTTTATTGAAAAATCTCAAATTTAAAATTCAATAGCTTAATTAATAATATTTAGTTTATTTTTAAATAGTAATCGAGGTAATCGCATTATAGTTTTAATAGTAAATGATGTTAGTGTAATTTCTTATATTACCAAAAATATCAATATATTTATCAAAAATCAAGAAGAGGTCGCTTTAATTTACCCAAAGTAATGTAGTCTAAACTTAACTTAGTAAGATGTATATTTGTATTTTTGACTTTTTGGGGACATTATATGCATGTATTACTGAAAATAAAAGTTAACAATATAAATAAAAAATAAATTTCTGTTACACTATCTAATTTCCCGCGTAAATCACCGTATTTTAGATGCGGGAGTCCACATATACATACGCGGCCCTCCATACGCAAGTGAAGCAAAAACCCGTATATGCATATTACTCCGTTGTAAGGCGCATATGGGGAAAAGGCGGTAGTCCGAAGCCACTAGACGGCGAGATTTCGCCGGAAATAGATCTCAAAGTTTTTTGAGTGGTCAAAGAAGCTCTCCCAATAGAGAGAAGGGAATTGAGTACTCAAATTAACACTGAATTTCTTGTTTTGTAGAGTATCGTATTGCTGATTCATGGCAATGAAGGTACTTTAATTTCTGCATTGTACGTGTTGTGGTTCTTCATTGGTTTGTGGGTTTTGGGTTGAGCCATTTGTGCATTTTTAGGTGCCTTCCTAATGATTTGTGCCTTGTGGTTCTTGATGGATTTGTGGATTTTGGGGTTAAGCCATTTTTTTTCTTGCACCTTAGGTGTTTGTTCTGTGTTTCCAAAGAAAGGTGATTTTCATGTCCTCCTTATCCATTTTGCCTACTTCTGAAAATTCGTTTTTGAGTTCTCAAATTTTGATTTCACATGTGGAATGCCTCATCTACATGTGCTTTATGCGGTAAATTAGATGGTGTCACCACATTTCCCTTAAGCTAAGGAAAAGCTAATTGTCAAGCAATGCGATTGAATGGGTTATTTCAATGTACGTACAAAAAACATATTACACTTTATGGGCTATTGATAATGCGATGATATTTTAACAGCCTTATTGGCTGCTATGGGCGTTTGCGTCTGTTCTTAAAGATGTGAATGTTGGATGCAATTTTGCTGTTGTTGACTAAATATTGTAGCTTTAGCATGATCACAGACATTGAGTTGTAGTGGTTTTTTTTTACTAATCAAACGTTACACCGCAGGTAGCGATTACTACAACAGTGGACAACATGGACAACGCTGGAACGCTGCCACCAGTGGGGAGCATGCCGTTAAGATACCTCCACCACCTGGTTCAATTAGTTCAGAACAGTGGCTGGCGATGCCCCCTCCACCGCCGCCGCCAATGATGACTAGCAGCGAGATGAGTTCCACCGGTTTCTCCGGTCCGCACCAGGGCCCACTGCTGCCACCACCCCACCCTTCCCTTGCTCTTGGGTTTAATAAGAGCACATTCACCTATGAAGAGCTAGCTGCGGCAACTGGTGGTTTTGCCAAGGAAAATCTGTTGGGACAGGGTGGGTTTGGGTATGTTCACAAGGGGGTCTTGCCTAATGGGAAGGAGATAGCAGTGAAGAGTCTGAAATCTGGTAGTGGGCAAGGAGAGAGAGAGTTTCAGGCCGAAGTTGACATTATCAGCCGCGTCCATCACCGCCATCTTGTGTCACTCGTGGGGTATTGCATGGCGGAATCCCAAAGGATGTTGGTTTATGAGTTTATTCCCAATAACTCCCTTGAATATCACCTTCACGGTATGTTTCCTACTGCCAAGTTATATTCTCTGACCTTGTTCTAGCACGGGATTCTCTATCCTCGACTATATTGGTTCCTCTACCCCAATGTGTTGACATTTATTTACACGATAAATTATGTATTTTGAAATTTCACCTGCATCTTGTGTCTTCTAATGCATGGGTACACAGGAACAAAGACATTAGGGACATAGTGACTTAATATTGGAGATAGATGATGCATAGTCCCTAATTCTTGGCAATCATTACGCTGGTACTCGGATCATCTGGCCCCGAAAGATGTCCATCGGTCTATCCCCTGCCCAATGCATGCACTTTTACATGATCTAGATGTTCTTTGAATTAAAATCATTAGTAAATCAAATGATGTACTTTTTTTGAACCAACATGCAACAAACAATTTTTTGGAACAGAAACAATGAGTGAAGATCAACCTTACCAAATCCCTTTGTGTGCCCCTTCTTGTACGTACAGAGCAGGGACAGTGGTAGGGGATGGATAATCTTGTGATTCAATGAGTAGAATGTCATTAATTCATTGTCATATTTGCAGGAAAGGATCACCCAGAGATGGATTTTCAAGCTAGGCTCAAAATTGCACTGGGATCAGCCAAAGGATTTGCTTACCTTCATGAAGATTGTAAGCGATTCGTATAATTTCTCTGTCTCTGTCTCTGTCTCTGTCTCTCTCTCAACATGTTTTCCCTGTGCAGGCCACCCTCGCATAATCCACCGTGACATCAAAGCTGCTAATATCCTCCTTGACTACAACTATGAAGCCAAGGTATTGCAGCCTTAAATTTCTGCATGTCCAGACATGCAAATTGTAGATACAAATGCATAGGATGGTGTGGAAGTGATTTTAGAACAAGACTCTCATAAAGATGACTTTTAACTTAAAAAATGTCACTTATTTTAGATGTATTTTTTAAGAGCTTTTTGTAACTTCTACTTAAATTGATTGATGGTGTGAAATACCACTTGTTCAGGTCGCAGATTTCGGATTGGCTAAACTTTCTAACGACAACTACACCCATGTGTCAACACGTATTATGGGAACCTTTGGGTAAGCGAATCTTCATTTTGTCTTGTGTTTTTATCTGAGAAAAACAAAATAGATGAAATGGTGTTGCATTTAACTGGGGTTTGGGATTTCCCACAAAAAATGTGAATGCAGGTACTTGGCACCTGAGTATGCATCAAGTGGCAAGCTAACTGAGAAGTCTGATGTCTATTCATATGGTATTGTGCTCTTAGAACTGATCACCGGGCGACGCCCGGTTGACATCAGCAGCGACGAAGATGGCTTAGTAGATTGGGTTAGATCCCTTATTTTGGATGAACTTTTTCTCTGTTGTGTCTCATTGACATTTCGTAGAACAAGTCTCATATGAATGAAGAAAAATTGCATCATTTCATCTTCCTGTCTGGTTTTCTTTTTGTTTATAATGGCACGCTGAACCTATAAAGAGGAAGTCTTGTCTGTGGTTCTGGGTCCTTTGGCCGACTGCAGTAGTCCACTTAGTTGGTTTATGTTTTGTACTCATATTTTGATATTTTATTTATGTTTGTTTTTTGTCTGAACAGGCTAGGCCAATTCTAATGCACGTGACAGAAGGCGGAAGCTATGAAGAGTTGGTGGATCCGTGCTTGGGAAATGACTACAATCCCCAGGAGATGTTGTGCATGGTAGCATGTGCTGCGGCTTGCATTAGGCATTCTGCAAGGAGGCGCCCAAAGATGAGTCAGGTAGCAATTAGAATAGTTTTCTTGTGATTAATTCTATGATCTACTTTGAACAGAAACTAGTCAAAATTTCAACATCATCTGGAAATCTCCAAGGCCATACTCGACGTTAAGCAGTCAAACAAATGGCATACACAACTTTACTCTCTGACCCATCTATTTATGGTGTGCTACTTTTGCCAGCACGTTAACGTGAGGTCAGAGAGTTTGGAATCATAGAGATTTTTAAGTTTCTATGCGAACTGCTAAGCGCCAAATCGAGGATGGGCTTGACATAAGGCGAGGTGCTAACACATGGAAAATGAGGCAAAGAGTTGGGGCAAAAACAAAGATCCCATGCGCGAAACCACAGGCTTTCTTGCATAAATGAAAGATCAGTTGCTGTTTCTATTGCATGCTTAAGGAAAGTACTTCTCATATTAAAAAAATCCATATAAATGTAGCCCCTATTTCTTAAAAAAAGAGCAGCAAAGCATCCACGAGCTGAGATAGAGAAGTTCTTACTAATCAAGTAGGAGTTTCCCCACAAGAGTCAGAGGCAGTATCAGCACAAAGGAAAGCAGCAATAGGTGCAGTAACATTCGACTGGTGGTGGAATGTTATGGTTAGCATGCTAGTTGGGTTGACCCTCTACCTGCTCGAAGGGTCGTAGCCCGAACTGGCGGAAACACATACCAAATGAGGTGGCAGTTCAAATCACATTGGACTTTTTGGTTCCAGTTAGTAGATAACATCATTCTTTATGAAGTTTATGCATGGCTGATGGCTATTCTGTTTGTTTAGCATTACTCATTATTTTCATGCTTTTCTAGTGGATTTAGAACTTCCTTGATATGGACCTTTTAAGATCAGTTTTACCAAAGTTAAACGCTGGTATATCCCATACGTTCCTAGCTTTATTAACCAAATGTTGAAGAGATGCAACGAACTATACAAATTGAAGTATATTAGTTTGGTACAGTTAAATTGTTACAAAACTAGAAGGATGCTAAGGAACTGCACTATATGTGAAACAGATTGTACGTGCTCTGGAAGGCGATGTGTCGCTGGAGGACTTGAACGAAGGGGTGAAACCAGGCCACAGTGCAATATTTGGCTCCAGCGGGAGTTCTGAGTACGACTCTTCATATCATTCAGACATGAAGAGGTTTAGGAAAGGGACAATGTCAAGCCAGGAGTTCACCAGCAGCGAGCATGGGGTCACTGGTGAATTCCCAATCCACCAATCCCCTTCCAGTGGCAGCGAATCACACGAAATCCGATCGAATGGTGGCCGCAGCAGGCAAACCCCTTGATCGACAACTCTCTTCCTATTGCACCATAGAAGAAATATGAGAGTTTTTTTATTCGAGTCCTTTCAGCTAACTTACTGTCCAGTAAAACAGAACTGATGGTGGTGATTGAAGTTTCTGTGCTTTCTTACAAATGTTTATAAATGGAGTCTTTTAAAATCTGTTGGTTTTGGGATTTATCTACTTGGGTTTGTACTATTTCCTGTATACTTTTTCCAATATATGTGAAGACATAAGTAGTTTATATACTTGCTGATTGTTTGAGGCTTTTGTTGCTTGGGTTTCTGAGCAGCAAATTTTTTTTATTCATTTTAAAGCACAAGAGATTTGCAACAAAATTTGATCTCAGGATTCTTCTAGCCATTACCTAGTTTTTTTCCCAATGTGTGTTGCTTTAACCAAAATAACGGAAGGGCAGAATTTATTAAACCCTGTAGTGCAACCTTCGTATTGGGACACAGGGTGCGCATCAAAACCATGTCATTTTGACCACCAAAAGCTGTTCAAATATTGGCTAACCGTGGGGGCAATTTGGGCAATTTTTGGGTGGCCGAAACACTGTGCACAGAAGGTCCCCAGTTCTTGATGCTGTGTGGATGATTACTGTTGAGTTAATTCATGACTTGCATTGGTCTAGTCAAGTTTGGTGCTGTTTCATGCTTGCTTACTCAATACATCATTGAAAATGCTTCATGGAATTTGAACTCTGATCGAGCAACTGCCTGAGTTGCAAAACTACTACCAACCCTTTGAAAATAGATGGATAACCCTTGATCTTTAAGGATTTGGAGATAGGGTGGTGCGAGAAAAAGACATTATTTTGTCTGTTAATTATTACTAAAAAATACAAACTGCACTATAGTTTGGGATCCGATTTTTTCACCACAAGTTTCGGTCTTTTGGTGTGTGAGGAAAATATTTCAAGAAATAGATTCAGAATATTCACTAATACAAAAATAAAAGCCTTTTTGTTCTATGCAGAATTTTTACTACTATTAATTTATCAAATTGGGTCTTAGTTCTTAAAATCTATTACTATATAAAATTGGACAAAATTTTTTTACTGGTCACCATAATAAATAAATTTATCTATTGTAATTTAATTTGAACAAAACAGATAAATCTATACATTCAGTATGTGATTATCAAAAAAATTACGACAAACAAAAGTGATTGACGTTGGTCCGAGATAATAATAATAATGACATTACGGGAAAAGATGTATTACATAATTGAAGTATTTTAAAGGAGTAAATTGACAATTTCGTTCGTAAGATTATTATTATTTTTTAAAATTAGAGCACTTTAAGTGAAGAATTTTAAATGAATGTATGGACCCTATAAACTTATTTTTGCAATTACGCTACATATTTTGACGTGTCCAGCTGTTATTGGTGGAGTATTGTAATCACCATTACTACGTTGGTCCGGCTTCATGGGATCTGGTTCCGCCTCTTTATTCACCGTACCATAACCCTTCCTCTCAAACTTCAGTACTGCGTTTGGAGATCTGCAATTTCTCTTCGATTTCACCTCTCTGTCTATGGTTTTAGAGAGAGAAATCTGCATTTGCTCACTCGTTCTGCCAAATCGATCTTTGTTTCTCTGTTAAATCCATCGACATCTCACAGATCTCCGCAGTCCCTTCGATCTCTCAATGGCTCAACCTCTCGTGAAGAAGGATGACGACCGAGACGACGAAGGTGCGTCTAGGAAACTCGATAGTTTTCGTTATGAATTGCTGTGTGCAGTATCCATCACTTGTTCAATTTCGCCAGTTTACTGCGATTTGTGTGATCCTGCATCTGATCTTCATTTATTGCATCGATGGCCCTGGTTGTTGACGATAGGTTTAGATCTCCTGTCCGAACTTTAAATGTATTTTTGCCAACATCAATCCAATTTAGCTGTTAGTTGACGATAATATGCCTGTCATTTCGGTTGTGAAATATGCGTAGTTGTATAATTGATCTTCTTCTAAACTGATTGTAGATATGCGTATTGCTGGTTTTTGTTTCTGATTATGTATGTGTAGTAAGATAAATTAACAGCTTATAGTTGATCTGTGGGTTTAATCCTTAGATCAGTGACTTTGTTTAAGATCTAGGGATACTAATGCTATTTGTTCTGATTATATGTACATTCTGTTTATTGCTGAAGTACATTATCATGTTTCCCTGCCTGACCTCATCACGTATGAGTGGATTTCTCTCCTTTAATTGATCCACTGCGATTGGTTATTTTTCTTCCAAATTGGGAGTAGATATGCGCATTGCTTTTTTTTTTTTTGTCTGCGTTCTTAGCTATTTAATTGGAATTGTAAGTTAATTCTGTTGATTGTTGAAGTACGATTTGATGTTTGATTGTTTACTGTATGAATCTTATGATTTCTCAGCGGAGTATTCTCCATTTCTCGGGATTGAGAAGGGTGCAGTTCTTCAAGAAGCTAGGGTTTTCAATGACCCTCAACTTGATCCAAGGCGATGTTCGCAGGTTCTTTGCCGTTCTGCCACCTAATTTTAAGTCCACATTCTCTTAGATTTTTCACCAGAAACTAATCTGTATGGGTTTGCTTCTGTTCTTTGTATGTTCAGGTCATTACAAAGCTTCTGTACCTACTGAATCAGGGAGAGACATTTACAAAGGTCAGCTTTTCTATGCCACAGGCTGTTTCCATGCACCTGTAGTGGCATGTATCCGCATGTTTGATTTAACATATGCGCACAACCACATTAGCTCTTTTCATACTTCCAGGTTTTCATTTCTTAGATTGGTGTGAAGTTGGATATTGTGTTTTGTCACTGGTGGAATTGATTTATTCTTTGAACCGGTACTTTGAGTTGGAGATTTTTTGGTGGAATGAGTTGTTTGTGGTTTGAAATTTCAAGGTGGAAGCTACAGAAGTATTCTTCGCAACAACAAAGCTTTTTCAATCAAGAGATATTGGATTGAGGAGGATGGTTTATTTGATGATAAAGGAGCTCTCTCCCTCTGCTGATGAGGTTATATTCACTTTGTTTTTTTTCATTATTTGTTCATATGACCATCAGGTGTAAAAGTCAAGACAATGACAGTTTGCAATGTGCAATGAAGGTTATTATTGTGACAAGCTCACTTATGAAGGACATGAATAGCAAGACTGATATGTATCGAGCAAATGCTATACGTGTCCTTTGTCGTATCACGGATGGAACGCTTCTGACACAAATTGAGAGATACTTGAAGCAAGCCATTGTTGACAAAAATCCTGTGGTTGCGAGTGCAGCCCTGGTTAGTGGAATCCATTTACTCCAGGTACTCTTAAGTCTTACTGAAGGAATGCTATACATGGAATTTTATTATAACATTCTTTATAAGATAAGTTACCTGCTTAACAGACAAATCCAGAGATTGTGAAAAGGTGGAGTAATGAAGTACAGGAAGCTGTTCAATCAAGGGCAGCACTTGTACAGTTCCATGCCCTTGCTCTGCTTCACCAGGTATGACTCATAATTCGATGCTGAGGGCTTTATCTAGATGCATGAGCTGCTTTTGATAGGCCACTGTGTGATTATAGTTCTCACCCTAGCATAAGTTGTTACTTTATTTGGCTTCATGTAGTTGTTATTCCTTTTTGCTCATTCAGTCGCGGGTGCTTCTACAATTGGTCTTGCCAAATAACAGATAGTTTGAGCTATATGGGAATCTCTATGTTATATTAGGAAGTTGCTTGTGGATTCCGCACTCTTGAAAAGATACATGTCACTAAATTGGTTGATGTACATCGACATGCTTGAACATTTGATTGCCGAATTTGCAGATCCGTCAAAATGACCGGTTAGCTGTAAGCAAGCTAGTTTCCAGCTTAACTAAAGGAACTGTTCGTTCACCTTTGGCTCAGTGCCTGTTAATTCGTTATACTAGTCAGGTGCATTTCTTCCCTTGGGTCATAACTTCGGATGTTAATTGCTTTCTATCTTTCTTTTTTCGTCATTGTGAATTATCTATTGTTATCCAAAATGTGTTCAGGTTATCAGGGAATCTAGCATGAACAACCAAACTGGGGACCGTCCATTATATGACTATCTTGAGAATTGTCTTCGACACAAAGCAGATATGGTTATTTTTGAGGCAGCTAGAGCAATCACGGAGTTCAGTGGTGTGACAACTAGAGAACTGACTCCAGCAATTACTGTCCTACAACTCTTCTTAAGTTCTTCCAAGCCAGTGCTTCGCTTTGCTGCAGTCCGTATTTTGAACAAGGTTACTATTTTTATGCTTCTAGTGCCATTCTTTTCTAGGGCATTTCATAAATTTCTCATAGAGATAGATTCCAATAAATGATGAAATGAAGGAAGGTGAAAAAGTTAAAATAAAAGACATCTTGTGATTCATTGTTGATTGCTATCTACAGTGTGGTTTCTGGTATCTTTTGTTTCTTTGTCACCTTCCTTTCCATGACTTGGTCTCTTTGTTATGGCTTAATTTTTCAATTGTCCTCAGTGGTAAAAGCTTCGGTTTTCAATAATATTCAATTTAACAGTAATAGTGAAACTCGGAAAGTTGCAAATGGAAAATTATCGGATATTGTAAGTCTGAAAAAATGAAGCTAAAAAGGATAGAAATATACAAGGTGCATTTTTATTATTCAAAACATATGTTGAATGTGTTGCATGTACACTTGATCTTCCTAGATAAAGTTCGGAATGGAAGTAGACATGTAAAAGCACTCGAATACTTGAACGAAATTGTTGACATGGGTAAACAACACCCTTTTGCACATCCCCACTCATTTAGCTCAGGCCTTTGCATGATCAATTGTAAACTCTTGTACACCCATCTTCAAAGCCCATCCCAAATCACTTTTCGGATGTGAAACCGAAGGAGGACTTCACCTATCTCTTTTAAAGAATGGCCTTTACGCAAAATTTCAGGTGAGGGCCGTCATAGGGGGAAGATCCATGTAGAACTGCGTCATTCAAGACGGTTTTATGTTGATCGTGGAGGATGAATTTTTTATTTGTTTGCGTACTCTGATTTATGAGCTTTATGTTGATGATCTCATGGTCATCGTGATTCTAAAATGCATGCCATTAGTTATGAAAAGAATCGCATACGATTGGAATTTCAAGTTTTTTCCTTATTAAATTCCTCAAATGCGAGAAGCTGATTCTTGTGCTTCTCATGAAAGGATATATAGCTTGAAATCGATCTCAGATCTTCATTTCTGTTTCTCATATCTCTCTGAAGAGAAGTTCTGTGGACTGTTATCTTTCTGTTTTATTTCTTCCTGTAAGGTGAATAAGAATTTTACATATTACTTTATTTGTGAATTTCAATTATCTGCAGGTGGCAATGACCCATCCAATGGCTGTAACAAATTGCAATATAGACATGGAGAGCTTGATTTCGGATCAAAATAGAAGCATAGCTACTCTAGCCATCACCACACTGCTGAAAACTGGCAATGAGTCAAGTGTAGACCGCTTGATGAAACAAATTACCAATTTTATGTCTGACATTGCTGATGAATTTAAGATTGTTGTTGTGGAAGCCATTAGATCTTTGTGTTTAAAATTCCCACTCAAGTATAGATCTCTGTAAGTGAGCGAGAACTTTTTGTGAAAGTGTAGATTTGTACATGAAAACTTGAAAGTTTAGCTTTCATTTTACATTCTTAATATTCCTTATGTATTCTTACCATTTCCCATTCCTTCTTTTCAAGGATGAATTTCTTGAGCAATATTTTGAGGGAAGAAGGTGGTTTTGATTACAAGAAAGCAATCGTTGATTCAATTGTTATCTTGATAAGAGACATCCCAGATGCAAAAGAAAATGGGTTGCTTCACCTATGTGAATTTATTGAGGATTGTGAATTTACCTATCTTTCTACACAGGTTGGCTTTGCTTCATTATTTTTATTGAAGCCCAGTTCGTGTATTTCTTTACATTATGTTTAATTACCATTTATGGCTGGGGAGCTAAAATTCAGTTCATGTATACATTGCTAGATTCTCCATTTCCTTGGAATTGAGGGGCCAAAGACATCAGATCCAAGCAAATACATTCGTTATATATACAATCGAGTAATTCTCGAGAATGCGACTGTTCGGGCCAGCGCTGTCAGCACATTAGCTAAGTTTGGTTCTATGGTTGATTCCTTGAAAGTAAGATTTCTTGATTCTGCTGCATCATTATCAATTTTTTGTTAGTTATGAGTCAGCAACGTGCAGTGACCTTCTTTCTTTGATGTGTTGCAGCCCCGTATATTTATTCTGTTGAGACGCTGTCTCTTTGACAGTGATGATGAGGTGAGCTTCTGTATTATATTTATGTTTTTGAAAATTCATTGTTTGTACTTGATGAATTATGTATCAAGTGCTTTCTTGATTTATCAGGAATTTTTCTGAATCCTGGTCCTCTCTTTTTTTGCCACATTGATACCTTCAGTGTGTTAGTAGTTAGTAAGTTGCAACAACATGCCAACGTTGCTCCATCAACTTTTACATGAGACCTCTCTCCATGGGAATTAAGATCCCGCTCAACGACCACTTGGGCTAGAGCGGTCCTTTTTGCTTACCTATTCATCACTGAATCTTTTCTTTTAGTTTTGGTTTGTAGGATTCATCATGAGGATGTTTCTTTCAGGAAGTTGGTACAGTAATACTTGTTCGAGCGCCTTATTTTTTGTCCAAATGGTCAGAGTGCAATTGCTTACTAAAACTTAGCAGGTCCTCGGCTTAAGAGCCACTTTTTTCTCTTATTCTGTATGGGTTGGGGAAGGTGCCCCCACTCTGGATTCTCTTGCTGTACTCTTTCTTTCGGCCTTTTTGTTGTGTCGCATTTTTATTTGCTTGATTGGTTATAACGTCTTTTTGTAGATTAGTAGCATTGTCTTGATGCTCCGTCGATGACAGATTTGATAGGTAGCTCTACACTGACACATTGAATCTTCGTCTTTTTGTTGATTGGTTATAACGTCTTTTTGTTGATTGGCAGCTCTATAATGACACTTGCACCGTTACTTATCAAAATTGAAATGTCCCACTTTCCTTTTCCTTTGCTCTGAAAATTGGATGAAAGCTAGCCTTCTATATTTCCTTGCTTTTCAATGAATATCGGCTGAATGATGGTTTCTGTTTCCTTTGTGATGTTCTTATTTTAGTACACTCCTAGTTATGAACCATCTATTGAAATGCCGTCTGAGTGTGATCATGTCCCCTTAGGTTGTAAGAGTTTTTTTGTCGTCGTTTTTCGAACAGTGGCCACAATAGAAGTATCTTAGATGTGAAGGAGCCAATTCTTCAACTCTATCCCCATTAGAGTCGTGCATCATACGTTTTTATGAAACTTGTGCTTGACAATGCATATGCAGGTTCGTGATAGGGCTACCCTATATCTGAACATGCTTGGAGGTGATGGTGCAATTGTTGAAAGTGATAAAGATGTGAAGGACTTCCTCTTTGGGTCGTTGGATGTGCCCCTGGTCAACCTTGAGACCAGTTTGAAGAATTACGTGAGTCTGTCCTTGTAGAGTTGCATTTTTCTGTATGCATTATGCTCTGTTGGATATCACCTTCTCATGTGTTTGTCAACACAGGTTCAGGAGCCTTCAGAAGAGCCTTTTGACATCAATTCTGTACCAAAGGAGGTTAAATCTCAGCCACTTGCTGAGAAGAAAGCCCCTGGTAAAAAGCCAACTGGCTTAGGTGCTGCTCCACCTGGCCCCACATCCACTGTCGATACTTATGAGAAGATGCTCTCCTCTATCCCAGAGTTCTCAAGCTTTGGGAAACTTTTCAAGGTTCTTTCACCCAATGCCTACATTCATTATACATTCTATTTTTATTATTGTTGAAATTCTGCTGATTCAGGTTTTTTTTTTGGTATGTTTTGTTTCTTGGAGCAGTCCTCGGCACCTGTGGAGCTCACAGAGGCTGAAACAGAATACGCAGTCAATGTTGTTAAGCACATTTTTGATGGGCATGTGGTGTTCCAGTACAACTGCACAAATACTATTCCTGAGCAATTACTGGAAAATGTAAGGACCATCTTATAGTAGCTTTAGTTTCGTTTATTCTACAGTTACACTGGAACGATCTCTCCATTCTCTTGTACATTGCAACAGGTCTCCGTGGCTGTGGATGCCTCTGAAGCAGAGGAATTTACCGAAGTATCATCAAAGCCTTTAAGATCTCTTCCATATGATTCACCAGGACAAACGTTTGTGGCATTTGAGAAGCCAGATGGGGTCCCTGCTGTTGGAAAGTTTTCTAACATGTTGAAGTTTGTTGTTAAAGAGGTACTGTTTCTCCTCTTCCTGAGGGTGCCTGCGTTATTGTTATTATATTTTGGTAGTGGATGCCGGAAGTATTCTTATACTTTTGTCCCGTGCTCTGGAAGGTGCTGAATCCTCTTATGCAAGTTATTGCTTGGTCACTCTACTGCCACAAACATCTGGCCGCTTAATCCAATTTGAAGTGTAATTTTACTACTGACATTACATTGTAAACTCAAAGGAGTCCTAGACTCCTAGAAAGATACGATCCTAAGTACTTTACTTGACACCATTGTTACCAGAATTGGACTGGATGGGAAAATTATGCTACGTATGATTTACAAAATATTTATAGGACCTATAACTCTTTGCTTATTGGTTGTATTACCAGGTTGATACAACTACTGGCGAGGCTGACGATGATGGGGTGGAAGATGAATACCAGCTGGAGGACCTTGAGGTGGTTGCAGCAGATTATGTGTTGAAAGTTGGGGTCTCTAATTTCAGGAATGCTTGGGAAAGCATGGGCCCCGATTATGAGCGGGTGGATGAATATGGTCTCGGCGCAAGGGAAAGCTTGGCAGAAGCTGTCAATACAGTCATAGGCCTTCTTGGCATGCAGCCGTGTGAGGTGAGTTTCTCGCTAACATTACTGAGGCCTCCTTTGGCCTAAATTGAGTAGTATTAACGTCACTGTCTTTTTGGTTATTTGTTTTTAATTTCTATCAAGTTTGCATTAAATTTTTTGGAGTAATCATTCGTCTTGATGAATATGAAGCTAGAAAGTTAAAAAGTATGAGCAAGAACCTTAAAAAGTTCACTATAGACGGGAAAAAAAAGTTTTTCTTATACTGTTTTTAGTGTCTTTAGCATCGTCTTATTTGCACTTTTTTCAATTGGAGTCCATTTTTTTATACTTTTCGTATCCTCTAGTTGAGATGAATGAGCAACGCAAAGAATTGACTAAAAAAATACAATATCAAATAATACGGACCTTTTTTAACCAAAAAAAAGTAGTCCAAACTTAGCTTCTAGTCCATCTTTGACAACATTGAATTAGTTTCATGGGAAAGTGCAATGATTTGTGGTGTTTAGCCTATTTTGTTGAATTTGTACTCCATATGGTGTAGATCTCGAATTGGAGTTTTGCTCCAGCATTGTCCTTTTTTTCTCTCCAATAGTGGTCCTTGCTATAGGAATGCATTACGAATAAAGAAAACAGTAATGTTTGCCTTGTTTTGATTTTTTCTATTTCTCGATCATTTTCCTCCTTCCTTTTGATTGGTCAGGACTCGGAGGTTACAGTCATCCATTTCCCTTCTCTATAATAACAATCAAAATCCGTGTTCTGAAAAGTTCTAAATTTGAAAGATGAAAATTGAAAGCTAAGGGGAGCGGGAGAAAAAAGTGTTCCGTATATGAGCCTCTTCAAACGAAACTTATTGCTATTGATTCGATGATCCTGTAGGACTTGGTCTAGATGATTTAATTATTGGGGGCAAACAGACCGCTAAAACAACAGTAGCCATATGTACCTTTCTCAAATGATGGACAAAATATAATGTGTTTATGTGGCTGCTGGCATGGGAAGTAGGAAACCATGCTATTGTAGTATAATACTTCTTTGTCTAGAATCTGATCAAATTTCTCCTTTTTCTCTTATGGTTTTTCAGGGCACCGAGGTGGTAACACCCAACTCGAGATCTCACACATGCTTATTGTCCGGTGTATACATGGGCAATGTAAAAGTGCTTGTTCGGTTGTCATTTGGCATTGACGGGCCAAAAGAAGTTGCCATGAAACTTGCGGTTAGATCCGAGGATGAATCTGTCAGCGATGTTATTCACGAAATTGTAGCTAGCGGCTAGTTGGATACTTTTGGAATTGGTTTTCGGTCGACTATACTGTGTTTCCTTCTTTTTCTTGTGTCAATGGGATCAGAAATTTATGGCTGCGAAAAGATTCACTGGCGATTGAGACGAATTTGCCAGCTTGCTGAAGAGGATATTCTTCTACTATCTATAGGTTTATTTTCTTGAGAGATTTATTTGTAGATTGTATCAAGCATGCCTGATTTACTGTTCCCTGTTTTTGTGAAATGAATTTTGAAGCACCATCGCCAAATTGTCTTAGAATTGTCTATTTTGTGTGTATTGTTCATTGTATACATTCTGAACTTCGAAAATAAATTCACCCACTCATTTTTGGAGAATTTATTGCGGCGGGGATTTTTGTCGGACTATGGACTCTTGTTGCCCGCTCACGAAACAAGTGGTTTGCAGTTTGTATGTTTTGGAGAGTAAGTTTACACATACAATTTTCACACAGATTTAAATACATTTGTTTTTGGAATTGTTCGATACAAGTGAATATTTTTATTATTTTGTAAATTTCACGTGGATCGAATTGTTCTAGATATATCTTTGTTTATTTGGCTAGACATGTGTTTGTAGACTCTGGGTGTTTCCGAAGTTTAACGTGTAATTTTTGTTTGGTGAGCATAAGGAAGCATACGAGAATAGTAAAACGACTGTACTTCATTAACATAAGCCATTTCTGGAGTTCTATTGTTGAAAATGGAAAAGAAGCAGAGAAACCATTTTGGCTCTCATCTCATTGTCAAAACACGTAAGGTAGAGCCTTGTTTGTTGATACTTTTTTGAGACAGAATGGAAGGGCCTTTGGTGAATGGTATTTCCTTTCCATAATCAAATCCTTGTTTTGTTGTGTTTGTTTTATTTTTGCGTTTATTATTTTTCTGTTTAATCAGATATGAGATCAAACTCTCTTCATAGTCAATGACATCCAAGTGAATCCCAAAGGGTTAGCCATCTTGAAATTCAGAGGTTTGCATTCTCTTAAGGTTTCAAATTTAGAACATTTTGATTGCTATCATGTGTGTGGTTATTCAAAAAAGATTTTGTTCTAATTTTAATGGAGTTTCAGCTATTGAAAAAGTAAGATTGATCTCTTAAAAATTAGTTGAGGTACGCTTGTAAGTTGATCCGAACACTCTGAATCATAGAAAATGACATCCTAAGTGTGCATGAAGTTGCTAAAATGGAGACCATTAGAGGCACCTAGTCAATCTATGGCGAAGAGATGCACAAATGATTCGACATGTATTCGCTAATTATTTCAATACTCTACGGATTACTGCACACAAACATTTTTTCTTGTATATGTTTTCTTGTGCATAAAGTTTTCATTGCCTAACATTGTGGGCCACACAATTAATTTTTGTGGACCCGTTTAGTGAAGAATTTTTTGTACTCCTTCAATTCTATTTTCATAGTTTATTATTCTAATTTAAGATGTCTTAAAATGAAAGTACACTTTTCAAAAATAATAACTGCAATTTGGTTAAATTTTTCTTTTGTCTTTTTATTTAAATAAAAATTGTATTGTACACATTAATTAAATTAAAGACATTTGGGAAGAAATTTTTTTTTTAGCAATTATTATGTTTTCCTAAAAAGTTAAAATCTTAAAGAGGAATTATGAATCTGAGACGCAGGAAGTATTTCTTTTGTGTAGTTGTTGAAGTTTCTAATTATATGTCTCTTGGTGTGATTTATGAGTTGAAATGAGAAAATGAATACATTTGTTTGGTATCTTTTGATATATAATTTGGAGGCCCTGTTATGGGGATTGAGCTTTTTGTTCATGTAATCTAAACGAGTTGGTTTCTTCTTACTAAACCCAAAAGTTTTACCTTTTTTACGGGACAGGAGAAAATTAAATAAAAATATATATATATATATGCACACATCTATTACTACAGATATATACACATATTCAAAATCATTAGATGTACGTGGAGCCCACACATTAATGAGAGTCTTACGTGCATTTACCGATTCCAAATACATCTGTATCTAAATTTATATACGAACGATGATATGCGTAACATTACTCAATTAAAAAGGAGACCGAAGAACCAAAAGAAGATGCAAACTCAAGCCAGAGAATTTGAGGATATATTTTTAACTAACATTGTATCATTCTCGAAAACCAGGCCAGATGACAATTACAATGTTAGGACTAAACAACTAAACCTCCGATTTCATATCAGAAAGATACAGTCAAAAGGAAGTCTTTAACTAATTAACTTTTTGATATTAAAATAGAGGTTAAGTTTCTAGTTTATCATTTTTTGGACTAGGCATATTTCCCACCATTTCTACTTAGCGATCTCGGCCTCCGGTGCTGCAGAATCAGAGGGTAAAGAACCTTCAATCTCGGCCACCGCTGCAGAGTCTGAGGATAAAACACCTCCAGAAGAGGAAGCGACATCCGCGCCGAAGCCGCTTATGATGAAAGCACGAGGAAAACTGCCAAAGATCACGTTATTATAATTGCCTCTGAGTTGGGTGTGGGAGTATCCTAGGTTCACGTCTACTCCGAATCGGTGGACTCCAAATCCGAGATTGATATTGAACCCCTCACCTGCAACAGCATTGATTTGTGGTCGAACGTCTCGGCCTTCATCATCATCTTCATCATTGTTGTTGAAACGGAAGACGCGACGGCGGAAATTGAAGGATCTAAAGGCTATTGCAGTGTTTTACCGCTTATACGTTTATTAGATAATTAGTTATAGTAGTTAGATAGTTCTTTCTGTTAGTTTGTTACATATTTGTTACAAGTTGTTACTGATTCTGTTAGGTTCAGTTTTAGCTTTGCTCTTCATGTATCAGTCTTAGTTCATTATAAATAGGCTTGTACTCTTTCTACCAATGTAGAGCGAAATACATACGAAAGTTTCCGCATTCCTCTTTCTCTTCTATTTCTACTTCTTTTCGCAAAATGGTATCAGAGCAAAAAACAATTCACCTTCCAAATTAATCCCATTCTCTGATGGAGTCATCTGAATCACAATCTTTACCATCTCATTCCATTAATGAATCGTCCAGCCCTTATTTCCTACATCACTCAGACGGACCAGGTCTCACCTTGGTGTCGCAAGCCCTAACAGGAGAAAACTACGCATCCTGGAGTAGAGCCATGCTCATTGCTCTATCAGTGAAGAACAAACTTGGTTTCATAGATGGATCAGTCGCCAAACCTCAAGGTAATGATGTTCTGTTGCTCAATTCATGGACAAGAAACAATAACGTAGTTATATCATGGATCCTCAATTCAATTTCAAAAGAAATATCAGCTAGTGTCATCTATGCTGAAAGTGCACAAGAAATCTGGATCGATCTTAAGGATCGATTCCAACAAAGCAATGGACCTAGGATATTTCAATTAAGACGAGAACTAATGAACTTAGTTCAAGATCAACAATCTGTCAGCACATACTTCACTAGGCTGAAAACTATATGGGAGGAGTTGAGCAATTATCGCCCAAATTGTACTTGCTGCAAATGCACATGTGATGGAGTGAAAAATTTACAGACACATTACCATATGGAGTATATTATGTCTTTTCTCATGGGGTTAAATGACTCCTTCTCGCAAATCAGAGGTCAATTACTTCTTTTAGACCCCCTGCCTCCTATTAACAAGGTGTTTGCCTTGGTGTCTCAAGAGGAAAATCAAAGGAAAATTGGTACTTATGTCAATAGCAACTTGAACTCATCAAACTCCATTGCATTCTCTGTCAGAAATGATACTCGACCTGGACAATTTCAAAAGACTCCTGCACAACCAATCCAAAATGGTTACAAAGGTCAAAGGAAAGAGAGACCTTATTGTACTCACTGCAGTTTGCTTGGACACACCATAGAAAAATGCTATAAACTCCATGGTTATCCTCCAGGCTATGGTCAAAGACGTAATCAGGTTACCACTCCCAAGGACAAAGCTCACAGTAATCAGGTTTCTGATTCATCAGTCGGACTCATCAAAGAACCACAGGACAATTTCAATCAATTCCTTCAGAACTTGAATAAAGATCAGTGTCAACAGCTCCTAACAACCATATCTCATCAGTTGCCACCAACTCCATCTACAAATGTTGAAGAAGTTCCCACTTCTTCTTATAATACAGGTATATGTTCTTCTGTTTGTCTCAACACTGGAATTATATCTTCTCAACACTGGATCCTTGATTCTGGAGCAACTCAGCATATTTCCTCTAATGCTGACAATTTCTTGTCCATGATATCTGTTGAGAATACATTCGTTATGTTACCTAATCATACACGCATCCCAGTGACTCACAAAGGGAACATTAAACTCAGCACTCACTTAACTCTGAAGGATGTTTTGTTTGTTCCTCAATTCAAGTTTAACTTGATCTCCATCAGTGCCCTTACACGGAATTCTTCCCTCACAGTTTGCTTTTATCATGATTGCTGTATCATCCAGGATATTACCGACCGGAAAATGATTGGCAAGTGTGATCAACACAATGGTTTATATGTTCTGAAACAGGCTTCTGACTTCTCTAAAGCTACTGTTGTATCTTCCACCAGGCAAGTCTACGTCAATAATTGTTCTGCTCAGATTTGACATGCTCGACTTGGTCATCTATCCTACAAGCAGCTTTCTGTGTTACATAAGAAATTGCGATTTTCTGATAGTTTGCACAATTCAGAGCCATGTTATATCTGTCCTTTAGCCAAGCAAAGGAGATTATCCTTTATTTCCAATAAACATATATCCCAATCCCCTTTTGACTTGCTGCACTGTGATATTTGGGGACCATACCATATTCCATCTTACAATGGACATCGTTTCTTTGTCACTCTTGTGGATGATTGTACTAGATTTACCTGGATTTTCTTGCTTAAACACAAGTCTGATGTTAGTTCCATTATACCACGATTCTTCGCTATGGTTGCAACCCAATTTCATACCACTATTAAGGTGTTTAGATCAGATAATGCTCCAGAATTGACATTCACTGAGTTCTTCTCCACCAAAGGGGTTCTACACCAATTTTCATGTGTTGAGACGCCTCAACAAAATTCTGTAGTGGAGAGGAAACACCAACACCTCTTGAATGTTGCAAGAGCTCTATTTTTCCAATCAAGAGTGCCTATCTCTTTTTGGACTGAATGCCTACTGACGGCTACCTACATCATCAATCGCACACCTTCTCCGGTTTTACAGCAGAAATCCCCTTTTGAATGCCTTTACCAAACATCAGTTGATTACTCTTCCTTCCGGGTATTCGGTTGTCTTGCCTTTGCTTCCACCCTTGCTTCTCATCGCACCAAATTCCAACCCAGGTCTCGTCTTTGTGTGTTTTTGGGATACCCCTCAGGTGTTAAAGGTTATAAACTCTATGATACCTCATCCCAAACCATTTTCTTGTCTCGAGATGTTATTTTTCATGAAACCATCTTCCCTTTTCACTCTCACACACCCAAGTCCTCCCTTATTGATCCTTTCCCAGATTTGGTTCTCCCTTTATCACCCACTGATCCTATACCTTCTTCTCCTTCTCACATACCAGAACCTCTACCTTCCACTATTACTCCTCCCTCTATTGAACCACCTCCACTTCGGAGATCCACTCGCCCTTCTAACCCTCCTTCCTACCTCCATGATTATCATTGCAATCTCCTTCATAACCTCCCTTTTTCTCCTTCCAGTACTTATCCTATCTCTAACCACCTATCTTACACCTCTATTTCCCCCTCTCACCAACATTTTGCCCTCACTGTATCTTCTATTCCTGTTCCCCAGTTTTATCACCAAGCCATGCATTCGCCTCCTTGGCAGGCTTCCATGAAGGAGGAGTTGGATGCCATGATCGCTAACCACACATGGACAGTTGTCCCACTTCCTTCAGACAAGCACTTTATTGGTTGCAAGTGGTTATATAAGGTTAAATACCATTCCGATGGTAGCCTTGAACGCTACAAAGCCCGATTGGTTGCCAAGGGCTACACACAACAAGAAGGTATTGATTTCCTTGAGACATTTTCACCGGTTGCTAAGATGGTAACAGTCAAAGTTCTTCTTGCCTTAGCCTCTGCTCAGAACTGGCCTCTCTTCCACCTTGATGTGAATAATGCTTTCCTCAATGGTGATCTCTTTGAAGAGGTTTATATGGATCTTCCACTGGGATATCTACCTAAGGGGGAGCTTCACAATTCTAGGCTTGTTTGCAAACTCCATAAATCTATCTATGGCCTTAAACAAGCATCCCGTCAATGGAACTCCAAGTTCTCACATGCCTTACTCCAATATGGATTTCTACAGTCCAAGGCCGATTACTCTCTCTTCACCAAAGGCTCCGGCCCTACATTTGTCTGTCTTTTGGTTTATGTTGATGATATTGTCATCTCTGGACCTAATGCCCTTGTCATCCAGGACCTTAAGAGGTTTCTTCATTCCCATTTCAAGCTGAAAGATCTAGGTCATTTGAAGTATTTCCTTGGCCTTGAACTTGCCCGTTCTTCTTCAGGCTTGGTCATCTCTCAACGTCATTATGCTCTCCAATTATTGGAGGACACAGGGTTTCTAGCTTGCAAACCTGCTTCCTCTCCTATGGATCCCAAAATTCAGCTTCACCATACCTCTGGTGAAATTCTAACTGATGCCTCTTCCTATAGGCGTTTGATTGGCCGTCTTCTGTATCTCACCATTTCAAGACCTGACATAACTTTTGCCGTTCACAAACTTAGCCAATTCTTGGCTCAGCCTCATAGCTTACATCTTCAAGCTGCTCATCATTTGCTAAGGTACCTTAAACGTAACCCTGGTCAGGGGTTGTTCTTCTCTGCCCACTCTGATCTTCGTCTCAAGGGGTTTTCTGATTCAGACTGGGGTGCCTGTTTACATACTCGCCGTTCCATCACTGGTTTTTGTATATTTCTTGGTGATTCATTGATTTCCTGGAAATCTAAGAAACAGACCATTGTTTCCAGATCCTCTGCCGAGGCGGAATACCGTGCCTTAGCAGCCTCTGTTAGTGAGTTGGTTTGGCTCCAGCAGTTGTTACAAGCCTTTCATGTTTCTACCTCAGACCCTGCTCTCCTATTTTGTGACAACCAGGCCGCCATACATATTGCTTCTAATCCTACCTTTCATGAACGAACCAAACACATTGAACTTGATTGCCACTTTGTTCGTGATAAGATTGCTGCTGGATTCATTCGTCTCATGCCTATTCGGACTCATCATCAACTAGCTGATTTATTTACTAAAGCCCTGCCTTCTTCTTTACTGCTTCAGTTACTGTCCAAGATGGCCATCAAGAACCTTTATGCTCCATCTTGAGGGGGAGTTTTACCGCTTATACGTTTATTAGATAATTAGTTATAGTAGTTAGATAGTTCTTTCTGTTAGTTTGTTACGTATTTGTTACAAGTTGTTACTGATTCTGTTAGGTTCAGTTTTAGCTTTGCTCTTCATGTATCAGTCTTAGTTCATTATAAATAGGCTTGTACTCTTTCTACCAATGTAGAGCGAAATACATACGAAAGTTTCCGCATTCCTCTTTCTCTTCTGTTTCTACTTCTTTTCGCAAAACAGTGCTTAAGCAAGTGACGAGTATCAAAGAAGGCCACCAAGATGATGAGGAAGAAGATGAAGCGGCCAAAGATTTCTCCATTGTTTTGGCTGGCTGCAGGCTAGGTGAGTATGTAGGGATTGTGTTTGTGCAAATGTACTCTGTGAATGAGAGAGTGAGGTGTGTTGAACAAAGAGCGCAGAGATGGGATTTTTGTTATAGTAGTAGCTAGTCTTGGAGGTCAAGACAAATATCTCAACACACTAAATGCCATGGGACCCACTCCAAAATATTACTGGTCTCCTATTGGATTTTAGCTACAAACTAAGAAAATTTACTTAATTTTTTTTAATTCAAAAATCAATAGTCATGATTCATTTAGATTTATAGAACCACAGATTCAAGTAAATCATGATTATTAATTTTTAAATTCAGAAAAGTTTCTGGGCAAATTTCCTGGAAGCCTAAACTTTTTCAATAATTTGTATTATGAGTGACATTGTGGGTTCACGAAGGCATATATCAAATAATTTGTTCGTCATTTTAGAAAACATCTTGGTGACCATTATTTTGTCACCAAGTTAAGAGTAATTAGTATATTATGATTTGACTCTCCTTTTGTTAAAATTATATGAACTATCGGTGTTGGTGAAATTTTCTCAAAGGTATCACCAATTCACTATCATTTTCTTTTCTTCGAGACCTTAAAAAACAAGGCATTCTTAAAAATCGTGGTTTTCATCATTTACGGAAGAGAGACGATTCTATGTTTTCATCTTTCTCATTCTCTTGCCATTCTATCCACGGCTTTGAGTAAAAAGAAGCATACTATATTACGCACCATTATTCAAATTTCTTTTTATATGAATAAATATACGTATATTTATAGATAAATTTTGTAGTGGATTTTCGTTTACATTTATGAAGTATATATCACTATGAATAAGAAAATTTTTACTATTTTATTTTACAAGTTCAAACTCAAAGAGTACCCAACAAGACACAATGAGCATGTGGGTCCCACTGTATTTAGTGTGACAGATGTGAGATATAACAATATTAATGTCTTTCTAATTGGATACCGGATTTCATTCATAATAGCTTTATTTATTTCCCAAGCAATTCATAAACTTTTTATTTACGCGGTTAAAACGACACAACTAATAAAAAAAATCAAATACAGTCGTGAAAAATGTGTCATATCCATCTCCCATAACGCATCTGCGCGTGATCAAGATGATCCGGTATTTTCAATTTTCAAAATAAGTGTGTGATGCATCAGATCACAACCTATGAGTGGTAGTTTTTTTAATGAAAAAATACCTAATAATATTATTTTATCAAGACATAATTTGATGGAGTAATATTATCCATATGTTTTTGTCGCTTACTAATTGCAAACATATATTACCACTATCAAATAATTTATTCGTCATTTTACAAAAACGTGATCTTATTGACCATTACTTGATTAACAAGTTAACAGTAATCGGCATACTATAATTTTATTATCTTTTTGTTAATTATATACATTATCAACACTAGCAGAACTACACATGGGTTATACTGGGCTATAGCCTAGGTGAAAAGATTTTTTTTAATTTTTTTTACGTGTAAAATTTTATTTTTAAAATAATTTTAGTCTGTCCTATTATTTGCAGTTGAGTGCATTTTTTAGTTCGATTTATTTTTAGGCCAGAACAAATTAATAATTTTCTAGTTTCGCGCTTGAATATTAATGTTGGAGGAATCACCTCAAAGGTAGCACCATCAATGTACTTGTGTTATTTTCTTCGTGCTATACAAAAACAAAGATTAGTTGGCATTCTTTAAAATTGTGATTTTGACCCTCGGAAATGAAAGACGGTTCTCTGTTTTCGTCTTTCTTGTTCTCTTGTCAACAAAAAAGCTTAATTTGTTTTAAAAATAAAAAAGACGAAAAATAAAACAAAACAGGTCAGGTCTGTTTTGAGAAATTTTTCTTCTTTACTGAATTTCTTTTTATCTTTTTATCTTTTTATATAATTTTATACTTTTTAAATTTTTTTCATCAAGACGAGCTAATAAATTTTAAAAAATTAATAAAAAATAACGAATACAATTTTTTTAAATAAAGAAAAAATGTAATTTTGACCCATAATTTAGGCCAAATAAAGCAAATGTGGCACAACTAATAAAATTTTTGAAATATCTTATTCGGAAGCTTGATTCATAATTTTATAAACAAATAAAAGTGTGACATCCAGCTCCCACATGTTGCATCTGTCTTTGAGAGGATTAATAATCTCATAAATAGTAAGGAGATTAATAATATTATGCACTTTTAATATTATAAAACTCATATTAGTAAGATTATACATCCGACGAGTATTTAATCCAAATGAAAATAATTTAACCAAACACCTAATATATTATCTCTTTAACTATATAATTGTATTTGATGTTCATATCCAATCAAACAAACGAATCATTTGTGTTTTCTCGTACCCTTAGATGTAAATTTGTCTACATCGTTACACTTCAACCTTCTATTCATCAAGGATAAGGATGGCAATGGAGTAGATAAAGGACAAATTTGACCATTTTCACCTCTGATTTCCAAACTTAATATGCACCTCCTTTTTATCCCATTCTCCGAACAAAGAATCACCTCCAATCTCCATTTAGCCCTGAACACGGATAGGGATATTCCACTTTTGTCTCAAAAAAAAATTTTAAGACAAAAAAATAAAAAATATAATTTTGTAATGTCAGTGACATAATTAGGAAAAAGTAGTTTCCAAAAATATAGTTTTAGTATTTATAAGGATACAAATAGATATATTTTGTACATATTATTAAAGACGGGGGAGATTGAAGAGGGGTTCAGGATGGGACCGGATCAGAAATTTATGGACTCGCCTCTGATCCGATTTTCAAAAAAAATTCAAAGAACAAGTAACGAAACAAAACAGTTTGAACCAGATGAAATTGTCATTCCTAATCAAGTATATTTTCCTTCCCGTCATTTTTATTTCTCTTGAAAAAAAATCTACAATCCAAACATAACATTAACAGATTGAATATGCAGAAAAGCAAGAAATTTAAGGTTGTTATTATCTGAAGTAAACTGATGAGGAAGGATAACCAGCCAAACTGATGGACAGAGCAGAAAGTTTAAAAAGAAACAAATGGCTTATCCTACCCAACTTCTCAAAGAGGGTTTGGGAATGCAATACTGCAACAAAACAACGTAATTTACCTTTATTTAGATTTTTTTTAAGAACTTAAGTAGGTTTACAGTTGAAAATTCACTAAAAAATTTTAGATGTGAACAAAATCACATCGTTTTGCCGCACTACAACGCTATAGTGCGAGGATGCACTGCAGCATCCCCCAATCCCCCAAAGACTATACATGGTATTTCAGGAACAAAGAGAAGAGGACCAGGGTTTTCTCAAATAGAATACACCTAAACGAGGTAGAAAAGGTTATACAAGTTGAAAATAATTAAAAAGAAAAGGTACGATAACCACCGCGCGCCATTGTCTAGTAATATTAAGATCTTCAACCCGCTCGGATGAACTTCATACGATAACCCTTTAGACCACCTGTCGATGCCCGCTAAAGGCCCAAATCTGCAAGCAGGAAGAGATTCCACAAGAGTTAAATGAAAACTAACGTAATTTTTCTGCAATGAGACGCAGCACAAGGAGGAATGAAAGTCTAGAACTACATTCATTTGGTTTTGGCTGTTCAGATAAGTACTCGATGTTACATGATAGTTCTAGAAGTGTTAAAAGGAAAAAGAGTACTAAAACCAAAATGATTTGAGTAAAAAGGCTGAAAAAAATAATAGCATGTAAAGAAAGCGAATATAACGTATAGGTTCCATGAGTGTTTCAGTACCCCATAATTGTCTCAAATCATCAAATGATATCTGCCTGGAAGTTTTATGGCGTCCCATTTCCACTTTTCACCTCTTTTCTTTATATAGGGCCATATATCAAATTGTTGGGGATAAGGTTTCGAAAACTGCTCAAAATCCCAACATTACCCCCAAGTCCCAACTTTTATTTTGTAATGAGTGGTAACACTTCGTTTTTCATCTTCTTTCAAACTCCAGAAATGCAGAGTAGAAATGGGCTCTCCCCTTTCTGATTGAATCGATTACTATTAAGCAAGCGGTTGTGAATGTACCACATTTGATTTTTCATTGTCGAATCGCCTCTGTTTCCACAGGACAAGAAACATTTAAATCATTCTAAGTCTGAAATTGGCAACCTAGTTAAAGGCTCTGAGATTTCAACTCCAGCATATGTATGAAATGTCAATCTCAGAAAGTCTGCAAAGTTGTATCGGGTGTAATAAGCTAGGAGGAACCACGTCCATGTAAGCACAGACAGGTGTCAAATATTCAAACTTCTTAGCACTCTTGGACACATGTCCAACACTTCTCCGATGTTTAGAAATAAATTATAAGAGTGGACAACTGGCCGGCATATACATTTATGCTTATCCAGAAAAAAATATGTGCCTTCACGCTCTACTTATTCAGAATTTCACATTTTAGTCACGAGAAACTTCAAGTTGAATTTCCCTATAACAAATCACATAGAGTCAAGCAGTTTGCAAACACATTGTGCAGTTCAAGAAACAAATAAATACCCTCTAAATTGTACAATAATACAGAAAGCAACCTATAGTAGGGCAGTGTTGGAAACAGGCTCACCTTCAGATTTGTATCCCAACTTCCTGTACACAAGGCACTCCCATCAGATGACAAGCCCAAACAGCTGATCCGACTCTCATGTGAGTTTTGAACTGATCCCAAGTTCAAAACCACCTACAAGGGGAAAAGGAAAGGTAAGAAAGTATAACAGAGAAAAACAATGTTTGTAAATCTCAAGGAGGTTACAGCAAGCAGAAAATTAGTAATGCAAGGTTCACCATCTATTAAAGAGTACTTTCATGTCCATTTGTAACTATTTCCTTGAAAAGAAAATGCACAAAACATGTAGAGCCAAGGTGACTCAGAAAAACATAAAACAAAGGCAGATTTCTGTCCCCAGTAAAAGCTAATTTTTTCATCATGGCACCACACAATGCACCTATTTTCGAGACACAACTATATCTTTAAACTAGGGCTAAGGAAATACAAGAAATCCTTATCTCAACTTTACAAGTCTTTTGTTTTACTTTTCTGTGATGTAAGTAGTAACCGTGTACAAAGCATCTATAAGAATCTCCCGCCATGAATATTGGAAAGATGATATTCAGATGGAATAACTATCTACCTGTGCCAGTAAAGTGTCCCATACATAGCAATTGCCGTCTGAGTACCCAGCAAACAGAAGCCTTCCTGATATGGAGAATGCGATGGAAATGACATGACTATCATCAGTATCACCATTCCCTTGGGAGTACACTTGGAGCTGGTGCCCAGTCCTAATGTCAAATAACCTGCAACTCCCATCATCTGAACCAGTTCCAAATCTATTTCCATCTGGGAAAAACTTCACAGCGTTGATATCTCCCTCATGACCATGAAATGTCCGAACTGCTCGACTAGCAACACGAGTGTCCCACAATCGGGCAGTTGCATCAGAAGAACCAGACAGAAACGTTCTTGAGTTTGATCCATTAACTGAGACACTGAAAATATAAGAGGATGGAATCACGAGAAAGCATTGGCAAGTACAGTACAGAAGACCATCAACAGTAAGTTTACAGAGCAGCAAAGTAACTACCAACTCAAAATCTTATTCACGGGAAAGATTAAAATGTACTTATTTAGAAAACAGAGTTGCATAACAGAGTTGACACAAATCACTCAAAGTCCATTAGCACAATTGTTGCAGAAAATATTTTGAGGTCATCATTTGTGGAGGAATAGTCACGAACATATATGGTTGTTACAAGATATAAGAGTGATCAATTTTTTTTAGACCTCTAAGACTTCAACTTCTGAAAAGTTTCACAACTGCCAAAAGAAAGCAAGAAAAAAATGGCTTGTGTTTTGCCTGGATCGACCCCAAGGTTCATCTTTAGCTATTATTGGATCGTCATCAAATGAATTACACATAGCAAAACTGGCAAATATTACATTACATTGACTCTGCTAGTCAACTGGACAAGCAGTTACTTCAGCCTTCAACAATAAGCCGAAACAAGAAAAGATTTTGACCTGTACAAATAAATACTAACATGAAAAGCAGAAGAAATTTTGGTATGCCAATTTGGAATTCAGCGAATACCTCAGCACATCACCAGTGTGTCCGCACTGGAATTCACCTCCAAAAACAGAAGTTCTCAGGCCTGTAGTTATATCCCACAAAACACAAGTCTTGTCACCAGAACTTGTTATTAGGTGAGTATCTTCATCTGGCACATACTGGCAACAGGAAACATAACCCTTATGCCCACTAAGCGTTCTTGATACAGGTATATTCCCATTTCTGTCAGTGGGGGAATTCAGGTTGAAGATGGAGCATACGCTGTCAAGCCCACCACAGGCAACAGATTGACCAGTTGGAGAGAAGGCACATGTCCTGACCCACGCACAAGGTAACTTTATGGAATGAGTTTTCTGGCTTGTGAGAGCATTCCACACTATTAGCCTCCCATCTTGAGATGCACTCACTATCCGGTTCTTTTCCAGAGTCCAGTCTAGTGAATAAACCTGGAAAATGTCTTACAAGATTAAGCTTTTCTCCATCGACAACACAATGTAACCATGCTAATCATTTATTACGTAAGTTTCTCATTCAATTATTAGGTATTATTGATCCCAAATAAGGGAGGAACATAAGAGCTTATAGTTTTGTTGGTACTGTACTAACACATTAGTCACCTAATTAATTTCTTAACACTAGTTTTAGTTCAAGAAATACAGTAGTGCTTCCAGAAATCCTGTCAAAAGTTATTAGCCATTTATCGTAATTTGATTCCGCTCTTCCACGATGTGTCGAGGCAATTCTGAAATACAATGGGAGAAAAGAAAAACACCTCGCACCACACTCCAGGTACTGATTTGGATTTCATAACATCACCTCGGCCCATTTTTAGGTCACATACAAAACCAGAAGTTAAGGAGTTCATTTTCTTCTACTAACATTTCTACAAAAGGGAGACAGTGAACAAAAATAAAGGTAGAAAAATCACCATAATTAACGCTTTTCAGCTTCCAACAAATTAGCAGAAGCATACCATTCCACGAACACTAATGTGGTCAACTGTGATGAATATACTCGTATAATTGTACATATCTGAATTCTGTCTTCTGAACATTACCTTCCCAGTATGTCCCTGCAACGTCCTACAACAGACCAGATCCGTTGGGCCGAAGCAAACCGGAGTCTTCCCTTGGGACCTTGCATACCCCGCCACTGCAAATTCATACAAAAAACGCAACAGATCTAAGAAAAACTAAGACGTAAAATCAGCGAATAAAAGAAGACAAGCTAAGAAGTGAGCTAGAGAGAGAGAGAGAGAGAAAGAAAGAAATTGAAATTCGAACCATCTGTGTCCAGAAGAACAAGACGCCTCTGCTTCAGGCGTTCACTGAGAGTATTTACAGTCTCCGTAGCCATCATGTGGCGCTCTTTCAGCTCCGCAACGGACATTTTTGGAGAATTTTATTGGTTACAAGTCATTTTATAGCTTGATTTGACCCCTGAAGTCCGTTCCACCGGTGAAACTGAAACTGAGGATTGATGTCCAAACAGAGAGAGAACGAGGGATTAGGGTTTTGAGGAAGGAGAATTGGACCAAGTACCGGGGGGGAGGGGGAGGGGGAGGGAGAGAGAGGGGACGGCTAAAAGGGAAGGGACGGTTACTTGTGGGAAGGGGTGTGGGAGCTTCCGATCAATTTTCAGACGGAATGGTGACGTGGTTTGCTGACGACTGGATAGTAGGTGATGGTGTCACAAGCTGTTTGTGTGGGTCCCTGAACGACACAGTTGACAACATGACAACCAAGTCTTTGTTGCTTTTCGAAATTGACCCATGAAAATAACAGGTCGTCTTCCGAAATTGTTTTGGTTCAATTTAGACCATAGTATTTATTAAATTATTTTTTTATTTTTATGTGAAATATTTTTTTTGTTAATTTTTTATAGTTTATTGGTTCAACTTGACGAGAGTTTTTAGAAAAAGTATAAATAACAAATCAAATTTGGAAAAAATCTAAAAAAGACAAAAATAATTTAAAAACGAAATTTTTTTGAGCTTATTTATCATTATGATATTTTTTAATTTTTAGACATAATTTTATATTTTTTAGATTTCTTTTATATAAATGGACCAATAATCCACAAAATATTGAGGTTAAAATAACAAATACAAAAAAGAAAATAACGACAAAAATAAATCTAAATAAATAATTTAGGCCAAATTGGGCATTGAACAACAATTTGTATAGAGATGTAATCAATCTCGTTTAAAACATAAATTTAAACACCAAACAAAAATTTTCAATTTAAAATTTTTAAATTGAAATACCGCTCAAATTTCATAGACTTCTCAGTAGGTCACTCATTTCTAAATTACTCCAGAGCAAGTACACTTAACTGTGAAGTTCCATTGAGTTTTGGTATCATCACGGTTTTAAAAGGCATTGTACAAAATAGATTCATTGTGTATTATAAATACCATCGAACTTATATTTTACCAAGTAATGTGAGACTCGTGACTACTCATCCAAACGCCGACCTCATAATTAACACCGCAACCTACACAAAATAAGGTTTATCGGACATTCTCGTGGTTGATAAGCTCTGAATCCTTTTTCCCCTTTCCCACGTATGATTCGGGGGATTTGAGATAAACAAAAGTGTCGTAGTCGATAGTCCCGGTATGTGAGATCCCACATCAACTAATTACAACTTTCCAAATGGTGTACATAGGAAACTGTACTTGCTACCGATTATAACTTTAGGCTTAGGTTTTTGGAACATGTTAGTAGCCTAATTTCATAGATTATAAGGCCAGTAAAAAATATATTATTGTATATCAGATCACAATTTTGATTTACTTACTACGTGCCTTTTCTAAACACATATTTTATCCATTAAAAATTGATTTTAAAATGGTATTTGAACTCCTTTTTTTTAGCTTCTCGCGCTCTTTTTTCTTTTACAGGTGTGGTAGGTCGAATACACAGGTCAATGGGCCTTCGGCACATGAGCATGTTCGGCCCATCTGTGCTGGGATTGAGTTGGGTCAGGTCCAAGGACAGATCTATTCGCTTATTGTCGAGAAGTTTGACAAGACCACTTGACTTACTTCAAGCAATGTCGAGCGCACGATATGTCAGGCCTGGATGAACCTCCTAAGCAATCTGTATTTTGTCTCGGGCTCAATCTTTCAAATCACAGTGTTCGATTTTGCCGCCAAGAGCTCTACGCTCGACAAAACCAGTAGAAGACGGCCCATGTTTCGGGTGGTTGTCTGGGTAGATGTTGGGGCAAGATGGCTGCAAGACATGCAGACATGTCCGCTTGATCGGTAGGGATGTGGAGCATGTGCAGAAGCGCTGTGATTTGCGGTCCACGTCACAATATTTTTAGTCGGTACTCCCGGCGTATAAATTTGATGGGCACTTCACTCCTAGGTACATACATACACTCAATCAAAGTTTTCAAGTTGTTTTTGCTCTCTCTTCAGAAGTTAACTTAAGCATCGGAGTGCCCGTCAGAAACCCAATCCTAACTGGCACTAACATATTTTGCAGTATTTTACAGCTTAGCAAATGGTGTATAAAAATTCAATGAGAAATCAAAAAGTGAGATTCCAAACTTCAAAACCTATTACACTGGAAATCATTGTCAAAAAGAATAACACAGAAATTATCATTTCTCAAAGCAATTTGATAACTGCAGAAAGAAGCTCATAAATTTTACATGCTATAGAAATTAGTATACATATTTACAAGGCTGATGTTGAAGTTTATGACTTGAAACCTATGTTCAAGGACACAGTGTAGGCCCCAATAAATAAACAAAAAATAGAAAAAACAAGATACATAATGTAGGCAACAATGTTATTCCTCCTCAACAGATAAATCTACACCCTTTTGAAACAACAAAACTAATTACTTACCCTTTCCATGCAGCAGAAAATGATCATCTCCATTTTATTTTCACCTTTGCACATCACCAGTACCCATTATATCCTTTAATGCAATCGGAACTCTACTGGTAACACGCGATGGCTGAGGGCGGAGAAGAGCCGCCGTCTCTTTGTTTGTACGAGGTTCCTGCGCGATATGAAGCCATTTTAGTTGAATGAGACAGATGAAGCACTCGTGTATTTCTTATTTGGGTGTGATTAAACTCCTTAAATAATCTGTAGTGTATTGCTCCAGAATGTCAGGTCATTTCCGTTAAACCAGCAACAGCACAAGTACTGACAAAAGAAGATTGGACCGAACCGAGAAATAAGCAGGAGCAGTCCGCAGGTCTAGCCCGAGACTGGATATTGGGACGAGTCGGTAATGTGATCCAGAGAGGAATCCGAGCCGACGGGACTTCTGAGAAATCATGATATGATCTTGAACTGGTATAGCAAGAATCTCAAAGGGAATCTCAGAAGAGAATCCACAAATAATTTGAAAAGAATCTTTTAGAGAAGGATCAGCTATAAGAAGGATGTTATAGAACTACAAAGATATGCTCTCGCCTCTCGCTCAAAGTCCAAATATAATTGTGATTTTACTTCTGTGGTATGATTTAAGCATCAGAGTGCCCTTTGACTTTTATTGGCCGAACAGCACTAAGGAATTGCTTTTCTTGCAGGCAAACTGGTTCCATTCGGGTCAAGGAAGAGAAATCAGATCATATTGACAAATCTACCAACCCCGCATGTACCCAAATTTGCGATATGTTTTTGGTGATCACTTGAGAATTTTGAGAGATCAGAAGAAAACAGTTGAAAATGCACAGGAACATCAGTGCAACCAAAATTTTGTAAGCAAAAAAAGAAGAGGCAAATTTGAGTACAGGGCAAAAGTAAGCAAAAAACAACACTAGTGTGCTCGAAATATGACATAGGGGCAAGGGGCTTACAGTTCGAAAAGGAAACTCATCGGCCTCCAGCATATGAACGACTTGGCCCATTCGCGGCCGCTTGTTCGTATCCAAATCGATACAACGAAGGCAAACCAACAACGCTCGCTTCAAAGCTCGTGGAGATGGCTGCTGCGCTTCAATCCGGGGGTCCAACGCCTCTTCCCCACGCCGACTTGCTACCATTCCTTTAAACCAATCAACCAAGTTCATCTGGAGACCACCATTTAATGAAACAGTAAGGTTTTATGACATGGTATAAATCATGGCCCGAGGGAAAGAAATGATAAACAAAACTTGGATTCACCTCTCCGGGTGGTCTAGAGTAATCAACTGGACTCTTTCCAGTGATTAATTCCATGAGCAGAATTCCAAAGCTGTACACATCGCTCCCCTCATTTAGCATACCTGTATTGGCATACTCTGGGGATACGTATCTGCAACACGAAACCGAGAACAAGCTGAGAAATTTTGGAGGGTAGAGAATGTCTATTTCACTTTGAACTTTATTGAATCCTTGATATATAATAGCAGAGAAAGAACAAACCCGAATGTTCCCATAACTCGCGTAGTCACGTAGCTTCTCTCGGATCCCAAAAGCTTGGCAAGTCCGAAATCTGACACTTTTGCATTCCATTTTCTGTCCAGAAGAATGTTACTAGATTTTACATCGCGGTGTACAACTTTAGGCTCTAACCCTTCATGCAAGTAGGCTAGTCTGTAACAGAAACCAAAAGCATATAACTCTTTAGAAAGAGAAAACAGAAGGATAAAACTTAACTATCTGAGACAGAAATGTTGTATCTAACAGTTCAGGAGAGATGATGAAATAGAAAACAAGGAGAAGTTAGTTTGAAAGAGCAGAGCTTCAGCTACTCTTTCTAAGTAATGTCAATTAGGATACATGGATTAAGGCGGAGCTTTCTGAAACATATAAGTAAGCTAGATTCATGCTACGATTGTCACGTCAAAGGAGAAAGTCTATGTCTTGCAGAGAGATTTTTCTTTATCAAGACCAGCTTTTTGGGTTATCTCGACATGAATTAGGCGTGGCACATTGGCACATTTCACAGGAATTTTTCACAAAATTCTTAATTTTATACAGAAATAGTCAAGGAGCCCTCTAGGATCGATGATCATAGAAATAAAGGGATATTTCGATCCTTACCAAACAAGATAACTTGACACCACCTTCACCTTCCTCCGGCTTATCACACAGAGAATCTATTCAGGATTTCAAAATCAACGATACTTCTGCGGTGAAGGTTTAACTGTAGGAGCTTGCTAAAAGTTTTTTGTTTGGTGACAACTGACAAGTCAAGCTATGTATCAAGAAGGGTGGGAGAGAAAGGAACGTTGTAGCTGCAAACATGCTCTGTGTTGCTCTCGGTGGGCTTCAATCGTTTTCCAATATGATAGAAGATAAAAAAAATAGCATATATAGATAAGCTGAAATAATGGTAAGTTTTATTAGCTGAAACTCTACCTTACATAGATGGTTCAGATTCTATAGTGAGATTCGAAAAGCAAGTTTGGGTACATTTATTTCCAGACATACTGGGTACAGCAAGGCCAACAGAACACGTGTGGGCCAGGGGACTTCATCACAACGATGTTGTCCATAGGTACGGTCTTCATCATGAGTTGAAGCGAGTTCAAAAGATCAACTCAATGTGAAAAATGAAAGAAGCATCAATTAAGGCACACATGAATGAAAATGGAGCGAGAATATCTCACCCTTTAGCGGTTCCAATTGCAATCTTCATTCTAATATCCCAGGTTAGAGGACTAACAGGCCCTACATCAGCATGTAACCATTGCTCCAAATTGCCATTGTCTACGTACTCGTACACGAGCAACCTGTTCGGGCAGTAGAAGTTGCAGCAGCATTGAGTTAGGACAAATGAACAATATAACGAATACTTTCATTTTTCAGTACGATATAGTACCTCCAAAAGCCAACAGAAATATCGAAAATTACCTTCTGGCACCTTCTGCGCAATACCCAATTAGACCCACAAGGTTCTTATGCCTTACTTTTCCAATTGCTTCTACTTCCACCTTGAACTCCTGCTCAGCTTGACCCCTTCATAAAAAGAGGATCATAGAATGTGAAAAAACACCAAGTCTATGCGTGCAAAACAGGAGACAGATGTATTTGTTGTTGTCCGATGCATGTAAAGCCCACAAGATAGTATATCTAAGTGGAATTACTAGTGAGAAAATGACCTGGAAACTCTTTATTAGAAGTTAGACATTTAGACTTTTCGAGACTTGACATCTAGAAAAGAAAATCTTGTTACCCAATCTTGAACCAATTCTCCTAGTCATACAGCATTATGGCTTGCGTTCCAAATGATTTTTCAGAATCTTGAAAATGTTGTTCAATAGCTCCTCGAGTGGGTTCTGCCTCCATTTGGTCATGCTGTCGTGAGGTAACATGCAGTCGTCTCGAGGCAGCAGAATGTATAGTATAGGCCTCGCATTTTCTCTCCCTGAAAGTCCTTTCTAGATTTCGAGCCCGGACGAAATTGTGGACAAAAAAGTTCAGTTCCCTGAATCCTTGAATTAGTAAGCATTCACAAAAGTTTTCCTAATTTCAGGGGGGAAAAAAAACTTTATTGCTCATTTGTAGCCAATTTTATACCAGGAGCAAGACTACATGGGTGCACTCCATGACTCATCTTTGCCTCAGGTGATCCACAATGTCACATTAACATGGAGAGGAAAGTGGAGTTGGAACTGAAACTAGAGTGAAAGTAGTGCCCTCTTGTTTATTTCAGCCAAAGGAAAAGACTAATCCACAGTGTGACAGCAATCAAAAGGATGTCTTGTCCCTGGCCCAGTAAATATTTTATTACGTCAATGTAGTAGGCTGAACTTTGATGACATTGGTCAGGGTACAAATAGATCTGAGTTAAATTCGGCATCAGTCAAATTGAAGGATGATCAAACACTCGAACCATCCTATCATGGGAGGTCTTCTCGGCCCAATTTACTCCGGCATTGGGCCGAATCGAAAGCTACATGAGGCCTGCATGTCGTGCAATCAACCCGTAAAAAAGTGCACGACCAACGTGTGGGTCGAGCCGAGCAAAAAGGGGTCGGCATGACCACAACACAACTCAATTTCCAATAACTCCAGATAGCTGTGGCTCGACGAGACTACGCGGAGTACTAGGACCAGGCACTTGGTTCACTATGCATAACTCCAGAAGTAGATACGATTATTTCTTACATCATGGGGCATGAGACGGTTATTCCTAATGTCGCATTACAATTCTCTGTATAAAGTAACTGAAACGCTTTGTATAAGGTATGCTCTATCACACCACTCCCAAGTGTTTTTCAATTAGGACCTCTTTTTTTTACAAACTCTGTGTTCTTAGGCGAACAATACTAACTTGTTCTTTTTGTAGTTTAAAAGAGAAGAATTAAGTGCAAATAATTCAGATCCATCGAGTTCAGGACTCCACGGTCAATAAGTTCGGTCCCACTAAAACATATTGAAATCGATTTTAATATTCTACAACATCAATTTTCCAAGTCGGAGGAAGATCATTTCTCCGATGGGCGATGGATACGTGATTACGTTCCTGCTTTTATGAGATATAAAACGATATTCAAATGGAGAAAAAGACATAAAGTCCATCCACCCACAAAAGAAAAGGCAAAATATTTAAAGTGAACCAATCTCACCGGCAAAGCAGAGCAATTTATGAGGAAAAGTAGTTGAAGTAGAAAACTGAACAAACATTAGTTTAATAAGAAAAGAACAAGTATTCCCCATTTCTTACCCTAACGTTGGACTTGATTCAAAAAGACAAATTCAGGCACACCGACACCGACATGATGACATTCTAGATCTAAGAAGCTCCGATAATTTCTCCGTTAAAGACGTCTTCCAGCATACCACCATCTTTCCAGTTGATTGATTTCGCAACATTTACATGAATGAACTTGAGATACTCGAGATTTTATAAAACAATCGAAAAGACAATTCTTTGTGCCAACATTTGATGAGTTGACTCGTGTCGTTCAATTCCAACTGGGGGAGTTTACCGTTTTGTTGTGCGTCAAAACGATGTCGTTTTAGCACACAAATTACTGTCCAAAGACTGCCTAACTTTTTGGGCAATGTTTTGAGAGGCAAAACGATATCGTTTTGGTACACAAGAGGTCCCCTTCTCTCGTTCAACTCCTTCTACGTTTCTAGACATTGAGAAATTCGTTTTCACTACCATATTCCTTTTTCCGTGTTATTGAGTGAGAGAAATACACAAGTTCGGCTCAACTTGAAATGGGTGGTTGATATTCCATCGACTAAGTTAACTATTTTATAGTGATGTCGGTACAAACTTCAACACCTACGATGAGGTGATGAATCTATTTATGTGGATTGTCATTTCAGAGGACTCGGTTTAGTTTACATTTTTCTAGATTTGGGGGGGAACTGTGCTCGTATAGTGCGGAAAAAACATTATAGTTTTGTCTATTTTGTTCTCGAAACTATACCGTTTTGATATCATATATTTTGATAACAATTAGCGTAATAAGTCAAAATAATATAGTGTCGAGAACAAAACGAACAAAACTACGATTTTACCTACACTGTACGCATCCTCCCCAATCTTATTTGTCTATTATAGTTTGTAATTTTAATTTTGATGCTTAATAAAAGTTCACATTATATTCCCATAATTTGTGCTATTATAAGCAATAATCCCAAGCAAAAAATGAACGTTTCATCTTCCATCTTTATTCAACAGAGATATGGCGATCCAAAGAAATTCTCAAAGTTTCTGTTATTTATATTCTTATCATATTCTTCACGAAAAAAATGAAACGAAAGAAAGTAAAATTGGAGCAAGAGAAATCGAAGAAAGGTGACTCACTTGTTGTTGAGAAGGTTTTTCACGGCGACTACAGAACCGTCCTGTAAAACTCCTCTGTAGACAATACCATAACCACCTTCTCCGACCACATTCTCAGCGGAAAATCCACCCGTCGCAATCTCCAGCTCCTTCAAGCTGTACCACCGCCCCCACCCGATGTTCGCACCGTCGGCCGACGAGACTGCAGATGACGACGTCGTCTCGCTCTGACTCCCGCCCGAAAATTCACTCTCAGAACTCCTTTTCTTTCCCCCAATATCTCTCTCCAACTCCGCATGGCCAATCGCTTGCTTCTTCTCTCTCTCAAATTCGCCAGCTTTACTTCTTTCTTCTCGATCCGGCCTCTTGATTTCGGCGGTCTCCTTGGATACTAAAGGTAACAAGCCTGAACTTTGTCTTACTACAGTTCCACGCTTTTTCGACCTTCGTTTTGTAAACATACAGAATAAAATCAGAAGTAAAGCTATGATCAAGAATGCAAAGCATATTCCGATCACAATGTAGAGTTTAACCCCAAGAAATTTCGTATTTTCGGAGCTCCCGCTTTTTCCAGATTCCGCCATTGTTGCCGACAATTGAGTTACGTAATTGACACACTACAATGATGAAGTATCCATTTGCGTGTGAATTGAGAGAAGAGAGAGAGAGAGAGAGGGGGGGGGTTGAGTGAGTGATGAAGAAGCCGAGGAGTGATCTGGGTTGGGAAAATCTGATTGTTAAAATCTTTACTGTTGAAAAAAGCAGAGCGTTGGGGGCTTTTGCTGGAGAGTGGAGTGGGACGTTCAACGGATACAAAGAAAAAGTGAGAGAGGAGTGAGAAAAAAGAAAGGAAGATGACGTGCTTTTTAACGGACCCAAATGTCAAAGGATATTACGAGAAAGGCCATTCCTTCGTAATCTAAAACAGAAGTACTGTTTTTATTATTGAGAATGCCCGTATGGTTTTATTATTGATATGATACATATTGGTATTTATATATCGGCGTATTATTTGAATATATAGTTAAAATTAATATATATTTTTACATAATATTTTTTGAACATATAAAATAAATTTTTATAATTTAAAAATAAATTATCAAACATAAAATGAATTGATTTTAGTTTCAAATTATGTGTAATTATCCAAAGTTATCAATAGAAAATTTAAAAAAATTATGGGACATTACAGTACCGGCAGTACAGACTGGTGCAGTGGCCAAACCGGTACAAGAGTGGGTCAATGCCGCTACGAGACTAGTACCGATCGATACTATACGAGGCAGATATTATTACTACGAACACACTTTTAAAATATAAATCCAACCATAGATGTATTTCGAGACCGTTTGATACACGTAAAACATACATTGTATTAGAGGGTTTGCGTGCATCGAACAATTTTTGATATATTTGTGTCTAACTATGTGTTTTAAAAATGTGTTTGTAACTATGTTATATCCAAAAATTAAGAGTGGCTATTCAACTTCCCTTGCCACCCTTAATCACTGTGTTTATTTTAACTGTGATAATTATTAAATTATTTTTTATTTGAATCTTTTTATAATTTTTTATTTTGTGTCAAATTTTTTATAATTGTTGGTTCGTCTCAACAAGAGATTTCAGAAAAGTATAAACTTATATTCAAAAACTAAAAAACAATTCAGAAAAAGTAAAAAATAAGCCCAAAATTTCGGAACCTAGGCTTTCCCTTAGAATATACTTTTTCAACCTATTAACTGCATATTCTTGTGAAAGGTTAAACATCTAAAAGGACAAACAAATTCGATGGATATGGCAATAGTGAATAAATGAACCAAATAAATCCTCTTTGACTTGCATTCGATTTAAGTTGGAATAACTTAGTTTCATAAACTTGTACTAGTATGTGAATGAAAATAAGTAACCAAAACTTCTAGTGACAATAACATCTTTTCTTAGGCGGTGGATAATATACACATAATACTAAAAAATACGAATATCAATATATATTTTACAAATATTAATGTATATTCACGGGGTAATCAGTACACATTTTATAAAAATCGATGCATTTTTCTACATTATTCATCGCCTAATAGGCGGTGGTTAGCATTTTTCATAAATCAATACTAAAGAAATTAGGTCTGTCGAGATTCATGAAACATCCACATGCTGTCACATTTTTACTCCAAAACTCTAGTCCATGCAATTGAGCGAAGAACTATTTATTAGTGGTGATGAAGGAGTTCGAAAATGCCATAGTGCAACAATATTACTATATTGTAGTTGAAAGATGTAGTTTTATCTTTATTTAGAATTGTTTGGAGCTTAATTGGGTTTATATTTATTTAAAAAGTTTCTAAATAGATTTAAATGTGGATAAATTTTTTTTTTTTTATCGTACCATAACATTGTAGTGCTACATTAGCTTAAAAGTCTCTAAACAGTTTTAAATATATGAACAAAATTTCGTCTTTTTGTTGTACGATAACACTATAGTGCAATTATGCATTACAGTATCCCTCAATCCGATGACAAAATGATAATACATCTGAACTAAAATTAAGAGACGCGACAGGGACTTTTCGAACAAATTACATTAAAGTACTCAAATTTGACGAAACTATTACAATAATTTGTTGACAAAAATGTGACACTTCAGTCAAATTGTGAGGCCGGGCATCTGAGAGAGAGTCTTGGTGGACGTCCAGATGGATGGTCAAGGGTCTTACATTCTTGGTGGATGTAAGTTTAGTGTTATATATGATAGATCATAACCTTGTCTTGTACAGGGCATAAAAACCCAATCAATCTTTGCAATTAAGTATGTTTGTCATACAGTAATACAATATGGATGACTTATTGAGAAGTTCGTGACATTTAAGCGGTCAAATGAACAATATAGTACAAGGCGAGAGCGATTTCTTACAAAAGATCATTGATTTACCATGAAGAAACGAATCAGATGTGTCTGTAATCTCAAAATTAACAAAATCATGAGCATAACATTGAAATTTTGTGACAATTTCCACCAGCCATAGGTTGAAATGGCCAATGAGGCTCTCAAACATATAACACAATCAACCCTCCAAATTTGTCTTATTATTAGTTTGGTTTTTTGACCGGTATACAGGGGAGCATATAAGGACGTAACTGGCCACCTAGATAAACTTGGAAGTACCAATCAAACAACTCCTTTAGACAACTAAAAGCTAATTAGCCAAAATTGGAAATATGCATGGGGTAGGACCGTAGGTAAAGGACGTATTTGTTATTTAAAAAATCAGAAAAATAATTGAAGTGGGTGAGAGGTCAATTTATATGGGATTCCAACTTGAATACATGATCTATTAGAGGAATATAGAAGGATTGCTTGTCATTGTCTAATTAAAAAATCTACAATCACAAACAAATACACATACATATATTGTGTTACTAACTTTTGTAGAATTAATTTATATATACAGACTCTGTCTTGATTTTAATTGAGCCCCCATTAATGAATAATGAGATTGATTCCTCAAAAAATAATCAAGGTATACATGAACTGATCCGAATAATTTATACAGACGTTTACACATTTACCCTCATGTGATTGTGTTTGTTAATTGGTGTGCGTGTTTGTGTGTGATTGTAGCAAAATTATTGTGCACGTCCATGTTCGATGATATGATGTTCTTGTGCACGTCCATGTTCCTAATTAAAAGGATATGTTTTCGAACCAATAAAGATGGTTAGAAAGTTATGTTCAAATTTTAATTTTAAGAGCATAAGCTTTGGACTCAAATAATTCAATACCAAACATAGATAGAAAAGAATGAAAAATCCAAGACAATTCGACCATAACGAGAAGTTAACGGTTAGATAAATTTGAACAGTGTCGTGGTTTCCCTTCCAAAAATAAACTCTTCAATCGGAGAACGCATGAGATAGGTCTGACTTAGGAGAGCCCGGATAAAGTTTTATCTAGTTAGGGATCAATAGTCAGAAAATATAATCCATCTCTAATAAAAAAGCAGAGACCGAAAAGAACACAAATTAAATAAGGGTCTGTGTGTATATATGATTATATTATGTGAATCATTATCTTTCTCTAAACCAAAAAGGCAAGAAGAACAAATCTATTGTCATATTCTTGTAATCATCTTCACAAATCACATGTCTTTTGGTTTGCACTAACCACCATATAGGTTTCAAATATGTGGTCCAATCTTGACCAATTAAAAAACTTACATGTTTTTCATGCCTACTGGAATGTAGAGCAACCCGTCAGTATTTTTGTGTATTTTTTTAATCCAATATAATATCTCGACCTCTAAACAAAGAATGCAAGAAAACCTAATTGGAAGCTCTCGTGCATATGTGCTTACCTATCTATCTATCTTGTTAGATTTACATTATTATAAGAAATAGAATTTAAGTTTACAGATATATTGTTGATAAGTCTAGAAATACCCAAGCCCTCTTCGGACCACGCCTGGGCAAAAGACAGGAGCCGAGCAGAGCAGGCACCCTTAGGCCTTAACCGCTCACGTGACCTCGTGGATAAAGCCCCTGATCCTACTATCCTGAGAATAACGTGCACGGAATCAAGGCGCAGAGTCAATCAAGATCTAACTAAGGCGTCATTGACGTGAACAATTCGCCAAGGATATCCTTTCCACCATCAGTATTAAAAGTCCCATTCGATAACAAAAAATGTACGCAATCAATCTATACTTCTAAAAATACAATTTCTCCTTCTGCAATAGCAATTCTAACTTCATCGTCAGAGCCCAGAGGGTCTATGATCGGAACCCCCTCGCAGTCATCAATTTTCCAGCATCATCAAGTGTAATTTGTTATTACAAGCACCTAAATTGAGATTTATAAAGATTGAGTTCTGATTTAACCATCGGAATATTTTAGCAAAAAAAAAAAACCATCGGAATAATTTCCTGTTGACCAGAGATAGATGGTTCTTTACCAATTTCTTTTCTTTCAAATTAGATTTTCGATAAGAAAACTGATCCACGTGTTCAGCCAACTTAAGAAAAATATTAGAATGAACCATACGTATAGTACAAAAAGTCCTGACTTTTTCAATGGTAAAAATAAATAATCACATTGAAATGCTTATGAAAATTAAGGGGAAAAAGTTCTTCCAGCCGAACTTTAATCAATTTACAAGGGTAGAACTCAAGCAAATTGAAATAAATTTCACACAGAGAATAAAGAAAGAGCAAGTCTATACGTACAACTTTAAAATACAGATTCGGGTTCGAAAACCTTCGATACACGTGAAGTTCATATTATTTTAGAGAAATTCACATATATTGGATGATTCCGAAGAAATTTATACCTAAGTCTGTGTTTGTAAATTTTTTGATCAAGAAATGGAGTTCAAGTTTGTTCAAACTCGGTTGTATGGAACCACTCTAAGATCACACATCGATGATAAAAATTGTCTATTTTATTTAAGTTAAGTTTTAATTTCAATTCAGTCGTATATCAGCAAGTACTCGATAAACTTTTAAGTTTTTGAAGCTAAAAAAATAACCTTTTAGGACATGCATCTACCAACATTAGAGATTGAGCTGATTTTTTTCATAGCAACATAAAAAAATAATCTGATCAAAATAAACAATTTGGTTATCGAAGTAAAACCTCAAAGTAATCTAATATAACCGAAAGTGAACAAATTAGACAAAACATGGACTCAAATAGATGGTATTGTGACATCTCGTCTCACATCAAAAGTCTACATGAGTGATTTTGGGTACATAATGAATTATGTATATTACTACTAATAATTTGGGTCTAAATATTTTGAGCATGTGGTTGGGTTCCGACAAGTTATTGGATCAATAGTATACATAGGGCGTTATAAATTGTATCAGAGCTACTCGTGTGCACAATCGAGTATGGGGTTGAGATTTTATTTGGTTACTAAGAAACAGAACCGAGGTTAGGCCTATAGTATTCAACCCCTTGCGATGGCACAAAGTCTTAAAGGTGGAGGAGATTGTGACATCATGTCTCACATCGAAAGTTTACATGAGTGATCTTGGGTATATAATAAACAATGTATATTATTACTAATAATTTGGACTTGAATATTTTGAACTATGTATTGGATTCCGATAAATTATTGAGCCAGTGATGTATTGATTGATTCATAAAGAAGCCCCAACGCAATTTTCGCGGCAAAATTAACGGTCTCAACGCTCAACTGCAGGGCTTATCGTAATTTTAAGGAAAAGTAGGTGTGATTTGGGATTCCACTTTGCACGCAACAAAGGACAATGACAAAAAAGTCCGATGGAATGAAAGCATATTTATGACTTTGTTTCAGAAAAGGTCGTGAGGATTTTAGAACGTCTGAGGATACAACACGTCATGGAAATTTCCAAGGCATTTCCGATTCCGGACTTTTTTTTACTTCTGGAGCGTCAAGGGCCATACATCGTGGGGTCCGGACGTGTCGTGCGCGACGTTATTACGTTGTTCAAAACTTTGTATTACAACGGTTGGGAAGTCGATAAAGGGAAAGGGACCGGACTTATGTTTAATTGAGGAATAATTTTAGGGGAAATTACACTGACCTCCCTTTAGGTTCTTAAAAGAATATACTGATTTTCATGTAGTTTGAGAAATAATTATAACATTTTTTATTTTTGAAATTATTTAAAATCATTGAAAGGTAATTAATGATGTTGGATTTGTGAATGCATTGGGACACCGAAAAATTTCACGGTAATCGAAAAATGTCATTTGTTCGCAACTCATAGTTCTCCATTGATGTCTCCATTCATGACATGCTACTCAAAGGTCTCAACGGTTGTGCAACTTGGGAATAGTGGTTTCATTTAATCATTAGGCACCTAGTTAGAGAATGTTATGACCAGTTATAACAGTGTTAAAATTGTTAAAGGAATACGATAAATATAATAAGAATAAAAATATAATAGAAAGAGATATTCATTATAGAAGAGTGAATAGTTATAAAATATTTGTGGATGGAGCCAACTCTCTCAGATTCCTATACAAAAATTGTCAATTAATAAGACTGATTTCGGAGTAGGTTGCTACTTATGTGATAAGGAATTCTGATCAAATACTTCATTCCATCATCAGGAATGGTACGTAGGACCCGCATACACCATTTATTGGTGTGTCCACTAGAAGTGTCTCGTCTGTAAATAACTCAGTACAACTCAGGTCAGATTTCACCATGATGTGGTAGTGGATTCTATTGGAAATTTGATTAGAACCGAACCAATGACCATAATGCGATGTCCTAACCTCTGAGCTAAGACATAAATTTTTTTTTTACATGCATACAAATAAATTATGCATGAAATTAGGACACAAGAGGATATCATGAAATTAGGACACCAATCGAAAAGTCTCAATGGTTACAATTCATTCATAATTGCATTAATTTATATTAATTACATCATTGATATCTATTAATATTTCTATTAATTCCTTTATCTATATTTCCAACGGACCATAATATTTTTTCCTACAGGATCGCCTTCATCTCTTAGCTTCTATCAAAATCATTCTCAAATCTTATCCGATCTTCGAAAAAATTTCTAAATTCAGCAGTCAAGGGGAAAAGATAAGGGGGAGAAAGGAACCAGTGGAGTAGGACATGAACAAGGACGATAAACCGTCTTTTTTTTGCTGCTCCAACAAACATGCCAAGTGAAAATGCTGTTTCTTTGTCAGCATTTGACGTTAGGAGGAACAAACTTGACACCAAAAGATAGACTACCAAATCTGAAAAGGGATGTAAGAAATTTGAAATTTTAAGGCATATGGTTTAGGAGATTGAGATGCCAATTTTCTCCACCCGACGGTGTCCGTTTTGTTCTTCACCCCAAATAAATTGGGAATTCAGAAATTTTTTGAAAGATCGGATAAGATTCGAGGATGAGTTTGAAATCTTTTTTGAGAAACGGATAGGATTAAAAAATGAGTATCCTGTCCTTGATTCCCGCCCCCTTCCCGTATTTCCTTAGCTTCTTCCCCATTTACTCTCTACTCTTATTATTGTTGTTTTTTAATATTTTAGATGTTAAAAAAATGAATGATTTTAATTACCATTGAACCTTAAGTATGCACTAGCGGCGGGGATACATACGATTCGTGTGCAAACTGACTCTCATCGGAGAGAGACAGAGAGAGACAGAGATGGGAAGAAGTGGTAAGAAAGTTGTAGATAGTGAGAATAAGTGGTAAGGAAGTTGTAGGTAGTTAAACATAATATTACTTTACTATTTATTCCCAATAATTATTTCTTGGTTTATTAAAAGTGTATGTAATTTTTTGTATAGTGGAGACTTTAAAGGAAAATACTTTTGAGACAAAGCTTGATTTTCATGTTCACACCAAAAAATAATAACCCCTTATACATAGAATAGATGATTTTATTTATTCTCCTTTGTTTTTTTATGGATATGCATGATTTTGTTTGTTCTATTTTATTTCTTTTTATGAAAATGAGAACCATTAAAAAAATTTAGGTAATTCATAATATAATTCTTTTTTGAAATTGAAAAAAATTAGTTTTTCCTTTAAATTTTTAGATCTCCGTTCCTGATTAGAGATTTTCATTCTCCGTTCGAGACGAGAGTGGAGAGTAAAAAAAAATTCCCGTCAAAGATCGGGGAAAGGAATCAGATATATTTTCGGAAATCAAGAACAAGAACACTAATATTCGCTCTCGATTTGCTCTGTTGCATTGGAGATGACCAAGTGGAGCTGAAACTGACCCTCAGAGCTTCCAAACGATGGGCCATACTACGGCTTGTTAATTCACATGATGAGGCTTTAAAAGTCGATTAGCCCGGATAAATAGGCCCAACTCGGATTTTGATGTGGGGTGATAAAAGATACAGAGAGGATCCAAATCGGGCCCAACCCTCGACCAGTGGACCTCACATTTTTATGCTCTCTACTGTTCTAACGGTCCAAGTACAAGTACGAGCTAATGTTATAGGTGAAATCAGTTCAATTCGTCTGTTTTCTGAAATTGTACAATTTTGAAACTGCCACGTCCGGGTGGGAACGGTTCGGTTGAGGTAGTCAGTAATCGGGTTAACCAAAAAAAGATTTAATTCAATGACAATCCACATGTTGAGCCCATAACCCGCAACTCACAATTTGAGTCCTTAACTCGCAACTCACAACCCATGTTTTGAGCACATACTTGATACAGATTGCATCAAAATGACTTGATAAAAAAAATGCATCCAGATGAATATTCGATAATTTTAATATTCTTAGGGTTATAGTAAATTCGATTTGGTTCGGTCAGTTAGAATAAAAAATGAAAAATATTTTAAATCGAATTGGAAATCGAAAAATATCTAGATGAAACTAAAACCTATCAACCCTTAATTCATTATTTGGGTGCGAATGAACAACTACGGATATGTATTGATCTATATTTTTAAAATGTTATTATTAAATATCTACTTATTTATAATGTTTCAGAGTATTTTCTACATACATTCTTCGAGAATTTATTCAAGCTTGAATTTTATCCGAAAAAGTAAATTTACTATTTATGTGGAATTTTTTTGTTTAGTACATCTAAGATCTTCGATTTATGGAATGGAAATAAATAAAAGCAATGTTTTAGAGTGTTTTCTATCTGTCTCGAAGAGAAAATTTTAAAAGTTATAAAAATATAAATTTAAATTTAAAAAATCAAATAGTATGACACTAAGACAAAGAAAACAATAAAAATTTGTTTTTTTTAATATTTTTTCATTTTTAATGAATTTTTGTACTTTTAATATTTTTCCATTTTCCCATAACATGTATAGACTTATATGTAGAGATGACAATCTCGTCCGATCCAATCCGCTCCTACCCGTTCCCCGCCCCGAACGGATAGGGGATTCGGGGATTTTTTTGGGGATCGGGTAGGATTCGGGGTTAGGTGTCTCCACCCCGATCCCCGCCCCGATCCCGCCTCCACCCCCGCCCCTCCCCACCCAGCCCCGCCCCTCCCCGCCCCGTGATTTTTTATCCTTTTTACGTAATAGGTTTGTAAGAATAAAGAGAAAATAACCATGTTTTGCAATTGGTGGAGGAATACAACAATCTTTAATGGACTCAATGACGATATTCTTGAGTACATTTGGTTATTTTCGTTAGAATTGAAACTTATGGAACGATGTTATGTTTATTTTAATTAGTTATTGTTGTTGTTTTTGAAATATTTTAGATTGTAAAAAATGAATGACTTTTGCTTAAAAGTTTGCATATTTTTATTTACTCTTTTTTGTTATTTTTTTTGGATGAAAATGAGAATTATTTAAAATTTTAAGTAATTACTAATGTAACTTTTTAATTTTCGGATATCCAATCTCCATTTGGAGATCCCCGTTACCCGTTCGGGGCGGGGGTGGAGGGCAAAAGTAGTCCCCGTTCGGAGATCGGGGCGGGAATGGAGACTAGATATAGGTTCGGAGATCGGGGATGGAGACAGTAACATCCACCCCCGATCCAACCCGTTGCCATCCCTACTTATATGTAAAATGAAATCCCTCGCGCGGGTGCACGCAATAAGAAACTCGCGCGCAATTAAACAAGGAAGTGACATCTGTCTCTAGACATTTCTGGATAATAAAGGCCATAAAATCCTTGTTCAAAAAGATGCTTTATCCTGTTTCTACAATCTTGTCCTGATTCAATCCAATCCTCCCACAGAAATGGTGCTAGGTAGCCATGCCGGTGGCGCGACCCCGAAGAAACGCCAACGCGCGGGTAGCAACAGCCGCCTTTCCTCCACCGCCGCCGTCATCGACTCCTCCCGTGCCGAAGGAACCCTAAACGAGGCCTCTCACAAACCGCCCAAGATCCGCCTCTCCAACTCTCACTCATTATTCCCCTCTTCGTTCGCCTCCGCTGCGCATGGCGTATTCAACGACTCCGCCACTGCTGACGTCATCCTCCGCCTGTACCTCGAACAGCCGGTGCCCTTCGACCCCGACGATTCCGAGTCCATCTCCGCTGTTGATTCGGCGGACCAAACCCAAGTACATGTGTACCTACATTCGGATGTTCTTGGCAGATCGAAGTACTTCGACGCGCTTTTGTCGGATCGATGGCAGACAGAGAGTGGTGAAGCCGATTGCGCGAGTTCTCGGAAGATTTACCACTTCAATTTAGGCGTTGAGGCCGTAAGTGGATCAATTGACAACCATTTGACTGTTCTTCAGCTTCTTTACACAAACGATTTCTCGAACGCGATCGATAGCGTATCGACGGCTCTCAATATACTTCCCGTGGCTCTCGAACTTCTGTTCGAAGACTGTGTCAGGTCATGCGTTCGGTTTCTTGAAGCTGTGCCATGGACGGAAGAGGAAGAGAAGAGAGTTCTGAGTGTACTTCCTCTTCTCAGAGAGGAAGAATCTAAGGAACTTCTTTCAAGAATTTCCCCAGTGAATAACGATTTATCTGAGGAAATGCTTTACGGATTGATTCTCACGGCGACTCACAACCAGCCGAACTTGGCGTTCGCCAAGGCTTTTGTGGCGAAGCTCCTGAGGGACTTCTCGTCAAGGGAATCGGCAAGGAGAGTGTTGGATCGGGCGTTCGATACTAGTTGGAAGCTCGTGAAGGAGTCGTTGGACGAGTACTCGAGCCCGCATTTTCGACGGCCCTTTATCGAGACGGAGGCCATTCAGAGGTTGAATTTGCATACGGCGATGACCAATGGGAAAAATCTGACGTGGTTGGTGGAAAGGATGACTGAGCTGAGAGTGGCAGATACGGCCGTGAAGGAGTGGAGCGAGCAGTCTTCATTCACGGCGGATTTGCAGAGGGCGTTTCGAGAGGATGCTTTTAGGAGTTTCGCGCCTGCGCTTCCTACTGTTTTGCTTCGGTGCACTTGTAAGCTTGCCAGTGCTGTTGTTGCTGGAAACCTTTTGGCTCCTAGACAGGTTCTGCTTCCAACTTGCTACATTTGATATGCATTTCTATTTTGTTCACAAAGATTATTGCTACACTGAGTTTTCGTGAGATTGATGACTGTGATGGGACTTGGAACTCGTCACTATTATTTGAATGTGCTTGTTATGGTTTGTGATCATAATATAATTTAGTGATATATATTCCTCTCCATTCAAGTTGTTGTTACTGCGTCATCTTTGCCTTGATTTTGTATTTCGAGAATTACTAGTAACTTGTGTTGCTTAGATAATATCCTTTTTGTGGGCTAGATGGATGGTGTCGATTTTGAGTTTTGAGTTTGGTAAATCTATCAGCCAAAGAGGAATCCTTACATTATCTCTCTTAGTTCTGGTTTTAATTCTTGCTTCATCTTCGCACTAATTTTGTAGCGTTCTCTGAGAGTCGCGACTAAAACAACTTGTGTTGCTTAAATGGCATTTTTTGGGACTCATTATCTGGGAAAGTTAGGAGACAACCGTGCTTTAGGACTTGGATTTAACATTTTTATATTGACCCTGGAAGAACTTTCTTATATATATGAAGTAGATAAGGGGTGGGAGGTCTGGGTCTAAATACTGGTCTAAGGTGACTTGGGATCCGGTGGTGGATACCTGCCCTTCTCTGTTGAATATCTGAAAGTCTATTTGTCCAAATTTGGGAAAGCCACCCTTATCCATTAGGGTCATAGTTGGGCTTCAAGTGATCCATTTGGTAAGGTCCATTGTCTGTCTATGATTAGATCATTTTCCCCTTGCCCGTACTATAGTTGGAAGTCCTTATTTGCGTTTCAACAACTGTTAGAAGGTTCCTAGCTGTGCTCCAAACAACGAATTTGGGATGCTAGTTGTACACTAGGAAGCTAGTCATCTCTTGCTTTTGTAACCAATTTGTATGGGTTCCATTTGAGCCCCCCCTTCCAATCCATAAGTGCATATACTTCTTGAGAGGCTTCGGTGGTAGCTGGAATTGAACCAAACACTGTTGATTGGGCCTTATTCCAACCTAGGTGACTTCTAGCATCAAGGTTTTTTATGGAGGCCAGGGTTTTTACCTTTCTTTATTGTGGATGTTCTTCTGTTCTTTATTTTTATTGTGACGAGCTAATGGGATTGCATTTTGAAAAAGAACCCATTACCAGACGTAAATATGCCATTCTATTTCTGTTCACCTGATTTTTGTTAAGAAGTCAAACCACTGACGATTCAATATAGCGATGAATGAGGTGGGCTTTCTTGCTTTTGTTGTTTATTTTCTTCTTGTTCTTGTTCTTTTTTGTTCTGGATGCAAGAAAGATCTACAAATATAACCACGGGTCCATGTAGCTATTCTGAGTTAATTGGGGCAGACACTTGTTGAGATGAATTTGGTGCGAGAAAGATGTTTGTTTCTGTGGATTGTTTAATAGACGGGTGTAATACGACAGAAGAAAAGAAAAACACATAAAAAAGAGAGAGATTATTATTTTGGTCAAGTGTCCTAATTCTGATTTTTAATTTACACTATACTACACATACGTGTCATAGAAATTGCATCTTGTTTTTTTCTAAGCCATTGGCCAGTAATTTTTCTTATGTTTCATGAGACCATGATACTTTATGATGCCTTGAGCCTTTAAATCTTGCTCAGATCGATACTTTTGTTGTTTGCAACTATAGGCTTGGTGATTTTGGTTGTTTGTATTGAATGACACCACAGGGTTCGACCATTTGAGGGAGCTAATCTCTTTAAACTCAGAGATTTCCCCTAGAAAAGTGATCAAAAGCCCAAATTTAGAAAGTTTTTTTTGACTATTTGGAAACGTTGATACTGTATATTTAGTAACTTCTTAGCACGTGTGGCTTTGTCTATTCAGAGAGTTGCTTGCGAAGTTTGATACGTCCTTGTAAGAGTTATCTTATATAAGTGCACCATAATTGAATCAGTTCTAACATCATGAGATGCATACCATCTATGGTGGATCCAAAGACATGGAACAAAATTGATGGTATTCTCATTCAGTTGATGTTGCTTTTTGCCCTTTCTTCCTTTAGCTTCTTGCATGATTATTCGTGAATCGTATCTATGGTTGACCCTATTCTATTGCAACCTGCAAACACAACTCAACTCAATAAGCCTTTGTCAATTAGTTGGGTCAACTACGTGTGTTCATTTCCCGTGAGGTGACTCCAATAAAACCATGTCATCACTTGAGTTTACTGCAGTTATAAACCCGTTAAAACTAAAAGATTTGCATCCGTGGAAAATCATTGAGGTAGGGTAGCATGGGCCCCTTTGGTAATATCATGTGCATGAAATGATACAGTTTAAGGAGAACAATTATTTCTTGAAAATTTGAGTGTTGCATCTTTTGTTGTACATAGAATTCAATTGTCAGTCACTTTTATCAATTTTCATAGAAGCATTTTTCGTAACTTTACTAAACTTGTATGCTTGGCTTACATTCTGTGCCAATTCTCTGCCACAGATAAGGTTGAAGCTAGTAAAACATTGGCTTCCTGTGCTAATTGTGTGCAAGGAGAAGTTTCCACCCGTACTTCCAAGTCAGAAAATGCTGTATTTGGATCTCGAAGAAACGTTTCTGAAGATCATATCAACACTGCCCATGTTAGATGCACAGGAGCTATTGCAGCAGTGTCTCCACTTCACGACTCGAAGTTTTGATGACTGCCCTCATTTAGTAGATGCATTCAGCACCTGGTTCCGTCGTGCAACTCATCCCGAACAATCCGAAAACCATGGTGAGTAGGATGTTGAACGTGTGATGACTGTTATATACAGTTTGACGGTATGTTCTACCCCAAGTCTGTCTATCCCTTTCTAGTTAAATATTGTGCAGTTGAAACTACTTTGTACATATACCTGGGTCTCAGCTACGCGGGTGTGACTGTATAGACATCTTGTGTTGGCTCTAGAAGACTTTAGAAACAAATCTTTATAGTTTATCCATATGTGGCTGCGTTTCAAGTTTTATTTGATCGGTTTTGTTCTGGAGTACTATGTTTTTTTGAGTTCGTTGAAGTAATTGGTAATGACTACTTGAACAAATATATGGGCACCACGGAAGGTGTACGTATTGTGGGTGATGAGTCCCACATGCTTGCCTTAGTATGGGAAGCACCGTGTCTATCCCTATCTCTGCTTCTCCCGAGCCGAGTGTCCACTTTCCCCTCCCAATCTCTGCTTCTCCCGAGCCGAGTGTCCACTTTCCCCACAACTTCGAAGGACTTTATCACTTGTAATTCAGCTATAGCCTACTGCTGATCTACAATCAGTCTGCCTAGAGAGAGAACTCTTTTCGGAGTACATGTACTCTCCGTTGTTTCTTACAGTGATTGTCCCAATATTTTCATTGGTGAATATAAACAAGCAGGACTAATTTGCTCCCTTTTGGTCACTTTCCTTGTGGACCCCTTTTCTCACATTTTGACACTCCTAATTTATGATCAATCTTTCCTCCAGTTATTTTACTATGAATTTTTTCTCGTCATTCTATGTGGGTTGGCTTTTAGGAAAAGCAATGTTCTAAATACTGGATCAGATTGAGTACTGATTTTCTTGTTGGTATGGTATGTACTGGTACCGGTACCGGTTATATATTGGATACCGTATTTGATTTACTGCAACTATCAATATATATATATATATATATATATATATATATAAAATCATAGAGAGAAAACCCAAAAAAAAAAATTTGCAACTCGTTAGAAAAAAAAAATTCTGGTACCTGCCGATGCCGGCCAATATGGCCTGTATTGGCGTGGTAGCTGTCAGTATCCGGCCGGTACGTGCCGGTTTGAGAACGATACGGTATTAAAGGTACTTGGTATCATTTTTGTGCCTAAATGGTATGTACCGCCGGTATGATATTTATAACTATGAGGAAAAGCTTTCGAAACTACACTATTGGGATCATCCCTGAGTTGATCCTCTGCCACCCTTTCGCTTTCCTTTGCTATTGCTGTGATCGCTTCTCACCACTGTACGAGGTTCGAAGCACTAGTTTTGTGATATTATGCTGATGAGCACATTGAATTATTTATATGGTTGAGAGCTTTCACAACCCAGGCACAACAATGCAATTATTAGGGGCGTGTTTTATTACTGAGCTATAGACCGTTGTGTGAGCCAAGCTCTCACAGCCCAAGCACAACGACGCAATTATTATGGGTGTGCTTTGTCACTGAGCTAATGATCCGTTATGCAAGCCTCTTACTAGGAGTTTGCTATGCCAAAAGCGAGAGAAATCTCATTCCTCTCTTTCCTTTTTTTCTTCCCCATGTCATCACATGGGGCATGGAGACGTAGATAGGATAGATTTATAAGAAATAATAAGGGTTATTCTAACGGGCGCCTATTGGGCGCTGGATAAGAAATACTTAAATAAGTTTACTTTAAATACTGTAAATTCTGATCCAGCAGACAACTTCATTGTTGTCCCTTACTTTGGATGAATGACAATTTTAACCTCTTTAATTACTTCTTATCTAACGTTAAGAAAAAGTACATTTTACTTCTCTCTCTTCACTTCACTCCCTCCTCTCTCTCTCTCTGTCTCCCCCGCTTGCAACTTATACATCATGAATCGTTCTCCCTCCCTCTCTGCACTTCTTCTACCACACTGTCTCACTACCATTTCTCAAGAGAGAGAAAGGTATGAAAATGATTTATGGCAATAAAGGGATATCTGTTTTCAGGTAGTTCATTGGAAACAAATTAGGGGACACTCGTTTCCATTGCACATTTTACAAATTCCATAGTAATTAGTAATTGATTAAAGAAGGTGATAGAGAGTCATAGACCGACATACATGAATACAATTCTGGACATATAAATTTATAATTGTAAGGAGTATTCTGCAGAAGATTGATCAAGATATTCAGTCCAAGAGTGCTCAAGAGCATACAAAAGATCAAGTGTATTCAGCGAAAGGTCAAGAACAAAAACATGAGTGCAGTGCATCAGCTTAAGGGTTCAATTTTTACATTAGGCAATCTAGTATTTAAGTTTAATTGATCAAAATGTGAAGTTTGTACAAGTCCTGAGTCAGCAGTAGAATGGTTTGAAATTGTGTGATGTATAAAAGGGAAAGTCAGTGTATTCATTTGACTGACTGAGAATTCAATCAAACAGAGCATTTTCTGCTCAATACTTTTCTGCTTCTGGTTTATCTTGTTCTACTATTTGTCTTTGTTTTCTTCTCTCCATTGATGATATCATAAAAGGTGAGGGAAGGATTTCTTTAATAAAATGCACAAACTCGTCATTCTTTCTTTGGGTTCAACATCTTACCCTGTAATTTCTAACACATGTATCTAGTTGTATACATGCAAGTTTACATATTTAAAACTAAGGAATTTAGGAGGATTTGAGTTAGTTACTCACAAATTGAAGTTGGACAACATTTCTTATTTTCATTATTTTTCTCACTTTGACTATTCAGCTATCATATGGTGTTCTCCATTTTCTCAATATTTTCTTTTTTCAGTTTTGATTCCAAATATCACATCTGTTTTGATTCCAAATATCACATCTGTGAGGCCAAATAAAGTAAAGTTAGATCAATTACTTTTAAAAATAGATGGTATGGAAAGCCATGTCATACAACAGCAATGTGAGAGAGAGAGGGAGAAGAAGACAGAGACTTGTTAGGTTCAGAATTGTTTCAGTATTACACAGTGTGGTAGAAGAAGTACAGAGAGGGAGGGAGGGAGGGAGGGAGAACGATTCCTGGTGTATAAGTTTCGAGTGGGGCAGAGAGAGAGACAGGAGGGAGTGAAGTGAAGAGAGAAAAGTAAAATATATATTTCTTTTTAACATCAGATAAGAAGTAATTAAAAAGGTTAAAAATGTCATTTACACAAAGTAAGAGATGGCAATGAAGTTGTCAGATAAAGCTGCTGGATCAGAACTCACAGTATTTAAAATAAATTTATTTAACTATTTCTTATCTAACGCCTAATAGGCACCCGTTAGAATAACCCAAATAATAATACTCGTATGCAAACGATTGGGGTTTCGGCTGATGCCTTTTGCAGTAAGTCTTGAGACTCTTGACCGCCTTGTGGCTGGTCTATTTTGTCGCAGTTAACCAAATTTGGAAATTCTATTTGAACTAGTTTTTTTATTTTGCATCAATTTTTGTATACATTATTAGTTTGTTTTGGTTAGAGGTTTTAAAAATGTTATAGATTACGAACTAAATTTAAAAAAAATTAAAAAGGACAAAAATAATTTTAAAATGGAATCTGTTTTGATATATAATTTGTCCTTTTAGTATTTTTTTATTTTTAAATATAATTTGATCTGTTTGATTGCTTAACTAAATAATTAGTTAATTTATATTTTTTAAATTGTTTTTATCAAGATAAATTAATTTATAAAAAATACACATAAAATTAATAAATATAAAAAAATTAAATAAAGACAAAAAACTAAATAAGAAAGCTCTTATTGCTATGGAGAACTTCATGACACAAAAATAAATACAGAAAATTTTGACAAGGTAAAACTAAGTTATTTATTGATAAAGATAATCAATGTTATTTCATATTTTGTAATTTTTCTATAATTTTTTTTTACATTTTTCATTCATCTCGAGGAGAGGAATACAAAGATATAAGTATAATTAATATCAAAATTTTAAAAAAGAAAATTGATATAAAGACACTAAAGACAAAAAAAGACATTTTACTTTTTGAAGTTCTTTCGTCAAGATAAATAATTAATTAAAAAAATTAACACAAATATAATAATAATAATAATCAAGAAAAAATAGCAAAGAACCAGTATGATTAATACTGAAAAATGCCAAGGAGAACACAGAGTCTGCTACGTTCATTGCACTAAAAAGCTACAGGAAGATGATCGGGTCACGGTTCCAACAAGTTATTTCCCTACAAAACCGGAGGTGCAGAAAAATGCCAGAAAATTCCTCTTGTTGGAAACTTATTTCAGAACAAAAACACCACTTTTATTTTGAATTAAACCCTCGACCGCTATTACAACCCAAAACCTTAGAAAAGAGCCGAAATTCATGCATAACCTGCAAGGCTGCACTTGATCACAAAATATGAGCTCTTCCACGTTATTATTTTTCTTTCTTCTTCAGAAACACATTAGATTAGTAGGTTTTGGAATATAGGGAGGCATAATATCTTATGTGGGGTTAGGAAGAGAGACAAGGATTAGCATTGGATGGTCAGACTCAGGGACCTTGTTGTGTGTTATGCAACCCGTGTCTGTAGATTGTCATAGTAATCGTCTTCTGAAGTTTCTGGTGGTTCCTTGGTAGGTTCGGACCAGCAATCCCACTCCTATTCCAACTCCAACGCAAACCCCGAGGCCAATTCCAACACCAACTCTCACACCAGCATTGAACCATGAGAGCTCTCCATCTTCACCTTCTAAGTATTCTGTCCCTGTATAAAGGTATTTGTAGTCTGTGTTTTCGGGCCTATCATCTTCTGGGCAATCTGATGCCTGCAAAATGAAGTCAGGACCAACATTAAAAAAAAAAAAAAAGAAGACAGTGTGAGATTGAGTTGGATCTGTGAGGTTCGTTATAGTAAGGCATGGGTGGAAAGTGTTCTTGTCTCTATAATTAGCTCGGGTAGTTGTTGTTTCTGGTGTTTTAGCCAGGAAAAGTATAATAAAAAAGTTTCATGTCAAGACATCCAGTACTGATGGTTGGGAAATTTTCAGAAAGTGCAAATCTATTCAAACTTTAGAATTAAAATTGGAACTTGGATGAACCTTTCGGGCATAATGTGGATTTTTTTGGCCTAAAACTTTTTACCCATTTCCCAGGAGACTTCTTAGCAGATATTGATCGTTGGCATGATCATCGATTCAAACAGATACCATAAGACCAAAAACAGATGTGTTAGTAGTATTCCTACATATTGCTTGGTTGACCCTTACTCTGGGGAAGGGGTGAGATGAGATCAAATTGAGTTGTGAAGCACAAAAGAGAACTTAAAGCTACAATTTTGACACGGATACGTGTAGAAAAATTGCAGCATGGTAGTAGGGATTTTGGTTAAGAATGCGAAAAGCAAGCTTACGACACTGCCTACGTTCGTCATTAGAAACAATCATATTCTTTGGGAAAGTGAAAATATTGAGGGTGCATACAATCTTTTACTAATGGGTTTTTCGCTACACAATTATACGAGTAAAAAAATTGTAGCATGGTATTAGGGGTTATGGTCAAGAATGTGAAAAGCAAGCTTGCAATACTGCCTACATTCGTCATTAGCAACTATCATATTCTTTGGGAAGGTTTAAACATTAGGGGTGTGTAAAATATTTTACTAACGGATGTACGGGTGAAAAATGCAAAATGCAAATACTATTTTTTATTTATTTTGTAGATAGGTAATTAGGTAAATAATGGCATGTGTAGAACAAACAAAAGTCTAAAATAATAAACTAGATAAATAAATTGGTACTACGTATAAACCATATAAGAGTATGCCATGGTATCAGAACAATGTCATGTCAAAACAAAAAGGATAGAATTATTATTCTCTACTTAGAAGCATGTGCCAACACCCATGCTCCACTGACCCTCCTAAGATAAGATTTCATATGCCTGTCACACTGTCAACCCCTTCCCCTACAGTGAAGTGATTGCTACAACAGAGTGATGCTTTAGGCAACAACCAAACAACAGGGTAAATTACACTCACCTCCCCTGAGATTTCTAACTAATATAGTGACCTCTCTTGAGGTGTAAAAAATTCTTTTGACATCCCTTGTTTTTTAAATTATGATGTTGTTATCTTTTATGTCGTTAAGATCAGTCAAATATCGTTAATTAAACTATTAAAACTTCAAATTCATAATTTTTTCGACAAAGCAAACAATAATATAATTCTTATCATGCCCACATAGTCTATGTTACATTTTGAGATTTTTTTTTAAATTGAAACTCGACATTGTCCGAATTATGCTACAATTTGTTTTGTCAAAAAAGTTCCAAACTTGGAGTTTTAATATCTTAACTAACGGTGTCTGCTCGACTTTGAGAGTAAGTGATGTAACTACATAATAATTTGGAAAGCAATGGAAGTTAAAAGAATTTCAAAAATCTCAGGGGAGGCCAGTGTATTTGTCAGAAACCTCGGGGAGGTCAGCGTAATTCACTCCTAAAGAATATAAATTCAATATGGTCAGTGAATTCAATGCGGTCAAGTTTAATGCTACACTAAAGTTTCCGAGGAACCAAACATTCCTTAAACTAGGAATAAAAAGATCTTACAACCAAATAAAAGTAAAGCATCCTTAACTAGAAACAATAAAAGGTCACTTCTGGGAACACGAAAAACTTGCTTGGCGAACTTTTTTCAGTGATTTTTTCAAGGAAAACAAACCACTTGTAAGAAAACGTCAATAATATGTCTTCGAATATCCAAAAATGTTCTGGGGTTAATGAAGACGATTTCAGGCACAATTCAATTGAATAAACATTTACCTGAAGATTAATAAGCCCTTCAGGATCATCTTTTTGGCTCTCAGCTGCCTCAGATTCTGGTATTGAATCCAAGCCGTTCTTCGTTTGCTTCTTTCGGAGACTAAGTTGCACAGTTTTCGTTAAGATAATGGGACTACCACCAGCAAAGCAACCAGCAACAAAGACTTCAATTCTTGGTTTTCCCTTCAAAAACCCCATGCCTGGAACCATACCCGATTCGCAATTCACCCTCCATTTCTGGCCATGATTCTCCAATTCCCCAACACAACCATCACTACTAGTACACAACTCTAGTACCCCAGATAGCAATAGAGCATCTTTATCAAAAACCTCAAATTTTACACTCCCACTCACTCTTATACTATCAGTGGACACAAATGTTACTTCTTCAGATTTCTTGTCCAACCTATCTCTTCTAAGAAGGGAAGAAACACCATCAGAGTATATGCCATTTCTTGCACCATTTACTTCTAGAAGGGTGTCGCGATATAACGGAATATGGGTCAGTGTAAGGTACTCAGGAGTTGAAGCATCTATCTCAAACTTGGTAATTCTCACATAAAAGACTTTCAAATCAAGCCAAGATAAGGATGATGCCTTAGAGTGCCTCATCTTGTTGTGGTATCCATTTCCGTTTGCAGGTCCGTGAGAATTATCCATGGAAATCAAGAAGCTAAACACCTTTCTCACTGAAATCTATGAGAACTAGTAGAGATTATGTATTAGGAAAACCCAACACAAGCTGGACTCATATGAGTAAAGGGAACCTGTGAAATACAAACAACCATATCAAAGCAATTCACAGAAAGTGATTGAGACATCAAAACACTAGGAAACAAAGAAACCACAGATTACGTACAATAGATAAGAAGAAAAATCTATAATTTCCTGAAGAGGAGTCTAACCATTGGGAGTCAAGATGGAGCTACATGAAAGGCCTGTTTATTTATAGGACTTAAGGAGAAACCAGTTGAGAGAGAGGAGCCCTTAACAGAAGGATGTGGGAAGAAAGGGGAGCAGTCCATCAAACAATGGCCTGGTGTAGAAGAATAGGAACTTTCGTTGCAACTTTTTACCTTAATTTCTGGTTGAATGGGGCAAAAGACAAAAAGATATAAATTTACTAACCACAAGACGACAACTATTTGAACAAAAGGGAGAAACTGAAGTCCAAAATAAGAGAAAGCAGGGATAAGAAGTGAAGCAATAATTCAACCAAAAAAAGAAAAGGAAAATGAAGTAATATTGGGCAAGAAAGTTCCAAAATCAACAAGTTGGAACCCAACAAAACCTGATTGCTAGACAGCTAACAAGATTCTCTGTCAACACGAATTGATACCGGACCGGGGGACTTAGTTGTGCAACGCGCAAAGCAGGGTATGCTATGCGCCACAACTATGCCATTTTGGCGCCCTAAAAAATGTTGAAATGGTTGGGCAGTGTTTGGACAATTTTTGAGGCATCACACGTGTTGTGTATTGTGCACAACAGGGTCCCCGGATCCGATTGATACCCCAGTTAGTTGTGAAAAGATAACTTAAAATCAAACTTTTACTCGTAATCAGAGAGAGACGCAAGGTCCACTGTGCAGAGCAAACAACAAAATGTGTTGCGCACCAAATGGTGCTGTTTTGATGCTCAAAATACTGTCAGCATCCGGACGCAACATTTTGGGCACCAAGAATAACATTATTTTGACGCGCAACACACTCTACTATACATATTGCATAACAGCGTCCTGTTCCTCAATCAGAGAAAATATTTGACAACAATGAATCATTCCAACAGCATCAGAGACCAAGCTAAAGACGAGAGAGAAATTCTTATGTTCTTTTCCCTCTCCGCATACCCAATAAATTCCAATTAGATATGAGATTAGCGATTACAACGAAGAACAAAACAAAACTACACATAATGCAATCAAATTTCCGGCAATAGAAGACAAATCGTAAACGTCATAGAAAACAAAAACAAACACAGTGTGTTCACCGTGCTCATCAAAGTAGAAAAAACAAAACCCAAATCAAAACCAAAAACAAAAACAAAACAACAATACGATTATTTTTTCCATTTGCAATTGAATATACTTCGTCTCTCATAAGCCTTTGTGGATACAGAGTACAGACAATCACTGTGATGGTAGACGATATCACTAGTAAGAAATAATGAATCAATGAAATGCAAAAGGATGTGATACAAAAAAATTCCGAAACAAAGAACAGAAAAAAACAGATCCATAATTATTAACTGCAGAAACACTCACGTTAAGTTTCGATTCTGCATCTGCATAATCTAAGTCCAAACAATCGATTGCAGGGCACCAATGGTGTCTCTGTGGAATCGCTTCGGCGAATAAACCAAACAAATTTTTGGGTTTACCAGAACAACAAAACGAATCCAAATTCTCAAATTTCACGGGCAGAAGTGGGGTTCTGTCCTTTTCATGAATTTGTTTTGGCTTTTCGATGAAAAATCTGGGAAGTTTCTTATGGGCCTCCGTATTTGTGTCTGGTTCAATGGATGATAGTTATTTATAACTAATATATATATATACAATTATACATACACATATATATACGTACAGGTTCTTCATTATAGTATTTGAATGGTTCCAATTCCAAACACACATGTACGTAGACTTGCTCTTAAATGTAAGATTCATTCATTACTCGTCAAATTTTTAAAAGAATGTGATAAATATAATAAAAGAAGAGATTTATTATAAAATAATTAATAATTATAAAAAGTTTGTTTAGATATTTTTTCAAAATAATTAGTGATACTCCATGCGTCCCTGGTTGTTTGTCTCTTTTTTGACTTTTAGATTCTAATTTTAAAATTGACTTATCAAAATTTCTTTAATGTTTTTTTTTAAAATATATTTTGAAAAACGTGAACTCTCATTTAATGTTAAAAAAATTAAAAATATTCTTTTTTTTATAAGAAAATTAAAAATATTCTTGGAAAGTAAAAAATTTTAAAAGTAATGATTGTGTTTTCTAAATAAGAGAATTTTAAGAGTAGACAAATAAATTAGAACGGAGAAAGAATTTTTATAAATGATAATGATATTTTCATACATAACAATGATATTATGGAACTGAGATGTAAAAAGAGATAACATATGTCTCGGAGAAGAGATAAAATAATTTTATCAATTTTCAAAAGGATAAAATAGTCTTTAATATTACATCTGATATGCAATAAAATAAAGAAACTTTGAATATGAAAAATATAAATAGCCATAAACAGAGTGATAGTAATTGGCAAATTCTATGATCCTTACGACTCATTTGTTAGCGGTGAGAATTATGAAAAAGATAAAATAAATACAATAAAAATGAGATTTATAGTAGAGGGGTGAATAGTTATAAATAATTTGTTTTAAGTATTTTTTGAAGAGGAGATATGATATATATGAATATATGGATGGCATTCTCGTAATTAATAATAACATTTTGCAGAAATAAAAGTGGGATACAAAAGAGGACAAAATATGAATAGAGAGATGAGTGTTTAAATTTTATTCTCCTACAGAACAATAAAATTTGGACCCCGAATATCGTATCTGGAATCCAAAACTACTAACAAATTCCGTACATAGCAACCCGAATTACTATGTTCAGAGTCCAAATTTTATACCCTTCATTTCATTTCTAACAAACAGGCCTTAATAAACAAGCTATAATGTTAGGGGGAAAAAATGCCGCCGAAATAAGGTTACTTTTGGTGCCGAAAATACTGCCAACATCTCGACGCAATATTTTGGGCACCAAGAATAACGTTATTTTGACGAAGAACACACTCAGCAGCAAGGACCAATTCATCGATCAGAGATAAAATATTTGACAACAGTGAATCATTCCAACGGCATAAGAGACCAAGCTAAAGACGAGAGAGAAATTCTCATGTTCTTTTCCCTCTCCAGAAACCCAATAAATTCCAATTAGATATGAGATTAGCGGTTACAACGAAGAACAAAACAAAACTACACACATAATGCAATCAAATTTCCAGCAATAGAAGACAAATCGTAAACGTCATAGAAAACAAACAAAACACCACTGTCTTCATTGTGCTCATCAAAGTAGAAGCAAAACAAATCAAAATCAAAAACAAAAACAAAACAATGCGATTATTTTTTTCCATCTGCAATTACTTCGTCTATCGGAAGCCTTTGTGGATACAATGATGGTAGAAGATACCACTGGCAAGAAATAATGCATCAATGAATATACAAAAGGATTGTGATACGAAAAAACTTCGAAACAAAGAACAGAAAAAACAGATCCATATTATTAACTGCAGAAACACTTACGTTAGCTTCGCCTCTGGCTCTGCAAAATCTAAGTCCGAATAATCGATTTCAGGGCACTAGTGGTGTCTCTATGGAATCGCATCGGCGAATAAATCAAACGAATTTTTTGGTTTACCAGAACAACAAAACGAATCCAAATTCTCAAATTCCAGGGGCAGAGGCGGGTTCTGTCCTTTTTATATGAATTTGTTTTGGCTTTTCGATGAAAAATCTGAGAAGTTTCTTCTGGGGCAGTATCTACCGTCCAACAACCATAGAGAAAGGCTCTATTTTGAACAGTGTTTATGATTGTTTTTTTTTATTTGAATTTTTTAATGATTTTTATTTTATATTAACTTTTTTAATAAGTATTGGTTTGTTCGATAAAAAATTTTAAAAAAATATAAAATTAGGTTAAAGAATTAAAAAAATTAAAAAGGATAAAAAGTAAATCCAAAAAACTTCTTTTTAGACTTATTTTTCATGTTCGTTAATTTTTTTGAAACTTTTGAACGCAATTTTATTCTTTTTATAAACAAATTAATAACTAAGAGTGATTTGTGTTTAGAATTACTTAATGCACGTGAGTTTGATGCGTGTGAGGCGTTTTAAAATAATATAAATCATACATACGTCGGCCGATTATGACTATGGCCTATGGTTTTTATTTATTTTTTTGTCTTTATTTATTTTTTTTGCATTTGTTGTTTAAATCTCAATATTTTGTAGTTTATTAATCCGTCTTGATAAAAGGAATCTAAAAAGTATAAAATTATGTCCAAAAGTTAAATAAAAGTCACTAAAGGCGACGAATAAGTAAAAAAAAATTCTGTTTTTTATTTATTTTTGTCTTTTCTGAACTTTTTTCAAATTTGGCCGATGATTGATAATTTTTCTGAAAACTTTTGTCGAGATAAACCAATAAATCATAAAAAGTTGATGAAAAATAAAAAATTGCAAAAAAATTTCACATAAGGACGAAAAAAATTTCAATAAATACCACAATCCAAATAGACCTTATATTTGTGTTCTGTACACAATAAAAAATTTATGATAAATATTAAATTTAAAATATAACAGTCCGTTAAACATTAATGGACTATTCGTTATAAAGGATGTGCATGAGAGGTGTGTCCACTTGCTCTTTAACATAACAATTCATTAGCTATAATTTTTTACAAGAATGTTAAAAATATAATAAGAAATAGATATAGTTAAAAGATAAATTTATTATAAATAAATTAATAACTAAGAGTGATTTAGTATATATGATCAGGTGAACGATATTTTTATAATTGACAATTGTATTTTCTGTTGGAAATTCAAAGGGTTGAATGAAATGAACATTGGAGAGTCTCGGGACAACTAAAAAGTTTCGGCCGTTTTATATCCTGAGAATCACCATGATGCCCCATGATGACCATTATCTTTCTTCATGACTAGCAAGCAAAAAGGCTTTCAGTTACTAGCAAGCTAAGGGTCCTTCTTTGATCTACATATTTCAATAGGGGTGTACAAAAAAACCGTTAAATCGGACCAACCGGACCGAACCGGTCTTTTTGGATTAGTTCCATGGTTTAGTGGATTGGTTATGGTTCTAAAAAAATTAGAACCGGATATTATGGTTTGGTCTATGGTTTCATAATTATAAACTGTGGTTCAAACCGAACCGGACCGATTAAAATATATATATATCTCAAAAAAGTTACAACCCTTCCATTTTCAAAATAAAAAACTCTTTCATTCTCAATGTAGTTGTGTTTTTCATAAACTTATTATATGTATAAATTCAATTTTTAAGATTAATGAAGTTGGTGCAATTATTACGTTGTTTATTTTGTTCACAATTTTAAAAAATTAGTGTTATTCTCTTTGAATTTTTTTTTTAATACTAACATGGTTTGGAACCGGAACCGGAATCAAAACGGACCGGTCTAATGGTTTGGTTTTGGTTTGGTTCCATATGTGTAATGGTCTGGTTATGGTTCTCAATTCTTTGGAACCGTTATATATGATTTGGTTCTTGGATTCTTATAGAACCGGTCCAATCCGGACCATGTACACCCCTATATTTCAATCACGTTTTTTTTTTGTGACAACTATAACTACATCCGAAATTTTGTCTAGAAATTCAATCTATCATGAGTTTGTTCTTCAAACGAGAGAGAAGCAAAACATAAAAAAATTCAACAAGCAGTCAGTAAATCGATATTTCTCCGTCTGTGTAGTCATTTTGTCTTGGAAGACAATGCCGAATCAATCCTTAAACATCCACGGTGTGGTGATGATTTAGTCTTAAGGGGACAGTATCAAACACAGGACTCGGTTCGGTAATATCTTATATTTATCTTTTGTATTTTGATCCATTTCTGTATCGTTGTATAATTTATATATTTTGTTATTTCATTTATTAATGGAATGATTTTATGTTTTTGGTAAGTCTCATGTGTTGTATGAATTTGTCGCAATACATTTTCCTTACATTTACTTGCTATAATGGCATTATATTAGTGAGATATAAAAGAAGAAAAAAGGGTAAGATATAGATGGAAGAAGAGGTGGGATAGTTTATCAACCTCCAAAGAGATAATAAGTAATGTTATATACATAGACCTAAACACATAAATTTTTTCGGAATCGTTGGATGAATGTGAAACCCTCAAATTTCAAAAATATCTGTGTAAGATCTGTGTCTCTAAGGTTTGTTTTAAGACTTACTCAAGAATAAAATAGTCTCTCAATTATTATGTAAAAATTAAATAAAATTAGAATATGGCAAACACAAATAATCATAACCGGAATTAAAGCAATTGATCATTTTTATGACCTCTAAAAACAAGTTCTAAGAGTGCAAAAACGTCTTTTATTATTTACTTATTAGGTTGTGTTCGTTTCCTTGTTTGAGAAATTTTTTTCTAAACAAGTTTCTGGAAAAAAAAAATTCAAAATTTTTTATTTTTTTCCCAACCAACTTAATCTTTATATAAAAGAAGAGAGAGAGGCACCTCAAAAATGCCAAAAAATTTAACACCCAATTTTTTTTTAAAATACTTATGCCAAACATCTCAAAATTTTTTTCCAAAAAATCGTTTCAGAAATACTCAACCGAACACAATAATTATTCCATTTCTGAATTTCTTCAAATGTAATTTTTATTTTATTTTTTGATTTTGTATATTTATAAAAAACGACAATAATACAATATTATGAAACATACTATAAAGAGATTAAAAAATATAAGAACACATATATTTTGAATACATTCACATATAAATGTATCTAAAATTATTAAATACACATAAATTTACATACATTTAATAATTTTAGATATATTTATGTCCAATTTTACGTAGATTTTAAATAAAAATCCACTTACACACAACCAGCGTGCCGCCTCTGGTTAAAATAAAGTAGTAGGGTTACCTGCGGGTCCATTTGGCTTATGGTTATTATTGGATTATTCACTGTTTAGTTTTTTGTCCTTATTTGATTTTTTTTTTTTAATTTTTTGTTTTTCATCAATTTTTTTATGATTGTTGGTTCGTCTCGACAAGAGCTTTCAGAAAAGTTATCAACAAAAAATTAGCAAAAAAAAAATTTTGGCCAAATAGGGCCGCAAATCTGATATTCCTCAGACCTTATCCTGTCCAGAGACCAGGGAAATATTATTCAATGCGGCCACTTTCACGGGGTATTTTAAAATCTTATCCAGAGAGAAAGAGAGATGATCACGATATCGATGTTTTTAAAATCATAAATTATAAATTTTGCACTGGCAAATATTTTTTATTACCAGTACGATGTATATTGGTTAGGAATATAATTGGTTCAGTTTCATCTGATTTGGAGAACAAATTTGGACCAAATCAAAAAAATTAGTTTAGAAGTCTTCAAAGCGAAATCGAACCAAATTGTTTCAGTTTGTTTTGATTTTCAGTTTGATTGTATCAAGCTAAATATTAAGAAAATGAGTTTTTTTACTAAAAAATTTAAATGTAAAAAATATATATATTACAAAAAACTAAAAGAATACAAATTAAAAATAAAAATTATCAAAAAATACATATGACAAAATAAATACAACTTACAAAAATATAAACCGTAACAATTGATTTTTTTATTTCGGCCCAGTCAGGTCTGGTCGGTGTTTAGAAATAGAAAATCGAAACCGAAATAAAATTTTCTAAAAAAAATAAACCAAATCAGACTGGGCCGATCGAGCTCAAAAAAAATCATACAAAATTGTCGATTCGGTTTGATTTTTCGATTTGGTTTGGTTTGCCGATTTAGCTTACACCCTGGTATTGGTATTAGTTTGGACATTACGTACCGTTTTGAATTTGTCATTACGAAACAATGCATACTTATCATATTATAGGTTTATTTTGGATACTAAAATCATCCCCTTTTATATTTAATAATTTATTTTTAAATTGTGAGATTCTATTTTGTATGTCCAAATATTATTTTTATTAGAAAATATCATTCGCAAAAATTTAGATTAATTTTAACGACAAATTTGAAACGGCATGCTGGTACATACGAATATACCGTACCAATAATAAAACAGTATGCTCATTTGTATGAGATTGATAACTTTGGTTCAAACTGAATTATTTTTTGTGTATTTAACCACAGTTAATACCGAATTTTGTTTGACTATGAATAACCTTAACTATTACTCAAATCTTGACCCACTGAACTCTACTGACAAAGCATGTTGTCCAAATAGGCAGCAAATTTTGACTTGAAATAACATACTAAAATTTACTAAAGGCCAAATGGGCCATTTTATTCATCCCCAAAATATGCTAGGCATAAGAAAAAAGGATTCAAGTATTTTTAGAGACAAAATGCATACTTAAAATGAGTAATCATGCCGTTTATATTAAAAAAGTCGACATACACAAGTCTGACACACATATTTGACACAGATGAGTATGAAACCGTTCGATATTCATGGGACTCGTGTTGTTTTAAAGTGCTTCACGTGTATCGAATAATTTCAAACACATATATATCCGAATTTGCACATAGTCTTGCTCATTTTTAATACCACTTAAAGGGATAGTCTTGCTCATTTTTAATACCACTTAAAGGACTTAAAACATAATAATCGACATCGACAATAAATATTTTTTATTATATGACTCATTTTTAAAGTAATTAAACCAATATTAACTTTTAATTAATAAAAAATAAAAATATTGGTATAGACTAAGATTCTCAAAACACCCAGTACAGCTCAAAATGTCAAATATAACCCGATAGACTGGTATAATTTGTGTTTGAAACGATACGAAGTACACTATTACGTATTTAATTTTGCTGATTATACAAAAATATACATCTATTCATACTGAATTAAAAGCATTTTTTTACTATTGGATCAGCACAGTCTGAAACACATGACATAATTTGGTGTTTGAAGTGTTACGAAATACACTACTGAGTTTTCTATTTTACTTCTGGTACGGATCATAAATCTGTTCGTACGGTATTAAATTAAGAACTTTAATTGGAATTAAAAAGTTAATATTATTAAAAGCATATTTTTTATTCTTGATAACGTGCAGTTGCACCGTCCTCACTCCCATCATTTTGCGTGAGGCTCGGACTGGGACTCAATTCTCTCCCTCAAGTCACAAAGGCCAAAACAATGGGCAGAAACTGGCTACAGAAACAGAGGAGAGAGAGTGAGAGAGAGAAGAATACATATTCAATGCTTAATTAAAATTTTAATGAGTTGAATTCAATATATACACGTTGGGCATAGTTGTATATATATAATTTGACATAAGTTTGTGCACGCATACTTAATCACACAAATCCAAATATGGATATATTCAAAATTGTCTAATACACCTAGAGTCTACACAATAATAAGGATTCCAGGTGTACTGAATACATTTGTGTATGAATCTGTGTACTTTAATAAGTGTGTAGCACTGCTCCGTCGCAAAAAAATGTAATACTGTTAATTTCATCATTATTAGTCTAAAAATGGATTATGGCGTCTTCAGCCGCTGATACCTGCAAAACACTTGATACCGGTGTGGTATCTCATCGACGCCTCTTCAATGTCTAAGTTAGAATTTAGGGTGAAAATAATGATAAGGAGAACGCTCTCTATTAAATTAGACAAAATTTTCGTACCTTGTAGCATATGATTAGATTAAATTAAATAGACACAGCCATCTTGTTGCCGATCTTATGAAGCAAAACCATGAAGTGGTTTCATTGAAAGGAGGACCCCAGCGGAACTGCTAATTCTTATCCTTAGTTGATTAAGAATGGATGGTTAATCAGAAGGAGATAATCCTTATCTCTAGATAATAAGAATGCAATTAAGGGAATTCGGAAGAACATATAGCCGATCAAGGCCAAGATGACCCCCAGACGATGGTGCGTCAAGAGGAGAATAATCTGAATACGCTGTGAGGCCGAGGGGACCCCTAACCTGAGCAGACTACATATCTTGACGAGATACTCACTTTTCGTGCTCATCAGACCACAATGTGGCGTATCTTTTAGAAAATGTTTAATTCAAGAATTAGTTCTAAAAATTAGAAAACATGTGAATGCAAATTATACACTCTGTTAAACTCCTAATATAATTGTACTAGCATTCGTGGGACACACGATGTGAATACAACACGATATGGGTACAAAAACGGTTCATAGTTTTTGTAATTATTACACATAATAATTTTTTCTCATAAGCAATTTTTTAAGCAGTTTTTTAAGACAGTTTTTTGAGCATTTTTTAACATTTTTTAAGCAATTTTTTTCTGAACAATTTTTTTTACATAAATATCGATACAGTTATTACAATGGAGGAAGTTTTCTAAGGGTTCTTTTTGTAAAGTGAAAGTGTGAGCCAACTTTAGGTTCACACTATAAAAGGCAAACACTATGCGCATACACAAACATGGTTCACAAAATAATTTTTCTCAAAAACAATTTTTTTAGTAGTTTTTAAAACTTTTTTTTGGAGCAATTTTAGGAAATAATTTCTTACGTAAATATCCCTACACTTATTACGATGGAGAAATTTTTTTAAGAGTTTTTTTTTTGAAAAGTAAAAGTGTGAACCGACTTCAAAATTAAGTTCATACCAACAAGGATATTCTTTTTATAATAGAAATAGATATAAACACGTAGATGTCCGTTTAAACAGAGATTCAGACAAAAGTATGTTTGGAGTGATTCGATACAAGTCGATCCCGTACAATACATACAGAACACAAATACATCGAGCAACCACACACACACATTTGTCCGAATCTGTATTCGACATACGTACAAAACGACATTAATAGACCAAAAATCTTGGGCATTTGCAAGAGTAATTCCGACCATGTAAATATTAATCTCTAAAAATTAGTTAAAATGTGCGCAAACTTATTCAAGCAGTCATATATATTTTTTTTCGAGTGTTTTAGTAGACTAATTGACCCACGTGATAGCAGCATGCCGCACCATCTTCTCACATGTACCCCCGTGATTATTATTACAAGTACGTAAAAAGAAAAAGAGTGTTTTAGTAGACTAATTGACACTGGAACACGTGATAGCTGCATGCCACATCATCTTTTCACGTGCTATTCCCATGGGCGCAAGATACGTACATAAGATTACAACGTATTGCTTCAAAGGGATTTTTTTTTAAGATGCTTGCAAACAGTTTTTATTTATTTATTCTGTGAGATGCTTGAAAATTATACCCCAACCAAACAGAATTATTGAATGCAACGATATAAATGAATCTTACTTAAGTTCGAGCTCGTAATAACTCAATTTAAATTTTAAATTTTATAAAATTCGTTGAAATTTCAAAACATAAATTGTATTTTAATAATATAATTGTATTTATCGAACGACGCTCAAAAGTTCATCTCCCGATAATTCGATTGAGGAAGCTTACTCTTACTAAAAGGATTAAGGCTAGACGCGAGCAATTGAGCCATCAAATCCCCTCTTCCATACCAACGTCGCTAGATTTACGTTTAGCAGTTTTCATTAATCGGACCTTTTTGTTACTCTGATCAAATTGATTGGTTTCCCTTAGAAAGTTGGCCTAAACTGGATGATCTCCCACCTCCTACATGTTGGAGGGGAGGGTATAAGCGGTGTACAATAGCCCGATTGATCAGAGAAATTTCCTAGGAAAGGTAAAAAGAAAATTACGTGAAAAGGAAAAGTTGACTTACGTTAACATCACGTAAGGGAAATTATACCGTGCACCAAGAGAATTCTCGAAGGAGAGATATAGTGACCATTGTCTAAGCTCTGGGAGAGGGCAAACTCTTTCTTTCTCGAGGAAGAAGAGAGGAGAGCTAAGACTAGTGAATTTTGAACTGAATAACTTCTTTGAAGACATTCTTTATGTCTCTTCTACTTCGCTTGCTTGCTTGAACTTGAACCTACCTAATCCAACTTTATAAGGTTCTCTTTGAAGCACTTCCCGTCTTGAAGAAGAAATTCGAACAGACAGGCTTTTAAAAACCATTTGCGTACTCTTTCGAGTTAGCAAATCCGTTTGCGTTTTCATTTTCATGAGTCAAATCAAATAAGACTTTGGACACTCGAAATTAATAGGAATAAGATGGATCGAAATTCTCCTTTTAATTGCGCCATAAAATGCAGGACTTGGTTCCTTACGCCTCTTTCTTTCCCTTACTCAAATAGGGCTTTCGAGTCTCAGACGCAATTAAAATGCAGGACTTGGTTCCTTACGCCTCTTTCTTTCCCTTACTCAAATAGGGCTTTCGAGTCTCAGAGTAGAAGCAAGGCTATGGATAGTTCTAGTCTCCCTACCTTCTGTTAATTAATAAGCTCTTCCCTTCTCTTAAAGAGCTTTAACAGGAATTCAAAGAAAATCTTGCAAGTATAATGTCTTAAATCGTTGGGTAGTCCATTTATTTGAAAAGAATAGAAACCTTTTGTCCAATCCATCAAACACCTTTCAGTATAAACTACATACAGTCCTTCCCATCTACCGCTCTGGAAAGCAGCACAATGCATGCCAACTCGCATACCACCTGAATCGGCGAACAACCGAACCCTTAGGACCTTCTTCAACTCCAGGATGTAATGAGTCGAGCAATCGAACCCTTAGGACCTTCTTCAACTCCAGGATGTAATGAGTCAACATTGAGGTGCCAAACGACTGCATTGATAAGAGCTATTGAGAGTCATCAACCTGTTATCCCGGCGCCCATGACCCTTATTCTACCAGTAAATTTGGAGTTAGAAAGAGGAAAGGCACTAAAATCTTCCGCCAAAATAAACGAGTGAGACCGCAACACTCATCCTACAATATCCAATTATCCCCAAACTCTCGCTATGGAATACCATACTCGATCAAGCTTTCAGCTAACCGTTCCCATCGTGTAAGATATGGGCATTGCAAGTTATAACAGAAGAGCGGGTCTAGAGAATAAGGAATAGGGCAGGCATAAGAAAGATAATAAGAGAAGCAAAAGAACATCGGAATAACAAAAAGAAGCTTACATGCCTTATTAAATTAAACTACTACCTTTTAGCATGGAGAAAAATTTAAGGAAATCCATTACACGTAGCGGCAGTATCAAAAGTTTTCCAAAATACTGCACAGGAACTTGTTCAATGAATACAAGAGTTGGTGTTAATTTATAGTATCATAGATCTTCTAGTTTCTAGCATTGTCTGCTGTCCCCTCACTTCCTTCCACGGCAGATACTGACGGACGAATGAGAAATTCGGAAAGGATCAATTCCAATCGATAGACAACAAGTAAAAGAATTCTACAGTCAAAAGACAAAACGTGCAGGGAGCCCTTTTCTATTTGTTCGATTGTGTAAATAGATCGCCAATACAATCCAAAAGCCATGAATGGAACACAAGACTTGGGTGGTGCGCGCAACAGAAGAAGCAGAGCAGACAGCTATGCAAGCTCAAGTGACAACAGCAACTTGGAGTCTTTATCACCGCGGAACTGCAAAGTCTAAGGAATGCCCAGAAGAAAAGTACAAAAGAAAAGAAAATTTCAGTGACGGACTTCCTCAAGATAAGTGTGGTAAAATTGCTTCAGGAGTAAGAACATGAAAGTTGTGAACTCAGAAAAATAAAAAGATAAATCACTCGGACTAATAGCGGAGAGAGAGGGGGAGAGAGAGAGAGAGAGAGAGAGAGAGAATAGGAAACAAGTGCACAACGGTTAGGGTAACCTATGAATAACACCATAAACAGACAAGAGGCCAGAGTTAATCACCAGAAGCAATAGAACAAGTTAAAAGGGTTGGCTAGACTTTTCCTGTCTCCTTGTACGCAACGAGAGCAGCTACGCTCCCTCGTAAAGTTTGTATTATATATGAGTCATATGACCACAACTCATTGCGGAGACGGAATAAGGAACACAGCAGAATGTTGAGTGGCCAGAGAGAGATACTGTCAACAGACTTCTAGCTCTATGTTTTCATACCAGGAAAACTTTAACAAGTTCTTATAGATGTTTCCAGCTCATTTGTCTCCAAAGGGGACACACCCAAGTGGTTGTTCTTTAAGTTGAGTCTCACTAAATGATGTGTGTGTGTGTGAGAGAGAGAGAGCATGCAACTTTTGTAACCATGAACCTAAGACCAGAACAGCTAATCCACAAATAAGCAACCAGATAAACAGGAGAACAGTTCCAAAGAAACTTTGCTTCTGATCAAGACCTCTTAATAATGCAAGACGGGTGAAGGTAATGGAAAATGTTTCACAGTGGGAAGACTGATGCTTAAGCAACACCGGAAGCAGTGGAACAAGATTATTGACATCTAGCATGTCTCAAAGTGGACCAAGCTAAGAAATTGAAAGATCCCCATAGACGAGGAAGGAAAAAAAAACAGAAGTCTAGGGTGTATGTTACCAGAGGCTGAAAGTTTGCATCAGAAAATCATATTCAGTAGGAGTTTCCCTTTACGTGGGTGGAACTTAGTTCAATGATAATATCCTACCAAATTACAAAATCTTGCCTATGGAATTATATCATAAAATATGCAATTGGTCTTAACTCTTAACCAAATGAAGATCAACAGCATGCATTATTGTACGCTTTCTCCGCGGTAGAGGGTAACAACAACTGAACAATGAATATAAGTGCGGTATACATTCTTTTTATAAATGGAAGTAGACTATCGATGTTAATTCTGGAGTTATGTTCATAAATATGAAGTCTAATAGTGGAAACTAGCCAATCCTCTCTTGATCCATCACCAAAGCCTTCTACACCATTAACCTATACCCGTGTGCCAAATTTGCACCCTTTCAGCAACTAAAAGTTATAATTTTTCGTTGCTATTCTTCAAGGATAAATTGTGATCACATGTAATGAAGTTCGCAACCAATCTGACCGAACTTAGTAGCACGTGAATAACATATAGCTTTTTAGGTGAAGCCTCCATATTAGGGTGAAAAAGAAAAGCCTTCAAACAAACAACACATGTAAAAAAAGGCAAAAAGGCCACATTGTTACTTGCCTAACCACATAAATGCTGATAGAAAGAAACTGTCGACGAAGGATCACGTGACTTTTGTAACAAGTGATGTGTTAAAATAAGACAGGTAGAGATGTAAGGAGAATCAATAAATGTTACTGGCAACATTTACACATCATTCAATCCTTTGACAGAAGCAACTTCATGATAGCAGAGTTATAAACCCATCAACGAAACTTACATTGAGTTATCAACTAATAGCTCAAGTAAATTGCTCACTCAAACACTTGAGGCAAAAAGTTTACATAAGATTTAAAGTCAGAAATTTTAAAATTGAAGGACTTTTCCATTCTCAAAACGGTATGGAAACAACTTGTACGCATTTATTGCCCAAGATAAATCCTGCAAACCTTGTCACAAAGTTGTTGCAAATCCTATATCAAAAGGTAGAAGACCTAATCAGAATATATATTTGACAGAAACCAAGAAGCGTGACCTTGTCACAACCCGTTATTGTACTAAAAGACCAAATACTAGTAACTGATATTCAAACTGGAGGGAGGAAATTAAATAGAGACAATAAAATGCTTATACCACCTGTATATAGCTGCACAGTTTATCTGATCAATGTTGGTGATTCTAGTTTGGCTTTATCTTTTAACTAACAACTTATATAATAACATGAGTGTTACTTTATATCTAACATAGTTCCAACCCCACATACCCTTGTGTTAGAAGGTTATTCTCCCTTCCAATTCTCGTATTGGAGGTGGCAACAACTAACATACTTTTCTTCCCAGGAGCAACATATCTATCATCTTTCGCGGGAACTTGTTTCAGCAGCATATTATCTCCGAAGTTTTCTTTTATCGATGATTTATTCTTCGAGAGATAATTTACCAATGTCTTCACAAGAGAAAAGATCTTGGATCCTTCCCAGATTGGAAGAAGGTTTTTCTTTATCGAGGGACGTAGAAACCCAAAACAAAACGCAATTCACATCCACAAGAAGCATTACATTCATACCAATATTACATAGTTACTGCAGTATGAAGAACCAATCTAATTTACGGCGCTGCTCTGTTGAAAAGAAATCTAAAAATGTAATTTTTCTAAAAGCGGACAAGATAAAACGTTTAGTTTTTTGAACTAGAGAAGGGAATGTGAGAGGGAAAGTACCCTGAGAAAGCCAGCTCCAGCAGGTGGAATCAACTGCGATACTGGACCTGAGACGTGCAGAAGCAATTACGCTGTGAAGTGGCATCATAGACTCCACGCTTCCCAGCACCGAAGCCATTCTGAAAATCCGACAAAACCACTTCAACAGATGCATATCAATATACACACACATACATATATATCCATCTGCTGGGATTTACCTTGAAGCAGCGGAAGCTCTTGTGGAAGAAGAGAACGGAGAGGGGGGGCTAGATTTTGGGGATAAGAGGTTTTTGAGAAGTGGTGTTTTGGATCGAGCTGCAACGGACCTCGCTCCGGCCATTACTGCCGCTCTGCAGGTTGATGCCATCTCTCTCTCTCCGTGAGTCAAGAGTGTAGAGGCCAGGAAACGACGGAGACAGGGTTTTTTAACACTTCCAGAACAGGTATAAACCCTAAACCATTTCCCTCGGATTTTGCATTATAGGGGGGTTATGCGTTTGACTTTTTACTAGCGAGGGGCGTGATTACACAACCTTGGTAGATTTTATCTTCAAAAAGTCTACCAATAGAATCATAGATATATTCAAATGCACATAAATTCACATGCAATTCAATAATTTCGAATACATTTGTGTTTAAAGAGTAATGTTACTAACACATCATGTTATATATCATACTTATGTAAAATCTATTAATTTAACCACATATTAAAATTTATGAGATCTATTTTTATATTTTTCCTGTATAATGATCGAATGCATCGGTATAATATACACTTTGATGTACACTTTAATGTGTTAGTAGACTTGATCGTGTTCAAATGTATATTCA